>CM046881.1:342202834-342802834 GCA_025667525.1 Glebionis coronaria | reverse complement strand
GTGGTTTTACGTATACGTATATGTATTATAAAAAATCGTATTTTTACGATTTACTGGTTTAGCATTTAGAGGTCTCGGAGGAGGTAATTAGTCATATGGATATTTTTCGGGATGGTTTTAAGTCATTTAGGACTTAGTTATAAAGTTTATTTCAAAATTTGAGATTTTTTTATAAAAGTGTATATTTTACGTCTTTTACGGTAAAACGCGTAAAAACTGACTAGTTTTACGGTTTTGAGGTTTTGGAGGCTTTAGGAGCTGAAATAAATTAAAGAAAATTAAGTTATTATTAATAAATTAATAATATATAATAAAAAGAAAAAAAACGAATTTTAAGGGGTGTTGGGTCGGTTTGGACGCAAGGAAGAAAGAAAAAAAGGAAAAAACAAGAAAAAGGAAAGGGGTTTTTGGGTTAGGCTAGGAATGGGTTATCACACCCTATATAATG
Source organism: Glebionis coronaria (assembly GCA_025667525.1). NCBI lineage: Eukaryota > Viridiplantae > Streptophyta > Magnoliopsida > Asterales > Asteraceae > Glebionis > Glebionis coronaria. The sequence goes on along the minus strand of CM046881.1, from coordinate 342,802,386 downwards.
TATTTATTAAAAACAAAATTCATTATTTTTCTCCTGGGACAAATAAAATTCGTGAGTTTCCACAAAATTAGGGTTCTTCATAATTTTTTTAGGGTTTTCATAAATCAAAGGTAAAGTCTTTAATCCCTTTTCAATTTAATTATTTTAATGATGTCTTAATCATCTTATGATGGATTTAGGTTATGGTTTAATTGAAAAACAGTAAATTAATGTTATATTAATGGTGTTATAATGATTACATAGATTAAGGCTTGTAATTAGAGGGATTAGGGTTAGTTAATGAGGTTGATTTTGTTAAACTCGTTTTTAAAAACTGGGCAGAATTTTGAGTCAATTTTTTTTATCATATCAGGAGTTCTAGGAACATTCAAGATCCGATCCAAGTATCCTTGAAAAGGTAATTGAAGTGGCTTTCCAATACAAGAAACGAGAACTAAAATGGAGGTCTGGAAGTCGGTCAAAAACAGGTTACAATAGTCGGAGGTCAAAACAGTTTTGTAATCAGCCTGTTTTCTTTTTAAGTTTTGGGTTGGTTGGGGTACTTAGGGTTGCATTGGGATCTTCTCACGAATATGAGAGATGGTTTATATATTGTTTTAAGTATCTGCACTTGGGCTATGGTTGTGGTTTAGGGTAAGACCCTCTAATGGTAACAAACTTTTCATACGTTTATAATTAGTGAATTCTGGATAGGTAGCAATATATATACATATATCGGGGCCTTAACAGTAGCTTTAAGGTTAGGGCAAGTGGGAGTTTTTAGCTAACATATGTAAAAGTATGAATATTCCTTTTACAGAAACCATGAGTATGTTTTAGTGGACGTTTGACTTAAAGTTTTGAGACCTAAAAACTGGGACTTTTTTGTGTAAAATATGAACGGGATAGTTATTAAACTTAACCAAGTTAAGGACTTGTTAAGGAAGAGTAATGGGGTGATTAGAGCTTATCAATGAGGTATTTATATGGGAATAGGCTAGATGGCCATCTTAGTTATTGGTTCATGTATTGATTGCGTGTTTTTGGTTTGTTAGCTTGTTGCTAGTGCGAGGACTTGTGAAGAAGCAATCAGGTGAGTTTCATAGTCCCATGTTTACTATTGATTTTGACTTCCAGATGGGATGGAAGAGACACTGTGTTGATTTATTTATAAATTGATGCTGTGAATGTTTTTATGGTTTTGTGATGGACTTGTGTGTGCACTTATGTGATTAACTGCTATGTGATTCTTGATTGTGTATGATTTGGATCGGGGGACATGTGCCGTCTCAGTTATTATGGTTTGACAAGGTAGGGGCCTTGGGATAGGTACATAGCGTGATCGTCTATGGGACCAATGGATAACGACAAGGTAGTGGCCTTGGAAATCATGGTGTTTAGTAAGGCGTGATGCCTTGGAAATTGTGGTTGTTGGTAAGGCGTGATGCCTTGGAATTGTGATGATTGATTGAACTTGAATACCAGTTGTTAATATATAATTGTAGCGCATTGTCCATATGTTATTGTGTTGATGGTTGTTATTCACAGCTTGTAACTGATTTAGCGTTGGAGTCTAAACCTATGACTCTCACCAACTTTATGTTGACATGTTTTAGTTTCTCTTTCAGGTGTGAATGTGTTTAAGCTTGAGGATAGAAATGGCTAGACTTGGATGCCTTAGCATTGCATATAGAAGCAGATCCACATTCCTTCTTAGTTTACCTTTATGTTTTTTTATAAGTGATACATGTTGGCACCTATATGTTTGTTTTGGTTTATGTTTGTTATGTCTTGGGTAAGTGGTAGGACTGTTACCTACTTACCTAGACTCTTGCATTTAATGAGGTATTGTCATGACTTTTGTGTCACCATTTTATGACATTTCTTATTTCATATAGTTATCTCTATAGACACGCCATGTTGTGATGATATCCATACGTCGCGCCCCATATTCCGCCATGGTGGGGTGTGACAAGAGCGACGTCCCGACGCTCGCCTCTTCTTATACTCACATTCCGTGCCGCTGGAACAGATGAGGATATCTCTCCTTGAAAAAGTCCTCATGTTCCCAAGTGTATTCTGGTCCACGCCTAGAATTCCATCGAACCTTCACAATGGGAATTCTACAATGCTTCAGCCTCTTGACCTCTCGGTTTATCGTCCAGCTGAATCTCGTCCAAAGGAATCACCAATTCCTTATCCGCCAAACTCTTCTTCAGATTTGATACGTGAAACGTGTCGTGAATAGCACTAAGCTCATTCGGCAATTCTAACTTATACGCTACCGGTCCAATTCGTTTAACAATCTTGAATGGTCCAATATACCTCGGACTCAATTTTCCTTTCTTCCCAAAACGAATCACACCCTTCCACGGCGAAACCTTAAGCATAACCGTGTCTCCGACCTCAAATTCTAATGGTTTCCTTCTGTTATCGGCATAACTCTTCTGTCGGCTTCTTGTAGCAAGTAACCGGTTCTTAATTTGCACAATCTTCTCTGTCGTCTCCAAAACCATTTCGGGTCCAGTCAACTGACTCTCTCCTACTTCACTCCAACACACAGGTGATCTACACTTCCTTCCATACGACGCTTCGAATGGTACAGCCTTGATGCTCGCATGATAACTATTATTATACGAAAACTCCACTAAAGGTAAGTGGCGTTCCCAACTTCCTCCAAAATCAATCACGCATGCTTGGAGCATTTCTTCCATCGTCTGAATAGTTCGTTCGCTTTGGCCATCAGTCTCAGGGTGATAGGCCGTGCTCAAACTCAATTCCGTGCCCATCGCACGTTGAAGTGATTTCCAAAATTCCTAAGTAAACCTACTATCGCGATCCGAAATGATCGATAAAGGTACACCATGGCTGCAAACAATCTCCTTCACGTACACACTGGAAAGTTTCTCCATGCTGTCCGTCTTCTTCGTAGGTAAGAAGTGAGCAGATTTCGTCAATCTATCCACTATTACCCAAATCATATCACATCCACTAGGAGTTCTAGGTAAACCCGTCACGAAATCCATAGCGATTCTCTCCCATTTCCACTCTGGGATCTCTGGTTGTACCAACAACCCAGACGGTTTCCTATGTTCGGCTTTAACCTTCGCACAAGTCAAACACTTACTAACGTAACGAGCAATCTCCGCCTTCATATTCGGCCACCAGTAGACTTTCTTCAGATCATGATACATCTTGTCCGCTCCAGGATGTATCGAGTACTTCGACTTATGAGATTCGTTCATAACCAAATCTCGTACTCCAGGCATTCCTTCCTCGGATGGACACAACGGTAACCAAATACGATTCTCAAAATATCTCAGCCCGTCTGACCTAACCACAAAAAGAGGTTTCAACAGTCTTCCCAGATTCTCAGCACTAACATTCTCTTTCATTAATCCCTTCTCTTGAGCCTTAAATATTGTTTCGGTTAAATCAACACCCTCAGTCATCACTAAAGCTCTGACTCTCAAGGGTTTCTCTCTATCCTTCCTACTAAGTGCATCCGCTACAACTTTCGCCTTGCCAGGATAGTAGCGAATCTCGCAGTCATAGTCACTCAGTAGTTCCACCCATCGCCTTTGTCTCATGTTTAACTCCTTCTGGTCTAAAATGTGCTGCAAACTCTTGTGGTCAGTGAATACAACACACTTCGTCCCATGCAAGTAGTGTCTCCACAATTTAAGCGCAAAAACTACAGCTCCCAATTCCAAATCATGCGTAGTGTAGTTTTCTTCATTCTTCCTCAATTGTCTCGACACGTAAGCAATCACCTTCTCACGCTGCATCAACACAGCTCCATAACCCTTACGAGACGTGTCACAATACACCATGAAGTCTTCGGTTCCTTTTGGCAATGAAAATATCGGAGCATAACACAACTTGTCCTTAAGTGTTTTGAAAGCGAGTTCTTCATCATCTCCCCATTCATACACCCGATTCTTCTCTGTAAGCTTTGTCAATGGCTTCGCAATAAACGAAAATCCTTCAATGAATCTCCGATAATACCCAGCTAAACCAAGGAATTGTCGAACTTCAGTCGGCGTTGTCGGTGCCGACCATTCCTTGATTGCCTCAACTTTGGCAGGATCCACGCGAACTCCTTTGCTATCCATTACGTGCCCAAGGAATTGCACAGATTCTAACCAAAACTCACACTTTGAGAATTTCGCATAAAGCTTCTCTTTCTTCAGTATATCCAATATCTTCCTCAGATGCTTCTCGTGCTCTTCCTTGCTCTTAGAGTAAATAAGAATGTCATCGATGAATACAATGACAAACTTATCTAGATACGGCTTGCATACTCGATTCATAAGGTCCATGAATACTGCAGGCGCGTTTGTTAGCCCAAAAGGCATCACTCGGAATTCAAAGTGTCCATACCGCGTACGAAAGGCAATTATAGGAATATCCTCCTCCCTCACACGCAGTTGATGATATCCTGATGTCAAGTCGATCTTTGAGTACACACAGGAACCTTGCAATTGATCAAACAAATCGTCAATCCTCGGCAATGGATACCGATTCTTAACCGTTAACTTGTTGAGCTCTCTATAGTCGATACACATCCGAAACGACCCATCTTTCTTCTTCACAAACAACACTGGCGCTCCACATGGTGATGAGCTCGGTCGAATAAATCCCTTGTCCATCAACTCCTTCAATTGATCCGATAATTCCTTCAACTCTGATGGTGCTAATCGATAGGGTGCACGAGCAACTGGTGCAGCTCCCGACATCAAATCGATTCGAAATTCGACTTCACTGGTAGGCGGTAAACCCGGCAACTCATCAAGAAAAACTTCCAGATATTCTCGAATTACAGGTACCTCTTCTAACGATCACGGCACTATGCGCCATCAGCCAATCCATTCCAACGATCACATAGAACGATCCTAGCTCTATGGGCATTAAGTCGATATCAAAAGCGTAATTTCCTAACTTCAAGGTACACCCTTTTAGTATAGAATTTGTACTAATGATCTTCCCATCGGCGAATTCCACGTTATAATTAGTCGTTAGCATTACCGGTTCTCTATTGATATGACGACTAGATTTTACATCTACGAAGCTCTTGTCGGAACCAGAATCAAAAAATATACTAGCATAACAAGCGTTTAGCAGAAACGTACCGGTAACCACATTAGGGCCTTGTGGTTTATCAGCATTCCCTACTCGATACACAGCAGCAGCATTATTTCCTCCTTGCCTATTTCCAGCCTTCGGGCAGTTCCCCTGCTTATGCCCTCTTTCTCCACACCCAAAGCAAACCATCACCTTCGTGACATTTGCCCCAGTAGCCACCCCTTTAGCTCGGCAATCCGCATTTCTATGACCCGCTTTTCCGCACTTGCTACACACAGGTGGGCAATTCCCTACATGGTACAAATTACATCGACCACAATGGGGATTCACCTTAGTTCCTCTAGGGTTAGTGACAGCCCTCATCCCATCATTCTTCTCTGGTTGAACTGCTGGTTGCGGTTCTGACCTTGGTTGTTACGGTTTCCTCCACGATTTTGACCTTGGGATTGATTACCTTGAGCTGCCTCCCACTTTCTCTTGTTCCCTTCGGCAATGAAGTCCTTCTTATCTTGCAGTTTGACATCCATTAGCGCGTGAGCCATTTGGACTGCTTCATCGAATAACCCAGGCTTAGATGAAGTTGTCTGACCCTTGATATTTCTTGACAAACCCTTGATGTACTGCTTCATTTTCTTGTGATCATCAGCAAAGGCATCGGGACACAAAAGGCTCAATTCATTAAACCTCCTTGTATACGCGGTAATGTCATTGTTCCTCAAAGACAAATGACTTAACTCATCTTCTAGTTGACCCAGCTCCTCTTCGGACAAAACTTTTTGGTCAAGAGAGCCTTGGTAGCAGTCTAAGTCCTCGCATTTGCTACCGCTAATACGACAGTGGCTACTTGATTGTTCCACCAACTTAAGGCGTCATCAAGAAAAGTGGCAGCTGCAAACTTGACTTTATTTGCCTCTGAACATCCGCTAATCTCAAAATTACTTTCGATCTTCTCCAACCACCTTCAGAGTTCTAGGGCTCCGCCAATTCCACGAAACTGCGTGGGACCGCATTTCATAAAACCAGCATAAGTAAACTCCCTCGGGGCTTGCTGTCTTCCTGCATTTCCACCTTGATCTGGGTTTCGGTTTGCACGATCCGCTTCGAGTGCATTTGCAATTGCTTCTTGAATCATTGTGTTCACACGGTTAGCTGTTAGCTTTGGAGGCATGGTGAATTCTCAAGTACACCTCTCTGCAAAGACAGGGAAAATAGAAAAACACAGTAAGTATACACATCAAGATTAAGATGGATTTCTCTTTCAAGACATAATATAAGTACAACAACACATCACTACAAGGTTACTAATATCCATCAATTCACATCACAAAAGAGCAAATTAAAAACATATCATAGATTATGAAAGGTAAACATGGATTGCATTGATAAATCAACCAAAATCTGTGACAAGTAATGCCACTACAACCATACACCATCAAACTTAAGTCATCAAGTTTTCATCACAATACCATCATACAGGAGTCTAGAATAGTTCGATTACAACGATCAAAGATAAAATAAAATACAAGCAACTAGTCACGTGGTGATCCACACGACCTCTTGGATGGTGGTTCTTCTTCATCCTCCTCGGGCTCTTCATCACTATCTTCCTCGTCCTCGTCCATCTTCCTCTTTCCTTTATCATTCGGCCCACACTCAGTTACCTTCTTCGTCCCAGAAGTAGATCCACACTCCACTGCAACCTGATTCCCTAAAGTGATACACACACCTCTGGTAGGTGGCTGGACCATAAAATCATTAGCCTCCGTTTCCGAGTCATCTACAAATATCCAATCTTGTGGCAGGGATGCTCTAACACGATGCTCCCAACTTTGCATCCTAGTCAACCTAGCCTGATCCTCCCTAACTTGCTCAAGACTAGCACTCATGTTTGCTATCATCGATCTCAAACTATTAATATCACTCTTATTTGCCACTCCATCAAATTCAATCCTTGCAGTTCTTGCCAACAACCTCTGATGTGCCCTCTCATTCTCGTCGAACCTTTTGATTACTCTAGTTTCCACCACGTACCATTCGTACATCAATATATCAATTCTTCTCAAACGATTCTCAGGATCCTAATAGTTTCTTGGCCTCGGAAAATAGACCTTCGCCACATTTTCATGGATAGATCGCGATCTTGATGCATTACTGGATTCTGCACCAAACTCATTACTCACTCGAGTAAACCCTGGCACCGTCCTCAGGTAGTCCTTACAATTGTCCATCGGGGGACGAACGGGTTGCTGATCTGTAACACCCCCAAATTTATACAACTCAATACAGTGGAAGACTAGTTGGTGTTACGGGATAGCACATTACTCACATCATAGACAACGCATAAAAGTCGCGTCGTTTATAAATAAAGCATTTCCATTCATCAATATCAAAGTTACATAGGTCCCAAGTCATTATATTTCATACAAAGTTTTACAAAGTATTTGAATGGAAAATATTGTTTAAGTGCGGGCCATGAATTCTTGTCGTCTTCCCGAGAATTACCTTCAAGTACCTGAGACAAAACATGTTAAAAGAAAAGGTCAGCGATAACGCCGAGTGAATTCATAGAGTTTAATAAAATCCATCAATATAATATCAGTATAAAAATATTACTGAAAATCATTTTGTACAAATCTTTGTAATAGGCCATAAAATAGCCAAAGTCATTTTATACAAATCTTCATCAAAATCATAATATAGGCGTTTGCCTTAAAAATCATTATACGATCCAATGTCGTAAAAACATCATACAATACGTCTTACGACGTTGTATAAAGTTAAATAAAAACCGTATATGAATATGGTTACGAAAACCAAAACACAAACATAATATCATTAGTATGACCCCGTATTGCTAGTCAGGCAATACATCGTAATTCGGAGCGTCTAGTAGTATTTCGTTAGTTTGGATTATTATAAGCCGCATGAAATTGTTACCTTACTAAACCAACAATGGGTAGCTAACCCGATACTTAATTTGCCCATCTAAAGTAGCGTGTCGTCACAAAGGTCACGCTATGGAAATCTTCTCATACATAAATTCGCTTACCAATCAATGTGGCACGACGGGGATCAACCGTCAAGGCGCGAACTGGGGTGATCGTCCCCAAATAGTACTATTATATGCATAAGCGTCTACCAAATCCCGGTAGTTCACAATTCATGCTAATGGGACTTTTAGTGACATAACCTAACTTTAATAATCCATTTGATTTCATCTATCGGGTCCTTTAATCATTTATCGGGTCATACAATCGGGTCATACAATCATTCGGGTCCAAAATCAATAAACAAACAATCGGGACAAATGGTGTCCTATTTTATGAAAACTAACATGTTATCTCCCTCGCGGGTTTATAAAACATTTCATAAAAACATTTAAAAGAGTGCGAGGCTATGAACTCACGTTGATGTGGGAAGGCGGGTTATCGGCAATTCGGACGTACGGTACGTGCTTCAATCACGGAAACCTAGACAAATAATACTCGTCTTAGACTCATGTCCAATGACTTTATAAAAATAACGATTATGTGTACATATGATGATTTTATATATATATGATGATCAAGTGGGTTTACATATTCTCATTTACTCATTTTTGTGTTATGTGTCGATAACTTTTATACTAGTTTTCTAGTTTTACCTATTTACGTGTTTTAGGTCCAATAAGCCTATTATAAGTTTATTAACTTGTATTAATCCATTTCATACTTGTACTATCAGTATATATACTTTACATGTTGGGCCCAAATGGGTTAAGCCCAATAAATAAGTTTATAAGTGTTTTAGCCCATTTTGTTTTATTATTAGTCAAATAATGTTAACTTAGTCCGTTAATGTCCGTATATTATATAGTTCGGGTTTTATCGGTTTTTACTTGTTATATATGTTTATATATCAGTATATGAGTTTTATAAAGTTCACATTAGACGGTTCCAACCGTCTATGTTTTATTTAACAAAAACGTAAATTTTACGGTAATAGCCGAAAAAATCGTAAAAATCATGTTTATAGTTTTATAACTTATAAAACATAACAAGTTACCATTTTTATAAAATGTCCACTTATTTACCCTTATACATATTTATATAAATGTATTATATAAGTTAGTGGGTTTTAATTTACATTTTATACTATTTTTATTTGAGTGCTTATATAATACTATTATACTTTAATTTCCAAAATCTGATTTTTATTTTCATCTTCACCAAAACTGCCATATCTAGAGTTCTCTATGGAGATAGAAGCTCAAATTTTTTTGACATAAACTACATGATATGTGCTCCATTTAACTCTTCTATAGCTACTGTTGAATCATCCTCTAAGTACTTTCTAAAAATCTTCCAAAACAGTGAACTCAGATTTGTACTTTAAACTTGTTTTGATCATATCTCACTCATCCTAATGATTCCATTGCATGGACAACTCTCACATGTGTACAAGACATATTACTTACTGTATATCCATTAATCTATGCCATTTTATCAGTTCATGACATGGTTCTTTACTGTTTTATACAGCCATCCTTTTTAAGCAAGTTTTTAGCCTTGTTTCTTATAGTTTTTCATCTTTTTAATCATATTTATCAACACCAAATCCCCACACAATACTTTTATCATCATATAATCATCATATACATATAAAATATGAAATAAAATACATGGTTACATAATCAAAATAACAAGAGGATGGGAAGAACTATCTTTATACCACCATGATGATGTAGGTTGTGATCAAAACATGGATTTTGATGGAGAAACTTGTGATAAACCAAGATCATCTTCAAGACCATCATTCTTCAAGAACTCCTTGTGGAATATCAGCCCCAATACAACAACAAAATTTCTCCTTGGATGTTAAAACTTGCACCAATCTTCATCTCTTTTGAAGGAGATTAACATATGTAAGTTATAACAATAGTTTGTGGTTAAATTTAGATCAAATGGGGTGTTTTGTGTGAGAGTCCCACGAAATCATAGAGAGAGGAAGAGAGAAAATGAGTTGTTTTGCATGGAGGAATTGAATGGAAATGGTAATGGCTAGTGGTTTTGGCGGAAAGTATGCTTACTTTGTAAGCTTGGGACAAGTGTAAGTAACTAAGTTACTTACAACTTGACACCTCTTTGGTGTTGGTAGCTTGCACTTGCCTTCCATATAGTGGGGTGGGGCAAGTGTAAACTTGTCTCATCCCACTAATTTACGGGTATTCCTCGATTCTAGTTTCCTCGATTTGCGTGTCCTCGGGTCGATTTACGAAAAGCGTTTTTATAAATTATGAATCAACGGCATAAAACGAATCTAATAAAAATTGTCTCATCAAAAACGGAGTTCAAAAACGTAAATACGTAATCCTAAGGTTTCCGGTTTAGTCGTAAAGGACGTTAAAATAAAATCGTAAGTCCTAATCTCTTCTCGTAAATTTGTGAGTTTATGAACCAACACAAATTTAAAATCTCAAAATAATATTTACGGATAAATTTATCTTCTGAAATGTCGGACTGTCACCAAAACGGTATATGTAAACGTAAGCACGTAACGTTGAATCCTCCGGTTTAGACGTAGTCGATGCAACTTCAAGATGTAAATCCAAATTACTTCCCAAAAATAAGTGATTTCATAATATAACATTATAATAATATTTTCAATTAAATATTGAGAATAAAAATATCAACCATAAATTGACGGATTGTCACATGATCATATCGGCCTGTCGGAGGCACTTCATATCCCTTCGTGAATTTGGAGATTGAACTACGGGCTCGGTCTGACCGACGGCATTCGCTGGAATTCCATCATCCACCGGATCCTCTTCCTCGGAATCCTCTCCACCATTGTCACTAACACTGAAGTTGTCCACATCACTTTCATCACTGTCATTTGCCGGATCTATCGCTTCTTCTTGAGCTATCCATCCATTGTCACCATTTGGCAGGTTCGGAGGAAACGGTCCCCCTTCGTGTCCTACGACGTATTCGTCTCCATTTCCGTTAGGCGGTACCTCGGCCATTCCTGCAATAACAGAGAATTTTGGAGGGTACGTAAGATTACTATTCAATATTTATAAATACATGCATGCAAATGCAATGCAAAGGTGGTACACATGCCCAAAATGCGATAATATGATGCTCATGCATATGTAATACAAGAATTACGGTATCGAGTACTCCACGTACAATTTCAACGTTTATATATACTAGTTCAATATCTACGTAATAAATACCCACATATATTACTTCAACTCAAAGGTACGCATCTATACCATCAATACAAAAATAAATCTTACCGGAGCCATGCAAGATAGTTGTGTGCTTGGACAATTTCTTACGACACCAAAAGTTATAGTTTAGGATTTTTCAAAACGACCTAGTTCTATATAACTCATGGCTTTGATTACCAATCTCTAACACCCATACAAATGCTATGCGCAGCGAAACTACAACATTTGGGTGCTAGGCAGTTATCATCGCACACAAGATATATCAAACGACTCAAAGAGACGTAAAAGTTTTAACATAATTTAAGCATTGTTAAAAACATACATGTCTACGGTTTTCCAAACCCAAAATGATACAACACAGAGTTAGCGTTTCGGTCCCCATGAATCTCAACCCCAAAAGATACAATTTTGTTAACATGACAGAAAATTTAAAATGTTCAAGTTAAATATGGGTGGAAAAACAAGTAGACGCCAAGCCACACACAACTCCCATCCAATGCATGCTCCATGCTATACTTCATCGGTTACCTGAAACACATTCTAAATTGGGTCAACAAATAATATTGAGTGGAATTCATAGGTTTTATAATCTCATTTTGAACATATGTGTTATAAAAATCATTCACGATCATTCATAGAATTGTCGATCAAACAATCTATTTTCAAGGTTATGACAATTGTGTTTAAGCTCATGACACTAATCCGTTAACTCAATCACCCGCGTAATAATTACCGGCGTGATTAAGATGAAACCATTGCCCCTTCTAAAGGCATCAGTTGCAATTATACCTTATCTCTTATCACAAGTTATCCGTCCGCAGGGGGTACTCAACGTACTAGCCCTCGTCTCGGATAGGGTCGTCAACCCCATAGTACTATCAATTGTACAAGCGGCTATTTTCAATCCACACTAGGATTAAACAATAGTTAATAGTTCATGAATATAGGGTCATTTGTAACTAGGTACTCAACACAATTTAAGGCAACATTCGGGTCCAATAATCATTCATGACATATGTTCATTTTAGAAAACTAGCATGCATTTCCCTCGCAGGTAAAACAATTTAAAACAATAGTAAGCGAGGCTACAAATTCACACCTTATGTATATAGAGTAGTCGACGATTTCGAGTGACGATCACTGACGATGATGAGGATGCCCTGGGATTTCAACACCTAACAAACAATAACGCGTAATGAGTAAATCTCATTTATAAACTTTAAGTACTGTATAATATATACATATTAGTCAATTGTGATAATTATAAACTCACGCCAAAACCAAAAGAATAATTGTTACTAGTTTTATACTATTCATCTACGTTATTAACGTTATTACCCTTTTTCACGTTTTTTGCCGATACTTACCAAAAGTATGGGCTGTTTTACTAGACTTAAACCTTTTAATAAAATTTGGGAAAATTCTCAAAAATACCTTAAGAACTGTAGAAAACTCATTTTTAATCCCATTAAAAGTTTTCCCTTTTACGACCCGTTACTCAACACATTACTAAACCTACGTTTTTCGGACTGATTTTGCACATTGACCATGTTGGACTTATTTGACCCATTTAAAATATACCATTGACCCATTTGACACCTAAGTCTAATAATAGACTCACAAATGCTGGTTTGAAACAAAAAATCAACCTTTAATTAATTACCAAACTATATCTATGGTCCCCGGGATTTGACACAAAAACAAACATAATTTCGGATTATGTAGGTTCTCATCTCCCGGTACACGTATTTTCAAAACATCATAACTTTTGACTCGTTAGGAGTCGTAAGCTCTATCTTATACTAAATAGAAGCTAAGACGACGCTCTACAACTATATCCTAGTCTCATGACCTGTTTACAAAATCAAATTTATGAAAACAACCTAAACAATCTGCCTAAATTTACCCATCTCAAAATCAACCCAACACTCGTTTCCAAACCATTTTATCGACACCTAACCTCAACTTAATCACTCCTAATCATGAATAAACATCCTAATCAGTCCTTAACCCCTAAAATACCAAATCCATCCTAAAACCCTTTCAGCAAATCAAACATGCAATGAGGTTTAACCATTCTAAAACATCTAAAAACATGAATTAAACACAAAACCAATAAGTAAAACATCAAACACCATGATCCACCAAACACCCCCATTTGGCCGTGGGATGTGGGTGATCAAAACACCCAAACCAAATTGATTTTGGTTGGTTTGTTGGGTGATTATCCATCTACTATACCCCAATTAAACATCCATGAACTCAATTAACATCAAAACAAATTTTTGAAAAACCCATTTGATTCTTGAAAAATTTTATGAATGCATGTTGGATTAAAGCATATCAGAACACTTGGAATGATTAAACTAGATGTGGTCTAACCTTGGTTTTAATTAAAACAAGCTAGAAAAAAATGTGGTGGTGGTATGGTGGTGTTTGGCCGTCGTCCTAAAGAGAGAAAAGAGAGAAAGTGAAGAAAATTTTTAGTGTGTTTTGTGTTGTGTGTGTGTTATGTTTCCACTTTGTAAAAATTTCAGGCCATTAGGTGAAATAATGGCATTCTTTTGGCCTTGAATGAAAACGACCTCAAATGTTTGCGGGAATGACTCACTAGTCGACTTGGAAAATTTTGCGGGAGTCGGGGTCATCCCGAACACTCCAAAATACTATTAGGACAATTTAAATGCACCCGGAAAGCAATAAAACGCACCCGACTCGACTTAACACGAACTGAAAGTAAAATCCTCGAAAAATTATAATATCGATAAAACGACAATAAACGTAGAAATTTGGGCATCCATCGGGATCGTAGTCGTCATCGTTCTTCTTAAATCGTCAATCGTCAAGATTACGACCTCAAATATTAGTTTCAACCAAAACGATAGAATATATAGTAAATAAAATTTCTTAAAATTTTCAAAAATAAGCGTAATTTAGGGTAAGATAAGTGACCTCGATTTCTGGGTATCACAAGTTACCCGCTCTAATCAAATGACTCAACCGTGTGTTTCTCACAATCAAAATGCTAACAACTATCGAAACAATCAAGTTGGTTACAAAAACAATTACAAATGTAACTACTATGGGAATCAAGGGGCTAATAACAATCAAGTTTCAAACAAAAATCAAAACAATGATTTTCAAAACAACAACAAGAGTTTGCAAACTTTGAAAGATCTTCCAAATGAATTTGTTGAATACGCAAATGGAAACGATGCTAGGTTTGATAATATTCAAAGAGAGAACATTAGCCTAAGATCCGAGTTTATGAATGACTTGAAAAAGGAGTTGAAAAATGAGTTAGCAAATGAGCTTATGATACACACAAACAAAATGGAGGGAAATGTAACTAGGTTACAACAAAACCAACAAAAAATGGAACAAGGGCAACATGAAATAAAACAAGAGATGCTTAAGGCTGGTAAGAGGCAATCTATGTTTGAGGATAAAATTTCATCCATGTTTGAGGCTATAATGTGTAAACCGTCTTCGAGTAGTCTTCCTAGCAATACCATATCTAACCCTAAGGGAGAGATGAAAGTGATTACCACACGAAGTGGTAAGACACTTAAGGAACCGACTCCTCAACCAATTACTCCAACGGTGGAGGAAATTGAGGAAGAGCCCGAGGTGGTGGTCGAAAAGGAGCATATCCCAATCCCACGAAGTACCGCTCATACCACACCTACGGTTGACCCATTACCACAATTGGAACCCGAGATTCCAAAGGCTTTGCCTATGCCTCAACCCACACCACCTTTGCCCTATCCATCTAGACTTAGAAAGGAGAAACGTCAAGAGCGCGACAATTACCAATTTGAGTTTTTTATGAAAATGTTTCGTGACGTGCATTTCAATGTGAGTTTTACCGATGCTTTGGTCATGATGCATCGATTTGCCGCTAACTTTAAGAGTATATTGAACAACAAGGAGAAATTGCAAAATTGTCTAGTTGTTCATCGGTTTATCTTAACCGCATACCTCAAAAATTCGGCGATCTCGGTAAATTCTTGCTTCCATGTACAATCCAAGATATGGAAGAATGCTATGCCTTGGCCGATCTTGGTGCTAGTTTTAACTTGATGCCACTTGCAATCTTCAAGTCGCTCAATCTTCCTAATCTTACTCCTTCACTAATGTATACCGAATTGGCCGATCATTCCACGATTCCTGCATGTGGATTGGCCGAAGACGTTTTTGTGAATGTGGGAAAGTTCTATTATCCGGTAGACTTTATCGTTGTCGATATTCCCACGGATCCTTAAGTTCCTCTCATTTTAGGTCGTTCGTTTTTAGATACGTCTATGCCGTTGATTGATGTGCATGCTAGAAAGATCACCTTACGTTTCAACGACGAGGAACTTGTTATAAACGCAATTCAAAATTCTCCAATTTCTCATGTTTATTCCGTCGCGACCATAAACCTCGTTGATATGATCGACGTTGTTTGCGAGGAATTTTCACAAGAAGTTTTAGATTTTGGTGACGATGAAAATAGTGGCAATCCCACTATGCTTGATCCCATTCTTGATAATTCGACACCATCCTTCACTCCATTTGAAGGTGGTGGTTTTACGTTGGAAGAATTTGATGTTCCACGTACTTGTGACGAAGACCTCGACAACGATGAGGACTTCTCGATTATCATGGATTTTCATAACGATTTCCCATTTCCTCCACCCGAGGATGCTATGAGTATCGAGCCCAAATCTTCAAATGAGGAACCACCAATCCTCGAGTTGAAAGATTTACCTCCTCATCTTACGTACGTATTTTTGGAGGAGGACGACAAGTTGCCGGTTATTATTGCGAAAGATCTTTCGAATGATGAAAAACCGCACTTGTCGATGTTCTAAAGGATCACAAAGGGGCAATTGCGTGGAAATTATCCGACAATAAGGGGATTGATCCTAAATTTTGTACCCACAAAATCTTAATGAAGGAGGATTACAAAACCCGCAATCCAATGTCAAAGGAGGGTGAACCCCAAAATTCACGACGTCATAAAAAAGGAAGTCCTTAAACTCCTTGACGCGAGAATGATTTACCCTATTTCCGATAGCCCTTGGGTGAGTCCTATTCATTGTGTCCCTAATAAGGGAGGAATGACCGTTGCGCCAAACGATGCCAACGAGTTAATTCCAACTCGACTCGTGACCGGTTGGAGGGTGTGTATTGACTATCGTAAGTTGAATGACGCCACTCGTAAAGACCATTTTCCCTTGCCCTTCATGGACCAAATGTTGGAGCGTCTTGCGGGAAACGATTTCTATTGCTTTTTAGATGGTGTTTCCGGTTACTTCCAAATCCCCATCAATCCTCGTGATCAAGAAAAAACTATGTTTACGTGACCATCTGGAACGTTTGCCTATCGTAGAATGCCATTCAGACTTTGCAATGCATCGGGAACCTTTCAAAGGTGCATGATGGCTATTTTTCATGTATGATCGAGAAGCCGATGGAAGTCTTTATGGATGATTTTTCCGTGTTTGGTTGTTCATTCACTTCGTGTTTGTCGAATCTTGAGAGAATGTTGAAACTTTGTGAGGAAACCAACCTTGTGCTTAATAGGAAAAAAAGTCATTTTATGGTTAAAGAAGGAATCGTCTTAGGGCACAAGGTTTCGAAAGTAGAGATTGAGGTAGACAAAGCTAAGGTAGACGTCATCGCCAAATTACCTCATCCCAAAACCGTTAAGGGAGTTAGGAGTTTCCTAGGCCACGCGGGCTTTTATCGTCGATTCATCAAGGATTTTTCAAAGATTTCTCGACCTATTACACATCTCCTCGAAAAAGATGCTCCTTTTGTCTTTAACGATGATTGTGTATGAGCCTTTGAAATCCTTAAGAGGAAACTTACCGAAGCTCCCATTCTTGTTGCTCCCAATTGGAACCTCCCCTTTGAGCTCATGTGTGATGCTAGTGATTACGCCATAGAGGTTGTTTTGGGGCAACGTCATGAAAAGCACTTCTTGCCTATTCACTATGCTAGCAAGACGATGACCGAGGCTCAACTAAAATACACTACAACTGAGAAGGAATTCCTTGCCGTGGTGTATGCATTTGAGAAATTCCGACCTTACCTCGTCTTGACTCGATGCATAGTATATACGGATCACTCGGCTATCAAGTATCTCATGGTTAAGCAAGATGCAAAGCCGAGATTACTTCGTTGGATTCTCCTCCTAGAAGTTGGATGTCAAAATCCTTGACAAAAAAGGAGGCGAGAATCTAGCGGCCGATCATCTTTCTCGTTTGGAAGATCCTCACCAAAGTGTTTACGAGCCAAAGGAAATCACCGAAACATTTCCTCTCGAGACACTTGGTGTAGT
Source organism: Glebionis coronaria (assembly GCA_025667525.1). Taxonomy (NCBI): domain Eukaryota; kingdom Viridiplantae; phylum Streptophyta; class Magnoliopsida; order Asterales; family Asteraceae; genus Glebionis; species Glebionis coronaria. Next base: position 342,784,774 of record CM046881.1, on the reverse strand, counting down.
GAAATCTAAGCTTGATTCATCTACACCATGGTTTGCGGACATCGCAAATTACCATGCGGGAAATTTCATCATCAAGGGTATGGCGACTCAATAAAAACGGAAAATCTTTCGTGACGTCAAGTTCTATTTTTAGAACGACCCTTATCTCTTTTGGACATGTGCGGATCAAATCATTCGACGTTGTGTTTTTGGCACCGAAGCTTCTAACATCCTTAGAGCTTGTCACGAGGGACCCATGGGTGGTCACCACGGTGCTAATCTCACGGCTAAGAAGGTCTTTGATGCCAGATTCTTTTGGCCTACTATTTACCGAGATGCACATGCACTTGTGAAGTCATGTGACTCATGCCAACGACAAGGAAAAGCCTCACAAAACGATGAAATGCCACAAAACATCATCCAAGTGTGTGAGATCTTTGATGTTTGGGGTATTGACTTTATAGGGTCGTTCCCATCATCTCGTGGTAATAAGTACATCCTTGTCGCCATTGACTACCTATCCAAGTGGGTAGAAGCTAAAGCTTTGCCCACGAACGATGCTCGTATGGTAGTCAAGTTTTTGAAAAGATTGTTTTCTCTGTTTGGAACCCCTCGTGCGATCATAAGCGATCGTGGAACCTATTTTTGTACTGACCAATTAGAAAGAGTCTTAAGGAAAAATGGGGTTACAAATCGGCTTTCTATGGCTTATCACCCACAAATGAGTGGACCAGTCAAGGTTTCAAACCGAGCGTTGAAGTGGATCTTGGAGAGATCGATTGGAGAGAACCGACAATCGTGGTCGGATAAGTTGGACGATGCTTTATGGGCCTTTCGGACCGCTCATAAAGCGCCCATCGGGTGCACTCCTTATAAGCTTGTGTATGGGAAGAATTGTCACTTGCAACTGAACTTGAACACAAAGCTTATTGGGCCCTAAAGCATTGTAATGATGATATTGAGACCGCGAGAAAACACCAGAAAATACAATTGAATGAATTAGATGAATTAAGAGATATTGCTTATGAAAATTCATTGATTTATAAATAAAAGACTAAAAAGTTTCATGACTCAAAAAATAAAAACCAGGTTTTTAACATTGGAGATCAAGTGTTGCTTTTTAACTCACGTTTGAAAATATTTTTCGGCAAGTTGAAATCCTGTTGGTCCAGTCCATTCACCGTTACCCAAGTTATTCCTTATGGGACCTTCGAGCTATCTCAAAATGATCGCCCTAATTTCAAGGTGAATGGACATAGGTTGAAGCACTACTTTGGCGGGGAAGTTCCATCCTTGAACTACCTCGACCAAATCACCTTCCCCAATGATAATTAGTATTGAGGGGATCGAGTCGAGCTCATGACTCGGTAATAAAAAACGAGGTACCTCGTGGGGGAGTCCCATGCTTATCCATGTACATATTATCGCTTTCTAATGTAGTAACGTGAGGGGATTTGTGCCCTTCCAACCTTTGTTCTGTGGTTGTTTGTGCTATGTTGTTTTTAGATGATCATGATCTTCATGATTGGAGCCTGATACTAGCTTTTTCACTGGGTTTTCTATTTCTCTCGATATCCTCTCGAATTGATCTTGGTTCTAAGTGGAATGATTTGTTTTTGGTGACAAATAGGGGGTTTGGATTTTTAAAAGTTTAAATGCACGAAAATGTAAACTTAAATTTAAAAGCAATTAAATTAATAAAAATTAATAAAAACTTGAATTAAAATATAAAGTAAAAATGAAGAAACAGTAAGGAACAGTAACACTTAAAAATACTCGAAGGAAATTGATTCGGAAGTCACCTTGATTCGGAAGTTGTTGATCCGGAACTTCGTTCGGAACCTTCACTCGGAAGTTGACTCGGAAGATTGATCCGGAACTTCGTTCGGAACTTCACCCGGAACTTTCACCCGAAACTTTACTCGGAAGATTGATCTGGAACTTTCTTCGGAAGTTCACCCGGAACTTTGAGTCAGAACTTGATTCGGAACTTCACCCGGAAGTTTGGTGATCCGGAAGTTCGTCCGGAACTTTTGGTCCGGAAGTTTATCCGGAAGTTCACTCGGAACTTTTGACCCGGAAGTTTATCCGGAAGATTTAAAAAGAGCATTCATTCAGAACTTCTAAAAATTGATTCGGAACTTTTTGAAAGGAAATTTATTCGGAACTTTTAAAACTCATCCGGAACTTTTGAAAACACTTTCATTCGGAACTTCTAAAACTCATTCGGAAGTTTGTGTTCATCCGGAACTTTTGTTCATCCGGAACCTGGGAATACTCAAGAACAGTAACTTACCGAAAAACCGGGGAATCGATTTTAAGTCAAAAATTCACCAAGTTTTCAACCAAAACTTAAATAAAACTAAACACAAATGATATACTAACCAATAACAACAAATCCCATCAATAAAAACTTAAATCCCAATAACTTTTAAAGATCAAATCAATCAAATAAGAACTTAAACTTTTAACCAAATAGATGAAGATGAACAAGATGAAATGGAAAGATTTAATTGATAGAATAAGGTTTTAACAATCACAAAACAAGGATGAAATTACAAGATTGAAAAACAAAGATCAAAATCACCAAACACCCTAGTGGTGTTGGTGATGTCTACGAACAGAAAGGGAGAAAAAGAAGGAGATAAGAAAAACTAAAAAACTGAATGAAAAGTGTGAGGGAACCCTTTATATAGGTGTTCCCTTTGGTTGGTGAGTGGGCTTTCTCCCGTTCTTCTTGTCTTCTCGTCTTTTCAGAAAAGTTGACGTTTTCGATTCTGATTCGGGATTTGTCGTCTATTAAATTCAACTCGTCTTTTAATTTCTTCGTTTAATAGACTTGAGTTTCTTCGACTTATGTAAATCTTCCATATTTTGTCCTTTTCTTCGATAAATCGTCAAATAGGCCCAGTGACTTCAAATCTTTTGCATCTCTTGGACAATAGACTTCGTCTTGAGTCTTTTCCTTCCATAAAACCCGTGCAATCCCATGTTTTCTCCAATATTCATCCGGTTGGCTCTGAAAACACAATAAACACAAAAACCACGCATAATTCCAAACAAATGATATTAAATACGCGTTTGGTCTCGTTTTAGCCAGAATTAAGTGGTAAAAGGATGGGTGTTTACACACCTATCAAATCCTCTACACTTAACCATTGCCATGCCCTCATGCAATGCTTAGTGATAAAGCAATTTTACACTTTTCTCATAATTAATCAACCTTGGCTTTATTAAAATACTACTAAACAAAAATTAAAGTACTAGGAGAAATTAAAACTTTTAAAGTAACAAAAAGATAGAAAACTATTTTCACTTGAAAACAGCTACATGGAAATAACTTGCAAAGAGATCAAGGACTTACATTAGGGCTTTGGTGCTGCGAAGATTTATCACCCTCAAGTTTCACGTTCCCCAAACTAAGCTTAAAAACGAGATCATTGTTATTATAAGTTAGTAAATCAAACACTTACACACATGGCTTAATTATATGCTTAAACTCCCCTATTCCTAGGTGTATCTCTTATATTTTATTTTTGTCTTAGAATGATCATAAAGATGCATTTTTGGACTTATTTCGATAGTTTATTTAGGCTGAAAGCAAAGTAGGACGATTTGATCAATAGTTAGCTAAAGGACAAAATCTCTTAAAACTGCTTCTCGGGATATCAAAAAGTTCATATCTTGGCATAACTCGGTTCACGATTTGAGACCTTTCTCGGGCCGATATTTGGCATGTACTTCATACTTCATATCTTGAGAGAAGTGCTTGAGATAATGGTCTTCTCATCGTTAATAGAGTTTCTTCACTTGGAGACTTTTGAGGGGTACTCCAACTTTGTTGACCACGACTTCATGATTATTTCTTCAATCTCTATTTGGGATTTTGAGATACAACGATCCGCCTCCTTTTCGGACTTGGATCTATTTATCCTCATACCTTGTTAGGGTCTTTTCGGATAGACTTCTCCATGATCTTTATGGGAGTTGATTGCTTTTCGTCGTGAGTCTTGATCCTTCATATTGATTTTGGGAATAATGCTTTTCACATCACCTTGGATCTTTAGCAATAAGATTGAATCCTCATGCCTTGTTAGGGCCTTTTCGGACTCGCCAATCTTCGCGCCCCGCTTCATAAGTTATGCCTTGGCTATGAACTCTTATCATTACCGAGCAACTTTTAAACGATCTTGGGCTAGAAGCTAAGTAAATTTTCAAATCGTACGACCTTACTTATTGCAGATAAATTATTAGCAAGTGATGGGAGAATAGGCAAATAATTAAACCAAGTGAGCTTGTGCAAGAATACCGACTTATAATTGACTCTATCATTTCTCGTCCTCCACAATTTAAAATCTCAAGTAATGAGACTCGTGGATGCTTAGCCTAATAAACCAATTAAGGTATACATGGTTAAGGATACTAGCAAGAATAAACTTGAATAAGTCTATTCGGGTTGAGTCAAAATAATCGCAACAGGCCTAATATGTCAAAGACTTCTAAACTAGCTACATCACTTTATTAATATCTTTGACTTTATTGCGGAATAGATACATATGAAAGCAACGATAAAAATTTAAAAATTACGACTAAATGGCCAAAATTAATTAAAATTTTGAAAAATGTTGAAAAAGATGATTTTCCGGTTAAATGAAGGCATTTTCATGGGAAAAGTCCACTAAAAACTTCGATAGAAGTCCCCCTACACTTAAGATAAACATTGTCCTCAATGTTTAAGCATGTGGGAAAAGTCTCTGTTGGGCCAATGAAAGTTTTAGCTATGGCCCTGTCTAGATTTGTTTAAATTAGACTAAGTGTTGAAAGGTCGCTGAGAAGACCAGCGACAGAGACTAGACCAGTGGAAGGCAAAGCCCAGCTGGCACACCAGGATCATTCAAGTCAAAGACAATGTCAGAGAAGTCGAAGACAATCTGAAGTCAGACTCACCAGCGATTATGGATAGTTGGGATGTCAAAGGAATGCACTGGTGTTCAAGGATCTCTGAGTTGACAACACTCAGAGATCACTTAAGAACCCTAGAGACTTGGATTAAGAAAAGCTTATCCAACCCTTTATAGTTTAGGCGGGAGAATCTTGCAAGTGTTTTGAGCGGGACAAAACAAGAGATTCAAGTCAATGCCTAGTACGACCTAGTGGGACAAAGGTGAACAGTTGGCAGAATTTTTCACCTAAAGTAGTTAAAGGCATGTCTCGATTTGGACATGCATTTAATACATTGTACTCTTCCACTCAGAAGATGACACGTATCAACTACTCCCACTAAGGATACAACCTCGTACCACTATAAATAGGGATGAGAAAGAAGTTAAGATTCAACCCTTGTGCTTGGAATCTTAATCTAAGTTCTTTCTCCCACTGGAACCACTGAGCCCTCAGCTGTCCATCAGCGACTCATTGGTTCTCTTGTAAACTTGAGTCTCGAATCAAGTTTACTTGTTCTAGGGTACATTTCTTGTTGTTATTCAACAGGTGTATTCATAACACTTTGTAATACTTTGTTGATAATAGTTAATAAAGCATTACTCGTTTGAAAAGTATTTCTATTGTGTGTTATTGTTTTTCGTGACTTAGTTTCAACAATAGTTGTAATTTGGGACTTTCAATTGGTATCATAGCGGTCTGATTTATAAAACTTTTCTAAAAACCGTTCTAGTTTGTAAAATCAAGATCCAAATATGACTGAAACTTTGCCACCCATCCCACCACCGTTTGGTCAATCTAATCAAGCAAATACTTCAACAAACACACCAGCCACCACATCTACTACCATGCCTACACCTGTTTTAAGCACTGGTGTAAATGAGGATGATCTTCCACAACTTCTTGATAATCGTGGAGGGTCACATGTGTCTAATGTTCCAGCGTTTGATGAAGAAGATTTCTCAAGTTGGAAAAGTGAATTTCTTATATACTTAGATGGCCTAGAACCCTTCTTGTTTGAAATCTTAGAAAATGGTCCTTATGTACCACTGGCCATTTCCTCTACACCAAAGAGACCCATTAAGAAACCTGTTAAGCAATGGTCTCCCGCTGATAGACGTCTGGCTAACCAGGACAAGAGACTTAAAAGTATAATAGTCTCTTGCCTACCCAAGAACATTATGAAGTCCATCATCAAATGCAACACCGCACAAGAAATATGGACTGAGTTGGTTCTAGGGTATGAAGGACCAGAAGAGACCAAAGAGACCAAAATCCAAGCATTAAGACTTAAGTTTAACGCTTTCAAAGCCTTGGAAACTGAAACTGTTTCTCAAACTTAGACTAGACACAAGATCTTGCTGAATGATTTAGGTAACAATGGTGTTGTACTACCCAAGGCTGAGGTTAATGCCACGTTTGTAAATAGTTTGCCTAGGAAATGGCTTAGTCTTAACCAAACCCTGAGAGCAAATAATGCCATAAAAAATGATACTCTTGCTCAACTATTTGGTAGATACAATTATGAAGAAGGACTGATTGACTCTATTTACAAATCAGAGACTGATAGGTTTACCTCTCCTATATCTGGGTCAAAAGCTCTTGTTGCTAACCACTCTTTTCAGGATAATGACTCTGACGTGGAAGAAGACACAAGAAGCAGTCAAGAATTCCTTGATGAATTACATGTTGAATTCCATGACAGAGCCCTTTTAGCTGACCAGAAGAGATACTACAAAAGATCTGGTAGAGTTGGTGCTGCCAAGATTGACAAATCCAAAGTGTCATGTTACACTTGTGGAAAGACTGGTCATTTCCAAAAGGACTGCTGGTCAAACAAGACATCTTCTCCCAGCTTTCCATTATCCAGCAAAACCCACAGCAAAAAGAAGTTTTCTTCCTCACCTTTCAAGCAATCCTCTCTCAGTGACTCTGAGGGTAAAAAGGACTACAAAGTAAAATACAAGGCCTTGAAAGGTGAGCTGATTAAACTCAATCAGAAAGCTGATGATGCAGCCAAGAAGAAGGATAACAAAAAGTCTGAAAAAGGTCTAATAGCTGCTTCTTTTGACTGGGATGATGAACCCCTCACCTCTGAGGATGAAGGAACCACTACCGTCTGAGCCTTAATGGCTGTTGCTGATGAAGAACCAGCAGTTGGGAAAAGTGAAGCAAGATCAGGTCAATGGGTTGACATCACTATGAAAAAGGTACAAAGATTACTCTCTATGCCTGAGGGTCCTGACAGAGACCATGTCAGTGACTACACTTTAGTTGACCTCCATTTTGTAGAAGAACAAAGAAAATATCTGCTAAATAAGTTTCAAAATATCAAAAACGAGTTGAGTCTTTGTCAATCTAAATTAGCTAACCTCAAACCTTTTGTGAACATCGCTAATCAACTTCAAAATGAGGTCAGCAAGTTGTCCATTGAGAATGAATCTTTAGCTGATGAAAACTCTGATTTGAGAAAACCATTAAAAAATGGAACCTTGGCCAGTCCACTGTGGAAGAAATAGTTGCTGAAACCATTCCAGGGAATGTGGTTCAGTCAATAGGGGGTAAGGGTAGGTTCAAAAATCACATTCCAGTGCCCAGTGTTAAATTTGTCCCATCAGACGTCTCTTCTCCTCTCTCCACCTCTGTGGTTGAGAAGGACTCTGACAACGAATCTGAAGCTTCAGCTGTTTCCAAACTTGCTGGTGCTAACCCAACAGATTCCTTGCTTGGCCCTAAACCAGCTCTCGAAACCTTTGGAAATCCTACTCCCAAAGTTGCTGATAAAGCACCTAAGAAGGTTTATGTAGCCAAAAACACTGACAAACCCACCTCTTCCCCTGAAGAGCTATCACCCACCAAGAAACTTCTCCTCACTCTGATGGAAGAAGTAAAAGGGTTGAAAGAAAAAATCAACCCCAAAGATAACAGTCCATCTGTTAGCTCTCTTGGTGAAAGCTCAAGCAGCTCAAAAGGGAAAACGTTGTTCAGACCTTGCAAGCACTGTGGTTTCAAGAATCACTCCTCTGAGGATTGTACCAAGAAACCTAAGTGTATCACATGTGAGTCCACTGAACACACTTCTAGAGAGCATGAGGAGATCATCGCTGTTCAAAGAACTCGAACACAACTAAGATCCAAAACTCCTCACAGGCCCTATAGAAGACCCGAGCAATCAAAATCCAGAGAAAATTCTCAGGGTTACAGGCCTAATCCTCCCTACAAATATTGTGGCTTTTATGACCACCACTCTGATGAGTGTGAACATTACCCTGGTTGTGACATCTGTGGCAGCATGTGTCATGAAACCAGAGATTGCAACCAAAGAGGGGGAGAAAGGCCCAGAAGACCAAATGTCGCCAGTCAGTGACAGCATGGACCCACTGGAAAGTGGGTTCATCATAGAAACTAATCTGGTTTGTTATATCTATGCAGGCATACCTAAAGAAAGTTGTTTGGTACTTGGATAGCGGGTGCTCCAGACACATGACAGGAATTAAACAATATCTGCATAGATATAAGAAGGAGTCTGGTCCAAAAGTAGTCTTTGGGGATGACTCCTCAGGGGCCACTGAATGATAAAGCTCAGTGGATTGCAATGGAATAACCTTCACAAGGGTCGCTTATGTAAATGGTTTGAAGCACAACCTAATCAGCATCAGTCAACTCTGCGATGCTGGGTTCAAGGTTCTGTTCACTAAGACCCAAGGAACTATCTTCAATCAGAACGATGATGTCGTTCTAATTGCACCCAGAAGAAGGGATGTGTATGTCATTGACATGACGTCATCCCTTGAAGGAGATAACATCTGTCTCTTTGCCAATGCATCTGATAGTGAAAATTGGCTCTGGCATAAGAGACTCTCCCATCTCAACTTCAAAAACATCAACAAACTGGCAAAGAATGATCTGGTAGCTGGACATCCCTCTCTGACCTTCAGCAAGGACAGACCTTGCTCAGCCTGCGAGAAAGGGAAGCATCACAGTGCTTCGTTCAAAACAAAACAATCATTCTCCATTAACAAGTGCCCTCATCTTCTTCACATGGACTTGTTTGGACCAATTAAACCCCAATCCCTCAATCACAACAAATATACCTTGGTCATTGTAGATGAATTCTCTAGATTCACATGGGTATTCTTTCTTAAAAGAAAGAGTGATGCTGCTGAAAGAATCATGTCCTTCATCAGAGAAATAGAAAACTTCAATGATTGTAGGGTAAAGGCCATCAGAAGTGACAATGGTACAGAATTCAAAAACCATGCCATGGAAGCCTTTTGTGATGAAAAGGGTATATCACAGAACTTCTCAAACCCAGGAACCCCAGAACCAAACGGTGTCGCTGAAAGAAGAAATAGAACTCTCATTGAAGCTGCCAGAACGATGCTCAGCGAATCAAGACTTCCTAAACAATTCTGGGGTGAAGTTGTGTACAAAGCATGCTACACACAAAACAGATCCATTATTGTGAAGAGACATGGTAAGACCGCTTATGAAGTGTATAGGAAGAGAGCCCCTAATGTAAGCTACTTCCATGTCTTTGGTTGCCCTGTTTTCATTCACAATTACAAAGATCACCTGGCTAAATTTGATGAAAAACCAGATGATGGATTCTTCCTTGGATACTCTCCTACCTCCAGATCTTTCAGAGTATTCAATATTCGCAGGCAAGAATTAGAAGAGTCCATTCATGTCACCTTTAATGAAGCTGACGCTGTCATTACACATACCAACTCAGAGGAATATGACATTGACTTCAATGAAGTTAAATCTTGTCCCAAAGATGATTTCTCAAATCCCAAGGAATCACCTCAAAGTCGTCACAAGGATCTTCCATATGTTCAAGCTTTTGATCCTCACTCCATCTCTGACATCATTCCAGAGACTATTGGTGTTGAATCTCTTACTCAAATCTCTGAAGAAAATGCTGATCCAATCACTTTGAATATTTAATCAGATGAAGAGATCATGGACGAAGAGATTACATTTGATGAACCTCCATCACTCCCTGAACTTGAAGTGACTCCTGATCCCACAGAGACTCCTGCTCCACAATCCAAATGGAGTAGGAACCAAGATATTCTTCTAGTTAATATTCTTAGAGAACCCTCTGATGGAGTCACCACCAGAGGAAAATTAAGAACTCTGGAAACCGCCTCTGCAAATGAATGCCTTTTTGCAAATTTTCTCTCTGAGGATGAACCTAAGAACGTGGCTGCTGCTCTGCTTGATGAAGGCTGGGTTGTTGCCATGCAAGATGAACTCAATCAGATCAAGAGAAACAAGGAGTGGACTCTAGTTAAAGCTCCAGTTGATAAGCAAGTGGTTGGAACAAAATGGGTCTACAGAAATAAAAGGGATGAAGCTGGTATGATTGTAAAAAACAAGGCTAGACTCGTGGTGCTGGGCTATAATCAATCTGAAGGAATTGATTATGATGAAACCTTCGCACTAGTGGCCAGATTGGAAGCCATCAGAATCTTCCTAGCCTTTGCAGCTTATATGGGTTTCATGGTTTATCAGATGGATGTGAAGAGTGCCTTTCTTAACGGGAAACTTGCAGAGGAAGTATATGTCAGTCAACCCCCAGGGTTTGAAAACAGTGACTACCCCAATCAAGTCTGCAGACTTCACAAAGCACTCTATGGGCTGAAACAAGCGCCCAGAGCCTGGTATGAAACTCTCTCAAAATTCCTTCTTGAAAATAAATTTGTCAAAGGTACCATTGACCAAACCTTGTTCACCTATAGGTCCAAGGGTGACGTCATTTTAGTACAGATTTATGTCGATGACATAATTTTTGGTTCAACCAATGTAATCTTGAGCAAACAATTTGCCAAACTAATGACCAAAAAGTATGAAATGAGCATGATGGGGGAACTAACCTTTTTCTTGGGTTTTCAAATCAAACAAAATTCTAAAGGAATTTCTATTTGTCAAGAAAAATATGTTAGAGATTTGCTCAAGAAGTATGATCTGTCCGATTGTGCATCAGTGAAATGCCCCATGCTTCCTCCCAACAACTTGGGAGCTGATGACTCAGGGGTCTCTGTTAATGAGACCTTATATAGAGGCATGATTGGGTCACTGATGTATCTCACAGCAAGCAGACCAGACATACAATTCTCTACTTGTCTCTGTGCTAGGTACCAAGCTAACCCAAAGGAATCCCACCTTGTAGCTGTCAAAAGAATTTTCAGGTACTTAAAAGGATCTCCCTCATTGGGTCTCTGGTACCCAAATGGTTCAGGCTTCGACCTTAAAGCCTACTCTGACTCAGATTACGCAGGGTGCTGCCTTGACAGAAAGAGCACCTCTGGTAGCTGTCAAATCCTTGGAGGAAAGTTGGTATGCTGGAGTGCTAAGAAGCAAAACTCTGTGGCCATGTCATCAGCTGAGGCTGAATATGTTGCGGCCGCTGGTTGCTGTGCACAAGTTCTCTGGATGAAAAGTCAGCTGGCTGACTATGGAATTAACTATGAGCAGGTTCCCATATTGTGTGACAACACCAGTGCCATAGCCATCTCCAATAATCCGGTACTTCATTCTAGAACCAAGCATATTGACATCAGGTATCACTTTATCATAGACCATATTCTAAAAGGTGATATTGAGCTACATTTCATACCCACTGAGTACCAGCTCGCTGACATTTTCACCAAGCCGCTGGCTGAGCCAAGTTTTACTAGGCTGGTCGCTGAGCTGGGAATGCTCAATATTGGCAAATAAATCGGATGTTGACCACTGTCTCTGGGCATTTAAGGGAATTGAATGTAACGAGGTAGTTACATTTCAATGGGAATGTGTATATTCTGATATTAAATTCAAATGATTGTCTCTAAATGCTACCAACTTTCCCGCTTTCCAAGGGGACAAGTATCCCATGAAAGGTCAAGGGGACCCACGTTTTTCTGAAAAGCTTAACTTTTGCATTTAATGCTCAAATTGGGAAAACGACTCAACCTTTCAAAATCCTTGACCCAAAATCTTTTTGTCATTTTAAAATTTCTTAACACACACATTCCCTTTCATCTTCTTCAATCCTCTCACCACCTTCAATCTCTCAACAATGGCGTCTACTTCACCAAACCAAACCTTCGTTGTACAAGCCGCCACTAACGTTGATTTCGAGGTCTCTGATCGAAAGATTGCACTAAATAACTGTGTAGCCCTTCTTGAACAAAACAATCCCCTTTACCATCCACTTTTCAACTTCCTCAAGAACTCCACCATCAACGAAGCTATCACCAAGGAACCCTCCACCTGCTACTACCAATACCTTCGCGAGTTCTGGTACAACGCTGAAGTTGACCCAACCTCTTCACACATCACCTTCAACCTATCCACTCATCCTCATCCTCTCACCTTTGATTTCACAACTTTTGCAAAAGCCATAGGACTCCCTGTCAACAACAACATGTCAGCTTTGCCCACCAGTGCCACTGTGAGAAAGGCTCTGGCTACCCTCAAACCTCATGATGATCATGAACAACCCTTCACCACTGCTGGCTTCCAAAGCAAATCTCTCATCAAGGTGAATTACTTCTCTCCCACATGAAGAACGCTGATGCTGTACATCATAAAGTGTCTAGGAGGAAACACTGGATCACATTACCAACTCAATGGCTCCCAGCTAGCCATTGCATACAGCTTAATCTGGGGTTTGGATATTGGAATCGCTCACATTCTTTACACCGATCTCATTGCTAAGTTGGAAAACAAAGGAAAGAAAAACCGTGGTGCCACCATCTGCTACACCAGATATCTCTCTCTTGTCTTAGAAGATATTCTTGGTGAATCCTACACTGATGATACTCTACACTCCTTTCCCTCTCATCACATCACTGCTGCATCTCTGAAAGCTCCATTAGAAGATGAAGTGCCTCTAACCAGACATATGATGAGAGTCGCTGGGTTACTTGCTGAGGATGATGAGCCCTTGATCCCTCAACTTGAGGTGAATGCTGAAAGTACGGTTGATAAGTCTCTGTCCAAGACCTCTGTGCAATCTACTTCTCAGCCCAAGGTGCTTAAGGAAAAGAAGAAGAAGAGGAAAGACATCCCCCTTTCCTCTAAAACCCCTTCTATTAATCCTTCAAAGAAGATAAGGACAAAGAAGAATCCATCCCCTTCTCTGGTGGATGTGGTAGAAGAGCCCATTGCTGACAAACAACCAGTGTCTAGTGTCTCCAAGTCAGCGAAGACGACTAAGAACCCTCTCCACGCTGATATCACTCAGGTATTAGTCTGTCCTTTATTTTTCTTTCTCAGAGGTCCACATACATTCACTCTCATTGTCTTTAGGAGAGAGTGATGTAATTTAGAGTTTGCCTCAACTCTTAGCGTGTCTGTGTCAGCACCTAGATCCTTTAGGACTCTCTGTACACTCTGTCTTCACTAGGAAATGATTCACTTGTGCTCTTAACGTACCCCGATGATCCTTCACCCTCTGGAATGTGCTCTTGGCAAATAACAACCTGAGCACATATAAGTCCTGACCCAGAGTCTCTGCACTTCTCACTGACTGAATCATCACCCTCATTATTAAAAGAGTCCCAAAGAATTTATTCTTTTGGAAAGACTGAATCATCACCCTCAGTCTTTCTAGGGGCAGCGATAAAAGGCGACCATCACCCTCATATTAATTCACAATCAAAAGAGTCCCAGGGAGTAATCCCTCAGGGGGAGCTGGATAATCACACCCGGCTATCCCAGGGGCAGAGAAAGGCGACCATTCCCATATCATGTTTCACAATAAAAGAGTCCCAAGGAGAAATCCTTCAGGGGGAGCTAGATAATCACACCCAGCTATCCTAGGGGCAGCGAACGACGACCATTCACCTCATAACTTTCACATATTAAAAGAGTCCCAAGGAGTAATCCTTACGGGGGAGCTGGATAATCACACCCAGCTATCCTAGGGGCAGCGAATGGCGATCCTTCAACATATCTATTTCACATTAAAAGAGTCCCAAGGAGAAATCCTTAGGGGGGGCTGGATAATCACACCCAGCTTTCCAAGGGTAGCGAATGGCGATCCTTCAACATATCTATTTCACATTAAAAGAGTCCCAAGGAGAAATCCTTAGGGGGGGTTGGATAATCACACCCAGCTTTCCTAGGGGCAGCGACTGGCGATCTATAACTGCATTATTATTTCACAACTGGTCTCTAACAACTCTTATAACAGGCTCACAATCTTCATCAGGAACAACTTAACAATGATGATTACTCGATTGCTGATGATGAACCCGCTGAAGTTGCCACCATTGATCTTGATGCCCTCTCAGACATTGAATCATTGCCTGATGACGAAGTTTTTATTGTAGAGGAAGGCAACTTCACCTCTGACTTTGAGGAGATGAGCACTGATGATTACAATCTGTCTTCCATAGAGCTAAAACCTGCCCCTGTCCCATCACTTCCAAATGTTCAGGAATTGGCTGCCAGAAGGCTATGGGAACAGCGACCTTGCTCCCCTGCACCTGTTCCATTCCCCACCCTGCCAAGTGTTATGGAACTAGGGGCTAAGCAACACTTTGAGTACTTACTATCCCGCAAGTCAGCACAAGTTCCCAGAATGAAAGATGTACAGGAATTGGCTGCTGAGGCTTTATGGGAAAAGAGAGGGGATATCAGGACCACAAAGCCCAAAGTCACAAATGATGATCTCCTCTCTGAAATCCAAACCCTCACTAATGCTGCTGAGGAGCTCACCACCAATCTAGAGACTTCGCTAACTACATCAGTGGAATCTTCTATGACAGCTATGCTTCCGCAACTACTGAACAATGCTCTGAAGGCACACCTACCTACTCTGCTCAACCATAGTCTTCAGCAGTACATACCCTCTGCTCTCACCTCAGCGGTGAAGGCAAATGTTGCAGCTATAGCTCAGGCTGCTGAACCCTCAAGGCTTCTTCTTCAGGAACTTCTCCAAGGTGAACTTAAAGAAATTTGCATATTTGTTCACAACGAGTTCCTTCGATTCAATAAGGCAGGTTCAGGCACAGCACCTGCTGGGGCTATGTCTGAGGGGGAGAATTCTGCCTCCTCCTCTGAAGAAGAAGCTGATGCTGCACCTAAGGGGGAGCAGCACAAAAAACAGCTCACACCTGAAATTCCAACACCCACTCCACTGAGATCTTTCAAGTCCGCTGCTGAATCTGCGAAAGATAAGGGAAAAGGAATTGCTGTTGAGCAACCTGAGATAACCTTACACTCCCTTCAAACTGAAGGTGGATCCACAGCTAAACCCTCCAAAAACTCTGAACTCAACAAATTCAAGAGCACTAATGAACCACCACTCACCCCAGAGCAAGCAAAAGCCCAAATCATTGAACATCAAAGATTGGCAAACATCAGGGCTGCTGAATTAAGAAGCAAAGAAGCTCTGGACAAGCTCTCTCCCTCTGCTAAGAAAGCTCAGCTTGTCAAGCTCAAGGAACTGGAGGACAAGAGGAACAACCTCTTAAAGGAATATCAAAGACTTGTCAACCAAAGAGCTGAACCCGGTCGTATCACCAAGTATACATGTTTCACTGACAAAGATAAAAGGGTGGTAATGACTATTTATAGGGAAAATGATATACAGAACTATAAAGTCTCCAGTGACTTTAAACTCAGAGATCTGAGCCTCTCTGAGTGGTTGGAAATGCTGGCTCTTGCCCAAAAGAAGACTGGGCCTGGTGCTGCCCAAATGATGAAAAACATTCAAGCAAAACTTAATTGGGTAAGAGACACAACAAAGAAGCTGAAGGTACCCCTGCCTCCACAGCTTTCTTCTCAACCACCTCCTCAGGTGCAAAGGAAAAGGAAAACCCCAATGGGGCCTCTGATAGAAAGGCTAGTCACTGAAGACGTAGTGGTCGATGGGATGCAAAGAACTTGGTCCTTCCCAAAGAAATCACCAAACCCATAGGAGGCCAAGTATACTCAGAACCAGAGGTAGGTATGGTCTTTATGAATGGCAATTGTGATTATGCTTTTCAGCGGTTGAAAGAGCTACCTTTGGCATCAACCACTCAGCTAATCAGACTCAAGCAGGGCATCCTAAGGAATTGCAAAGAAGCTGATGAGTTCGATTTTGAAATTGAACTTGTCATCAACTCTAGGAGTGACAAAGTCGAAGCCCAGAGATTCTGTGATCAAGGGCTCGATCGCTGAAGAACCTATTTACTTTTGTTTATGTTTACACCCCAGGGTGTTCTTGTAATAGACTAGGTTCATTCTGTTTAATAAAACTTTGAGGTATGTTTGTTAAATTATGTGTAAGAAGAAGCTGTGTACTCACTTACAATAATTTTAGACTTAGTATAATTTATAAACAAATAGGGGGAGATTGTTGGGCCAATGAAAGTTTTAACTATGGCCCTGTCTAGATTTGTTTAAATTAGACTAAGTGTTGAAAGGTCGCTGAGAAGACCAGCGACAGAGACTAGACCAGTGGAAGGCAAAGCCTCAGCTGGCACACCAGGATCATTCAAGTCAAAGACAACGTCAGAGAAGTCGAAGACAATCTGAAGTCAGACTCACCAGTGATTATGGACAGCTGGGATGTCAAAGGAATGCACAGGTGTTCAAGGATCTCTGAGTTGACAACACTCAGAGATCACTTAAGAACCCTAGAGACTTGGATTAAGCAAAGCTTATCCAACCCTTTATAGTTTAGGCGGGAGAATCTTGCAAGTGTTTTGAGCGGGACAAAACAAGAGATTCAAGTCAATGCCTAGTACGACCTAGTGGGACAAAGGTGAAAAGTTGGCAGAACTGTTCACCTAAAGTAGTTAAAGGCATGTCTCGATTTGGACATGCATTTAATACGTTGTACTCTTCCACTCAGAAGATGACACGTATCAACTACTCCCACTAAGGATACAACCTCGTACCACTATAAATAGGGATGAGAAAGAAGTTAAGATTTAACCCTTGTGCTTGGAATCTTAATCTAAGTTCTTTCTCCCACTGGAACCACTGAGCCCTCAGCTGTCCATCAGCGACTCATTGGTTCTCTTGTAAACTTGAGTCTCGAATCAAGTTTACTTGTTCTAGGGTTCATTTCTTGTTGTTATTCAACATGTGTATTCATAGCACTTTGTAATACTTTGTTGATAATAGTTAATAAAGCATTACTCGTTTGAAAAGTATTTCTATTGTGTGTTATTGTTTTTCGTGACTTAGTTTCAACAATAGTTGTAATTTGGGACTTTCAGTCTCCCCTACACTTATGAAATTGTGCACGTTGGTTAACTCAAGTTAAGGAAGAGACGACTAAAGTGATCAATTTCAAATGTGAGTATGAAGAAAATTGAGTCACGATAGTTGAGAGATAGAACCGGATTTCGAATAACACGGGAGCACGGTTCTTCAAAGATTCCAAGAGTACATTCATCCCTGTAATCACATCACCACACAAATACAAACACCTATAGAGGTCCCCCTACACATAGGAGGTTAAAACATAAAAGGATAGATACTCGGGCTGCCTCCCGAGGAGCGCTTGTTTTTGATAACCGAGTCACGAGCCTGACTCGACCCAAAATTAGTTCATGGGAAACGTGGTGAGGGATGGAATCATCTCCTGAGAGAAGTCCTCACCAAAGAACAACTTCACTCGTTGGCCATTCACCTTAAAATTTGATCCATTAGGTTGAGCGAGCTCGAGAGTACCATATGGAAAAATTTGGGCAATGGTGAATGGGCCGGACCAACGAGATTTCAGCTTGCCCGAAAAGATTTTCAGCCGAGAGTTAAAGAGCAAAACTTTGTCTCCAACTTGGAACTCTCGGTTTTTGATCTTGGAGTCGTGAATGAGCTTAGTTCTTTCCTTATAGATCAAAGAGTTTTCATAAGCCTCATTCTGGAGTTCATTGAGCTCATTGAGTTGGATCTTGCGTAGGTCACCGGCTTTGTTGGTATCAAAATTAGCCCACTTCAAGGCCCAGTAAGCCTTGTGCTCCAACTCAATGGGGAGGTGGCATGCTTTCCCGTACACGAGACGATATGGCGTACAACCAACCGAAGTCTTGAATGCGGTACGGAAAGCCCACAAAGCATCATCAAGTTTATCAGCCCATGAGGCACGATGCTCTCCCACGGTCCTTTCAAGAATTCGCTTAAGTCCTCGGTTGGATATTTCAGCCTGGCCATTAGTTTGTGGGTGGTAGGCTGTGGAAAGACGATGATTTACACCGTACTTAGCCATGACTCTAGCGAATTGGTCATTGCAAAAATGAGTCCCACGATCACTAATAATGGCATGAGGCACACCGAATCTAGCGAATAGAGATTTCAAAAAGTTACAAACCACCCTTGCGTCATTAGTGGGTAAAGCTTTGGCTTCAACCCATTTGGAGACGTAGTAAACGGCTACAAGGATGTATTTGTTTCCTTTAGAAGAAGGGAATGGCCCCATAAAGTCGATACCCCAAACATCAAAGATTTCACATTCTTGAATGAAATTCTGAGACATCTCGTCTTTATGTGTGATCTTGCCTTGTTTTTGGCAAGCATCACATTGTTTAACCATATTGTGAGCGTCACGATATATGGAGGGCCAATAAAATCCCGAATCAAACACTTTTTTGGCGGTGTAGTTGGGACCAAAGTGACCACCGGTGGGTCCTTTGTGGCAAGCGTCAGGGATTTCTAAAGCTGCCGGTCCATCAAAACATCAGCGAATAATCAAGTCGGCACATTGTTTGAATAGGTAAGGGTCATCCCAAAAGTAAGTCTTAATGTCGTTGAAGAACTTTTTCTTTTGTTGGGATGTTAACCCTTCCTTGAGAATTCCACCCGCTAAGTAGTTCGCAATATCTGCAAACCACGGGGTTTCATCAGAATTCGAATTAATAGACATTAAGGTCTCCAAGGGAAAAGAATCATTGATGTATTTGTTCGGATGATCCACATGGTAAGGATCCTCAAGTCTACTGAGATGATTCGCGGCTAGGTTTTCAGCTCCTTTTTTATCGCGAATTTCGATTTTAAATTCTTAGAGAAGCAAAACCCAGCGAAGAAGTCTTGGTTTGGAATCTTGCTTTGTCAACAAGTACTTCAACGCGGAATGATCGGTGTAAACGATTGTGGTGGAAAGGACAAGATAGGGGCGAAATTTTTCAAAGGCATAGACAACAGCTAAAAGCTCTTTTTCGGTTGTCGTGTAATGCAATTGAGCCCCAGTCATTGTCTTGCTAGCGTAATGGATTGATTGGAAGTGTTTATTCACTCTTTGGCCCAGAACCGCACCAATATCAAAGTCACTAGCATCGCACATCAACTCAAAGGGAAGCTCCCAATTAGGGGTAACCAAGACGGGTGCCTTAGTTAGCTTATCCTTAAGCGAGTTGAAGGCTTCAAGACACTCTTTGGAAAAGATAAAAGGAGTATCTTTTTCCAAGAGGTGGGTCATCGGGCGAGAGATTTGAGAAAAATCTTTGATGAATCGTCGGTAGAAGCCCGCATGACCAAGGAAACTTCTCACACCCTTCACGGTTGAAGGTGGAGGCAACTTAGCGATAACATCGACTTTAGCACGGTCTACTTCAAGACCGGCTTTGGAGATCTTGTGTCCTAGCACGATGCCTTCTTTTACCATAACATGGCATTTTTCCCAATTCTGAACAAGGCGAGTGTCTTCGCACCGCTTAAGCATACGTTCCAAATTGGCAAGGAAAGAAGAGAAGGAATCCCCGAAGACCGAGAAATCATCCATGAAGACTTCCACGGTTTGTTCAACCATATCATGGAAGATAGCTAACATGCACCTTTAGAAAGTCCCGGGGGCATTGCATAAGCCAAAAGGCATTCTTTTGTAAGCAAAAGTGCCATAGGGACAAGTGAATATTGTCTTCTCTTGATCTTGGGGATCGATGGGTATTTGGAAATAACCCGAGAAACCATCAAGAAAGCAGTAATATTCATTACCCGCTAAACGTTCAAGCATTTGGTCCATAAAAGGTAGAGGGAAATGATCCTTTCTCGTGGCATCATTGAGTTTGCGGTAGTCTATACAAACTCTCCACCCAGTAACGAGACAAGTGGAAATCAACTCGTTGTGTTCATTGGGAACAACGTTTATTCCTCCCTTCTTGGCCACACAATGGACTGGACTAACCCATGGTGAATCCGAAATAGGGTATTATACCCGCATCAAGAAGTTTGATAACCTCCGTTTTGATGACTTCATGGATTTTTGGATTCACCCTTCGTTGGCTTTGAATTGTGGGCTTAAAGTCGTCCTCCATGAGAATTTTGTGTGTGCAGAAGTGAGGATCAATTCCACGAATATCAGAAATTTTCCAAGCAATCGCCTTCTTGTGATCTTTAAGCACGGCGATGAGGCGAGATTTTTCTTCATCTTTCAAGTCCCTAGCAATGATGACGGGCGACTTCTTCTCTTCTTCAAGGAACACATACTCGAGATGGGGCGGCAACTCCTTAAGTTCTAAATCCGGAGGAGTTTCGATGGGAGGCGTTTTCAAAGTCGGAGTATCGATAGCAATAACCGTGGGAGATGGAGGAGAAGGATTGTCTTCGTTGAGAAGGTTTTCAAAGAAATGCATGTCTTCATCCCCATCGGTGGGAGAATCATCAGTAGCTAAATTCACATCTCCCATGGTGGCTTCAAGATCTTTCCAAAACAAATCACTTTCTCCAAATAGAGACAGTGATGAATCAATAGATGAAACGGTCTCAACATTGGGAAGAGAGGTAGGAATACTTTTACAAGCATCTTTAAAGTGTTCTTCACAAGCCTCATCCAGAACGTCAATACAATTAACACTCTCGTATGAATAAGGTTGTTTAGACAACTTTCCCATGTTGAAGACGATTTTATCGTCACCCACTCTCATGATAAGCTCACCGGCTTCAACATCGATGAGAGTGCGACCGGTCCTCAGGAATGGACGACCTACGATCAAGGGAACACGAGGGTCCATCTCGTAGTCGACGACGACGAAATCGGCAGGAAAAGTGAATTTGTCGACTCCTACAAAGACGTCTTCGGCTATCCCTACTGGATAAGCAACCGTACGGTTAGCTAATTCCAAAGTCATTTTGGTGGGGACTAGCTCAGGGAGAGATAATTACTTCCAAACGCTTAGAGGCATTAGATTAATACTTGCACCTAGATCGGCTAGGGCCATGCAATTCTCTACTCCCGGAAACTTGCAAGGGATTAAGAAACGACCCGGATCACCAAGCTTGGTTGGCAATTTCCTTAAGAGCACTGCAGAGCAATTCTCATTAAGTTGGGTGTTGGCAATATCGAGAAGCTTTTCCTTGTCACTCAGAAGATCTTTAAACATTTTCGCATACTTAGGCATGTGAGCAAGAGCCTCAGCGAAGGAGATATTGAAATTCAGTTGTTTAAACATTTTAAGAAAGTTCGAAACCTGAATATCATCCTTGCTTTTGAGCTTCTCTTTCCTCAACCTAGATGGATAAGGTATATTGGAAGAAGAGGAAGGCTTCGGGAAATTAGGATCTCTCACATCCTTGGGTGGAGGAGGGGTAGAAGTAAGAGGTGGAGAAATTGAGGATGGGGAAGGATGAGGAATAGGAGCAGGTGACTCATTCTACTTAGTCACAATCACCGGTGGAGGTATAAGAAGCTCGGGTTCCTTGGTACCTTTGCCACTGCGAGTGGTGATTGCTTTCATCTCCCCTCTTGGATTCGCAACGGTGTTACTCGGAAGAGTACCCGAAGAAGAGGGTTGATTACCTTGGAAGAAACTAGCCATCATGTTCTTCAAGTCATTCGTTTGACTATCCAACGTGTTTCTCATATCAGCTCTCAGATCGTTCCCTTGTTTGACCAGGTCTACTTTTAAGTTGAGCACTTCCCGCTGAAGATTTCCCACTATCACATCGTTAGTCCTCATGTAGGTTTCCACTTCTTGGTGTAAAGCGGTGGGTTGGTTGGGAGGAGCATTGTATGCGGGTGGTTGATAAGCAGGTTGCTGGTAGACTTGGTTGTTTCATTGAGGTGGTTGTTGCTGTTTGTGAGGTGGTATGTATGGTGTACGAGGTTTTTGTTGTTGTTGAGGAGGGCGATTGAGGTTTTGTTGTTGGTTTGGGTTGTTTGGAGGAAAACCGGGTGGTGAGAGGTAGTTGTTGGAGCGGTAGCTAAGCAAATTACGGTCACCTTGAGGTCTAGCTTGATAAGCAGGTTGAGGATAGGTGCCATAAGCTGCATTCACATTTTCAGAAGGGTAGTCTTGGGTGGCAGTACAAGTGGTGTAAGAGTGAGGACCCCCGCATATCTCGCATGGTTGGCTAACAGCATTGACTTGAGCGTCTTTAGCGTTTCTAGCGTTGATGCTGTTGGTGTTGCTGGCGGTTTGGGTAGCAAGCGATTCAAGAAGCGTGGTGATTTTGTCAAGTCGCTTATCGCTGTCACTAGTACTAGCACTAGCGACATTGGTCCGAACACTCTTGGTTTGCACACGAGACTTATTCTCAATGATATCCCAAGCAGCATTGGAAGTCTTAGCCAAAAGATTACCCCCCCGAGGCACTGTTTAGTGAATCTTGGTCATTCATGCTTAAACCATTGTAAAAAGTGTTAATTTGATGCACTTTGGTAAAACCATGTTGTGGGCATTTTTTGAAAAGGTCTTTGAAACGGTCCCAAGATTCACTGAACAACTCATCGTACTTTTGTTCAAAATTTATGATTTCATTCCGCAAAGCGGTAGTACGAGAGGGTGGGAAAAAGTAATTGATAAACTTGGTTTCCAAATCCGTCCACGAAAGAACACTTTGTGGCGGTTCCTTAGCAAGCCAATGCCGGGCTTGTCCCTCTAAAGAAAAGGGAAAAAGTTGTAACCCGATTACCTCTTGTGGAACACCATTGAATTTGACCGTATTGGTGAGTTGCAAGAATCTCTTGATGTGGTCATGTGGGTCATCAATGGTACGCCCCAAGAATGGTTGAGCAGAGACCATCTGGATAAAGCCGGATTTGAGCTCAAAATTGTTGGCTGCAATCGCTGGTATGACAATTGGATCAGTGTTGCCATCTACATGAGTTTGCAGAAGTTCAATCATCGGGCGATTATCCGGTAGAGGCTCATTGTTGTTGTTATTATTCATGTTGTTGAAAGGTGGGTTGTCGTTGTTATTATTGTTGTTTTGAGGTGGTATGTTGTTGTTGTTTTGTACACCGGCCATGTTTAAGTTATCGAGAGTCTCGGGCTCGGGAAAAAACGTGGAGCGTGTACGCATGCACCTGCAAAAGAACTAACAAGGCAAAAACAAAGCAAAATATTTTTGGTTTTTATGTTTTTTAATTTTTTTTTTGTATTTTTGAAAATTTTATATTTTTTAGGATTTTTTTGAAAATTTATGAAAAAGTAACGTTCACGGGGAACGGATCCCAAAATCCAAGTTCTCACAAAAAACTGTTGATCTTAACGAGAAGAGCCGGCAGCGGCGCCATTTGATACTAGCTTTTTCACTGGGTTTTCTATTTTCTCTCGATATCCTCTCGAATTGATCTTGGTTCTAAGTGGAATGATTTGTTTTTGGTGACAAATAGGGGGTTTGGATTTTTAAAAGTTTAAATGCACGAAAATGTAAACTTAAATTTAAAAGCAATTAAATTAATAACAATTAATAAAAACTTGAATTAAAATATAAAGTAAAAATGAAGAAACAGTAAGGAACAGTAACACTTAAAAATACTCGAAGGAAATTGATTCGGAAGTCACCTTGATTCGGAAGTTGTTGATCCGGAACTTCGTTCGGAACCTTCACTCGGAACTTCACTCGGAAGTTGACTCGGAAGATTGATCCGGAACTTCGTTCGGAACTTCACCCGGAACTTTCACCCAGAACTTTACTCGGAAGATTGATCCGGAACTTTCTTCGGAAGTTCACCCGGAACATTGAGTCGGAACTTGATTCGGAACTTCACCCGGAAGTTTGGTGATCCGGAAGTTCGTCCGGAACTTTTCGTCCGGAAGTTTATCCGGAAGTTCACTCGGAACTTTTGACCCAGAAGTTTATCCGGAAGATTTAAAAAGAGCATTCATTCGGAACTTCTAAAAATTGATTCGGAACTTTTTGAAAGGAAATTTATTCGGAACTTTTAAAACTCATCCGGAACTTTTGAAAACACTTTCATTCGGAACTACTAAGACTCATTCGGAAGTTTGTGTTCATCCGGAACTTTTGTTCATCCGGAACCTGGGAATACTCAAGAACAGTAACTTACCGAAAAACAGGGGAATCGATTTTAAGCCAAAAATTCACCAAGTTTTCAACCAAACTTAAATAAAACTAAACTCAAATGATATACTAACCAATAACAACAAATCCCATCAATAAAAACTTAAATCCCAATAACTTTTAAAGATCAAATCAATCAAATAAGAACTTAAACTTTTAACCAAATAGATGAAGATGAACAAGATGAAATGGAAAGATTTAATTGATAGAATAAGGTTTTAAGAATCACAAAACAAGGATGAAATTACAAGATTGAAAAACAAAGATCAAAATCACCAAACACCCTAGTGGTGTTGGTGATGTCTACGAACAGAAAGGGAGAAAAAGAAGGAGATAAGAAAAACTAAAAAACTGAATGAAAAGTGTGAGGGGAACCCTTTATATATGTGTTCCCTTTGGTTGGTGAGTGGGCTTTCTCCCGTTCTTCTTGTCTTCTCGTCTTTTCAGAAAAGTTGACGTTTTCGATTCTGATTCGGGATTTGTCGTCGATTAAATTCAACTCGTCTTTTAATTTCTTCGTTTAATAGACTTGAGTTTCTTCGACTTATGTAAATCTTCCATCTTTGGTCCTTTTCTTCGATAAATCGTCAAATAGGCCCAGTGACTTCAAATCTTTTGCATCTCTTGGACAATAGACATCGTCTTGAGTCTTTTCCTTCCATAAAACCCGTGCAATCCCATGTTTTCTCCAATATTCATCTGGTTGGCTCTGAAAACACAATAAACACAAAAACCACGCATAATTCCAAACAAATGATATTAAATACGCGTTTTGGTCTCGTTTTAGCCAGAATTAAGTGGTAAAAGGATGGGTGTTTACACACCTATCAGAGCCTCTCGTGTTCATTTTATGGGAGCACTCGATCGTTTGCTTTGAAGAATTTCTCAATATCCATGATATATCCTTATTTGTTCTAACCTTAGTTTTATAGCACACTTCATAAACGGCTATTAATTTAACGGTTACACCCTTTCCATGCTAGATTAAGCATTCGACTACGTCTCTAGTATGGGGGTTTCCAACCCTTAGTCTCGAAACGTTGAGGACAATGTTTAACTTTAGTATGGGGGGGGGGGGTGAATAGATACTTGCCTTATAAGGCTAAAAATGGCCAAAGTTTATCTTTTTGTTTATCGTTTTGTTGCAAAATAAGGCTAAAAATGGCCAAATTTTAAATTTTTCTCATAGTTCATAAGTGTTTGAAGACACGAGTATAGATTTTCCGATGGAGAGAATAAGAGTAAATTTTGACTCGACCGTGCGTGTTGAGAACTTTGCTTCGATTCCTTAAATTTATATTCGGCTAAGTCTCTTAAATAAGGACGAGAAATGATAGAGTTGATTATAAGTTACTATGCTAAACGTAGAGTACTCGTATTCTTTCAAAAACTCATGTGTTCTCGTTATTTGCTTATTATTCCTTCGCTTGTATATCAATTTTGCTTAATAAGTATTGGCTTAGCGGTTTAGTTTTGATTGTTGGTTTCTGATAACTAGGGTTTTTACCTAATTAAAAAGATTAAAGTTCGTTGTTCCTGTCTAATCGAATTGATCTAGGCTCTCTATGTGACTCTATTGTTTTTGGTGGAACAAAGATGTGTCGTTGTAGTGTTTAAAATTAAAGGTGCGGAACAATTAAAGTAAAAGTGCTCTTAAAGTAAATCTAAGCCTAATTAAAATAAAGGTGCAAGTATTTAAAAACGTGACTGAAATTAAAGGGCACTTAAGTAAATGACGCAAACTTAAATTTATCTAAGGCAAACTTAAAACGCGACTAAAACTAAGGCAAATCTAAAATAAAACTAAGGCAAATAAAGTTAAAGTGCAAATAAAATAAAGGCGGGAAAAATAAAGATTGAAATTACAAATCAAAGACAAAAACTAATAAGAACCTGAATACAGCTCATTCGGAATAAACCTTGGTTTGGAACAATCACTCGTCCGGAATGTCACCTTCGGTTGAAATGATTCTTCTTCGCTTGGAATATTGCCAAAATCCTTGATCCGGAACAAATCTATCTGAATATGTCACTCATCCAAAACAATCCTTCGTTCGGAACTTTACTGATTCGGAACTCTAACTTTTGCCTTGATTCGGAACTTTTTGGTCACCCTTGATTCAGAAGATTCCGAATGAAGCCCCTTGATTCGGAAGTTTCAGACTTCCGAATGAACACCTCTTGAATCGGAACTCACTCTTGATCCGGAAGTTTATTCGGAACTTTTAAGTTCCGAATGAACAGTCCTTGGTTCGGAACTTTGGAAACTTCCGAATGAATACTCACTGATCCGGAACTTTTGAAGTTCCGAATGAACAGTGCTTGATCCGGAACTTTTGAGTTCCGAATGAAGCTTTTCTGGTTCGGAACTTTGGAAGTTCCGAATAAATGGTTCTTGAGTCGGAAGTTTTCCTTCGTCCGGAACTTTGGATGTTCCGGATGAACAAGCTTGACTCGGAAGTTTTGCTGAGCCTACAATCTTCCGGATGAACCCTTGATTCGGAACTTTGGAAGTTCCGAATGAACAAACTCCCTTTCTTGATTCGGAAGTTTTCACCTGGAAAGATCAGAAACACAAACAGACTTTCCCGAAGAACAAGGGAATACAGTAACAGCAGATTTTAACACAAATTAATCAAAATAAACACAAACGATCTAATAAAAATAACAACGAATCAACAGTAATCATAAACAAACAATTAAAATCAATAAATCAAACAACTTTAACCACAATAATCAACAATCACTTGGATCAAAATAAAAGCATGAACATGAACATAAACATGAACATAAACATAAACACATAAATCAAAGATTAAGAAAGGTAGATAAGAGATTGACAAGATAAAGTAAAGATTGACAAAGATTAAATGAAAACTTACTTGAAATTAAATGAATTTAAGGTGCAAGACAAGGTATTTAAATTTGACAAGAAAAGTAAATGACAAGGTATTTAAATGGTGGAAGAGCTGATAGTCACACTTAGCCAACAAAATGAAAAGATTACATCTAATGACTATTTATAGGGGAGGATTAAGGAAGCTTCCTCCCCTCTTTCCTTTTCTCTTAATTGCGTAATTAAGTCCCTCCTTCTTTTAATCTTCATTAATTGCATACTTAGTCCTTTTCTTCTAATCTTCTTTAAACTTGGACTTAAGGGACTTTTGGCTTCAGGATTTCTTTTGAACTCGTCTTTAATTTCTTCAATAAAATAAACTTGAATTCTTCGGCTTTTGATAAACTTCCGTATTTTGACTTTTTCTTCGATAAATCTTCAGAATTGGTCGTGGACTTCCGTTCTTTTTGCACTCTTGACTTCTCGACTTCGTCTTTCATCTTTTTCTTCAATAAAAGTCCGTAAATGCCCGTGAATTCCCGTGTTTTCTCCACTTTTCACCTTTTCGTCCTAAATCACAACAAAAACACAAACCACGCATAATTCTGACATAAAAGACATAAAATACACGTTTTAGTCCGGTTATTATTGTAATTAAGTGGTAGAAAAGATGGGTGTTTACACACCTATCAAATCCCCTACACTTGACCATTGCAATGTCCTCATGCAATGCATTAGTTACAAAGCAAGTTTACATTTTTCATCATAGTCAATCCACGTTGGCCTTTATTAAAGAGATAGAAAATTAAAGACATACAAAATAAAGAAATCAAAAGCATACCTTGGGTTTTGGAAATGTCATGAATAATCATCATCCTCAAGTTTTCACTTTCTCCAAACCAAGCTTAAAAACGAGATCATTGTTATTATAAGTTAGTAAACTATCACGAACTCATGTGGGCCAATTATTCACTTAGACTCCCTTATTCCTAGGTGTATCTCTTATATTTTATTGGTGTCTTGAATGATCACGAGGATGCATTGTTTGACTTATTTCGATATTTATTTAGTCTGGAAATAAAGTGAATGATTTAATCAATAGTTAGCTAAAGGACCAAATCTTTTAAAACTGCTTCTCGGGACCTCATAAAGTTCATATCTTGGCATAACTCGCTTCGCGATTTGAGACCTTTCTCGGACCGATATTTGGCAGCGACTTCATACTTCAAATCTTGAGAGACGTTCATGAAATAATGGTCTTCTCTTTATATTGGAATTTCTTCACTTGAAGTTTTGAGAGATTCATACTTGGACCACGACTTCTTCATTTTTCTCCAATCTTTATTTTGGACTTTGATATACAACGATCCGCCTCCTTTTATGACTTGGATCTATTTATCCTCATACCTTGTTAGGGTCTTTTCGGATACACTTCTCCATGACTTTTGGGGAGTTTTGCTTTACGTCGTGTGTCTCGATCCTTCATATTGATTTTCGATAAATGATTCTTCACATCACTTTGGATCTTTAGCAACAAAATATAGCCCTCATGCCTTGTTAGGGCCTTTTCGGACTCGCCAATCTTTGCTTCCCGCTTCAATAAGTTATGCCTTGGCTATGAACTCTAATCCATACCGAGCAACTTTTAAACGATCTGGGGTTAGAAGCTAAGTAACTTTTCAAATCGTACAACCTTATTTATTAGCAGATAAATTATTAGCAAGCGATGGGAGAATAGGCTCATAATTAACTCACATAAATTCACGAAAGAATACCGGACTTATAATTGGCTCTATCATCTCTCGTTCTCCACAGTTTAAAATCTCAAGTAATGAGACCTGTGGATACTTAGCCTATTAAATCAAAGTTTTGGGTTTTCGAGTAGCCTATAGGATCTTGCAAATTCTTAGACTTTTTCAAGTTTAGAAATCGCGTTTTAAAGTTCCCTTGATAAACGACTCTCTAGGATCAATTATAGGAACTTGCGAAAAGTTCTTGTTCTTAACCCGTGAGAGTTAAGACTTTCGCGTTTTATAGCTCCCTATATAAAAGCCTAGCAAAACTTGACTTAAACATGTTAAGGATACTAGCTAGAGTAAACTCGGATTGAGTCAAAAGATTCACAACGTTTTGAAAATTAAAACCACTTATTTAAGCATTTATTCTAATAAGGAAAGGAAATAACTATACAAAGGGAAAAACTAATAGGCCAAAATAGATCAAAAATTTTAAAAAATGTCGAAAAATTGATTTTCCGGTTAAAATGAGGACAAATAAAAGGAAAAGACCATTTAACTTCGATAGAAGTCCCCCCTACACTTAAGATAAACATTGTCCTCAATGTTTAAGCATGTGGGAGTAAACTCCCCTACACTTAGGACATTGTGCACGTTGTTTAAATCTTGCTAAGGAAAGGACAACTAAAGAGATTCCTATTTTAATATTGAGAAAATATAGAAAATAGTGATAGAACCGGGAAGAAGTAGAACACGGAATCACGGGTCGTCAAGAATCATTAAGAGTGGATCATTGAAGCTCGAATCCCTGATTAAGAAGTGAGGAGTGGAAAGCAAACCAACGGGTCTCCCCTACACTTATGATAAAGAAAGCAAAAAGATAGATGCATGGGTTGCCTCCCAAGAAGCGTTTGGTTTTTGTTAACCGAGTCGTGAGCCTGACTCGACCTTGATCATCAACGGAAGAAGCATAAAACATATCCACCAGGATCGAAGACATAGTTTTCATCCATCAAATAACACAAGCTTAAGGCGAACAAGGCAAGCCAAAGAATAAGTGGCAAGGTTCCCTTAAGCAGTGATGGAGCACGGTGGAAGCAAGGGTGAAGTGCAAGCATGTCTTCAAAATGTTCAAAGATTTTTCCTTTTATGGCATCAGGTGGATACTGAGATGGCTTAAAGACTTCAATACCGGGGTCGAACACCTTTTCCTTTAAGGGAAAATAGCACTCAGGCTCAGCCGAGTGTGAAGAAGATCCGTAAAGAAGCACAACCTCGTCCTCAGAAGGGGGACAGAGAGGTGTCAAATCATATGTGCAACGGATTTCGGTGTCGACCGGTTTCTTCTCCTTTGACAGAATGTGCTTCAAATCCAAAGTAGGATCAAGACGATAATCTTCAAAGTCATAAGGAGGAGCATCACTCTCATGAGGGAAGTAAGTGTTGAGAAATTCAGAGAAATCTTCCTCAAATGAATAATCGTCCAAAGTAGGATCGAGTGATGGCGGAGGATCTTCATCATGTGAAGAATCGCTCGAAAGAGTATCAGCCTCATCAAAATCATCGAAAGTGGGCAGCTCGGGATACTCAGAAGTACAATCAAAATCATCCGAATCTGAGCTAGAATCATTGTCATCATAAGCATCGAAGATCGGTGGCGAATCATAAATGGGAGAAGCGTCCAAAGTAGGGAGAGAATCATCCACATTATCTTCAAAGAGTGGATTATCAGTGGAAGACTCGAATAAAGGATTTTCGTAGACGGTAAAGTCATCGAGCACATTTATCATATTCACTGATTCTCGGCCTCCAAAGGATTTGCGTGTAAGCTTCCCCATTTTAAAAACTTTTGAATCATCCCCGACTCGTAAGATTAACTCACCTTCGGCCACATCTACTAAAGCATGTCCGGTTCTCAAGAATGGCCGACCAAGTATTAAAGG
The DNA here is from genome assembly GCA_025667525.1 of Glebionis coronaria. Lineage (NCBI taxonomy): Eukaryota > Viridiplantae > Streptophyta > Magnoliopsida > Asterales > Asteraceae > Glebionis > Glebionis coronaria. Next base: position 342,754,106 of record CM046881.1, on the reverse strand, counting down.
AATACGAGGGTCCATTTCATAATCAACTACGATAAAATCGACCGGGAAAGTAAATGTGCCAACTTTGATAAACACGTCTTCGGCTATACCAACTGGGTAAGCGAGAGTGCGATTTGCAAGTTCAAGAGTCATCTTTGTTGGAATGAGGTCGGGTAATGATAGTGTTTTCCAAACACTCAGTGGCATCAAATTAATACTAGCCCCGAGATCAGCAAGGGCAGTAAATTCTTCAGTTTTGTTGAACACGCAAGGCAACACAAAATGACCGGGATCTCCAAGCTTTTCCGGAAGTTCTCTAAGAAGGACTGCAGAGCAGTTTTCATTTAATCGTGTGTTGGTGAGTTCAATCAGCTTCTCTTTCTTGCTAAGCAATTCCTTGAATGCTTTGACAAATTTCGGCATGTGGCAAAGTGCTTCAACAAGGCTAATGTTGATGGTCATTTTAGATAGCATATCCACATATTTCGATACTTGACAGTCATTCTTGGTTAGCTCGTTGGTCTTGCCTATGCGAGAAGGGTATGGGATTCTGGGTTGATAGGGAGATGGTGAAGGTGTAGTTGGTGAAGGTTGTGATGTTGAAGGGTCCTTCCGAGATACATCGTCATGACGAGGCGGAGACGGTAATGGTGTACTAACACTAGGTGTAGGAGGAGTAGGGATACATGGTGGTGGAGGAGGTGTAGATGATGGGGGTGGGTTAGGTGGATTGACAATAGTAATTCTACTACGCGTAGTTATAGCACTCACATTAGCTCGCGGATTAGTGACGGTGTTTGAAGGTAGAGAACCAGAAGAAGAAGGTTGAGCTTCGGGCAAGAAACTAGCCAACAGATTCTTTAATTCAGTCGTTTGAGTGATGAAGGAGGATTGAAGATTATCACGAACCTCGGTTCTGATGTCATTACCTTGCTTCAGGATATCTCCTTTCAAATTGATTATTTGGCTCTTTAGATTCTTGATTTGCTCACCTTGAGTTCTCATGATGGCATCAACATCGGAATTAATGGGTGGGGTTTGTTGGGTGGGTGGTTGATAAGGGTTAGAAGCTCTTGGTGGTATTTGGTTGCTTCTATTGTAGTTGTTGGCGGGGTTTTGGTTTTGAGGAGAAAAACCGGGTGAAAGGTAATTGTTGGATCGATAACTCAGCAGATTTCTATCCCCTTGTTGTCTAGCTTGGTAATTTTCCAGTGAATAATTACCGTAAGCTGCATACACATTTTCTGGATTTCCTTGTGTCGAAGGACAATCGGTGTATGAGTGAGGACCGCCACATGTCTCACAAGGATTAGCAACCGCTTTAACTTGTTGTTGTTGTTGGTTTCAAGCGAGAAGCGTAATACTTTTGCTCATTTCGGCCATCATGCGGGTGAGTTCGGTCATCTCAGGGTTTGCTGAGGTTGAGGAAACATTGACTCTCGGGTTGTTCCTAGAAGAATCAGAGGAATCCCAATTCTTGTGGTGAGTAGTCATGTTCTCAATTAACTCTCTACACTCCTCGGGTCTCCTTTTCATGAATGTGCCACCGGCGGCTGCATTGATCGTATCACGATCTCGAAAAGTCAAACCATTGTAAAAAGTATCGATTAAGGTCACAGGGAGCATGTTGTGGTTTGGACATCTATCGATTAAGACATTATATCTCTCCCAAGCGTCAAAAAGAGATTCATCAGGGTCTTGCATGAAACCGCTGATCTGATTGCGAAGGCTTGTGACCATGGATGGTGGAAAGTAGCGCGACAAAAAGCGTTGAGTCATATCATCCCAAGTGTGAATAGAATTCTTCGGGAGACGATCAAACCATTTCGCGGCATGATGCGATAAAGTATGTGGGAAGAGTTGTAGGCGGAGTACATCCATTGTGGCCCCAGGCAACTTCATGCTTTGGGTGATTGTAATGAACTTGTCGAGGTGTTTGTTGGCATCATCATCAGGCAATCCTCTAAAAGGGTTTGTTTGTACTTGCTGAATCATGTGGTGCTTCAACGAAAACTCAGGAGCGTTGATTTGCATCGGCGCAATCGGTCCTCCTCGTCCAAACATGGTTGGTTGACAAAGTTCCTCCATGGTCCGAAGATCGGGCTGTGGAAGAGCATTGTTGTTATTATTATTATTGAGGTTCGGTGGAATGTTGTTGTTGTTAACACCTGCCATATCTAAATCTTCTTGAGGCTCGGGCTCTTGATAATTAGAAGATCTAGTACGCATACACCTGAAAATGCAAAAGAAAACAAAACCAAACACAAAGACAATATATATACACAAGAAAGATAAAATCTTTTTGGATTTTTGAAATTTTTAATTTTTATGGATTTTTATCAATTTTTTATTTTTATGATTTTTGAATTTTTTAGGCAAGAAAAATAACGTTCACAAGTGAGTGGATCCCAAAAAGCAACGTGTCTCTCACAGAAAACCGTCAATCTTAACGAAAAGAGCCGGCAGCGGCGCCATTTGATAACTAGGGTTTTTACCTAATTAAAAAGATTAAAGTTCGTTGTTCCTGTCTAATCGAATTGATCTAGGCTCTCTATGTGACTCTATTGTTTTTGGTGGAACAAAGATGTGTCGTTGTAGTGTTTAAAATTAAAGGTGCGGAACAATTAAAGTAAAAGTGCTCTTAAAGTAAATCTAAGTCTAATTAAAATAAAGGTGCAAGTATTTAAAAACGTGACTGAAATTAAAGGGCACTAAAGTAAATGACGCAAACTTAAATTTATCTAAGGCAAACTTAAAACGCGACTAAAACTAAGGAAAATCTAAAATAAAACTAAGGCAAATAAACTTAAAGTGAAAATAAAATAAAGGCGGGAAAAATAAAGATTGAAATTACAAATCAAAGACAAAAACTAATAAGAACCTGAATACAGCTCATTCGGAATAAACCTTGGTTTGGAACAATCACTCGTCCGGAATGTCACCTTCGGTTGAAATGATTCTTCTTCGCTTGGAATATTGCCAAAATCCTTGATCCGGAACAAATCGATCTGAATATGTCACTTATCCAAAACAATCCTTCGTTCGGAACTTTACTGATTCGGAACTCTAAATTTTGCCTTGATTCGGAACTTTTTGGTCACCCTTGATTCGGAAGATTCCGAATGAAGCCCCTTGATTCGGAAGTTTCAGACTTCCGAATGAACACCTCTTGAATCGGAACTCACTCTTGATCCGGAAGTTTATTCGGAACTTTTAAGTTCCGAATGAACATTCCTTGGTTCGGAACTTTGGAAACTTCCGAATGAATACTCACTGATCCGGAACTTTTGAAGTTCCGAATGAACAGTGCTTGATCTGGAACTTTTGAGTTCCGAATGAATCTTTTCTGGTTCGGAACTTTGGAAGTTCCGAATGAATGGTTCTTGAGTCGGAAGTTTTCCTTCGTCCAGAACTTTGGATGTTCCGGATGAACAAGCTTGACTCGGAAGTTTTGCTGAGCCTACAATCTTCCGGATGAACCCTTGATTCGGAACTTTGGAAGTTCCGAATGAACAAACTCCCTTTCTTGATTCGGAAGTTTTCACCTGGAAAGATCAGAAACACAAACAGACTTTCCCGAAGAACAAGGGAATACAGTAACAGCAGATTTTAACACAAATTAATCAAAATAAACACAAACGATCTAATAAAAATAACAACGAATCAACAGTAATCATAAACAAACAATTAAAATCAATAAATCAAACAACTTTAACCACAATAATCAACAATCACTTGGATCAAAATAAAAGCATGAACATGAACATAAACATGAACATAAACATAAACACATAAATCAAAGATTAAGAAAGGTAGATAAGAGATTGACAAGATAAAGTAAAGATTGACAAAGATTAAATGAAAACTTACTTGAAATTAAATGAATTTAAGGTGCAAGACAAGGTATTTAAATTTGACAAGAAAAGTAAATGACAAGGTATTTAAATGGTGGAAGAGCTAATTGTCACACTTAGCCAACAAAATGAAAAGATTACATCTAATGACTATTTATAGGGGAGGATTAAGGAAGCTTCCTCCCCTCTTTCCTTTTCTTTTAATTGCGTAATTAAGTCCCTCCTTCTTTTAATCTTCATTAATTGCATACTTAGTCCTTTTCTTCTAATCTTCTTTAAACTTGGACTTAAGGGACTTTTGGCTTCGGGATTTCTTTTGAACTTGTCTTTAATTTCTTCAATAAAATAAACTTGAATTCTTCGGCTTTTGATAAACTTCCGTCTTTTGACTTTTTCTTCGATAAATCTTCAGAATTGGTCGTGGACTTCCGTTCTTTTTGCACTCTTGACTTCTCGACTTCGTCTTTCATCTTTTTCTTCAATAAAAGTCCGTAAATGCCCGTGAATTCCCGTGTTTTCTCCACTTTTCACCTTTTCGTCCTAAATTACAAAAAAACACAAACCACGCATAATTCCGACATAAAAGACATAAAATACACGTTTTGGTCCGGTTATTATTGTAATTAAGTGGTAGAAAAGATGGGTGTTTACACACCTATCAGTTTCTAGTCTTTTCTAGTAGCTTCCATGTAATTAAATTGGGAAGACATTATGGTATCGCCAGCGTCACAGTTTGGAAGTATTGGAAACCCGAATAATTGAAAGCTTCACCTAATAATAAGATTTCAAGTGTCACCTAAATCAAGCAAACAATTGAAGCTCATAAGGCTGAAAAATCTATGCGAAATTGAAAGTGAAACAAGCCTTAATATTTGAAGCTTTAAAGATCCAAAATTTGCCTTTAGCGTGAGGATATACGTCTTTGGCCATAATAAAACCACCGATGAATACTCACTGATCCGGAACTTTTGAAGTTCCGAATGAACAGTGCTTGATCTGGAACTTTTGAGTTCCGAATGAATCTTTTCTGGTTCGGAACTTTGGAAGTTCCGAATGAATGGTTCTTGAGTCGGAAGTTTTCCTTCGTCCAGAACTTTGGATGTTCCGGATGAACAAGCTTGACTCGGAAGTTTTGCTGAGCCTACAATCTTCCGGATGAACCCTTGATTCGGAACTTTGGAAGTTCCGAATGAACAAACTCCCTTTCTTGATTCGGAAGTTTTCACCTGGAAAGATCAGAAACACAAACAGACTTTCCCGAAGAACAAGGGAATACAGTAACAGCAGATTTTAACACAAATTAATCAAAATAAACACAAACGATCTAATAAAAATAACAACGAATCAACAGTAATCATAAACAAACAATTAAAATCAATAAATCAAACAACTTTAACCACAATAATCAACAATCACTTGGATCAAAATAAAAGCATGAACATGAACATAAACATGAACATAAACATAAACACATAAATCAAAGATTAAGAAAGGTAGATAAGAGATTGACAAGATAAAGTAAAGATTGACAAAGATTAAATGAAAACTTACTTGAAATTAAATGAATTTAAGGTGCAAGACAAGGTATTTAAATTTGACAAGAAAAGTAAATGACAAGGTATTTAAATGGTGGAAGAGCTAATTGTCACACTTAGCCAACAAAATGAAAAGATTACATCTAATGACTATTTATAGGGGAGGATTAAGGAAGCTTCCTCCCCTCTTTCCTTTTCTTTTAATTGCGTAATTAAGTCCCTCCTTCTTTTAATCTTCATTAATTGCATACTTAGTCCTTTTCTTCTAATCTTCTTTAAACTTGGACTTAAGGGACTTTTGGCTTCGGGATTTCTTTTGAACTCGTCTTTAATTTCTTCAATAAAATAAACTTGAATTCTTCGGCTTTTGATAAACTTCCGTCTTTTGACTTTTTCTTCGATAAATCTTCAGAATTGGTCGTGGACTTCCGTTCTTTTTGCACTCTTGACTTCTCGACTTCGTCTTTCATCTTTTTCTTCAATAAAAGTCCGTAAATGCCCGTGAATTCCCGTGTTTTCTCCACTTTTCACCTTTTCGTCCTAAATTACAAAAAAACACAAACCACGCATAATTCCGACATAAAAGACATAAAATACACGTTTTGGTCCGGTTATTATTGTAATTAAGTGGTAGAAAAGATGGGTGTTTACACACCTATCAGTTTCTAGTCTTTTCTAGTAGCTTCCATGTAATTAAATTGGGAAGACATTATGGTATCGCCAGCGTCACAGTTTGGAAGTATTGGAAACCCGAATAATTGAAAGCTTCACCTAATAATAAGATTTCAAGTGTCACCTAAATCAAGCAAACAATTGAAGCTCATAAGGCTGAAAAATCTATGCGAAATTGAAAGTGAAACAAGCCTTAATATTTGAAGCTTTAAAGATCCAAAATTTGCCTTTAGCGTGAGGATATACGTCTTTGGCCATAATAAAACCACCGATGAGGAGGATAATAAAAGGCAAGGAAAGACCGAAGTCATAATAAAAGCTTCATTGCGAAGTTGAATAAAAGATGGAGGTAAACCTATGATAATAAGGTCCATCCGGTAGGGGGCGTATAAAAGTCTTAGCAATAAGTCTCATGTTCAAAACCGTTATAAAACCGTGTTTATCGATCCTTCTTGTTGACTTAATTTTTTGACATCGTTGACTATTAAGAGGGGTTATTAATTTGATGGTCTTGGTTACACGGTTATGATTCTATTTTTAGACCTAAATCTTTATCATCGCATAAGTAAAAAATGTATCCTCGTGAACATTCAAGACAAAAATAAAATATAAGAGATACCACTTAGGAAAATGGGAGGATAAGTACGTGATTAGGGCATATGAGTAGTGTTAGCATCACTAACTTATAATGACAATGATCTCGTTGCACGCTTGTCATAGAATTGGGGTGAAAATCGAGGACGACAAAATTATTTCTAACGAAGCATTCACGTGTTCTTGTTCTATGAACCTGAACGTCCCATATTGCGATGAAAATCATAGACATGTCTAAAACGCAAGTAGTAGAAATAGTAGTAGTGTAGCTAGTTTATAATTGAATAAAAGTGCATAAAAATGAATTTTGGCGGTGCTACGATACTTTATTCTAGCATTGCGTGAGGGCACGACAATGGTTTAGTATGGAGGAGTGATGAGACTGCTTTTATACATAGTCTCATCGTCCAAAATAGGCGTAAAATGCATTATATATCATGAAATATGCCAAATATATGCTTGTGTTTGTTACATGTGTATTTTAGGTACTGATTTTGAGAAAATGACAAAAGATCACAAGAAACAAGCAAAAACGAACGCGGGAAACAAAGCCGCACAATAAACCAAGCCCTAATGTTTATTTTCCAAGAATAACCCTTGAAGAATTGAAGATTATACAAGAAGGGTCCTCCAATATAGAAGAATTGACAATTTAAACCCTTGTATATTCATAATTACAAGTTTGGTCCTTAAAGATTGTCTAATTGCAAAAAGGACCCTCCACTTTGAAGAATTGGCAAGAATGGTACCTCATAAATGAAGACTCGTCAATATTAGTGCTCCAAGAAGTCAATCATACAAGTCAAGACCATAAACTTTGAAGAAAATGCCAAAACAGCCCTTCAAGAATCATCAAATGGCAAGAAATACCCCTGAAATTACTTTACAAAACTTTTTGGGGCAAAAGTATGAAATCTGAAATTTTAATTACAAAGGATTCGGATTTTTTGGCATTTAAAACCAAAGTGACAAGAAAAGAAGAAGATAAGGGTTAAATCTGGCCAACATAAAAACTTACCTAGACTAGTGGGAGTGTGACACGTGCCCCACTCACCACAACTCACCCCTTTGCCAACTCACCATCCCACTCACACATGCTTTAACTAACCCTTAATTAATATATGTTTTAGGCAGTTAACACCTATTTAAACATTAAACCGGATCAAATATCCTGTTCTTCATGTCCTTGACACAATTGGGTATTTCTTAATCCCATGAAATTAACCCACCATATTATCCAGAAATATGATTAGGATGGTGTTAATCATATCCCATACCTTAAACACATGCCACCTCACACCCAAAGCTCACATGCAACAACCCCATGCACACTTATTGGTGTTGGGAACCTAAGTTTGTTAGATTTACTGTATCATAGATTTAAACACAAATCAAGTTGTTAGATAGTATCTTGCCTGTGCCAAGGAGGCAGGCAAGTATCACAAGACTCACAGAGATCTAATTCTCTGTGAGCAACCTCAGAGGAGTCCATGTCAGAGACATTGTCAAGGAAGTCGAAGATTACTTGAAGACATACTCATTGGCTGTGATGGATAACAGCCAAGATGTATCAGGGACTCTGAGGGGGTTGAGGGTTAACAGGGGTGGCAATACCCTGTTAACACTCAGCACACTTTGGACATACCTTAGTGTGTACGAGACTATGAAGAAAAGGGAAACTGTGTCAACTCTGTTTCCTTAAAGCATTGTGGCAGACTACCAAGAATAGAAGAGCATCTTGTGACAGAGGTCTGACAAGTGTCTGTCTAGTGTAGTTACCATCAACAAGTACTTAGAGTCAACATCGTACCACTATAAATAGGTTATGTATCCTAGCATTAGAGTTCAACACTTCGATAGAATTCACACTTTAATGCTTATAACTTATAGAACCAAATAGTTGCGACTGTTTTCATAAGTTAGGTTTTAGTTTGTTCAAAGTGTGCACAAGACTTTGTCCTTAAACGGTGTTATCCATAACACTTGTAATTCTTTATTATACAATAATAAGTATTACGTTTGAAAAGTAATTACGTGTGTTGATTAGTTAAGTTTATTGTTTCTAGCATAGTTTAGGGAAATTGGTATCAGAGCGGTGTTTGATATTAAAACCTTAAGAAACATCGTTTTAAGTTTTATAATCAAGATCCACCATGCCGGAAACAACCAATGCACCACCGTCTTCTAGGAACAACAACAATGCACCACCAACTTCACCAAGACTCACTCCTCCACCTCCAAATGAAGATGATCTACCTCAACTTCTTGACTCAAGAGGTGGATCTCATGTCACCAATGTACTAGTCTTTGATGAAGAAGATTTTGCTAGTTGGAAGAGTCAATTCCTCATTTATCTCGACGGACTTGAAACATTTCTTCTAGAAATTCTAGACAATGATCCTTATGTTCTCATGACGCTCACCTATACTGATGAGAATCCTCTTCCCAAACCTCTCAAACAGTGGACTCCAGCTGATAGGAAATTGGCAAACCAAGACAAACGTCTCAAGAGCATCATCATATCCTGTCTTCCCAAACACATCATGAAGTCTGTCATTCAGTGTCCCACAGCCAAATAAATGTGGACAGGCCTTATCCTTGTTCATGAAGGACCCTCTGAACCCAGAGAAACCAAGATTCAGGCACTCAGACTTCAGTTCAATGCTTTCAAGGCACTTCAAGGTGAAAAGGTTCAACAAACATATACAAGGCTGAAGATTCTTCTCAATGACCTTGCTATGAATGACGTCACCATTGGTCAAGCTGAAATTAATGCCACATTTTTCAACAGCCTTCCAAGAAAATGGCTGAGTATGAATCAGACTCAGAGAGCCAGTAACTCAATCAAGAATGACACCTTAGCTCAGCTTTATGGAAAGTACAATTATGAAGAAGGGCTGATTGATACCATATACAAATCAGAGACTGAAAGATTTGTAGTTCAAGGAGAAACTTCCAAAGCTTTGATTTCTACCCCACACCCTCATGACAACGAATCTGATGTTGAAGAAGACACACGCAGCAGCCAAGAGTTCTTGAAAGACCTTAATGCTGAATTTCATGAAAGAGCCTTGCTAGCTAATCAAAGGAGATTTTACAAAAGATCGGGGAGAGTAGGATCAGCTAGCAAACAAACCGACAAATCAAAAGAAACTTGCTTTGCCTGTGGAAAACTTGGACACTTTCAAAAAGATTGTCCTTCCACAAAGACATCCTCACCTTCTTATCCATCATCTTCCACTAAACCATACAAATTCAAATCACAACACAACAACTCATCTCACCAATTCAACTCCTCTGAAAATGAGAAGAAGGATTACACGAACAAGTATAAGGCACTTAAAGCTGAGTTAGAACAGATGAAATTGAAGCTTGAATCTCTGTCTAAGAAGAAAGGGGGTGATAAAAAGACAGAGAAAGGGTTGATAACTGAAGCGTATGATTGGAATGATGAGCCGCTGACTTCAGATGAGGAAGATACTACTAGAGTCAGGGATTTTATGGCAATAGCTGAGGATGAACCAGCTGTTGGGAAAGGAGATGCAAGATCAAGACAATGGGTTGACATCACAATGAAAAAGATACACAGGCTTTTATCTATGTCTGAAAGTGATGAACGCAAACATGTCCTTGATTACACCATTGTTGATTTGCACTTTGTTGAGGAACAAAGAAAGAACTTGCTTGATAAGTTTCACTCTGTTAAACATGAACTGTTAACTGCTAGGGCTGAATGCGAAACTCTCAAACAGGTTAATTTAGAAAAGATATATCTTCAAAACGAAGTTAATAGGTTAACCTTGAAGAATAGTGCCTTAAATGATCAAGTATCTGAAATAAATAAGGTTATAGAAAAATGGTTGTGCAGTAGGTTCACTCTAGATGAATTGCTTAATGATGAACTACCTGCTGATATTAAAAGGGATATCTCCGCCAAGAAAAATAAGTTGAAAATTCTCACCAAACCCAAAGAGATTGTTTTCAAATCTACAGAGACAATTCATATGTCAGATCCCCTCTTGACTAATGTCCATGTCTCTGAAGATGTGGTTGATTTACCACCCTTACCTAAACTCTCAGGAATTTAACCAAGTAGTTCCTCTAGAGGAGCTAAGGCTGAACCCAAAACAGATGTTAAGAAACCACCAGCTAAGGTATTTTCTGTACCTGCTAAAGATTTTGTTAAGCAAGTTGCCTTTAAGCCTGTCTCAACAAAATCTGTGAACAAAGTTGATTCCTCAACTGAAGAATGCCTGTTGTCATTAATGAAAGAAGTAGAACTCTTAAAACAACATAAATCCTTCCACTAAATGCTCTACTTCCCATGAACCTAAGTCTATTCTAGGTGAACCCAAAGGTGAAAGGATAGTCAAACCTTACTGAAATATCTGTAAAAACTCTCATCACTTGACCTTAGATCATGATAGACAAATGGCTATTAAGAGAGCTCAGACACCTTCTAGGGAGAGACAACAGGCTTCTAGGAGACAAATAGGTAACTACAAACCTTATCCTCCCTGTAAATTTTGTGGATTCACAGACCATCACTCAGATGAGTGTAGTGACTTTCCAGGATGTGATATCTGTGGAATGTTCACCCATGAGACAACTAACTGTCCTTCCCATCGTCAAAAGTTTTACAGGAACTCAAGAGTTTCTAATCAGCAATTCAGAGAACCAACTGGAAAGTGGGTTCACCATAGGAACTAACTTATTTCTATGTATCTGTGTAGAAACATCTTAAGGAATCGGTATGGTATCTAGACAGTGGCTGTTCTAGACACATGACAGGGATTCGACAATACCTGCACAGATACTCAAAGGAACCTGGTCCTAAAGTGGTGTTTGGGGATAATTCTTTAAGCGACACAGAGGGATACTTCTCAGTGAACTGCAATGGGATAACTTTTACAAGGGTTGCATATGTGAATGGTCTTAAACACAATCTTATTAGCATCAGCCAATTGTGTGATGTTGACTACAAGGTTTTGTTTACTAAGACTCAGGGAACCATATTCAACAAGAACAATGATTGGTGCTAATTACACCAAGAAGGAAAGATGTGTATGTCATCAACATGGCTACTTGCTCTGAAGATAACTCCAATTGTTTTCTAGCCAAATCCTCTGAAAGTGTCAATTGGCTGTGGCACAAAAGACTGTCACATCTTAACTTTAAGAACATCAACAAGATAGCCACACAAAACCTGGTTGCTGGTCTACCTTCAGTGACTTTTTCTAAAGACAAGACTTGTTCAACTTGTGTCAAGGGAAAGCATGACATGTCTTCTTTTAAGACCAGGCAATCATTTTATATTGACAAGTGCTTACATCTCCTTCACATGGATTTGTTTGGGCTTGTCAAACCACAGACCATTAATCACAACCAATACACCTTGGTCATAGTTGATGAGTTTTCAAGGTATACATGGGTTTTCTTCCTCAGAAGGAAAAGTGATGCTGCTGATACCATCATGTCCTTCATTAGACAGGTTGAAAATATGAATGATGTTAGAGTCAAAGCTCTAAGAAGTGATAATGGTACTCAATTCAAGAATAAAAAACTTGAATCTTTTTGTGATGAAAAAGGAATATCACAAAACTTCTCTTCAGCTGGCACCCCTAAACAAAATGGTTTGGCTGAAAGAAGAAATAGGACTCTGATTGAAGCAGCCAGAACTATGTTAAATGGTGCAGCTTTACCAAAGCAATTTTGGGGAGAAGCTGTTCACACTGCTTGCTACACCCAAAATAGGTCAATCATTGTCAAGAGATATGGTAAAACTTCCTATGAAGTTTTCAGAAATAGAACTCCAAACGTCAGCTATTTCCATGTTTTTGGATGCCCTGTGTTCATTTATAACTACAGGGATAAACTTGGAAATTTGATGAAAAAGCTGATGATGGTTTCTTCTTAGGATATTCTCTCACTGCCAAGACCTTTAGAGTATTCAATACTAGAAGACAAGAAGTAGAAGAAACCTTTTGATGTAGTAGAAATACGTCTTTTAGGAAAAAGAACGTAATTAGGGTAAGTATTATAAAGTGATTTAGGAAAACCACGAGTTATGACCGAAAGTGGGGATCGTTCTCAAGGAGGCTTGGTGTGTGTGTTAAGAGATGATTAACTTTGTAATTATATGATTATGTGAAAAGAAAATAGAAATGAGGTAAGAAGAGAATGACGGTTACGATGACGATTTAAAGTAAGACGAAAAGGTCGTACACGTAAAACCGTCAAAAGTACCCAAATTAAAAATTTATCCTAAAAATACCTAGAAAATTGCAATGAATCCTAAATAATGTAATTAGAGTTTACAAAAAATCAAAAATCACTCAAATCTTTTATTTAATTAAATAATAATTTTTAATACTAATTAAAGCCCTAAAAATTAATTTAAATAACGAAAAGCCCAAAATGAGATTTTTTCAATTGTAAACCTCTAAAATGACCTAACTTAATTAAAAACTATTTTTGAAAATTTTAAAATTAATAAAAACTATTTAAAAACAATTAAAAACTATTAAAACTTAAAATAATAATAAAAATTAATGTAATGACAATAAAATTATTCTAAAAGTTGTAAAATTCCTAACTTAATGTATTTAACCTAAGAAAAATATAAAAACTTGAAAAACCTAAATTTTAATTTTTAATAATAAAATAATAATAAAATAATATTAAAAATCCAAAATTTATAAAAAATTCTAAAAACTTGAAAACTAGTTTATTTTAACCTAATAATCACAGAAATGAACTTGAAATTACAAAATTACCCCTAATGGGCCTTATGGGCCACAGTCCAAAATAGACCCTTATTGGGCCAAAATAAGCCCAATAAGAAAAATGTTTATAAAAATGGCCCAAAAGATCCTATCTGACCTAAAATTTGATCCTGAACACAATTTTTCAAAGGCCCAAAAGTTGAAAATGTGAAATAAGCTGGCTTATATCAAACAACTTATTCTTAATGGGCTTTTTGGCCCATTAAGGTATAAGCTGATGTCATAAGCTCAAATTAGACACACAAGCTTCTTTTGAATTACTTAAGACTTCTGTAAAAATAATTTGAAAAAAGTCGAAGGAATAAGCCTGAAAATGCAATAAGTAATCTACACAAAACGACAAAATAGTCGTTTTTGAGTTCTAGGCTATCCCAAGAGCTGATTCAAGTTTCTAAAGCTTTTAAATGACTTAACTAAGCTTAATCAACAAAAAGTTTTCAAATAAGTTCACTCAATAAGCTGAAATAAGCAAATAAGCACTTATTTAAAAGTCAACTTTATGAAATTTCTAGCAAAAAGTCAAAGTCAAAGTCTAATAAGCTCCAGTTCAAACAAATGGGTCAAATGAGGAAGATTGATCACAAAAAATAAGTTGTTGCAGGTCTAAATAAGCCAATATGGCTTATAAATAAGCTAAGTGAAAATTAACACTAGTTGGGGCTAGTTTTGGTGTCTGAGCAGTGGGAAAAGTTTCCACTTCTTGACTTGTTTGACTTTTTGTCTTTAGTGACTTTTTTGGAGATTCAAGTTACACAAAGGCACCCAAATGATCAGTGGATCATAATGAGTCAATAACAACAAAGAAATCACAATCACTAACAGCCAATTTGTACAGTTAATTCATTTAATCACCAGACATGCACCAGACTTAGAACAATAAGCAGTTATGGTTCAATAAGCACTTATAGCACAATTCAGCCAACCAAACTTCACCAAATGCATAAACAAGCTATAATAAACTTAAATGAACAAGTCTAAACAGGTTTCATGCACTGATTCAATGTCCAAGTCAAGATTCAAGCACAACAAGTTACTGATGAACACTTAACACAAGCAGATTTTACTTTGCTGATGCAATTGACCAACAAGCCAAATTCAAACACTCAAATCTCTAAGATATGTTATGATAACTTTGAATTAACAGCTTATATCCCTAAACATGCATATACTCTAAGTATTACCAAGATTTTAGGTCAAAAACAATCAAACTCAATAAGTTATGGCACAATCTTTGATTGAAGGGTTCAAACCCAAAAACTTGCAGCAAATAACACTCAACCACGCCAATAACAGATAACAAGCACAAACACAAACTTCCAACAACATAATAACACACTATGATCTCAAACAGGTAATTCCAAACACCCTTTTAACTTTTCAAATCACAATTTTCAAATCAAAAGTTTTATCCAAGACCACCCAAGCCCAAATAAGCACAATAACAGATGTAATATGCAGATTACAACAAGATTAAGCCACAAATTTCACAAGAACACAAGCAACACACAAATATCACAAATATCTAATATTTTATCAGATTTTGAGATTAAGGATGCAAACCTCATGGATGTACATCCACACCCACGAATTTTGAGCTTATGTGCTAGCAAGAACAAGCACAAGCTTACACACAAAAGCCTTCTAAGGTTCAACAAGGTTAGAAGCAAAATATCAAAAACAGAAAGGTGAAAAAGCCTTGATTAATGCAACTCTTGTACCCCACACTTGATTATCCCCAAGTTATAGGCTTCACCACACCTTGATAACTCAATATCAGGATGCTATGATCAGCTTTATAGCCCAAGAATTCCAAGGTTTGAACAAGACTTAGCAAAATATCAAGAAAAGTGGAAAATGTGCAAACTTTTGCACACTCCTTTTGAAAACAGGTTTAGGATTCAAGATTAACAAACAAAGAACTATAATAAGCAGTAAACAACAATGGCACTTGAGTTTTCTTCAAAGATTCAAACACATTTTATTCACTAGAAAATGAGATTTACAAAACTTTGAACAAAGGAAAATTCAAGAGCAAATTGTAAATGAAAGCCTAAATGCCTTTATATAGGCTACAAGTGACCTAAAATGCTGAATAAAATCGTAACCCTAATGATGTAGAAGCCCAAAAATGCCCTTGTGAAGTTTTGAACTTTTGAAGATCATGTGACAAATTCTTGGCCGTTTGTGGAGTTGGCAATGTGAAAAGTTGATCAAAGGGTCCAAATAATGCTTCGGATGAAAGCTGGATTGTGAGCTGTTGATTCCCTACCACTGTTTTGTCTTCTTGTTCAAAGGTGTAGCAGGGCACCTTTCATGTGCACTCTTGGGTGATGTGGCACAACATATTAAGGTTGGGTTATGTTCATTAGCACCTTAATCATTAATCTGGAAAAGATTAAGGGCTAATTCATGATAATTATGAAATACCCAATTGGGATTATGAACATGAAGAACATGTTTTTAATCTGTTTTAAGGGTGATTAGGATTTAAATACTTGTTAAGGCGCCAAGATTAAACAAGTATTTAACCGGGTTAAGTGGATGGTGATGTGGAGGAAAGGAGAGTGGTGATTGGTGGAGAGTGTGAGTGGGACAAGTGTCAACCACTCACTGGTCTAGGTTACTATCATTGTCTGCCCATTTAAGCTCCTCACTTTTCATTCTCTTGTCACTTTGTAAATAAACACAATAAATCTGGATTCCCTTTGTAATGAAGTTTTCATTTTCACACTTTTGCCCCAAATACTTTTCCAAAGTATTTTCAGGGGTATTTCTTGCCATTTCTTGATTCTTGAAGGACTGATTTGGTATTTTTTTTCAAGGATTATGGTCTTGACTTGTATGATTGATATTTTTGAGGACTGAAAATGACAAGTCTTCATTTTTGAGGGACCATTCTTCCCAAGTCTTCAAAGTCAAGGGTCCTTTTTGCAATTTAACATTTTTGAAGGACCAAACTTGTAATTTCTTGTAACTTCAAGTCCTTCATGGTATGTTTGACTATGAGGAGGATTAATATTGACATTTTAGTTTTGTTGAGGGACTAAAATTGCCAATTCTTCAAAGTGGAGGGCCCTTTTTGCAATATTTACAAACTTTAGGGACCAATCTTGTAATTATGAGGATACAAGGGTATAAAGTGTCAATTCTTCAATATTGGAGGACCCTTCTCATAAATCTTCAAATCTTCAAGGGTTTTCTTGGAAAATTCTTCATTAGGGCTTGGTTCAATGTGCGGCTTCGTTTCCCGTGTTCGTTTTTGTATGATTCTTGTGATCTTTTGTCATTTTCTCAATATCCGTACCTAAAATACACAAGCAACAAACACAAGCATATATTTGGTCAATTTCATGATATATTATGCATTTAAAGCCCTTTTTAGACGATGAGACTATGTATAAAAGCAGTCTCATCACTCCCCCATACTAAACCATTACCGTGCCCTCACGCAATGCTAGAATAAACTATCGTAGCACCTCCAAAATTCATTTTTATTCACTTTTATTGAATGATAACTAGCTACACTACTACTGTCACACCCCACCATGGCGGAATATGGGGCGCGACGTATGGATATCATCACAACAATAGCGTGTCTATAGAGTTAACTAAATGAAATAGAAATGTCATAAAAAGGTGACACAATGTCATGACAATATCTCAAACAATGCAAGCGTCTAGGTAAGTAGGTAACAGGCCTACCTCTTACCAAAGACATTCAAATAACACACATCAAACATATAGGTATCAAACAATATACTAAATCAAAAGACAAAATAAAATCTAAGAGGAAAGGGATTCCTCCTAATGCAATTCTAGCAGCCTCTAAACTCTAGCCACACTTCTATTAGCATCCTTCTCAACTACCTCACCTTAAAATGACACTAAAATCTGTCAACATAAAGTTGGTGAGAACATAGGTTTAAATTATCAAAACATCTTAAGAACCCTTAACAACCGCTGTAAATAGTTGAAGAAAAACAATTTATAGTAATGGACCATAATGTGATAATCATGCTACATGCATCCACAACAAAACTCAATCCATGTACCAATCACATCTACAATTCACAAAGCACACTATAATAGTCAAGAAGTATCCCGTCACACACACAAGAACACACACCACACTATCCGGATCTTTCCCACACCACCTGTGGAAGATGAACTATATCCCCGTCGAGATATCTTGCCTCCGAAGAGACGATGCACAAGTACTCAGGACGGATCGTGCCCCCCGAACCAAGAACTCAGGACGGATCGTGTCCCACGAACCAAGAACTCAGAACCAAGAACTCAGGACGGATCGTGCCCCACGCTCCACACACATCACAACTGGTCCCATAGACGCCCATACATCTACGTACCAATCCCAATCATAACCCAATCAAGATTCATATATCAGAACACATATCAAAGCACATATGAGAACACATAAGCACGCAAGTCACACAATATCACATGTATGTCAACACATTTTAAAACATAGTACTAAATCATGTTAAAGAACATTGCAAGTGTCATCTCCATCCCATACTGGAAAAACATTTAAAAACGTAGCAAAACGGGACTATGAACTCACCTGATAGCACATCAAGCTAGCACTCCTGCAAACCTATAAAATCATACACGACACCCTTAGATCAGGTCTTAACACCCAAGTTAAGTAACAATCAAGGAGATGAATCTAATCTCCCAATCCCCACTATTTAGTTCTCCCACTACAAGCTATTCTATACGTAAAATTCCAGTTTTTCCCCGGTACGGTTCACTAGTCACTAAACGATCACATGAAGTGAACTTAACACCACACTTAACTCCTACCCTACTGGAGTTATGTTGTTATATGATCTAAGAACTTCAAAAACCAATTTTACTTTCTAATTACACGTTTAACCCTTTCGTTTAGTCTCTACGCCAAAAGTCGTTTTCACCAAAACTGGTTTTCTGTACATGCTAAATGTTCGACAACAAAAGCCCGACCTAAACACCATAACTTTTATTGAAAACCTCCAGTACTTTTATATACATTATAAAGAGTTCCCAAATCAAAAATCTTTGGCTATCTCATTCGTTTGGTTAGGTTTTGACTCAAATCCCCGAAATCAAAATTTATTCCTGAACAGCGCACTGTTTTTGTAAAAATTATTTGACGGCCTTACCAAACTCCATTTTCAACCAACCTTACATTTTTGAAAAGTAGACTCTCTGAACTTAATTTAAAAAAAAAGAAACTCGACCAAAGGTGCTACCTACTGCCCGGAACAGTCGACACAAACAGCCTTAAAAATCAGACTGTTTTACGCCTTTATGCACTAACCCTCTAAACATCATTAATTATCCCTAAATTTATAACACAAACCCTAAAATCATTAATGGATCTTAATTAATATATTTTTCCATAAAATTAATAAAACCCTAATCATCTCAATGATGGTTAATTAACAATACAATTATGATTAATTAATAAAAACATAAATTATATTAAGGTTTAATTGATCACTTACCTTGAAACAAGAAAAATTAATGAACCCTAATCATAATTTCGACTTCTCTTGATATCCATGGAAGATTTAGACTGATTTTAGGTTTATTTAGGGTTATTAGTTGTTTTTAAGGGTCTAGAGGTGTTTATATAGGCCTTGGTAACCTTCTGGACAAGTTTAGGCCCAATTAGGACTTTTAAATTGTAATTATCCTATTTTTATTAATTTAATTATTAAAATTAAGGCTATGGGACCCACAAATTCGACTCCTCTCTGTGTTTTATCATATTTACACTCTCCCCTTCTATTTTATGTTTACTTATATTCCTATACACTTTCGGGACCAAACCGGGTACCCTTTTGCTAATTTTTCGACTTTTTACGCGATTTTTGAACTAGCCTTCATTTCTAAAAGTTTCTAAATATAGAAAGTAACTATAAAACTTATCCTAACCATATTATATATACTTAATACATACATACAACATACGATACGTACACGAAACCTTATCAAAACGATACCCGAACTTTTCTGCAGTTCATTTCTGAACTCATTTCATTTCATTTCTTTTGTTTCATTTCCAACATATACCATGACTTATACATTCATATGAACTCATGAGCATGAACCAACCCCATCACATCATCATATAACGTACCATGTACTACATAAACAATGTCTAACATCATGATAAAGTCTCAAATATGAGCACATAACACATAAACGCACACCAAGCACATGATCAACATCAAACAGTCAAAAGTGAAAAATCCAAAATCTAGGGTTGTCACATCACTCCCTCCTAATAGAAATCTCGTCCCGAGATTTACTCCATAAGCTCAAAAAACTTCATTTCACAACCAACTCACTATCTCCCTCATAAGAACGTAACCGGATCATCCGTATGACTACAACAACGCCCTCAATGAATATAAGCTCACGAAAAATTTTAGGACCCCCAACTTCGGATAACGGATCAAACCCATGGACAACTAACGGACGTTTACGTGAACGAATTTAAAAGAATGAACCAAAATGAGACTCCTAAAGATACTCAACATAAAACATGTATCGACTCCCAACGAACCATGGAAACGAACCAATGACAACAAGAACCCAACGACAACTGAAATGTGTTACGACCGGCCACATACTATTAAAACCTTGTGGAAAACCAAATTTTACCCCATAATGGATTTTGTACCTTAATGTATATTAGTTGTTCTAAAACCATGGTATCACATTAGTAATTTATGTAATCATCTAACGAAAATCAATCTAATGTCTCTTCACGAACGATCAATTGTCTAAAGCACACAACACAATATCACGCGTCAACATTGACTCCGGAACCCACATTCTTCATTAATGTAACAATCTCTATGATGGATACATCTAAAATCCTATCCCAAAGCAACCCTATGTTAGCCTTCTAAGTGTCCACTATCCCAAAATACCCAAAACACGAGTTTAAACCATGTTGTCCGAAAATTAATCTTGAACTCGACAGTTGTACAATTAATTCGACCAAGCTACTGACTCCCATTGACAATACGTTCTAAATATTTGAAAAGTACGCTCCGAGTACATAACTTTAGGCTTTAGAATCACCCAAAAATCTTTAAAAACGAATAAGTTATAACCAAAACGATTTTTACCTAGAATCTGCCCAGACATTAGCGACAGTTTCTGACAGTTTAGCGATGAATTCTGACAGTTTAGCGATGAATTCTGAAAATTTAGCGACAGTTTCTGCCTACTCCGATTTATAACAAAAAAAAAACGATTTGAAACCCTAAAACCCCTCATTAATTACCAAATTCAAGACCTAATTTATTTTAATTCTAGAAAATTAGAAACCCTTACCCATCATATGAGTAATTACATGATTTTAACATATTTAATTAAATAAGAACAAGAATTTAACTAAAGATCATTAGCTTTAGGTGATCAAAACCAATTTTAGTTTTTTTTTTTAAAAAAAATAATAATAATAAACAAGCCATACTTTTATGTTAAAAAAAAATATATCCCATCTTATTTCAAACACGCTTACGACACTTAACCCTTATTTCACCGACTACCAACAACTATTTTAACTATTTACAAATTCCATTTCTTTTACCACATAAGATACAAACTAAAAGATACCGTGATCCCAAAAAGAATTCTCCACCCTCTCAATAGCCTCTACACCAAAAGTACCGTACAAACAAATACGTGAAATGAGGACTCGATAAATGCGCTACTAAGAAGTTGAACATCCCAAAGAATGAAGAGCTATAAAACCATCCTAAGAATACAACCGATAAGTAGAAGGGATATATACATATATATAGGCATACACGTACATACACTCAAGTCCATACAACATATACAATACAAGCATGTATTAACCCTCTTTCATGCAACCATACTTAGGAATCCACTGATGTCGTGGTACTTGTATAACTATGTTGGCCACCATACTTATACCAATCCCTTTTCACTAATGCACTCCCTCCTATGATGACACTTATAAGAATTAATACTACACATAACACATCAGTCTACCAACTCAAATAATCACATAGATCCTACAACTCATATAAGCACATAATCCACAATATAACATAAGGTCCAAAATCACATGTATTAAAATAACATAGCCAATGCATGAAACAAATAAACTCGTAGTCCAGCTGAACCAGCGTAGACTAAATTCAAAATGTATAAAGAACATGAAAACGTAATTAAACGAAATCCAACAATGACTAGCATATACGACTATAGTTCTACCCGCACTAGTCAAAACTCGTAAAGAAAATAAAATGTAGCTAAGTATGAACTTACTATGGTTCAATTCATACTAGTCAAAACATCGCAATAAATAACATCCAAACACATCAATTAATATAAAATGCACACATACTCCTATGACGCCTATATGCAGGGACCCTTAAGCTATAGATTAGGCTACGCGACTAAGCAACCTAATTCTCTATAACCATTGTCTCTGATACCATTCTGTCACACCCCACCATGGCGGAATATGGGGCGCGACGTATGGATATCATCACAACAATAGCGTGTCTATAGAGTTAACTAAATGAAATAGAAATGTCATAAAAAGGTGACACAATGTCATGACAATATCTCAAACAATGCAGGCGTCTAGGTAAGTAGGTAACAGGCCTACCTCTTACCAAAGACATTCAAATAACACACATCAAACATATAGGTATCAAACAATATACTAAATCAAAAGACAAAATAAAATCTAAGAGGAAAGGGATTCCTCTTAATGCAATTCTAGCAGCCTCTAAACTCTAGCCACACTTCTATTAGCATCCTTCTCAACTACCTCACCTGAAAATGACACTAAAATCTGTCAACATAAAGTTGGTGAGAACATAGGTTTAAATTATCAAAACATCTTAAGAACCCTTAACAACCGCTGTAAATAGTTGAAGAAAAACAATTTATAGTAATGGACCATAATGTGATAATCATGCTACATGCATCCACAACAAAACTCAATCCATGTACCAATCACATCTACAATTCACAAAGCACACTATAATAGTCAAGAAGTATCCCGTCACACACACAAGAACACACACCACACTATCCGGATCTTTCCCACACCACCTGTGGAAGATCAACTATATCCCTGTCGAGATATCTTGCCTCCGAAGAGACGATGCACAAGTAATCAGGATGGATCGTGCCCCCCGAACCAAGAACTCAGGACGGATCGTGTCCCACGAACCAAGAACTCAGAACCAAGAACTCAGGACGGATCGTGCCCCACGCTCCACAAACATCACAATTGGTCCCATAGACGCCCATACATCTACGTACCAATCCCAATCATAACCCAATCAAGATTCATATATCAGAACACATATCAAAGCACATATGAGAACACATAAGCACGCAAGTCACACAATATCACATGTATGTCCACACATTTTAAAACATAGTACTAAATCATGTTAAAGAACATTGCAAGTGTCATCTCCATCCCATACTGGAAAAACATTTAAAAACGTAGCAAAACGGGACTATGAAATCACCTGATAGCACATCAAGCTAGCACTCCTGCAAACCTATAAAATCATACACGACACCCTTAGATCAGGTCTTAACACCCAAGTTAAGTAACAATCAAGGAGATGAATCTAATCCCCCAATCCCCACTATCTAGTTCTCCCACTACAAGCTATTCTATACGTAAAATTCCAGTTTTTCCCCGGTACGGTTTACTAGTCACTAAACGATCACATGAAGTGAACTTAACACCACACTTAACTCCTACCCTACTGGAGTTATGTTTTTATATGATCTAAGAACTTCAAAAACCAATTTTACTTTCTAATTACACGTTTAACCCTTTCGTTTAGTCTCTACGCCAAAAGTCGTTTTCACCAAAACTGATTTTCTGTACATGCTAAATGTTCGACACCAAAAGCCCGACCTAAACACCATAACTTTTATTGAAAACCTCCAGTACTTTTATATACATTATAAAGAGTTCCCAAATCAAAAATCTTTGGCTATCTCATTCGTTTGGTTAGGTTTTGACTCAAATCCCCGAAATGAAAATTTATTCCTGAACAGCGCACTGTTTTTGTAAAAATTATTTGACGACCTTACCTAACTCCATTTTCAACCAACCTTACATTTTTGAAAAGTAGACTCTCTGAACTTAATTTAAAAAAAAAGAAACTCGACCAAAGGTGCTACCTACTGCCCGGAACAGTCGACACAAACAGCCTTAAAAATCAGACTGTTTTACGCCTTTATGCACTAACCCTCTAAACATCATTAATTATCCCTAAATTTATAACACAAACCCTAAAATCATGAATGGATCTTAATTAATATATTTTTTCATAAAATTAATAAAACCCTAATCATCTCAATGATGGTTAATTAACAATATAATTATGATTAATTAATAAAAACATAAATTATATTAAGGTTTAATTGATCACTTACCTTGAAACAAGAAAAATTAATGAACCCTAATCATAATTTCGACTTCTCTTGATATCCATGGAAGATTTAGACTGATTTTAGGTTTATTTAGGGTTATTAGTTGTTTTTAAGGGTCTAGAGGTGTTTATATAGGCCTTGGTAACCTTCTGGACAAGTTTAGGCCCAATTAGGACTTTTAAATTGTAATTATCCTATTTTTATTAATTTAATTATTAAAATTAAGGCTATGGGACCCACAAATTCGACTCCTCTCTGTGTTTTATCATATTTACACTCTCCCCTTCTATTTTATGTTTACTTATATTCCTATACACTTTCGGGACCAAACCGGGTACCCTTTTGCTAATTTTTCGACTTTTTACGCGATTTTTGAACTAGCCTTCATTTCTAAAAGTTTCTAAATATAGAAAGTAACTATAAAACTTATCCTAACCATATTATATATACTTAATACATACATACAACATACGATACGTACACGAAACCTTATCAAAACGATACCCGAACTTTTCTACAGTTCATTTCTGAACTCATTTCATTTCATTTCTTTTGTTTCATTTCCAACATATACCATGATTTATACATTCATATGAACTCATGAGCACGAACCAACCCCATCACATCATCATATAACGTACCATGTACTACATAAACAATGTCTAACATCATGATAAAGTCTCAAATATAAGCACATAACACATAAACGCACACCAAGCACATGATCAACATCAAACAGTCAAAAGTGAAAAATCCAAAATCTAGGGTTGTCACAACTACTATTACTACTACTTGCGTTTTAGACATAATGTATGATTTTCATCGCAAAATGGGACGTTTAGGTTCATAGAATAAGAACACGTGAATGCTTCGTTAGAAATAATTTCATCGTCCTCGATTTTCACCTCAATTCCATGCCAAGCGTGCAACGAGATCATTGTCATTATAAGTTAGTAATGCTAACACTACTCATATGCCCTAATCACGTACTTATCCTCCCATTATCCTAAGTTGTATCTCTTATATTTTATTTTGTCTTGAATATTTCACGAGGACACATTGTTTGACTTATGCGATAATAGAGATTTAGGTCAAAAAATAGAGTCCTAACGGTGTAACCAAGACGATCAAATCAATAACCCCTCCTAATAGACAACGATGTCAAAAAATTAAGTCAACAAGAAGGATCGATAAACACGGTTTTATAACGGTTTTGAACATGAGACTTATTACCAAGACTTTTATATGCCCCCTAACGGAAGGGCCTTATTATCATAGGTTTATAATACAAGGATTTTGACACCTCGTATGAAAGTTCATTATAGTTCCGAATCTTTTCGAATTGAAAACCGGTCTTAAGTGCGACTCAATTGTCTTTTGGTGAATCAAGAGAATGATTTGGTTTGTTTGTTTTAAACTACTAGCAAGTAATTAAATTGTCGTTGAGTAAATTAAAGCTTTGACAAAATTAAACTAAAGTTAATTAAGAAAATACTTGAAACTTAAAACCTTGAAGAACTTAAAAACTTAAAAACTTAATCAATCGGAATAAAGCAATTCATGTCCATCGGAATATACCAAAATTGCAACCATTGGAATATAACTAACATTAACCATCGGAATAGTCAAGATCAATACTATCGCAATGATCATCTATCGGAAAGCCACTATCGCGATGATTCAGATCGGAATGATGTAAGGTACAACTGTCGCAATGTATATCTATCGGAATGATGCTATCGAAAAACGGGCAGCACTTTGTCTTAACCAAGTCCTTAAGACCCGTCGGAATATGCGATCGCAATGTGCGATCGCAACCCAGATCGGAATAAGGGGGTTAACCAACCGATCGCAAAGTAAAACCCTAATGGGTTATTGCGATCAAAAACCGAAACCTATCGGAATGTGGAGTAAACCGTCGGAATGTGTGTCAAAACCCTGAGATTGCGATGGGATGTAACTGATTCCGAAATTCGTGGCAAGAGTGAATCTCGAAAAGCAAATGCAATAAGCAATTCTAAACGAATCTTAAACGACCCCAAAAAGCTCAAATTCGATAACTTTTCAAAACTTAAAATTAAGAACTTTATGAAATGAACTTTAAACCATTAAAAACCTTGAAGAAATCCGAAACTCAATAAGCTAAGACTCGAATAAGCCAATAAGCATTACGAGCTTATGGTTTAGACGAAGGAGCTTGTGTGTAAACTAAAAAGAGCAATCCTTTAATCACGAAAACATCAAATCATAAGTATGAAGAATGTAAATCGGATCAAAGGTAAATGAATCAAGAAGTGTAGAATGAGAATAAGGATCAAAAGCTTAAAATAAAACTTTGATTAATGAAATAAGCAATACAAAAGTGTTTAAACTTGAAAGATTAAAAGAAAAAGATGAACTAGTGAGAGAAAGTTTAAGACTTTCTCTCTCTAAAAACTAGAAAGAAACTTAAGAAATAAAAACTAGCTAATCCCCCTCCTAATGTGATTAGGAGGGTATTTATAGGGGAGTGGGAGGCATGTGTGGTGCTTTCTTCTTTCTTTTTCTTCTCGACTCGATTTTAATTCTTCGTCTTTGTAGTCTCGGGATTTGAACTTGTCTTTTAATTTTCTTCTTCTATTAGACTTAAGTTCTTCGACTTCATTAAAATTCCGTCTTTAGACTTGTTCTTCGATAAATCTCCAGAATAGGTCTTGGACATCCGTTCTTTAAGCACTCTTGATCTTTTGACTTCGTCTTTTCCCGTTTTCTTCGATAAAAGCCCGTGAAAGCCCGTGTTTTCTTCCTTTTTCATCTTTTGGTCCTAAAACACAATAAAAACACAAACCACGCATAATTCCGACTTTTACGACATAAATCACACGTTTTGGTCTTGTTATTATTGGAAATAAGTGGTAAAAGGATAAGGTTTTCACACTTATTAAATCCCCTACACTTGACCATTGCAATGCCCTCATGCAATGCATTAATTTTAAGCACGGTTTACATTCTCCATCATAAATAACCCATCTTGGCCTTTATTAAATACTAAACATAAAAGATAGAAATAAGTAAAGAAATTAAAAACTTACATTGGGTTTTGGCGGCCATGAACGTTTATCATCCTCAAGTTTCACGTTCCCCATACCAAGCTTAGAAACGAGATCATTGTTATTATAAGTTAGCAAACTATCACGAACTCATGTGGGCCAATTATTCACTTAGACTCCCTTATTCCTAGGTGTATCTCTTATATTTTATTTTTGTCTTGAATGATCACGAGGATGCATTGTTTGACTTATTTCGATAGTTATTTAGTCCGAAAATAAGGTGAACGATTTAGTCAATAGTTAGCTAAAGGACCAAATCTTTTAAAACTGCTTCTCGGGATATCAGAAAGTTCATATCTTGGCATAACTTGGTTCGCGATTTGAGACCTTTCTCGGGCCGATATTTGGCAGCGACTTCATACTTCGAATCTTCGAGAGACGTTCTTGAAATTATGGTCTTCTCTTCATAATAGGAATTTCTTCACTTGAAGTTTTTGAGAGATTCTTCATCTTTGGACCACGACTTATTCATTTTTCTCCAATCTTTATTTTGGACTTTGATATACAACGATCCGCCTCCTTTTAGGACTTGGATCTATTTATCCTCATACCTTGTTAGGGTCTTTTCGGATAGACTTCTCCATGACTTTTGGGGAGTTCTTGCTTTTCGTCGTGTGTCTCGATCCTTCATATTGATTTTCGATAAATGATTCTTCACATCGCTTTTGGATCTTTAGCAACAAAATGTAGCCCTCATGCCTTGTTAGGGCCTTTTCGGACTCGCCAATCTTCGCGCCCCGCTTCATAAGTTATGCCTTGGCTATGAACTCTCGTCATTACCGAGCAACTTCTAAACGATCTGGGGCTAGAAGCTAAGTAACCTTTTAAATCGTACAACCTTATTTATTAGCAGATAATTTATTAAGCAAGCGGAGGGAGAATAAGCTCATAATTAACTCACATAAATTCACGAAAGAGTACCGAACTTATAATTGACTCTATCATCTCTCGTTCTCCACAGTTTAAAATCTCAAGGAATGAGACTCGTGGATGCTTAGCCTATTAAATCAAAGTTTTGGGTTTTCGAGTCGCCTATAGGATCTTGCAAATTCTTAGACTTTTTCAAGTTTAGAAATCGCATTTTAAAGTTCCCTTGATAAACGACTCTCTAGGATCAATTAT
Source organism: Glebionis coronaria (assembly GCA_025667525.1). Classification (NCBI taxonomy): domain Eukaryota; kingdom Viridiplantae; phylum Streptophyta; class Magnoliopsida; order Asterales; family Asteraceae; genus Glebionis; species Glebionis coronaria. The sequence goes on along the minus strand of CM046881.1, from coordinate 342,726,009 downwards.
AGGAACTTACGAAAAGTTCTTGTTCTTAACCCGCGAGAGTTAAGACTTTCGCGTTTATAGCTCCCTATATAAAAGCCTAGCAAAACTTGACTTAAACACGTTAAGGATACTAGCTAGAGTAAACTTAGGCAAGTAAACTCGGGTTGAGTCAAAATGTTCACGACTAAGAAAAAATCTAAAACTACTTTATTAAAAATTTATTTTAGCAAAGGAAACATAACAAGGGCAAATACAACTATACAACTAGGCCAAAATAGATTAAAAATTTTGAAAAATGTCGAAAAATCAAATTTTCCGGTTAAAATGAGGGCAAATTCATGGAAAAGACCACTTACTTCGATAGAAGTCCCCCCTACACTTGAGATAAACATTGTCCTCAATGTTTAAGCATGTGGGAGTAAACTCCCCTACACTTAGGACATTGTGCACTTTGTTTAAATCTTGCTAAGGAAAGGACAACTAAAGTGAAGTCAATGTGAACATATAGAATATGAAATATTGAATCACAAGGGTTTAGGATAGAACCGGGAAGATGTAAAACACGGTATCACGGTTCGTCAAAAGTCATCAAGATGCTCTCTGAAGCTTAAATCCCTGCACAGCACAAGAAACAAGACAACAAACATATGCGGGGCTCCCCCTACACTTATTATGAAAGCAGGGAAAAATAGAACACGGGTTACCTCCCAAGAAGCGCTTGTTTTTGTTCACCGAGTCATGAGCCTGACTCGACCCAATTTTAGTTCATGGGGAACGTGGTGAGGGATGGAATCATCTCTTGTGAGATGTCCTCACCAAAGTATAGCTTCAAACGCTGGCCATTCACCTTGAAATTGGGCCCATTCGGCTGAGAAAGCTCAATGGTCCCATACGGAAAAACTTTGGCGACGGTGAATGGACCAGTCCAGCGACTCTTCAACTTGCCAGAGAAGATCTTCAACCGAGAGTTAAAGAGTAGAACTTGATCACCAACGTGGAACTCTCGGTTCTTGATTTTGGCATCGTGGATAATCTTCGTCTTCTCCTTGTAGATCAACGAGTTCTCATAAGCTTCATTCCTTAGTTCATTTAGCTCGTTGAGTTGAACCTTGCGATGATCACCGGCTTTGATGATGTCGAAGTTAGCCCACTTCAAGGCCCAGTGCGCCTTATGTTCCAGCTCGATGGGTAGGTGGCAGGCTTTCCCGTACACAAGACGATAAGGTGTACAACCGATCGGGGTCTTGTAAGCAGTACGGAAAGCCCACAGAGCATCATCTAACTTATCGGCCCATGCGGCACGATGCTCTCCCACAGTACGCTCCAAAATTCTCTTCAAGCCACGGTTGGATATCTCGGCTTGCCCATTGGTTTGGGGATGATAGGCGGTGGAAAGACGGTGAGTGACACCATACTTTGCCATGACTCTTGCAAATTGATCGTTGCAAAAATGAGTCCCGCGGTCACTGATGATAGCACGAGCAACGCTAAATCGAGCGAAAAGCTGCTTCAAAAAGTTCACAACCACCCTCGCATCATTCGTAGGAAGAGCCTTAGCTTCAACCCATTTAGAGACGTAGTCGACAGCGACGAGGATGTACTTGTTCCCTTTGGATGATGGAAATGGCCCCATAAAGTCGATGCCCCATACGTCAAGGATTTCACATTCCTGTATGAAATTTTGAGGCATCTCGTCCTTATGTGTGATCTTGCCTTGACGTTGGCAAGCATCACAATGCTTAACCATTTCGTGAGCGTCACGATAAATGGTGGGCCAGTAGAATCCAGAATCAAACACTTTCTTAGCGGTGTAGTTGGGACCAAAGTGACCACCGGTGGGTCCTTTGTGGCAAGCTTGGAGGATGTCAAAAGCTGCCGGTCCGTCAACACATCGACGAATAATCAGATCAGCACACTGTTTGAATAGATAAGGGTCATCCCAAAAGTAAGTCTTAACATCGTTCAAGAACTTTTTCTTTTGTTGGGATGTTAACCCTTGGATGAGAATACCACCCGCTAAGTAGTTTGCAATGTCCGCAAACCACGGGGTGCCATCAAGATTGAGATTTATGGACATTAGAGTCTCCAGGGGGAAAGAGTCATTGATCTCTTTGTCCGGATGATCCCCCTGATATGGATCCTCAAGTCGACTCAGATGATCCGCGGCCAGGTTTTCGGCTCCCTTCTTGTCACGAATTTCAATGTTGAATTCTTGAAGGAGCAAAACCCAGCGAAGAAGTCTTGGCTTAGAATCGTTCTTAGTCATCAAGTACTTCAACGCGGAATGGTCCGTGTATACGATGGTGGTGGATAAAACAAGATAGGGGCGAAATTTCTCAAAAGCATAGAGAACAGCTAAAAGCTCTTTTTCGGTTGTCGTATAATGCAATTGAGCCCCCGTCATTGTTTTGCTAGCATAGTGGATTGGTTGGAAGTGTTTATTCACACGTTGGCCCAAAACCGCACCAATAGCAAAGTCGCTAGCATCGCACATCAATTCAAAAGGCAGCTCCCAATTAGGGGTAACCAAGACCGGTGCCTTAGTGAGCTTATCCTTAAGAAGATTGAAGGCTTCGAGACACTCTTTAGAAAAGATAAAGGGAGTATCTTTTTCTAAGAGGTGGGTCATCGGGCGAGCGATTTTAGAGAAATCCTGAATGAATCTACGATAGAAGCCCGCATGACCCAGAAAACTTCTCACACCCTTCACGGTTGAAGGTGGAGGTAATTTGGCTATGACATCAACTTTAGCACGGTCAACTTCAAGACCGGCTTTAGAGATTTTGTGTCCTAGCACAATGCCTTTTTTTACCATAAAATGGCATTTTTCCCAATTCAGAACAAGGCGAGTGTCTTCGCACCGCTTAAGCATACGTTCCAAATTGGCAAGGCAAGCGGAGAAGGAATCCCCGAAGACCGAGAAATCATCCATGAAGACTTCCATGGTTTGCTCAACCATGTCATGGAAGATAGCCAACATGCACCTTTGGAAAGTCCCAGGGGCATTGCATAAGCCAAAAGGCATCCTTTTGTAAGCAAATGTGCCATAGGGACAAGTGAATGTTGTCTTCTCTTGATCTTGGGAATCGATGGGTATTTGAAAATAACCCGAGAAACCATCCAGAAAGCAGTAATATTCATTACCCGCTAGACGTTCAAGCATTTGGTCCATAAAAGGTAGAGGGAAATGATCCTTTCTCGTGGCATCATTGAGTTTGCGGTAGTCTATACAAACTCTCCACCCAGTAACGAGACGGGTAGGAATTAACTCGTTGTTTGCATTGGGCACAACGGTGATTCCGCCTTTCTTAGGCACACAATGGACTGGACTAACCCATGCTGAATCTGAAATAGGGTAAATCATACCCGCATCAAGAAGTTTGATAACCTCTTTTTTGATGACTTCATGTATTTTAGGATTCACCCTTCGTTGACTTTGAATTGTGGGCTTAAAGTCGTCATCTATGAGAATTTTATGTGTGCAAAAGTGAGGATCAATTCCACGGATGTCAGAGATTTTCCAAGCGATAGCTCGTTTATGCTTCTTCAACACATCGACAAGGCGGGCTTTTTCGTCTTCTTTCAGATCCTTTGCGATGATGACCGGTAACTTCTCGTCGTCTTCTAGGAAAACGTACTCAAGATGAGGCGGTAGGTCCTTAAGCTCGAGAGTAGGAGGATCCTCAGTAGATGGTGAAACTAACGATGGATCATCATTAGTCACCTCTTTAGGAGTAGGAGGAGACAATGGGTCCTCATTGAGAAGTCTCTCAATAGTACGAATATCTTCATCCCAATTAGTGGACAAATTATCATACTTAATATCGAGAGGACCCAATCTGGCTTCGAAGTCATCCAAGTCACTTTCTCCGAAAGGAGTCAATGCTGGAGCAATTGAGGCAACGGTCTCAACATTGGGTAGAAAGGAAAGAGTACTTTTGCAAGCATCATAAAAATGTTCTTCACAAGCCTCATCGAGAACATCAATAGCATTAACACTCTCATATGAATAAGGCTGCTTAGAAATCTTACCCATGTTGAAGACAATTTGAGCGTCACCAACTCTCATGATTATTTCGCCCGCGGCTACATCAATGAGAGTGCGACCGATCCTCAGAAAGGGACGTCCGATGATTAATGGAACACGGGGATCCATCTCGTAGTCAACGACGACAAAATCCGCCGGGAAGGTGAATTTATCGACGCCAACAAAGACATCTTCGGCTATCCCCACTGGATAAGCAACCGTACGGTTGGCTAACTCCAAAGTCATTTTGGTGGGGACTAGCCCGGGGAGAGATAATTGCTTCCAAACACTTAAAGGCATTAAGTTTATACTGGCACCTAGATCGGCTAGGGCCATGCAATTCTCTACTCCCGGGAAGTTGCAAGGAATCAAGAAGCGACCCGGATCACCAAGTTTGGTGGGCAATTGCCTTAAGAGCACTGCGGAGCAATTCTCATTAAGGTGGGTCTGAGCAATGTCCAGAAGCTTTTCTTTATCACTTAAAAGATCTTTAAACATCTTAGCGTATTTGGTCATGTGAGCGAGAGCCTCGGCAAAGGAGATGTTAAAATTCAATTGTTTAAACATTTTTAGGAAGTTTGAAACCTGAATATCGTCCTTGCTCTTTTGCTTCTCTTTCCTCAACCTTGAGGGATAAGGTATATTGGATGAAGAAGAAGGCTTTAAGGGAATAGGATCACTCACAACCACGGGTGGTGGGGAAATGGGGATAGAAGGTGATGGAGGTGAAGAAAGTTGCTCGGTTTCCTTGTTCACAATCACGGGTGGAGGTGTAGGAAGCTCGGGTTCCATATAACCTTTTCCACTTCGAGTGGTGATTGCTTTCATCTCCCCTCTTGGATTCGCAATGGTATTACTCGGAAGAGTACCCGAAGAAGAGGGTTGATTACCTTGGATGAGCGAACTAATCATATCACGAAGGTGAAGAGCTTGATTGTTAAAAGAGTTTTGCATGTTTGCATTCATTGTATCATTGTGTTTGGCCATATCATTCCTTAGCTCGGCTCGAATATCGTTCCCTTGTTTTGCCATCTCTCCCTTCAAGTTGCGGACTTGACTCTGAAGATTCGTCACCAACTCCCGATTAGTCTTCATGAATGTCTCGACTTCTGGATTCACTGCCATCGGTTGATTGAGAGGTGGAGCCTGGTAAGCTTGAGAGTTTCCTTGAGTTGGGTATGGGTTTCTTTGGGATTGATACTGATTGTTTGCACGAGGTTGGGATTGATTGTAGCTTTGTTGTTGGTTTTGGTTTGCAGGAGGAAAACCGGGGGGAGCAAGATAATTGTTGGATCGATAACTTAGCAAGTTACGGTCTCCTTGAGGGCGGGCTTGATAGCCTCCCGTGGGATAAGTACCGTATGCTGCGTTAACGTCTTCAGAATAATTGCCGTGAGTAGAAGGACACTCATTGTAGGAATGAGGACCACCACATGTGTCACAAGAGATAACAACGGCTTTAGCTTGTTGAGTTTGGTTAGAAGTCAAAATTTGGAGACTTTTGTTAATATCAAGAATAGCACGTTCCAAAATAGACGGGTTGTTGGTGGTAGAAGTAGATGAAACATTGACTCTCTGATTAGATCTTGAGGATGCGGATGAATCCCAATTCTTGTGGTGAGTAGTCATGTTTTCAATCAACTCTCGACACTCCTCCGGTCTCCTTTTCATAAAAGTACCAACGACGGCGGCATTGATCGTGTCACGATCACGAAAAGTGAGACCATTGTAGAAGGTGTCAATGAGAGTGACGGGGAGCATATTGTGATTAGGACAGCGGTCGATCAAATCATTGTAACGTTCCCAAGCATCGAAAAGCGATTCATCATTCTCTTGCATAAATCCACTGATTTGGTTACGAAGGCTAGTGACCATGGATGGGGGAAAGTAGCGTGATAAAAAGCGTTGAGTCATGTCGTTCCACGTATGAATAGAATTCTTAGGAAGACGGTCAAACCATTTTTCGGCATGGTGAGAAAGCGAGTGTGGAAATAGTTGGAGGCGAAGGTCATCCATAGAAACATCGGGGCACTTCATGCTTTGGGTAATGGTAATGAATTTGTCGAGGTGTTTGTTGGCATCATCATCCGGAATTCCACGAAATGGGTTCGTTTGCACTTGTTGTATCATGTGATGCTTCAACGAAAACTCCTAAGCCGTGACGTGCATTGGCGCAATCGGGCCTCCGCGTCCGTTCATGGTGGGTTGGCACAATTCCTCCATGGTTCGTAAATCAGGTAGAAGGACATTGTTGTTGTGGTTGTTGTTATTATTCAAATTGTTTTGAGGTGGGTGATTATTGTTGTTATTAACACCAGCCATATCTAAATCTTCACGATTCTCGGGCTCAGAATAGTTCGTAGATCTAGTACGCATGCACCTGCAGAAGAAAAATATACACAAAGAGAATATAATATTTTTGGTTTTTATAGGTTTTTTAATGTTTTTGTATTTTTGAACAAGTTTTATAATTTTTTTGGATTTTTTGGAAATTTTATAGCAAGGAAAATAACGTTCAAAGAACGGATCCCAAAATTCAATGCGTCTCTCACTAGAAACCGTTTATCTTAACGAAAAGAGCCGGCAGCGGCGCCATTTAATACAAGGCTTTTGACACCTCGTATGAAAGTTCGTTATAGTTCCGAATCTTTTCGAATTGAAAACCGGTCTTAAGTGCGACTCAATTGTCTTTTGGTGAATCAAGAGAATGATTTGGTTTGTTTGTTTTAAACTACTAGCAAGTAATTAAATTGTCGTTGAGTAAATTAAAGCTTTGACAAAATTAAACTAAAGTTAATTAAGAAAATACTTGAAACTTAAAACCTTGAAGAACTTAAAAACTTAAAAACTTAATCAATCGGAATAAAGCAATTCATGTCCATCGGAATATACCAAAATTGCAACCATCGGAATATAACTAACATTAACCATCGGAATAGTCAAGATCAATACTATCGCAATGATCATCTATCGGAAAGCCACTATCGCGATGATTCAGATCGGAATGATGTAAGGTACAACTGTCGCAATGTATATCTATCGGAATGATGCTATCGAAAAACGGGCAGCACTTTGTCTTAACCAAGTCCTTAAGACCCGTCGGAATATGCGATCGCAATGAGCGATCGCAATCCCGATCGGAATAAGGGGGATTTACCAACCTATCGCAAAGTAGAACCCACACTTGGGTTATTGCGGTACAAATCAAGAAACCGTCGGAATGTGATAAAACCCTCAATATTACGATGAACACCAACAAATCCGAAAATGGAGATAAGCAAAAATCTCAATAAGCACTTTCAATAAGCACACTAAACCAAAACTTGAACAACTTAATAAGCATAAATTTGAAAGCTTTTAAAAGACGAAATTCATAAACTTTATAAAAACACAAAATAAGAAAACAAAATAAGTAAACTTTAAAGAGACTAACTTTTTAAGAAAACTAAAAAGCAAATAAGCTAAGTACAAAATAAGCCAATAAGATTGTCAAACTTATAGCTTATTTCATACGAAAGCTTATATAGAAGTAAAAAGGTGAACTTTTTACTCAAATAAGCAATATGATTAAGCAAAACCTAAACTTAATCCGAACCAAAATCAAATCAAAAACAAGAAAAGTAGGATGAGAAAGATAAATAAAAGCTTGATAAAAGGGAAATTAAGATCCAACAATTAAATTAACTTACTTGGAATTAAACGGTACGAAATTTAAGACATGAAATTAAAGTGACAAGAAATTAAAAGGTACAAGTAATGAAAATGGTGGAAAGACTAATTTTGTCAAAATTAGCTAACAAGAATAAAATGAAGTCCTAATGATTTATTTATAGGGGAGGAGGAGGATTAGTGGAAGGAAGCTTCCTCCCCTCTTTCCTTTTCTCTTAATTGCGTCATTAAGTCCCTCCTTCTTTTAATCTTCATTAATTGCATACTTAGTCCTTTTCTTCTAATCTTCTTTAAATTTGGACTTAAAGGACTTTTGGCCGGGATTTCTTTGAACTCGTCTTTAAATTCTTCAATAAAATAGACTTGAATTCTTCGGCTTTTGATAAACTTCCGTCTTTTGACTTTTTCTTCGATAAATCTTCAGAATTGGTCTTGGACTTCCGTTCTTTTTGCACTCTTGACTTCTTGACTTCGTCTTTCATCTTTTTCTTCAATAAAAGTCCGTAAATGCCCGTAAATATCCGTGTTTTCTCCACTTCTCACCTTTTCGTCCTAAATCACAACCAAAACACAAACCACGCATAATTCCGACATAAAAGACATAAAATACACGTTTTGGCTCGGTTATTATTGTAATTAAGTGGTAAAAAGGATGGGTGTTTTCACACCTATCAAATCCCCTACACTTAACCATTGCAATGTCCTCATGCAATGCATTAGTTACAAAGCACGTTTTACACTTTCCATCATAATCAACCTACCTTGGCCTTTATTAAACAACTAAGGAAAATAAAAAAGATAGAAAATAACAAGATGCAACAAGGAAGAAACTTGTAAAGAAATCTAAGACTTACATTAGGGCTTGTGTGTCATGAATGTTCATCACCCTCAAGTTTCACGTTCCCCATGTCAAGCTTAAAAACAAGATCATTGTTAGTACAAGTTAGCATAACAAACATTTACTCATGTGGTTCAATTAATCACTTAAACTCCCTTATTCCTACGAGTATCTCTTATATTTTATTGATGTCTTGAATGATCACGAGGATGCATTGTTGACTTATTTCGATAATTTATTTAGGCTGAAAGCAAAGTAGGACGATTTGATCAATAGTTAGCTAAAGGACAAAATCTCTTAAAACTGCTTCTCGGGATATCAAAAAGTTCATATCTTGGCATAACTTGGTTCACGATTTGAGACCTTTCTCGGGCCGATATTTGGCATGTACTTAATACTTCATATCCTCGAGAGACGTTTTTTGAGATAATGGTCTTCTCTTCGTTATAGAGTTTCTTCACTTGGAGACTTTTGAGGAGTACTCCAGCTTTGTTGACCACGACTTCATGATTATTCTTCAATCTCTAATTGGGATTTTGAGATACAACGATCCGCCTCCTTTTCGGACTTGGATCTATTTATCCTCATACCTTGTTAGGGTCTTTTTGGATAGACTTCTCCATGATCTTTATGGGAGTTGATTGCTTTTCGTCGTGAGTCTTGATCCTTCATATTGATTTTGGGAATAATGCTTTTCACATCACTTTGGATCTTCAGCAATAAAATGGAATCCTCATGCCTTGTTAGGGCCTTTTCGGACTCGCCAATCTTCGTGCCCCGCTTCATAAGTTATGCCTTGGCTATGAACTCTTATCATTACCGAGCAACTTTTAAACGATCTTGGGCTAGAAGCTAAGTAACTTTTCAAATCGTACGACCTTACTTATTGCAGATAATTTATTAGCAAGTGATGGGAGAAAAAGATCATAATTAACTCACATAAGTTAATGAGAGAATACCAAACTTGTAACCAACTCTATCATTTCTCGTTCTCCATAATTTAAAATCTCAAGGAATGAGACTCGTGGATGCTTAGCCTAATAAACCAATTAAGGTCTACATGGTTAAGGATACTAGCTAGAGTGAACTTGGATAAGTAAACTCGGGTTGAGTCAAAATATTCACAACGGGCCTAATATATCTAAGATATCTAAACTTGCTAAAACCATTTTATTAAAATGCTAGAAAGTAACAAAAATAAAGGAGACTACAACTAGGCCAAAATAGATTAAAAATTTTGAAAAATGTCGAACAATTGATTTTCCGGTTAAAATGAGGGCAAATACAAGGAAAAGACCACTTAACTTCGATAGAAGTCCCCCCTACACTTAATATAAACATTGTCCTCAATGTTTAAGCATGTGGGAGTAAACTCCCCTACACTTAGGACATTGTGAACTTTGTTTAGATCTCGTTAAGGAAAAGACAACTAAAGAGATTCCTATTTTAATATTGAGAAATATAAAATAGTGAATCGAAAAGAGTTTAGGATAGAACCGGGAAGAAGGGAACACGGAATCACGGTTCGTCAAAAGTCATCAAGAGTGTGTCTTTGAAGCTCTAATCCCTGCACATGATAAGAAAGAGAACAAGAAACACCAAAGGGGCTCCCTCTACACTTATGGTGAAAACAGGAAAGATAGATAGATAATTGGGTTGCCTCCCAAAAAGCGCTTGTTTTTGTTAACCGAGTCACGAGCCTGACTCGTCCCCGAATTAAATGGTCCATGGGGAAGCCTCGTATGTAATACCGGGATCAAAGACCTTGTCCTCGTTCCCGGAGGACATCAATAAAGGAGAGGCAGGAGGATAAGTCTTGAATGGTAAAAAGGTCCTCTCAATACCAGAAAAGCAAGTGAAGTCCAGATTGACGGGAGGTGGGGTGGGTAAGGGAATCACATTGTCATCCTCCAAAGACAATGGAGGCAGACCAATTGGCAAAGTCGTAGAAGTATCAATCATAGAATGGTCCATGTCACCTCCCGGGTCAAAGCATTTATCCTCATGATCGTAGAGAAGGAGTGTAGAAACTCGTTTGAGAAGACCACGATCAAGTACGAAACCATCATTCATTTGTGGGGATTGTTGATAAGTTAAATCCTCACGAATGTGGTAAACGTAATTCTCATAAGAGGAGTGTTGATTAGGTAACTCCTCGAGAATAGGATGTTTGGGCATGTGAGTTGGTTCGTCATTATTATGAAAAATAAGACGTTCCAACTCATCAAGTTCGGCATCGATTTTGGAAAAGTCGACCTCGCTTGTATGTGGAAGCGGAGGCAAAAGAGCTAGCTCTCGGTCGATAATTTCCGCAATCTCAGGCTCGAAGACGAAATCATCATACTCACCACATGTTGAACTCTCGTTGGGAGGATCAAATATCGGATGTGGAGTTGTGAGTATGTGATCATTGACTAGCGAAGCAAACTTGTCCGTAAGCTCCACAAAAGTCGGCACATCACACAAATTTTCCGGAACACCCGCGGGCTCACTTGGGATTACGACAAGTTCCTCGACACTAGACTTTAGGGATTTGTCCGATTCCATAGCCGAGATAATGTCAAGATGCTGATCCTCCATTATGAGAGAGCCAACGGGCTCCTCGGGTGTGATAGCAATAAACGAAGGAGGAAGGGGAGAAGTTTTGCTTTGCTTTAGAAATTGCTCCTCGTCGAAAATAACCTCAATATCGTCATCGCTCTCCTCATTACCTAAAGGGCCAATAATAATCTCAGGGATATGAGTACTCGTCCGATCTCGCTGCTGTAATAATGACTCCATATAAGTTTGCAGCATGTGTAAAAGCTCTTTGCTTTGTTCTTGAAAAGCTGCATCAAGATCGTTTCTTTGTGCTTGCAAGGCTGTAGCAAGATCGTCAATTGGTTCTTGGTAACTCATCCCGTGACGAGGCTGATGATCGAGTGAGTGCGGTGGGGGCTCAAGATTTTGAAAACCGGAATTATAGCAAGGTTGAGGCTCATAGTTGTTCATCGGTTGAGAATAATTAGAAACCGGGTTTGGTTCATAATAGTCCATAGGTGAAGAAAACTGAGGACACGGATTTGGCTCATAACAATTCATTGGTTGACAATAATAGGTATCGTGAGGACCCCCACAGTTGTTGCAAACCGGGTTTGGAGAAAAATCAAGTGCGTCTTGTGGATAGCTATTATCATTGTCATAATTGTACCCCGGTTCTTGCCCGTGACCATACGGGTATCGAACCGGACACGAAACATGCCAATGAGAATCGCTTCCACAATAGATGCACGGGGGAACAGGTGGTGGGTTCAAAAAGTATGAATTAGTCGAGTTGCACAAGGGACAAAATCCGTTTTGTATGTAGTCGATATCATTTCCGCACCGCTCACATGTACACCATTGACAAGAGTTGTTCCCAGATAATTGTTTCCCACACCGGACGCAATGAACATAAAAATCCATAAAGAAGGATAGATAAGCAAGAAGAATATTTTTGGTGCAAAACTTTGAAAAGGAAATGCTTTTTATGATTTTTCAAATGTTTTTGGATTTTTGAAAATTTTTGAATACGAAAAATAACGTTCACGAGTGAACGGATCCCAAAAGCCAACGCGTCTCTCACAAAAAACCTTTGATCCTCACGAAAAGAGCCGGCAGCGGCGCCATTTGAAATTGAGATTTTGCTAGTTGAAAAAGTTCGTTTCTCGGTATCTTCTCGAATTGATCACGGTTCAAAGTGCTACTCAGTTGTTCTTGGTGGCAAATAAAATGGTTTGGTTATCTATTCTACTTAAAAGGTAAATGCACAAAATAAAAACAATAAACTAAAAGCGATTAATTAATAAAAACAAAACAATTTAAATAATAAAACGTAATTTAAAGCGAAACAATTAATAAAAATAAAACTAAAAGACGAAATTAACTATCGACTCGAAAATAAAGTTTACTAAAGGAAAAAGGAGAGAATAAAATTAAAATGGTACTTTAAAGCTAAACGAGGGAAAACCTAAAGCGGATACTAAATAAAAGATAAAACTTGAACTTACGAAAAAAACATTAATTTTAAAAATAGAAGAAAAATTCAACTAAAAATACGTAACTTTCAGAAATAAAATCGGAACAACTTTCAGATAAAACTAGACAATTACGGAACAATACTAGTAAATAAGCAAGCAGGCAGGCTAGCTGCTGGAAGCAGCCAGCCTGGCTGCTCATTTAGGCGCCAACATTGGTTAAGCACCCAAGCAAGCTGGACATTTCATCGGAATGTAATATAGGATCCATCGCAATGTGGTAAAGTTTGTATCGGAATGTTTTTTTTTTTTTTTTTTTTTTTTAAACTATCGAAATATTAAAAAAAAATCTATCGGAATGTTTTTAAATAATCTATCGGAATACTAATAATAAGAAAAGTATCGGAATATGAAAGCAAAATCTATCTGAATGTGGTTGTCAAAATTTGGGCAGCACTTCGTCGAAATATACCTTAAACTCCGTCGGAATATGCGATCGCAATGTGCGATCGCAACCCAGATCGTAATAAGGGGGTTAACCAACCGATCGCAAAGTAAAACCCTAATGGGTTATTGCGATCAAAAACCGAAACCTATCGGAATGTGGAGTAAACCGTCGGAATGTGTGTCAAAACCCTGAGATTGCGATGGGATGTAACTGATTCCGAAATTCGTGGCAAGAGTGAATCTCGAAAAGGAAATGCAATAAGCAATTCTAAACGAATCTTAAACGACCCCAAAAAGCTCAAATTCGATAACTTTTCAAAACTTAAAATTAAGAACTTTATGAAATGAACTTTAAACCATTAAAAACCTTGAAGAAATCCGAAACTCAATAAGCTAAGACTCGAATAAGCCAATAAGCATTACGAGCTTATGGTTTAGACGAAGGAGCTTGTGTGTAAACTAAAAAGAGCAATCCTTTAATCACGAAAACATCAAATCATAAGTATGAAGAATGTAAATCGGATCAAAGGTAAATGAATCAAGAAGTGTAGAATGAGAATAAGGATCAAAAGCTTAAAATAAAACTTTGATTAATGAAATAAGCAATACAAAAGTGTTTAAACTTGAAAGATTAAAAGAAAAAGATGAACTAGTGAGAGAAAGTTTAAGACTTTCTCTCTCTAAAAACTAGAAAGAAACTTAAGAAATAAAAACTAGCTAATCCCCCTCCTAATGTGATTAGGAGGGTATTTATAGGGGAGTGGGAGGCATGTGTGGTGCTTTCTTCTTTCTTTTTCTTCTCGACTCGATTTTAATTCTTCGTCTTTGTAGTCTCGGGATTTGAACTTGTCTTTTAATTTTCTTCTTCTATTAGACTTAAGTTCTTCGACTTCATTAAACTTCCGTCTTTTGACTTGTTCTTCGATAAATCTCCAGAATAGGTCTTGGACATCCGTTCTTTAAGCACTCTTGATTTTTTGACTTCGTCTTTTCCCGTTTTCTTCGATAAAAGCCCGTGAAAGCCCGTGTTTTCTTCCTTTTTCATCTTTTGGTCCTAAAACACAATAAAAACACAAACCACGCATAATTCCGACTTTTACGACATAAATCACACGTTTTGGTCTTGTTATTATTGGAAATAAGTGGTAAAAGGATAAGTGTTTTCACACTTATTAGTTTACTTCCATCTTTTATTAAACTTTGCCATGAAGCTTTTGTTATGACTTTGGTCTTGCCTTGCCTTTTATCATCTACCTCATCGGTGGTTTTATTAGCCAAAGACGTATATCCTCACGCTAAAGCGAATTTTGGATCTTTAAAGCTTCAAAGATTAAGGCTTGATTCACTTTCAATTTTGCATAGATTTCCCGGCCTTGTGAGCTTCAAATTGTTTGCTTGATTTAGGTGAGCACTTGAAGTCTTATTATTGGGTGAAGCTTTCGATTATTCGGGTGCCAATACTTCAAAACTGTGAAGCTGACGATACCTTAATGTCTTCCTAATTTAATTACACGGAAGCTACTAAAAAAGACTAGAAACCCAACAATCAAGACTAAACCGCTAAGTCAATATTTATTAAGCAAAAAATATTTACAGGCGAAGGGGTAATAAGTAAACAACGAGAACACATGAGTTTTTGAAACAATACGAGTACTCTACGTTTAGCATAGTAACTTGATACAAGAGATTTGCTATGGTTCAGATTTAATTCTCGGAATCTTCTCGAATTGATCACGGTTCTAAGTGGAATGATTGTTCTTGGTTACAAATAGGGGGTTTGGTTTCGTTTATCTAAATTTTAAACTAAATGCAAGTAATTAAAATTGTCGTTGAGAAAAATAGAAGTCTTAAAATTAAACTACAAATAAGAGCATGCAACCTTGGAAATTAAAACTTGACAATTCAAAAACTTAAAAACGAGTTTTAAATAAACTAAGTAAAAGAGCGGGAAAAACTATATTTGAAAAATTAAGCAAAAACAAAACATAGATCTGAGTCCGATCGTAACGCGATCGTACTCAAACAATAGTCCAGATCGCAACGCGATCGTATCCAAATAACACAATGGATCGTACTCAAACAGTAGTTCGATCGCACTCAATGCGATGATACCAAAAGAGATGGATCGTACTCTCTAGTACGATGGGAGGGGACGATCTTACTAATAGATCGCAACGCGATCGTGGTTCCAGATCGTAACAACCGATCGCACTTGATGCGATCGAAGCAAGGACAAGAGACCCGATCGCACCCCAGATCGCAACAAGTGATCGTGGGCGTGGATCGTACCAGGGAAAGAGGAATAGATTGCACTCGAATCGATCTTAGCCAGGTAAAACCCTCTTACGATGGAAAAGGCGTCCGATAAGGAAAATAAGCTTAAGCAAATAAGCAGTAACCAATAAGCATTTTCAAACTTTTTAAAAGAGTAATAAGCAAAAATTCCAACCTTTACAATCTGAAACAATCGAACTTTAATAAAACGGATTAAAGAACTATATGTCTTTTAAGAAAACTTAAACTTAAATAAGCCAATTCAATCAAATAAGCCAATAAGCATCAAGGGCTTATAGCTTATACGTGTATTAGCTTAAGTAGGAACGAGAAGGATTAACCTTCAATCACGAACTCATCAATTCACCCAAACCGTATGAAATAAAACAATCGGATCAATTCATTAAGGAAAACTAAGAAATGAAGAAGGAGATTAAAGAACTAAAAAGCTTAACTTGAATTAGATTAATGAAATCCAAAATACAAAAGCTTAAAAATTGAAATGTAAAAATGGAGAAAAGAAAAATCTTAGTGAGATAAAGTTAAGAACTTTCTCTCTCCAAAACTAGAGAAAATGAAAAATGAAAAACTAAAAAAACTAGCTAAGTTGTGAAGTGTAGGCCTATTTATAGGCGTATGCTTTGTGGGCTTGTGAATGGCTTTGTTCATGGGCTTCTTTTCTTCTTTCTTCTTTAGTCTTTATGTTTCTTTAGTTAAACGTTTCCGACTTTGGATTTAGAGAAGTGTCGGTGAATGATTCCAACTCGTCCTATAATCATTTGTTTAATAGACTCGAGTTCTTCGACATATATGAATCTTCCATCTTTGGCTCTATTCTTCGATAAATCTTCAAATAGGCACAATGCCTTCAAACCATTTGCATCTCTTGGACAATAGACTTCGTCTTGAGTCTATTTCTTCGATAAAACTCGTGCAATCCCGTGTTTTCTTCAATATTCATCCGGTTGGCTCTGAAAACGCAATAAACACAAAAACCACGCATAATTCCAAACAAATGATATTAAATACGTGTTTTGGTCTCGTTCTAGCAAGAAATAAGTGGTAAAAGGATGGGTGTTTTCACACCTATCAAATCCCCTACACTTAACCATTGCCATGTCCTCATGCAATGCTTAGTGATAAAGCAAATTTACACTTTCCTCATAATCAATCAACCTTGGCCTTATTAAAATACTACTAAACAAAAATTAAAGTACTAAGAAAAACTAAAACTTTAAAGTAAACAAAAGGATAGAAAACCATTTTCACTTGAAAATAGCTATATGGAAATAACTTGCAAAGAGATCAAGGACTTACATTAGGGCTTCGGTGCTGCGAAGATTTATCACCCTCAAGTTTCACGTTCCCCAAACTAAGCTTAAAAACGAGATCATTGTTATTATAAGTTAACAAATCAAACACTTACACACATGGCTTAATTAAATGCTTAAACACCCTTATTCCTAGGTGTATCTCTTATATTTTATTTTTTTCTTAGAATGATCATGAAGATGCATTTTTGGACTTATTTCGATAGTTTATTTAGGCTGAAAGCAAAGTAGGACGATTTGATCAATATTTAGCTAAAGGACAAAATCTCTTAAAACTGCTTCTCGGGATATCAAAAAGTTCATATCTTGGCATAACTCGGTTCACGATTTGAGACCTTTCTCGGGCCGATATTTGGCATGTACTTCATACTTCATATCTTGAGAGACGTGCTTGAGATAATGGTCTTCTCATCGTTAATAGAGTTTCTTCACTTGGAGACTTTTGAGGGGTACTCCAACTTTGTTGACCACGACTTCATGATTATTTCTTCAATCGCTAATTGGGATTTTGAGATACAACGATTCGCTTCCTTTTCGGACTTGGATCTATTTATCCTCATACCTTGTTAGGGTCATTTCAGATAGACTTCTCCATGATCTTTACGGGAGTTGATTGCTTTTCGTCGTGAGTCTTGATCCTTCATATTGATTTTGGGAATAATGCTTTTCACATCACCTTGGACCTTTAGCAAATAAGATTGAATCCTCATGCCTTGTTAGGGCCTTTTCGGACTCGCCAATCTTCGCGCCCCGCTTCATAAGTTATGCCTTGGCTATGAACTCTAATCATTATCGAGCAACTTTTAAACGATCTTGGGCTAGAATCTAAGTAACTTTTCAAATCGTACGACCTTACTTATTGTAGATAAATTATTAGCAAGTGATGGGAGAATAGGCAAATAATTACACCAAGTGAGCTTGTGTAAGAATACCGACTTATAATTGACTCTATCATTTCTCGTCCTCCACAATTTAAAATCTCAAGTAATGAGACTCGTGGATGCTTAGCCTAATAAACCAATTAAGGTCTACATGGTTAAGGATACTAGCTAGAATAAACTTGGATAAGTCTATTCGGGTTGAGTTAAAATAATCGCAACGGGCCTAATATGTCAAAGATTTCAAAACTAGCTACACCACTTTATTAATATTTTTGACTTTATTACGGGATATATACATATGAAAGCAACGATAAAAATTTAAAAATTACGACTACATGGCCAAAGTTAATAAAAAATTTGAAAAATGTTGAAAAAGATGATTTTCCGGTTAAATGAAGGCATTTTCATGGAAAAGTCCACTTAAAACATCGATAGAAGTCCCCCTACACTTAAGATAAACATTGTCCTCAATGTTTAAGAATGTGGGAAAAGTCTCCCCTACACTTATGACATTGTGCACGTTGGTTAAATCAAGCTAAGGAAGAGACGACTAACGTGATCATTTTCAAATGTGAGTATGAAGAAAATTGAATCACGATAGTTGAGAGATAGAACCGGATTTCGGATAACACGGGAGCACGGTTCTTCAAAGATTCCAAAAGTGCATTCATCCCTGTAATCACATCACCACACAAACAAAAACAACCAATAGAGGTCCCCCTACACTTAGGAGGTTAAAACGGAAAAGGATAGATACTCGGGTTGCCTCCCGAGGAGCGCTTGTTTTTGATAACCGAGTCACGAGCCTGACTCGACGCAAAATTAGTTCATGGGGAACGTGGTGAGGGATGGAATCATCTCCTGAGAGATGTCCTCACCAAAGTACAACTTCACTCGTTGGCCATTCACCTTAAAATTAGGTCCATTAGGTTGAGCGAGCTCGAGAGTACCATATGGAAAAATTTGGGCAATGGTGAATGGGCCGGACCAACGAGATTTCAGCTTGCCCGAAAAGATTTTCAACCGAGAGTTGAAGAGTAAAACTTTGTCTCCAACTTGGAACTCTCGGTTCTTAATCTTGGAATCGTGAATGAGCTTAGTCTTTTCCTTATAGATCAAAGAATTTTCATAAGCCTCATTAGGGATTTCATTGAGCTCATTGAGTTGGATCTTGCATAGGTCACCGGCTTTGTTGATATCAAAATTAGCCCACTTCAAGGCCCAGTAAGCCTTGTGCTCCAACTCAATTGGAGGTGGCACGATTTCCCGTACACGAGACGATATGGTGTACAACCAATCGGAGTCTTGTATGCGGTACGAAAAGCCCACAGAGCATCATCAAGTTTATCAGCCCATGAGGCACGATGTTCTCCCACGGTTCTTTCAAGAATTCGCATTAATCCTCGGTTGGATATTTCAGCCTGGCCATTAGTTTGTGGGTGGTAGGCGGTGGAAAGACGATGATTTACACCATACTTAGACATGACTCTTGCGAATTGGTCATTGCAAAAATAAGTCCCGTGATCACTAATAATGGCACGAGGCACACCGAATCTAGCAAATAACGATTTCAAAAAGTTATAAACCACCCTTGCGTCATTAGTGGGTAAAGCTTTGGCTTCAACCCATTTAGAAATGTAGTCAACGGCTACAAGGATGTATTTGTTTCCTTTAGATGAAGGGAATGGCCCCATAAAGTTGATACCCCAAACATCAAAGATTTCACATTCTTGAATGAAATTCGGAGGCATCTCGTCTTTATGTGTGATCTTGCCTTGTTTTTGGCAAGCATCACAACGTTTAACCATCTCGTGAGCATCACGATAAATGGTGGGCCAATAAAATCCCGAGTCAAACACTTTTTTGGCGGTGTAGTTGGGACCAAAGTGACCACCGGTGGGTCCTTTGTGGCAAGCGTCAAGGATTTCTAAAGTTGTCGGTCCATCAACACATCGACGAATAATCAAATCAGCACATTTTTTGAATAGATACGGGTCATTCCAAAAGTAAGTCTTAATGTCTTTGAAGAACTTTTTCTTTTGTTGGGATGTTAACCCGTCAACGAGAATTCCACCCGCCAAGTAGTTTGCAATGTCCGCAAACCACGGGGTTTCATCAGAATTCGAGTTGATAGACATTAAGGTCTCCAGGGGAAAAGAATCATTGATTTCTTTGTTCGGATGTTCCCCTTGGTAAGGATCCTCAAGTCTACTGAGATGATCCGCGGCTAGGTTTTCAGCTCCTTTTTTATCGCGAATTTCGATTTACAATTCTTGGAGTAGCAAAACCCAGCAAAGAAGTCTTGGTTTAGAATCTTGTTTAGTCAACAAGTACTTCAACGCGGAATGATCGGTATAAACGATTGTGGTGGAAAGGACAAGATAGGGGCGGAGCTTTTCAAAGGCATAGACAACAGCTAAAAGCTCTTTTCGGTTGTCGTGTAATGCAATTGATCCCCCGTCATTGTCTTGCTAGCGTAATGGATCGGTTGGAAGTGTTTGTTCACTCTTTGCCCCAAAACCGCTCCAATAGCAAAGTCGTTAGCATCGCACATCAACTCGAAAGGAAGCTCCCAATTAGGGGTAACGAAGACGGGTGCCTTAGTTAGCTTATCCTTAAGCAAGTTGAAGGCTTCAAGACACTCTGTGGAAAAGATAAAAGGAGTATCTTTTTCCAAGAGGTGGGTCATTGGGCGAGCGACTTTAGAAAAATCTTTGATAAAGCGACGGTAGAAGCCCGCATGACCAAGGAAACTTCTCACACCCTTCACGGTTGAAGGTGGAGGCAACTTAGAAATAACATCGACTTTAGCACGGTTTACTTCAAGACCGGCTTTGGAGATCTTGTGTCCTAGCACGATGCCCTCTTTTACCATGAAATGGCATTTTCCCAATTAAGAACAAGGGAGTGTCTTCACACCGCCGAAGCATACATTCTAAATTGTCAAGGCAAGAAGAGAAAGAATCGCCATAAACCGAGAAATCATCCATGAATACTTCCATAGTTTCTTCAACCATGTCATGGAAGATAGCCATCATACACCTTTGGAACGTCCCAGGAGCATTACATAAACCAAAAGGCATGCGTTTGTAAGCAAATTTTCCGTAGGGACAAGTGAATGTGGTCTTTTCTTGGTCCTTGGGATCGATGGGAATTTGAAAATACCCGGAGAAACCGTCTAAGAAGCAGTAATAGTCATTACCAGCTAGACGCTCGAGCATTTGATCCATGAAAGGAAGTGGAAAGTGATCTTTTCTCGTGGCATCATTGAGCTTGCGATAATCAATACAAACTCTCCACCCAGTAACGAGACGAGTGGGAATCAACTCGTTGTGGTCATTGGGAACAACGGTTATTCCGCCCTTCTTGGGCACACAATGGACGGGACTTACCCAAGGCGAATCCGAGATAGGGTAAATCAAGCCGGTATCAAGAAGTTTGATAACCTCTTGTTTGATGACGTCATGAATGCGAGGATTAACCCTTCTTTGGCTCTGGATTGCGGGTTTAAAGTCATCTTCCATGAGAATCTTGTGAGTACAAAAGTTCGGATCAATTCCGCGGATATCGGAAATTTTCCAAGCAATTGCCTTCTTATGTTCTTTAAGCACGACAATGAGGCGAGATTTCTCTTCTTCTTTCAAGTCCTTCGCAATGATGACGGGCGACTTCTTCTTATATTCAAGGAACACGTACTCGAGATGGGGTGGCAACTCCTTAAGTTCTAAATCCGGAGGATTTTCGATGGGAGGCGGATTCAAAGTCGGTTCATCGATAACAATATCCTTGGGAGATGGTGGAGAAATATTGTCTTCTTTAAGAAGGTTCTATATGAGGCGAAGATCTTCATCCCAATCGGTGGGAGAATCGTCATGGTCTAAGTTCACATCTCCCATGGTGGCTTCCAAATTTTTCTAAAGGAAAACATTTTCTCCAAATAGAGATAGTGATGAGTCAATAGAGGAAACGGTCTCAACATTGGGAAGAGAAGTAGGAATAATTTTACAAGCATCTTTGAAGTGTTCTTCACAAGCCTCATCAAGAACGTCAATACAATTAACACTCTCGTATGAATAAGGCTGTTTATATAGATTTCCCATGTTGAAGACAATTTTATCGTCACCCACTCTCATGATAAGCTCACCGACTTCAACATCGATGAGAGTGCGACCGGTCCTCAAGAATGGACGACCAATAATTAATGGCACACGAGGGTCCATATCGTAGTCGACGACGACGAAATCGGCAGGAAAAGTGAATTTGTCGACTCCTACAAAGACGTCTTCGGCTATCCCCACTGGATAAGCAACCGTACGGTTAGCTAATTCCAAAGTCATTTTGATGGGGACTAGCTCAGGGAGAGATAATTGCTTCCAAACGCTTTGAGGCATTAAATTAATACTGGCACCTAGATCGGATAGGGCCATGTAATTCTCTACTCTCGGGAAGTTACAAGGGATTAAGAAGCGACCCGGATCACCAAGCTTAGTTGGCAATTTCCTTAAGAGCACTGCAGAGCAATTCTCATTAAGTTGGGTATTAGCAATATCAAGAAGCTTCTCCTTGTCGCTAAGAAGATCTTTGAACATTTTCGCGTACTTAGGCATGTGAGCGAGAGCCTCAGCGAAGGAGATGTTAAAATTCAATTGTTTAAACATTTTTAGAAAGTTCGAAACTTGAATATCATCCTTGCTTTTGAGCTTCTCTTTCCTCAACCTTGAGGGATAAGGTATATCGGAAGAAGAGGAAGGCTTTGGGAGAATAGGATCACTCACATCCTTGGGTAGAGGAGGGGTAGAAGTAAGAGGTGGAGAAATTGGGGAAGTAGAAGGATAAGGAAGAGGAGCAGGTGACTCGTTTTCCTTAGTCACAATCACCGGTGGAGGTATAGGAATCTCGGGTTCCTTGGTACCTTTGCCACTGCGAGTGGTGATTGCTTTCATCTCCCCTCTTGGGTTAGCAACGGTGTTACTCGGAAGAGTACCCGAAGAAGAGGATTGATTACCTTGGAAGAAACCAGCCATCATGTTCCTTAAGTAATTCGTTTGACTTGCCAAAGTGTTTCTCATATCAGCTCTCAGATCGTTTCCTTGTTTCACCATGTATGCTTTCAAGTTGAGTACTTCCCGCTAGAGATTTTCCACAATCACATCATTGGTCCTCATGTAGGTTTCCACATTTTGGTGTAATGCGGTGGGTTGGTTCGGAGGAGGAGCATGGTAGGCGGGTGGTTGATAAGCAGGTTGTTGGTAAACTTGGTTGTTTCTTTGAGGTGGATATGGTTGTTTGTGAGGTGGTTGGTATGGTGCACGAGGTTGTTGTTGTTGTTGAGTAGGGCGATTGAGGTTTTGTTGTTGGTTTGGGTTGTTAGGAGGAAAACCGGGCGGGGAAAGAAAGTTGTTAGAGCGGTAGCTGAGCAAGTTGCGGTCACCTTAAGGACGAGCTTGATAAGCGGCCAAAGGATAGGTACCGTATGCTGCATTCACATTCTCAGAAGGGTAGTCTTGGGTGGTGGTACAAGTGGTGTAAGAGCGAGGACCACCGCATATTTCACATGGTTGGCTGACAGCATTAACTTGAGTGTTTTTAGCGTTGATGCTGTTGGTGTTGCTAGCGGTTTGGGTAGCAAGCGATTCAAGAAGCGCAGTGATTTTGTCAAGTCGCTTGTCGTTGTCACTAGTACTAGCACTAGCGGCATTGGTCCGCACACTCTTGGTTTGCACACGAGACTTATTCTCAATGATATCCCAGGCAGCATTGGAAGTCTTAACCAAAATATTACCCCCCGAGGCACTATTTAGTGAATCTTGGTCATTCATGCTTAAACCATGATAAAAAGTATTAATTTGGTGCATTTTGGTAAAACCATGTTGTGGGCACTTTCTTAAAAGATCTTTAAAACGGTCCCAAGATTCACTAAAAGACTCATCGTACTTTTGTTCAAAAATAATGATTTCATTCCGCAAAGCGGTAGTACGAGAGGGTGGGAAAAAGTAGTTGATAAATTTGGTCTCCAAATCCGTCCACATCAGAATACTTTGTGGGGGTTCCTTTGCAATCCAATGCCGGTCTTGTCCCTCTAGGGAGAAAGGAAAAAGTTGTAAACGGATTACCTCTTGTGGAACACCATTGAACTTGACCGTATTCGTGAGTTGCAGGAATCTCTTGATGTGGTCATGTGGATCATCAATGGTACGCCCCAAGAATGGTTGAGCAGAGACCATCTGGATAAAGCCGGATTTGAGCTCAAAATTGTTGGCTGCAATCGCTGGTATGACAATTGGATCATTGTTGCCATCTACATGTGCTTGCAGAAGTTCAATCATCGGGCGATTGTCTGGTAGAGGCTCATTGTTGTTGTTATTATTGTTGTTGAGAGGTGGATTGTTATTGTTGTTATTGTTTTGAGGTGGCTTATTGTTGTTGTTTTGTACACCGGCCATGTCTAAGTCTTCGAGAGGCTCGGGCTCTTGATAAGACGTTGATCGTGTACGCATGCACCTGCAAAAGAACTAACAAAGCAAACAAGAAATATTTTTGGTTTTAATGGTTTTTTAATTTTTTTGGATTTTTGAAAATTTTATATTTTTTAGGGTTTTTTGAAAATTTTTAGGAAAAAGTAACGTTCACGGCGAACGAATCCCAAAATCCAAGTTCTCACAAAAAACTGTTGATCTTAACGAGAAGAGACGGCAGCGGCGCCATTTGATACAAGAGATTTGCTATGGTCTCAGAATCTTCTCGAATTGATCACGGTTCTAAGTGGAATGATTGTTCTTCGTTACAAATAGGGGGTTTGGTTTCGTTTATCTAAATTTTAAACTAAATGCAAGTAATTAAAATTGTCGTTGAGAAAAATAGAAGTCTTAAAATTAAACTACAAATAATAGCGTGCAACCTTGGAAATTAAAACTTGACAATTCAAAAACTTAAAAACAAGTTTGAAATAAACTAAGTAAAAGAGCGGGAAAAACTAGAATTGAAAAATTAAGCAAAAACAAAACATAGATCTGAGTCCGATCGTAACGCGATCGTACTCAAACAATAGTCCAGATCGCAACGCGATCGTATCCAAAATAACACAATGGATCGTACTCAAACAGTAGTTCGATCGCACTCAATGCGATGATACTAAAAGGGATGGATCGTACTCCCCAGTACGATGGGAGGGAACGATCTTACTAACAGATCGCAATGCGATCGTCGTTCCAGATCGTAACAACCGATCGCACTCGATGCGATCGAAGCAAGGACAAGAGACCCGATCGCACCCCAGATCGCAACAAGTGATCGTGGGCGTGGATCGTACCAGGGAAAGAGGAATAGATCTCACTCGAAGCGATCGTAGCCAGGTAAAATCCTCTTACGATGGAAAAGGCGTCCGATAAGGAAATTAAGCTTAAGCAAATAAGCAGTAACCAATAAGCATTTTCAAACTTTTTAAAAGAGTAATAAGCAAAAATTCCAACCTTTACAATCTGAAACAATCGAACTTTTATAAAACGGATTAAAGAACTATATGTCTTTTAAGAAAACTTAAACTTAAAAAAGCCAATTCAATCGAATAAGCCAATAAGCATCAAGGGCTTATAGATTATACGTGTATTAGCTTATGTAGGAACGAGAAGGATTAACCTTCAATCACGAACTCATCAATTCACCCAAACCGTATGAAATGAAACAATCGGATCAATTGATTAAGGAAAACTAAGAAATGAAGAAGGAGATTAAAGAACTAAAAGGCTTAACTTGAATTAGATTAATGAAATCCAAAATACAAAAGCTTAAAACTTGAAATGTAAAAATGGAGAAAAGAAAAATATTAGTGAGAGAAAGTTAAGAACTTTCTCTCTCTAAAACTAGAGAAAATGAAAAAATGAAAAACTAAAAAAACTAGCTAAGTTGTGAAGTGTAGGCCTATTTATAGGCGTATGCTTTGTGGGCTTGTGAATGGGATTTGTTCATGGGCTTCTTTTCTTCTTTCTTCTTTAGTCTTTACGTTTCTTAAATTAAACGTTTCCGACTTTGGATTTTGAGAAGTGTCGGTGAATGATTCCAACTCGTCCTATAATCATTTGTTTAATAGACTCGAGTTCTTCGACATATATGAATCTTCCATCTTTGGCTCTATTCTTCGATAAATCTTCAAATAGGCACAATGACTTCAAACCTTTTGCATCTCTTGGACAATAGACTTCGTCTTGAGTCTTTTTCTTCGATAAAACTCGTGCAATCCCATGTTTTCTTCAATATTCATCCGGTTGGCTCTGAAAACACAATAAACACAAAAACCACGCATAATTCCAAACAAATGATATTAAATACGTGTTATGGTCTCGTTCTAGCAAGAAATAAGTGGTAAAATGATGGGTGTTTTCACACCTATCATAACTTATAATTAACCCTATCATTTCTCGTCCTCATTTAAGAGACTTAGCTTAATGTGAAGTTAAGGAATCGAAGCTAAGTGCTCAACACGCACGGTCGAGTAAAAAATTACTCTTATTCTCGCCATCAGAAAACCTACATTCGTGTCTTCAAACACTTATAAAACATGAGAAAAAATTTAAAATTTGGCCATTTTTAGCCTTTTTTGCAACAAAACGATAAACAAAAAGATAAACTTTGTAAAGCGTGAAGGTTTGGCAAGGAAAGTATCTTTTCACCCACATACTAAAGTTAAACATTGTCCTCAATGTTTCGAGTCTAGGGGTGCAAGCACCCCCATACTAGAGACTTAGTCGAAATGCCTAATCTAGCATGGAAAGGGTGTAACTGTTATATTTAAAGCCGTTTATGAAGTGTGCTAAAAACCTAAGGTTAGAACATCAAAGGATATATCATGGATATTGAGAAAGTCTTCAACGCAAACGATCGAGTGCTCCCATAAAACGAACATGAGAGGCTCCAATCGTGAAGATAATGATCATCTAAAATCCACAATTCACAAACAATCACATAACAAAGGTTGGAATGGCACAAATCCCCACACGTTACTACATTAGAAAGAGATAATATGTACATAGGATAAGAAAGGGACTCCCCCACGAGGCACCTCGTTTTTGATTACCGAGTCATGAGCTCGACTCGATCCCCTCAATACTAATTATCATTGGGGAAAGTGATTTGGTCGAGGTAGTTCAAGGATGGAGCTTCCCCGCCAAAGTAGTGCTTCAACCTATGTCCATTCACCTTGAAATTGGGGCCGTCATTTTGAGCTAGCTCAATGGTCCCATATGGAAAAACTTGAGTCACGGTGAATGGACCGGACCAACGGGATTTCAACTTACCGGAAAAGATTTTCAAACGAGAATTAAAAAGCAAAACTTGATCCCCAATGTTAAAAACCCGGTTTTTAATTTTTGAATCATGCAACTTTTTAGTATTTTCTTTATAAATCAATGAATTTTCATAAGCAATATCCGTTAATTCATCCAAATCATTTAGTTGCATTTTCCGGTGTTTTCCCGCAGTCTCCATGTCATCATTACAATGCTTTAGGGCCCAATAAGCCTTGTGTTCGAGTTCAATTGGCAAGTGACAATTCTTCCCATACACTAGCTTATAAGGAGTGCACCCAATGGGCGTCTTATGAGCGGTCCTAAAAGCCCATAAAGCATCGTCCAACTTATCCGACCAAGATTGTCGGTTTTCCCCAATGGTTCTCTCCAAGATCCTCTTCAACGCTCGGTTTGAAACCTCGACTTTCCCACTCGTTTGGGGGTGATAAGCCGTAGAAAGACGATGTGTAACCCCATATTTCCTTAGGACCCTTTCAAATTGGTCGTTACAAAAATGGGTTCCACGATCGCTTATAATTGCACGAGGGGTTCCAAACCGAGAAAACAAGCTTTTCAAAAACTTGACTACCACACAAGCATCATTGGTGGGCAAAGCCTTAGCTTCCACCCACTTAGATAGGTAGTCAACGGCGACAAGGATGTACTTATTACCACGAGATGATGGGAACGACCCCATAAAGTCAATGCCCCAAACGTCAAAGATCTCACACACTTGGATGATGTTTTGTGGCATTTCATCTTTTTGTGAGGCTTTTCCTTGTCGTTGGCATGATTCACACGACTTCACAAGCTCATGTGCATCTAGGTAAATAGTAGGCCAAAAGAAACCGGCATCAAAGACCTTCTTAGCCGTGAGATTAGCACCGTGGTGACCACCCGTGGGTCCCTCGTGACAAGCTCTAAGGATGTTAGAAGCTTCAGTACCAAAGACACAACGTCGGATAATTTGATCCGCACAAGTTTGAAATAAGTAAGGGTCGTTCCAAAAGTAGAACTTGACGTCACGAAAGAATTTTCGTTTTTCTTGAGTCGTCATACCCTTGATGATGAAATTTCCCGCATGGTAATTTGCGAAGTCCACAAACCATGGGGTGAAAGAATCAAGCTTAGAATTCACTACACCAAGTGTCTCGAGCGGAAATGTTTCGGTGATTTCCTTGGGCTTGTAAACACTTTGGTGAGGATCTTCCAAACGAGAAAGATGATCGGCCGCTAGATTCTCGGCTCCTTTTTGTCAACAATTTTGTGATCAAATTCTTGAAGGAGCAGAATCGAACAAAGTAATCTTGGCTTAGCATCTTGTTTAGCCATAAGATACTTGATAGCCGAATGATCCGTATACACTATGCATTTCGTCAAGACGAGGTAAGGTCGGAATTTCTCAAATGCATACACCACGGCAAGGAACTCCTTCTTCGTTGTAGTGTATTTTAGTTGAGCCTCGGTCATCGTCTTGCTAGCATAGTGAATAGGCAAGAAGTGTTTTTCATGACGTTGCCCCAATACGGCCCCAATAGCATAGTCACTAGCATCACACATGAGCTCAAAGGGGAGGTTCCAATTGGGAGCAACAAGAATGGGAGCTTCGGTAAGTTTCCTCTTAAGGATTTCAAAGGCTCGCACACAATCTTCGTCAAAGACAAAACGTTCATCTTTTTCAAGGAGATGTGTAATAGGTCGAGAGATCTTTGAAAAATCCTTGATGAATCGACGATAAAAGCCCGCGTGGCCTACGAAACTCCTAACTCCCTTAACGGTTTTGGGATGAGGTAATTTGGCGATGACGTCTACCTTAGCTTGATCTACCTCAATCCCCGCTTTCGAAACCTTGTGCCCTAAGACGATTCCACTTTTAACCATAAAATGACACTTTTCCTATTTAAGCACAAGGTTGGTTTCCCTACAACGCTTCAACATTCTCTCAAGATTTGACAAACACGAAGTGAACGAACAACCAAACACGGAAAAGTCATCCATGAAGACTTCCATCATCTTCTCGATCATATCATGAAAAATAGCCATCATGCACCTTTGAATGGTTCCCGGTGCATTGCAAAGTCCGAATGGCATTCTACGATAGGCAAACGTTCCATATGGACACGTAAACGTAGTTTTTTCTTGATCACGAGGATCAATGGGGATTTGGAAGTAACCGGAAAACCATCTAAAAAGAAATAGAAATCTTTTCCCGCAAGACGCTCCAACATTTGGTCCATAAAGGGCAAGGGAAATTGGTCTTTTCGAGTGGCGTCATTCAACTTACGATAGTCAATGCACACTCTCCATCCGGTCACGAGTCTAGTTGGAATTAACTCGTTGGCATCGTTTGGCACAACGGTCATTCCTCCCTTCTTAGGGACATAATGGATAGGACTCACCAAAGGGCTATCGGAAATAGGTTAAATCATTCCCGCGTCAAAGAGTTTTAGGACTTCCTTTTTGATGACGTCGTGAATTTTGGGGTTCACCCTCCTTTTACATTGGATTGTGGGCTTGTAATCCTCCTCCATTAAGATTTTGTGGGTATAAATTTGGGATCGATCCCCTTAATGTCGGATAACTTCCACGCAATTGCCCCTTTGTGATCCTTTAGAACATCGAAATGTGCGGTTTTTTCATCAACCGAAAGTTCTTTCGCAATAGTAACTGGCAACTTATCGCCCTCCTACAAAAAGACATATTCGAGATGAGGAGGTAAATCTTTCAACTCAAGGATAGGTGGTTCCTCAATTGATGATTTGGGATCGATACTCATAACCTCCTCGGGTGGAGTAAATGGGAAATCGTTAAGAAAATCCTTGATAATCGAGAAGTCCTCATCATTGTTGAGGTCTTCGTCACAAGTACGTGGAACATCGAAATCTTCCAACGTAAAACCACCACCTTCAAATGGAGTGAAGGTTAGTGTCGAGTTATCAAGAATGGGATCTAACATAGTGGGATTGCCACTATTTTCATCGTCACCAAAACCTAGAACTTCTTGTGAAAATTCCTCACAAACAACATCTATCATATCAAAGAGGTTTATGGTTGCAACAGAATAAACATGAGAAATTTGAGAGTTTTGAGTTGCGTTTATAACAAGTTCACTGTCGTTGAAACGTAAGGTGATCTTTCTAGCATGCACATCGATCAAAGCCATAGACGTATCTAAAAACGAACGACCTAAAATGATAGGAACTTGAGGATCCGTGGGAATATCGACAACATAAAGTCTACCGGATAATAGAACTTTCCCACTTTCACAAAAACGTCTTCCGCCAATCCACATGCGGGAATCGTGGAATGGTCAACTTGATAGACATTAGTGAAGGAATAAGATTAGGAAGATTGAGCGACTTGTAGATTGCAAGTGGCATCAAGTTAATGCTAGCACCAAGATCGGCCAAGGCATAGCATTCTTCAATATCTTGGATTGCACATGGAATAAAGAATTTACCGGGATCACCGACTTTTTGAGGTATGCGGTTAAGATAAACCGATGAACAACTAGACAACTGATTCAATTTCTCCTTGTTGTTCAACATACTCTTAAAGTTAGCGGCAAATCGAGGCATCATGACCAAAGCATCGGCGAAACTCACATTAAAGTGCAAATCACGAAACATTTTCATAAAAATCTCAAATTGGTAGTTGTCGCGCTCTTGACGTTTCTCCTTTCTAAGTCTCGATGGAGGGCCAAAGGTGGTGTGGGTTGAGGCATAGGCATAGCCTTTGGAATCTCGGGTTCCAATGTTGGTAATGGGTCAACCGTAGGTGTGGCATGAGTGGTACTTCGTGGGATTTGGACATGCTCTTTTTCGACTACCACCTCGGGTTCTTCCTCAATTACATCCTCTGTAGGAGCAATTGGTTGAGGAGTCAGTTCCTTAAGTGTCTTACCACTACGTGTGGTAATCACTTTCATCTCTCCCTTACCACTACGTGTGGTAATCACAAACATAGATGAAATTTTGTCCTCAAACATGGATTGCCTCTTCTCGGCCTTAATCATTTCTTGCTTAATTTCATGTTGCCCTTGTTCCATTTTTTTGTTGGTTTTGTTGTAACCTAGTTACATTTCCTTCCCTCTTGTTTTTATGGATTTTAAGCTCATTTGCTAACTTATTTTTCAACTCTTTCTTCAATTCGTTCTTAAACTCGGATCTTAGGCTAATGATTTATCTTTGAATGTTGTGAAACCTAGCATCGTTCCCATTAGCGTTTTCAACAAATTCATTTGGAAGATCTTTCAAAGTTTGCAAACTTTTGTTGTTGTTTTGAAAATCATTTTGATTTTTGTTTGAAACTTGATTATTAGCCCCTTGATTACCATAGTTTCCTTTGTTGTAATTGTTTTTGAAACCAACTTGACTGTTTCGATAGTTGTTGTTAGCATTTTGATTTGAACCAAAACCCGGTGGAGTCAATTGATTAGAGCGGGTAACTTGACCGTTTTGGTTGTAAGTTCCCGTGGCCGCGTAGGCACTCGAAGTGTTACCACCGTTGGTAATGCACTCGGAGAAATCATGACCTCCACCACAATACATACATGAAGCCTCAACCGCTTTAGCCGTAGCGGGAGCACTTTGTTCTCCAACTTTGAATTCAATTAAAAGTCCTTTAAGCTTATCAAAGATTTTGTTTTCCATGTTCGCCTCAATTTGGCAAGCATCGATGGTATTAGACAAATAAGGTGAAGCCGAAGACGAAGCCTTACGAATACTCGACGTGCTACGAGGACTATACACCTTAGATCTATTCTCAATTATCACCAAAGATTCCTCAACCGTTTTACACAAAAAATTACCACCCGCGGCGGCATTTAGATAATCCCTTTCATGATCATTATGTCCATTGTAAAACGTGTCAATTTAATGCAAGTCGGAAAAACCGTGATGAGGACACTCATGTAACATTTCCTTAAACCTATTCCAAGCCGTTGAAAAATTCTCATTAAATTCTTGTGAAAATTTTGAAATCTCGTTTTTCAAATGCGTAGTCTTAGAGGGTGAAAAAAATTTATTCACAAACTTTGACACGAGATCCTTCCACGTCAATATAGAATTGGGTGGCTCTTTCTCTAACCAAAATTTTGCGGGCCCCGCTAGGGAATACGGAAAAAGCATCATCTTAATCGAGTCATTAGCAACATCCTTAAATTTGCAAGTGGCGGTAAGACGATTGAATTGGCGGATATGGTTGTGCGGGTTGTCCTTTTCATCACCACGGAATTTGTTGTTTTGGATCATCGACAACAAACCCGTTTTCACTTCAAAATTCTCCGCAAGGATAGCGGGAATTACAATAGCCTCTCCATAACCCTCGGTGGGTGCTTGAAGTAACTCCATCATAGTTCGATTCTCCATGGTTGGTTCCTCTCTTACAATGGGTTCGTCAATAGGACACTCCTCACTAGAAAGATTAGGTGTAGGTGTTGACTCCTTTCGGTTTCTTCGTTTACGTGCACGTCTTGCTTGGTTGCGGGTTTGCATAAACGTCACGTACAAGGAGGGGATGAGCAAAGAAGATTCTTTTTGGTGTTTTGTATTTTTCCAATTTTTTTTGTGGTTTTTGATTGTTTTTACTTTTTTGGATTTTTGTGATTGTATTAAGTAGACAAAAATCTACAAATCTACTCCTTAATCAAATCTCTTGATTAAAGAAGCCTCAAGGAATGAAAACGATCACGTGAAGTGAACGCCTTCGATGACTTTAGAACGTTGGTGGAACACCAAAACGTTCACGAGGGTTTAATCAAATGAAACCAAGAAAGTATATATGATACTTAATAATACTTCGGGCTGCAAAACCCTCGATTAGCTTTCAAAATCAAATACTCACAAGCAAGCGGGGAAACGAGGCGGCGCGAAGCACTTAAGAGCCTTTTTCCTTAGGGTATATTTTATAATACCCGCTTTATACCCACCTTATAGTTTGTATTTTTCAAAATCGAGCTTCACGAAAGTATTTATCTATTTTTGCCTTTTCTTTCTTGTTTGAGATTCGAATACAATGATTGGGTAATGACCTCCAAGTAAAGGTTGTGTTTTCACACTTTTGGAGTACTTGTGAATTTATTGTTCTACGTATACAATATAGTAATAGTATTCACACAAAAAACGAAAAACCGATAATACGTATTAGTAGAGTGCTACTAATACAATAGATATTATGGCTATAAAAAAAACAATTGCCAAATCAAAACACAACACGCCTCCCCGGCAGCGGCGTCAAAATGATGTAGTAGAAATACGTCTTTTAGGAAAAAGAACGTAATTAGGGTAAGTATTAACAAGTGATTCAGGAAAACCACGAGTTATGACCCAAAGTGGGGATCGTTCTCAAGGAGGCTTGGTGTGTGTGTTTATAGATGATTAACTTTGTAATTATATGATTATGAGAAAAGAAAATAGAAATGATGTAAGAAGAGAATGACGGTTACGATGACGATTTAAACTAAGACGAAAATGTCGTACACGTAAAACCGTAAAAAGTACCTAAATTAAAAATTTATCCTAAAAAATCCTAGAAAATTGCAATAAATCCTAAATAATGTAATTAGAGTTTACAAAAATTCAAAAATCACTCAAATCTTTTATTTAATTAAATAATAATTTTTAATGCTAATTAAAGCCCTAAAAATCAATTTAATTAACAAAAAGCCCAAAATGAGATTTTTTCAATTGTAAACCTCTAATAGACCTAACTTAATTTTAAACTATTTTTGAAATTTTTAAAAGTAATAAAAACTATTTAAAAACAATTAAAAACTAATAAAATTTAAAATAATTATAAAAATAATCTAATGACAATAAAATTATTCTAAAAGTTGTAAAAATCCTAACTTAATCTATTTAACCTAAGAAAAATATAAAAACATGAAAAATCTAAATTTTAATTTTTAATAATAAAATAATAATAAAATAATATTAAAAATCCAAAATTTATAAAAATTCTAAAAACTTGCAAACTAGTTTATTTTAACCTAATAATCAAAGAAATGAACTTGAAATTACAAAAATACCCGTAATGGGCCTTCAAATGGGCCAAAGTCCAAAACAGACCCTTATTGGGCCAAAATAAGCCCAATAAGAAAAATGTTTATAAAAATGGCCCAAAAGCTCCTATCTGACCTAAAATTTGATTCTGAACACAATTTTTCCAAGGCCCAAAAGCTGAAAATGTGAAATAAGCTGGCTTATATCAAACAGCTTATTCTTAATGGGCTTTTTGGCCCATTAAGCTATAAGCTGATAACATAAGCTCAAATTGGACACACAAGCTTGTTTTTAGTTACTTAAGACTTCTGTAAAAAGAAATTTGAAGAAAGTCCAAGGAATAAACATGAAAATGCAATAAACAATCTACACAAAACGACAAAATAGTCGTTTTCGAGTTCTAGGCTATCCCAAGAGCTGATTGAAGTTTCTAAAGCTTTTATATGACTTAACTAAGCTTAATCAACAAAAAGTTTTCAAATAAGTTCACTCAATAAGCTGAAATAAGCAAATAAGCACTTTTTTAAAAGTCAACTTTATGAATTTTCTAGCAAAAAGTCAAAGTCAAAGTATAATAAGCTCCAGTTCAAACAAATGGGTCAAATGAGGAAGATTGATCACAAAAAATAAGTTGTTGCAGGTCTAAATAAGCCAATATGGCTTATAAATAAGCTAACTAGAAATTAACACTAGTTGGGGCTAGTTTTGGTGTCTGAGCAGTGGGAAAAGTTTCCACTGCTTGACTTGTTTGACTTTTTGTCTTTAGTGACTTTTTTGGAGATTCAAGTTACACAAAGGCACCCAAATGATCAGTGGATCATGATGAGTCAATAACAACAAAGAAATCACAATCACTAACAACCAATTTGTACAATTAATTCATTTGATCACCAGACATGCACCAGACTTAGAACAATAAGCATTTATGGTTCAATAAGCACTTATAGCACAATTTAGCCAACCAAACTTTACCAAATGCATAAACAAGCTATAATAAACTTAACTGAACAAGTCTAAACAGGTTTCATGCACTGATTCAAAGTCCAAGTCAAGATTCAAGCACAACATGTTACTGATGAACACTTAACACAAGCAGATTTTACTTTGCTGATGCAATTGACCAACAAGCCAAATTCAAACACTCAGATCTCTAAGATATGTTATGATAACTTTGATTTAACAGCTTATATCCCTAAACATGCATATACTCTAAGTATTACCAAGATTTTAGGTCAAAAACAGTCAAACTCAATAAGTTATAGCACAATCTTTGATTGAAGGGTTCAAGCCCAAAAACTTGCAGCAAATAACACTCAACCAGGCCAATAACAGATAACAAGCACAAACACAAACTTCCA
This sequence comes from Glebionis coronaria, assembly GCA_025667525.1. Classification (NCBI taxonomy): domain Eukaryota; kingdom Viridiplantae; phylum Streptophyta; class Magnoliopsida; order Asterales; family Asteraceae; genus Glebionis; species Glebionis coronaria. The sequence goes on along the minus strand of CM046881.1, from coordinate 342,690,928 downwards.
ACAACACAATAACACACTATGATCTCAAACAGGTAATCCCAAACACCCTTTTAACTTTTCAAATCACATATTTCAAATCAAAAGTGTTATCCAAGACCACCCAAGCCCAAATAAGCACAATAATAGATGTAATATGCAGATTAGAACAAGATTAAGCCATAAATTTCACAATAACACAAGCAACACACAAATATCACAAATATCCAATATTTTATCAGATTTTGTGATTAAGGATGCAAACCTCATGGATGTACATCCACATCCATGAATTATGAGCTTATGTGCTAGCAAGAACAAGCACAAGCTTCCACAATAAAGCCTGCTAAGGTTCAACAAGGTTAGAAGCAAAATATCAAAAACAGAAAGGTGAAAAAGCCTTGATTAATTCAACTCTTGTACCCCACACTTGATTATCCCCAAGTTATAGGCTTCACCACACCTTGATAACTCAATATCAGGATGCTATCATCAGCTTTATAGCCCAAGAATTCCAAGGTTTGGACAAGACTTAGCAAAATATCAAGAAAAGTGGAAAATGTGCAAACTTTTGCACACTCCTTTTGAAAACAGGTTTAGGATTCAAGATTAACAAACAAAGAACTATAATAAGTAGTAAACCACAATGGCACTTGAGTTTTCTTCAAAGATTCAAACACATTTCATTCACTAGAAAATGAGATTTACAGAACTTTGAACAAAGGAAATTCAAGAGCAAATTGTAAATGAAAGCCTAAATGCCTTTATATAGGCTACAAGTGACCTAAAATGTTGAATAAAATCGTAACCCTAATGATATAGAAGCCCAAAAATGCCCTTGTGAAGTTTTGAACTTTTTGAAGATCATGTGACAAATTCTTGGCCGTTTGTGGAGCTGGCAATGTGAAAAGTTGATCAAAGGGTCCAAATAATGCTTAGGATGAAAGTTGGATTGTGAGTTGTTGATTCCCTGCCACTGTTTTTTCTTCTTGTTCAAAGGTGTAGCAGGGCACCTTTCATGTGCACTCTTGGGTGATGTGGCACAAGATATTAAGGTTGGGTTATGTTCATTAGCACCTTAATCATTAATCTGGAAAAGATTAAGGGCTAATTCATGATAATTATGAAATGCCCAATTGGGATTATGAACATGAATAATAGGTTTTTAATCTGTTTTAGGGGTGATTAAGATTTAAATACTTGTTAAGGCGCCAAGATTAAACAAGTATTTAACCGGGTTAAGTGGATGGTGATGTGGAGGAAGGGAGAATGGTGATTGGTGGAGAGTGTGAGTGGGACAGGTGTCACCCACTCACTGGTCTAGGTTACTATCATTGTCTGCCCATTTAAGCCCTTCACTTTTCATTCTCTTGTCACTTAGTAAATAAACACAATAAATCCGGATACCCTTTGTAATGAAGTTTTCATTTTCACACTTTTGCCCCAAATACTTTTCCAAAGTATTTTCAGGGGTATTTCTTGCCATTTCTTGATTCTTGAAGGACTGATTTAGTATTTTTTCAAGGATTATGGTCTTGACTTGTATGATTGATATTTTGGAGGACCGAAAATGACAATTCTTCATTTTTGAGGGACCATTCTTGCCAAGTCTTCAAAGTCAAGGGTCCTTTTTGAAATTTAACATTTTTGAAGGACCAAACTTGTAATTTCTTGTAACTTCAAGTCCTTCATGGTATGTTTGACTTTGAGGAGGATTAATATTGACATTTTAGTTTTGTTGAGGGACTAAAAATGCTAATTCTTCAAAGTGGAGGGCCCTTTTTGCAATATTGATAAACGTTAGGGACTAATCTTGTAATTTTGAGGATACAAGGGTATAAAGTGTCAATTCTTCAATATTGGAGGACCCTTCTTCATAAATCTTCAAATCTTCAAGGGTTTTCTTGGAAAATTCTTCATTAGGGCTTGGTTCAATGTGCGGCTTCGTTTCCCGTGTTCGTTTTTGTATGATTCTTGTGATCTTTTGTCATTTTCTCAATATCCGTACCTAAAATACACAAGCAACAAACACAAGCATATATTTGGCCAATTTCATGATATTTTATGCATTTAAAGCCCTTTTTAGACGATGAGACTATGTATAAAAGCAGTCTCATCACCTTTCATGTCAGATTCAATGAAGATGATGACGTCATACAGAGAACATGAACAGAGGGTGATGAAATTGATTTTAATGAGAACATGTCCTTTCCAAGTGATTCATTTTCTCAGAACCAAGATGTTGGATATGTAAATCTTGCTTATGTTTTAAAGAGAGAAAGAGATAGAGAGATGGTGGATTTTACACAATTCTAGAGAGAGAAAATAAGAAGAACTATGTGTAAGAATGAATAACCACACAACCTCTCCATCTAAGGAGAGGATTTATATACCCAAGCCCCTGTCATGGGCTTGGGCTTACATTTGGGCCAGCCTACACATGTTGTAGGCTAGGCTTGGGTTTATTTGTTAAATAAAGATAAGTAACTAAACTACGAGCTATTACATGGACTATTGTTGGAGTGACCGATCCTTCTTAATACGTAAAACGTATTTCCAACAATCTCCCCCTAAGGGAGGTCACTCAAAACAGGGGCATTACCCAAGTTACAATAATAAGATAAACCTAGCATACTATGCTTGTCTTGAGCTCGTAGTATTCGTCTTTCTTTTTCTTTTTCTTTTCTGGTGAACATGTTGATGTGATCTTTGATATCAATCTTGAGAATTAATCTCTTGCCTTGATCTTGTGCATCCATTACTTGTGATCTTCGCCTCTTCGTGACACCATGTCCCACATACTTATACCTTAGTAATTCTTGAAAGCTTCAGAGTTCGATACAGCGGAAGACTTAACTTTTAGGCTTTCTTTGATTAGATGAGGTATTAAGTACATAAAGTATAAGCATGCGGGGACGACTTCTTCGTGGATTTCGCAACGCCACCGTATTCAAATGCCGCAACATAAGTAGACACGAACGAAATGGCTTTGAGCATTTCATTCTAATTTGGTAGCATTTTACCTCCGGTCGGTAAAGACCGTTGGAAGATATAAAATATCGTACTTGTGGCAGGTAGATTTAATTAAAAATCTCCTTGACAAGATTTCGCGGGTAAACCCGTTCTCTTTACTCGACCGTCCAAAGCTGACTGCGAACGTAAAGAGTGAATCATTTGGATAAAATTATCCGCATGATTAAAGCCGTCAATTCTGATTCCTGGAAAAAGTTTGATTCATTAAAGAATCACACCATCGTTGCTTTCCAGTTGTCACGAGCTTGATTCATATTGAATCTTGCAAGTTACCTACCAAGTGCTGTTTGAGGTTAACACTAGAAGGATTTCCACTCATCACTGTGAACACTAAGGTATCACTCTGGGTGTTCTGGCAAGATCACTAAGATAGTGCGTAGAGGCCTGGAACGTGTTTAAATTCATTAAGAATTAAACCATTGTTGCTTTCCAGTTGTCACAAGTTTGATTCATAAAGAATCGCACAAGTCACTGATATGTGTGAAAACACCCATCTTTTTACCACTTATTTCTTGCTAAAACGAGACCAAATCACGTATTTAATATCATTTGTTTGGAATTATGCGTGGTTTGTGTGTTTGTTGTAATTTCAGAGCCAACCGGATAAATATAAAAGAAAACATGGGATTGCACGGGTTTTATCGAAGAAAAGGACGAAAGACGAAGTCTATAGTCCAAGATATGCAAAAGATTTGAAGTCAATGGGCCTATTTGAATATTTATCGAAGAAAAGGACCAAAGATGGAAGATTTATATATGTCGGAGAACTCAAGTCTATTAAACGAAGGAATTAAAAGATGAGTTGAATTTATTCATCGTCAAATCCCGAATCTGAGTCGAAAACGTCAACTTTACTGAAAAGACGAGATGACAAAAAGAGAGGAGAAAAGCCCACTCACCAACCAAACCCAAGGCCTATAAATAGACCCTTCCCTTCAAAATTTGAAACTAGTCTTCATTTTTTCTGTTTCCTTTATTTTTGGTTCGTAGGAAAACCAACACCCTTAAGGTGTTTGGTGATTTTTATTTTCCTTTGATTCCTTCATAGATCTTGTAAGTTTAATATTTCCTTTTGTTTGTTTAAACCTTAATCTTTCAATACAATCTCTCATTTAATCTTGTTCTTTCTTTTCTTATTGATTCTAAGTTCTAAGTTTTTTATTTTGTTGATTTTGATTCCTAAAAACAAGTGGTTTTGTGTTTTTATTGATTTGGTTTGATGTTTATCATTAGTAGATGATTAGTGGTTAGTTTGGTTTAATCTTGGGATAAAACTTTGTTGATTTTGGATTAAATTTGTTCTTTCGTTTTTCCCCTGTTCTTCGCACTTTTCTGTTTCCCAGATTCCGAACCAACCATAATATTCCGCATGAGCATTTAATTTTAAGTTATTCCGCATAAACAAGTTATTCCGAACGAAGCCTTTTGTTTTGATTATTCCGGATCAAGGTCATTCCGAATGACGTTTTGGAATTTATTCCGGACCAAGCGAATTTAACATTATTCCGAATGAACCGATTTATTCCGGATCAGCATTTATTCTGAACCAGCAAAGTATTCCGAATGAGCATGATTATTCCGAGTCAGTAGTTTTTCCGAGTGAGCCATATTATTCCGAGTCAAGCATTATTCCGAGTCGGTCATATATTCCGGATGAACATTGTTTTCCGAATCAAGAGTTTATTCCGCATGAACTGATTTTTCCGCATGAGCTAATTATTCCGGATCAAGCACCTTTTCCGAATCAGCAAGCATTCCGAATCAAGGCTTTTTGGTTATTCCGGATGAGCTAGTCATTCCGCATGAGCAGTATTATTCCGAATCAGCAATTTTTCCAAGTTAAGGTATTTCTCTGTTTTACTGTTTAAGTGTTTAAGTTTTATTCAAGCTTTATTTTTATTAAATGTTTTTGGCTTATTTTCACTACTTCACACACTTACCTTTTAAGTAGAAATAGATCAAAAGCTCCCCCTTTTAGTTACCAAGAACAACAATTCCACTTTGAACCGTGATTGATTCGAGAAGACACGGAGAACGAAACAACGACAAATATAATTAGGTGCGAGCAACACAAAGAAAGATCTTGCAACAAACCCTTTTTATTAACAAATTAAAAATCTGTTATTAAAATGGCGCCGCTGCCGGCTCTTTTCGTAAGGATCAACGGTTTTTTGTGAGAAAAATTGGATTTTGGGATCCGTTCTTTCGGGAACGTTATTTTCAAGTACAAAAATTTTCAAAAACCCATAAAAAATATAAAATTTTCAAAAATACAAAAAAATTAAAAAACCTATAAAACCAAAAATAGTTTCTCTTGCATTTTCTTTTTGGTGTATGCGTACTCGATCAACGTCTTATCCCGAGCCCGAGACTCTTCAAGATTTAGACATGGCCGGTGTACACAACAACAATAATAATCCACCCACCCCAATAATGTACCCCCACCCGACCTACGAACTATGGAGGAGCTATGCCAACCTACGATGAATGGGCGTGGAGGACCGATTCCGCCGATGCAAATCACGGCTCAGGAGTTTTCATTGAAGCATCATATGATCCAACAAGTGCAAACTAATCCATTTCGCGGAATACCGGATGATGATGCCAACAAGTACCTCGACAAATTCATTACCATTACTCAAAGCATGATGATGCCTAGTGTTTCTATGGATGTACTTCGCCTTCAACTATTTCCCCACACGCTTTCTCACCATGCCGAAAAATGATTTGACCCTCTCCCAAATAATTCTATTCATACTTGGGACGACATGACTCAACGATTTTTGTCGCGCTATTTCCCACCGTCCATGGCCAAGAGCCTTCGTAACCAAATTAGTGGATTCATGCAAGACAATGACGAATCATTCTTTGATGCTTGGGAACGCTACAATGATTTGATCGACCGTTGTCCAAATCATAACATGCTCCTCGTCACTCTCATTGATACTTTCTACAATGGTCTCACTTTTCGTGATCGTGACACGATCAACGCCGCCGCCGGTGGTACTTTTATGAAAAGGAGACCGGAGGAGTGTAGAGAGTTGATTGAAAACATGACTACTCACCACAAGAATTGGGATTCATCCGCATCCTCAAGATCTAATCCGAGAGTCAATGTTTCATCTACTTCTTCCACCACCGACATGTCCGCCTTAGAACGAGACATTATCGAAATGAGCAAAAATATGCAAATTTTGGCTACTAACCACACTCAACGAGCTAAAGCCGTTGCTATTTCTTGTGAATCATGTGGTGGTCCTCATTCTTACATTGATTGTCCTTCTACTCAAGGCAATTTTTGTGAAAACGTAAACGCGACATATGGTAACTATCCTACAGGAGGCTATCAAGCTCGTCCTCAAGGAGACCGTAACTTGCTAAGTTATCGTTCAAACAACTATCTTTCACCACCCGGTTTTACTCCTCAAAACCAAAACCAACTACAAAGCTATAACCGAAATAACCAAACCCAACCTCGTGCTAACAATCAATATCAATCCCAAAGAAACCCATATCCACCTCAAGGAAATTCTCAAGCTTACCAAGATCCAGCTCTCAATCAACCGATGGCATTGAATCAAGACATCGAGACGTTCATGAGGACTAACCGAGAGATGGTGACGAATCTTCAAAGCCAATTCATCAACTTGAAGGGAGACATATCAAAACAAGGGAGCGATATTCGAGCCGAGCTAAGGAATGACATGGCGAAACAAAGCAATGATATTCGCGTAGCCATGAGAGACTCTTTCAGCACTCAAGCGGATAATATACGTGATATGATAGGTTCGCTTTTCTAAAGTAATCAACCATCTTCTTCGGGTACTCTTCCGAGTAACACCGTTGCTAATCCAAGAGGGGAGATGAAATCAATCACCACTCATAGTGGAAAAGGTTATACGGAACCCGAGCTTCCTACACCTCCACCCGTGATTGTGAACAAGGAAAAAGAGCAACTTTCCTCACTTCCTTTGCCTTCTACCCCCATTCCCCCACCACCCGCGGTTGTGAGTGATCCTATTCATCTAAAGCCTTCCTTTCATCCGATATACCTTATCCTTCAAGGTTGAGGAAAGAGAAGCAAAAGAGCAAAGATGATATTTAAGTTTCAAACTTTCTTAAAATGTTTAAACAATTGAATTTTAACATCTCCTTTGCCGAGGCTCTCGCTCACATGCCTAAATATGAGAAGATGTTTAAAGATCTTCTTAGTGACAAGGAAAAGCTTCTTGATATTGCTAATACCCAACTTAACTAGAATTGCTCTGCTGTTCTCTTATGGAAATTGCCCACCAAATTTGGTGATCCGGGTCGCTTCTTGATTCCTTGCAACTTCCCGGGAGTAGAGAATTGCATGGCCCTAGCCGATCTAGGTGCTAGTAGAAACTTAATGCCTTTAAGTGTTTGGAAGCAATTATCTCTCCCTGAGCTTGTCCCCACCAAAATGACTTTGGAATTAGCTAACCGTACGGTTGCTTATCCAGTGGGGATAGCCGAAGATGTCTTCGTTGGCGTTGACAAATTCACCTTCCCGGCGGATTTTGTTGTCGTTGACTACGAGATTGATCCCCATGTTCCATTAATCGTTGGACGTCCCTTCATAAGGACCGGTCGCACTCTCATTGATGTAGCCGCGGGCGAAATAATCATGAGAGTTGGTGACGATAAAATTGTCTTCAACATGGGTAAGATTTCTAAGCAACCTTATTCATATGAGAGTGTTAATGCTATTGATTTTCTCGATGAGGCTTGTGAAGAACACTTTAATGATGCTTGCAAAAGTAATCTTTCTTCTCTACCCAATGTTGAGACCGTTGCCTCAATCGCTCCGTCATTAACTCCCTTTAGAGAAAGTGACTTTCTTTTGGATGATTTTGAAGCAAGCTTGGGTCCACTTGATCTTAGGTATGATGATTCTCCCACCAATTGGGAATAAGACATTCGAACAATTGAGAAACTTCTCAATGAAGACCCTTTCTCTCCTCCTTCTCCTAAAGAGGTGACCAATGATGATCCATCATTAGTTACACCATCTATTGAGGATCCTCCTACTCTTGAGCTTAAGGACTTACCTTCTCATCTCGAGTATGTTTTCTTAGAGGGCATTGATCAACTTCTCGTTATCATTGCTAAGGACTTAAAAGCCGATGAGAAAACTCGTCTCATTGAAGTTCTCAAGAAACATAAAAGAGCTATCGCTTGGAAAATCTCTGATATTCGCGGAATTGATCCTCACTTTTGCACACATAAAATTCTCATGGAGGACGACTTTAAGCCCACCATTCAAAGCCAACGAAGGGTGAATCCTAAAATCCATGACGTTATCAAAAAAGAGGTTATCAAACTTCTTGATGCGGGCATGATATACCCTATCTCGGATTCACCATGGGTTAGTCCAGTCCATTGTGTGCCTAAGAAAGGCGGAATAACCGTTGTGCCCAATCAAAACAACGAGTTGATTCCTACACGTCTCGTTACTGGGTGGAGAGTTTGTATAGACTATCGCAAACTCTATGATGCCACGAGAAAGGATCATTTTCCCCTTCCTTTTATGGACCAAATGCTTGAACGTTTAGCGGGTAATGAATATTACTGCTTTCTAGATGGTTTCTCGGGTTATTTCCAAATACCAATCGATCCCCAAGATCAAGAGAAGACAACATTCACTTGTTCCTATGGCACATTTGCTTACAAAAGAATGCCTTTTGGCTTATGCAATGCCCCCGGGACTTTCCAAAGGTGCATGTTGGCTATCTTCCATGACATGGTTGAGCAAACCATGGAAGTCTTCATGGATGATTTCTCGGTTTATAGTGATTCTTTCTCTTCCTGCCTTGCCAATTTAGAACGTATGCTTCAGCGGTGTGAAAACACTCGCCTTGTTCTAAATTGGAAAAATGCCATTTTATGGTGAAAGATGGAATCGTGCTAGGACATAAAATCTCAAAAGCCGATCTTGAAGTGGACAGTGCTAAAGTGGATGTCATAGCCAAATTACCTCCACCTTCAACCGTGAAGGGTGTGAGAAGTTTTCTTGGTCATGCGGGCTTCTATCGTCGATTTATCAAGGATTTTTCTAAAATCGCTCGCCCGATGACCCACCTCTTAGAAAAAGATACTCCTTTTATCTTTTCTAAAGAGTGTATTGAAGCCTTCAATCTTCTTAAGGATAATCTAACTAAGGCACCGGTCTTGGTTACCCCTAATTGGTAGCTACCTTTTGAGTTGATGTGTGATGCTAGCGACTTTGCTATTGGAGCAGTTTTGGGACAAAGGATAAACAAACATTTCCAACCGATCCACTATGCTAGTAAAACAATGACGGGGGCTCAATTGCATTATACGACAACCGAAAAAGAGCTTTTAGCTGTTGTCAATGCTTTTGAAAAATTTCGCCCCTATCTTGTTTTATCCACCACAATTGTATACACGGACCATTCCGCGTTGAAGTACTTGTTAACTAAACAAGATTCTAAGCCAAGACTTCTTCGCTGGGTTTTACTCCTTCAAGAATTTAAAATTGAAATTCGTGACAAGAAAGGAGCAGAAAACCTAGCCGCGGATCATCTAAGTAGACTTGAGGATCCACATCAAGGGGATCATCCGAACAAAGAGATCAATGACTCTTTTCCCCTTGAGACCTTAATGTCTATTAGTGCCAATCTTGATGACACCCCGTGGTTTGCCGACATTGCAAACTACTTAGCGGGTGGTGTTCTCATCAAAGGGTTAACATCCCAACAAAAGAAAAAGTTCTTACACGATGTTAAGACTTACTTTTGGGATGACCCTTTTCTCTTCAAACAATGCGCTGATTTGATTATTCGCCGATGTGTTGACAGACCCGCAGCTCTAGATATTCTCGAAGCTTGCCACAAAGGACCCACCGGTGGTCACTTTGGTCCCAACTACACCGCCAAAAAAGTGTTTGACTCGGGATTCTATTGGCCCACCATTTATCATGACGCTCACAAAATGGTTAAAAACTGTGATGCTTGCCAAAGACAAGGCAAGATCACACATAAAGATGAGATGCCTCAAAATTTCATACAAGAATGTGAAATCTTTGATGTATGGGGCATCGAATTTATGGGGCCATTCCCTTCTTCTAAATGAAACAAATACATCCTTGTCGCCGTTGACTACGTTTCAAAATGGGTTGAAGCAAAAGCTTTACCCACTAACGATGCAAGGGTAGTTTGTAACTTTCTGAAACTGCTATTCGCTAGATTCGGTGTGCCACGTGCTATTATTAGTGATCGCGGGACTCATTTTTGCAATGACCAATTTGCTCGAGTCATGGCTAAGTATGGTGTCCATCACCGTCTTTCAACCGCGTATCACCCACAAACTAATGGCCAAGCCGAGATCTCCAACCGAGGATTAAAGCGAATTTTGGAACGTACTGTGGGAGAGCATCGTGCCTCATGGGCTGATAAACTTGATGATGCTCTGTGGGCTTTCCGTATCGCTTATAAGACCCCGATTGGTTGTACACCTTATCGTCTTGTGTACGGGAAAGCATGCCACCTCCCAATTGAGTTGGAGCACAAGGCTTATTGGGCCTTGAAATGGGATAATTTTGATATCAACAACGCCTGTGACTTAAGAAAAATCCAACTCAATGAGTTAAACGAATTCAGGAATGAAGCTTATGAGAGCTCATTAATCTACAAAGAGAAGACCAAGCTCTTTCATGATGTTAAGCTCAAAAGCCAAGATTTCCACATTGGTGATAAAGTTTTACTCTTCAACTCTCGGTTGAAAATCTTTTCGGACAAACTCAAATCTCGTTGGTCCGGCCCATTCACCATTGCTCAAATTTTTCCATATGGTACTATTGAGCTTGCTCAAACCAATGGCCCAAATTTCAAGGTGAATGGTCAACGAGTGAAGTTGTACTTTGGAGAGGACATCTCTAATGAGATTCCATCCCTCTCCACCTTTCCCTTGAATTAGTTCAGGACCGAGTCAGGCTCGTGAATCGGTTAACAAAAACAAGCGCTCCTCGGGAGGCAACCCGAGTATCTATTCCCCCTTTTCTATTTTTCATCCTAAGTGTACGGGGAGCTATATAGGTTGCTTGTGTTTGTATGGTGATGTGATTACATGGATAAGTGCACATTTGGAATCTTTGAAGAACTGTGCTCCCATGTTATCCGTAAATCTGGTTCTGTCTCTCAACTATCATGATTCAATTTTCTTCATACTCACATTTGAAATTGATCACTTTAGTTGTCTCCTCCTTAACTTGATTTAACCAACGTACACAATGTCATATGTGTAGGGGAGACTTTTGCCACATGCTTAAACATTGAGGACAATGTTTATATTAAGTGTAGGGGAGACTTCTATCGAAGTTTTAAGTGGACTTTTCCATTAATTTGTCCTCGTTTTAACCGGAAAATTTGATTTTTCGACATTTTTCAAAATTTTTAATCTATTTAGGCCTAGTTATATAGTTGTATTTTCCTTTGTTATGGTTATTTTCTTTCCTTGCTAAAATAAAGTTTAATAAAGTGGTTTTAAATTTTTTCAAAGTCGTGAATATTTTGACTCAACCCGAGTTTACTTATCTAAGTTTACTCTAGCTAGTATCCTTAACGTGCTTAAGTCAAGTTTTGCTAGGCTTTTATATAGGGAACTTTAAAACACGAAAGTCTTAACTCTCACGGGTTAAGAACAAGAACTTTTCACAAGTTCCTATAACTGATCCTAGAGAGTCGTTTATCAAGGGAACTTTAAAATGCGAATTCTAAACTTGAAAAAGTCTAAGAATTTGCAAGATCCTATAGATGACTCGAAAACCCAAAAATTTGATTTAATTGGCTAAGCATCCACGAGTTTCATTCCTTGAGATTTTAAATTGTGGAGAACGAGAGATGATAGAGTCAATTATAAGTTGGTATTCTTTCGTGAGTTTATGTGAGTTGATTATAAGCCTATTCTCCCATCGCTTGCTAATAAATTTATCTGCAATGAATAAGGTTGTACGATTTGAAAAGTTACTTAGCTTCTAGCACAAGATTGTTTAAAAGTTGCTCGGTATTAACTAGAGTTCATAGCCAAGGCATAACTTATTGAAGCGGGATGCGAAGACTGTCGAGTCCGAAAAGGCCCTAACAAGGCATGAGGGCTACATTTTTTTGCTAAAGATTCAAAAGTGATGTGAAGAATCATTTATCTAAAATCAATATGAAGGATCGAGACACACGACGAAAAGCAAGTACTCCCCAAAAGATCATGGAGAAGTATATCCGAAAAGACCCTAGCAAGGTATGAGGATAAATAGATCCAAGTCCTAAAAAGAGGCGGATCGTTGTATATCAAAGTCCAAAATAAAGATTGGAGAAAAATGAAGAAGTCATGGTCCAAATATGAAGAATCTCTCAAAACTTCAAGTGAAGAAATTCCTATTATAAAGAGAAGACCATAATTTCAAGAACGTCTCTCAAAGATTTGAAGTATGAAGTCGCTGCCAAATATCAGTCCGAGAAAGGTCTCAAATCGTGAAGCGAGTTATGCCATATATGAACTTTATGAGGTCCCGAGAAGCAGTTTTAAAAGATTTTATCCTTTAGCTAACTATTGATTAAATCGTCCCACTTTGTTTTCAGCTTAAATAACTATCAACATAACTCAAACAATGCATCCTCGTGATCATTCAAGACAATAATAAAATATAAGAGATACACCTAGGAATAAGGGAGTCTAAGTGAATAATTGGGCCACATGAGTTCGTGTTAGTTTGCTAACTTATAATAACAATGATCTCGTTTTTAAGCTTGGTATAGGGAACGTGAAACTTAAGAATGATGAACATTCATGACAACCTAAAACCCTAATGTAAGTCTTTGAATTCTTTACTTGATTTGTTCTTTTTGTCTCCTTAGAGTTTAGTATTTAATAAAGGCCAAGGTAGGTTATTTATGATGAGAAATGTAATCTGTGCTTTGACTAATGCATTGCATGAGGGCATTGCAATGGTCAAGTGTAGGGGATTTGATAGGTGTGAAAACACCCATCCTTTTACCACTTATTTCTTGCTAAAATGAGACCAAATCGCGTATTTAATATCATTTGTTTGGAATTATGCGTGGTTTGTGTGTTTGTTGTATTTCAGAGCCAACCGGATAAATATTAAAGAAAACATGGGACTGCACGGGTTTTATCGAAGAAAAAGACGAAAGACGAAGTCTATAGTCCAAGAGATGCAAAAGATTTGAAGTCAATGGGCCTATTTGAAGATTTATCGAAGAAAAGGACCAAAGATGGAAGATTTATATATGTCGAAGAACTCAAGTCTATTAAACGAAGGAATTAAAAGACGAGTTGAATTTATTCATCGACAAATCCCGAATCAGAGTCGAAAATGTCAACTTTACTGAAAAGACGAGAAGACAAAAAGAGAGGATAAAATCCCACTCACCAACCAAACCCAAGGCCTATAAATAGACCCTTCCCTTCACAATTTGGAACTAGTCTTCAGTTTTTCTGTTTCCTTTATTTTTGGTTCGTAGGAAAACCAACACCCTTAAGGTGTTTGGTGATTTTTATTTTCCTTTGATTCCTTCATAGATCTTGTAAGTTTAATCTTTCTTTTTGTTTGCTTAAACCTTAATCTTTCAATACAATCTCTCATTTAATCTTGTTCTTTCTTTTCTTATTGATTCTAAGTTCTAAGTTTTTTATTTTGTTGATTTTGATTCCTAAAAACAAGTGGTTTTGTGTTTTTATTGATTTGGTTTGACGTTTATCATTAGTAGATGATTAGTGGTTAGTTTGGTTTAATCTTGGGATAAACTTGATTGATTTTGGATTAAATTAGTTCTTTAGTTTTTCCCATGTTCTTCGCACTTTTCTGTTTCCCAGATTCCGAACCAACCATAATATTCCGCATGACATTTAGTTTTAAGTTATTCCGCATAAACAAGTTATTCCGAACGAAGCCTTTTGTTTTGATTATTCCGGATCAAGGTCATTCTGAATGAAGTTTTGGAATTTATTCCGGACCAAGTGAATTTCACATTATTCCGAATGAATCGATTTATTCCGGATCAACATTTATTCCGAACCAGCAAAGTATTCTGAATGAGCATGATTATTCCGAGTCAGTAGTTTTTCCGAGTGAGCCATATTATTCCGAGTCAAGCATTATTCCGAGTCAGTCATATATTCCGGATGAACATTGTTTTCCGAATAAAGAGTTTATTCTGCATGAACTGATTTTCCGCATGAGCTAATTATTCCGGATCAAGCACCTTTTCCGAATCAGCAAGCATTCCGAATCAAGGCTTTTTGGTTATTCTGGATGAGCTAGTCATTCCGCATGAGCAGTTTTATTCCGAATCAACAATTTTTCCAAGTTAAGGTATTTCACTGGTTTACTGTTTAAGTGTTTAAGTTTAATTCAAGCTTTATTTTTATTAATTATTTTTGGCTTATTTTCACTACTTCACGCACTTACCCTTTAAGTAGAAATAGATCAAAAGCTCCCCCTTTTAGTTACCAAGAACAACAATTCCACTTTGAACCGTGATCGATTCGAGAAGACACCGAGAACGAAACAACGACAAATATAATTGGGCGTGAGCAACACAAAGAAAGATCTTGCAACAAACCCTTTTTATTAACAAATTAAAAATCTGTTATTAGTCACCTACCATGAGCTTTTTGATATTCACTCAAGAAGGATTTCCATCTTCATTGTAAATACTTTCGTATTACTCGGATGTTCAAGCAAGATCATGAAGATTTTGCGTAGGACTCATAAGATCTTTCTTACTTTTAACAGTGTGCGAAGAAGCAAGGAAATATGAAAGTGTGTCCTAATGAGATATTTGATGATCTCAAATGGCTCTAGACTCAATCGTGCATTTTGGATTTTTGTGATCGGAGGCTGGAGAGGAGTTCCACCTTTTCAATACCAATTTATTCGGAGTGAATAAATCAATAGATAATGGTTGTCTCTGTGTGAATAAAACAAATATCTTTTAAGAGATATCTGAGTTAGCTAGGATGGGTTGTGCATTGCATCATTGGGTCCATGATGTCTGTCTTCAATATCAAGAATCATTAAACAATGATCTTAATAGCATATGTATTGACCCGATTTTTGCCTAAGTTGTAAGGAGGGCTTATTTCTTTACACTCTTTATCTTTACAATTCTTTTTCATTCTTCAAACCCTTCAATGCTTACTAATACGTCATCACTAGCACCTTGTTGTGATTATTCCGGTGCTACCTTAAGTACTTGCTCGGCATTCAGCTACATTCACATTCTTTTCTCCAACTTTCCTAAGGACTACTATTTCTAGCTATGGAATGTCCTTGGGAAGATTCCTTCGGTTCTGGAAGAATCATAGGACTTAACCTATCCTACCATCCTTATGTCACCACAATCTTCATCGTCGTTAAATAAATGGGTTGAGGGTAAGTATATGTCACCATGAAAATCCATTTTGATATGCAAATCCGTTTTTCTCCCCCTTAACACATGCCACGATATTCGAAAACATTTCGCATATGTCGGGATGAGCCAGCACGTTAAGTCAAACCATTTTTGTTAATTTCCCATATTAAATCACATTTTCTCCCCCATATTAAAAATATTAACCCAATCGATGTTTTTAATATCAATTGATTTAATGAAGTTTTAACAAAGGTTTTGGGAAGAAAAATGCAAGTCCGTTTTATCTTCATGATACCAAATGTATGAGAAATGATACCGATTTGTAACATGAGCAAATATTCACCATATTAGAAAAGAATTGACAAGGTTGGACCTGATAGATGAGAACATCATATGATAAGATCAAATGGTTCTTGTCAGCATATGTTGGTCGCCTCGTCACGTCTGAAGTCATCTCTTAACACCACGTGTACGATTGGTATGGTTGTCTGGACACCAATTAGTGAGCTTGGCACTTTCGGCATCGAAGATTCTGAATGCTTGACAATTGCTCCCCCTCAATTGTTGACCCGTGTTCTATTGAAAGAGTTGTAGTCGTCGGTTGAGTAGTCGCATCGTCGAGTATGGAGATACCAATTGTAGATTGCTATGGTTTTAGAGATGATGGCTTCATAAAAACAAGACATCTCTTGTTTTAACAAATAAATGCACTAAAACGTACATCAATTTATGTTAGACCAAGTTATAAAGTAAACTTGATCCCTTACAAGGTTTTAAAGTAAACCTTGCCCGAGAAATATAATTCCCGTTGTTGAGCCAAAGCTTTCATAAGAAATACTTGACTTTAATGTGAAAACCGGGTTGCTGTCTGAAATAACTACAAGCCATAAGGGCATGTTTTATGAAATATTTACAACTTTTGTACGAACTCTATTTATGGCGTCGTGTCAATATTAATCAACATTTCTAAGGCCGTAAATATTATCGTACCAAAAGACATGCCTTTGAAAAATAAAGTAAAAATATTTTTGGATTTTTCTAAATTTTTCAATATTTATGGTTTTTATATGGTTTTATATTTTTGTATTTTACTTTTGTAGATAAAAATATAAACAGTATATATAGATGATCACCAAGGATACGGAGAATAGTTTACCATCACTATTCTTTCGCTTCATCTGCCAATTCCTTAAGAGTCTCAGGCGAGAAGGTTCTCATTCCAAGCTTGTCGGCCAAAAATTCAATTCGAGCGCGATCTAAAGCCTTCGGGAAATTATCCGCCAATTGATACTCAGATCGGACAAAGTAAAGCTCGATCACTCCATTTTCCACTTGCTCCTTGATGAAGTGGTAGCGAATGTCAATGTGCTTCGACCGGGAGAATTGAACGTTGTTGCAGCATAAGGCAATTGCACTCTTGTTGTCACAGTACATCGGAATTTTGTTGAAACCTAGACCATAGTCGGTTAATTGCGATCTCATCCAAAGAATTGGAGCACAGCAACCGGACATAGCTATGTATTCTACTTCCGTACTTGACATTGCAGCGCTTTTCTGCCTTTTAGATGCCTGAATGATAAGTCGATCTCCTAGAATTTGCAAAGTTCCACTCATGCTACGCCTTGTAACTTGACAACCCGCGTGATCCGTATCTGCATATGCCATTAGTGAAATCGAAGAGTTTCGAGTACCAAAGTCCCCGATTAATGGTTCCTTTAAGATATCGAAAGATCCGTTTCACAGTAGCCAAGTGTAACTCAGTAGGTCGAGTTTGATACCGAGCACACATACATATAGCAAACAGAAGATCAGGTCGACTAGCTGTGATATACAGAAGAGTACCGATCGTTCCACGATAAAGTGTCGGATCAACAGTAACTCCATGTGGATCTGCATCAAGCTTAGTTCGTTCCACAATTGGAGTATCCACGAGGTCGCAAGATTCCATCTTATATTTCTTAAGCGATTCAAGGGCATACTTGGATTGATTGATAAAGATGCCTCTGGGACTCTGAGATATCTGAAGACCTAAGAAGAATGATACCTTTCCCATCATTGACATCTTAAACGTGGAAGACATGAGTGTCCCAACTCATACGATAAGGTTTGGGTCGAGGCTGCAAATATAATATCATCAACATATATTTGTACCATTATCATATCTTTACCTCGTTTCTGAATGAACAACGTGGGATCCACCTTGCCTTTAGCGAAGCCTTGCGTAATGAGGAATTGTGACAATAGATCATACCATGCGCGTGGATCTTGCTTCAACCCATAGAGAGCCTTCTTAAGCTTGTAAACATGATTGGGATATTTAGGATTCACAAAACCATCCGGCTGTTGAACGTAGACCTCTTCCTTGATTTCACCGTTGAGAAATGCCGTCTTCACATCCATTTGATAGACGATCATATTCATGTGGGCTGCATAAGCGAGGAATAGTCTAATAGCTTCCAAACGGGTAACGGGTGCAAAAGATTCCATAAAGTCGATGCCCAATAATTGCTTGTATCCACGAGCTACTAGTCTAGCTTTGTTCTTCAATATTCCGCCTAACTCGTCGAGTTTCACCTTGTAAACCCATTTCAAAGTGAGTAACTGCACTTGATTCGGGCATGGGACAAGTTCCCAAACTTTAAGACGCATGAATTCGTTAAGTTCTTCTTGCATAGCTTCTATCCAACAAGATTGAGTAAAAGCTTGTTGCCATGTCTTAGGTTCAACTTCAGTGAGAAAAGCATCAAAATGACAAAACATTGCATTTTCTTGTAGCTGACTTCGTGTGGATACCGGATGATTAGGGTCACCAATAATAGAATCTATAGGATGATCCTTTGTCCACTTGCTGTCATGTTCACGAATCCGTGGATTGGAGTAAACTGTAGTTGGAGCTTCCTCTGAGGTTGACGACTTGGCTTGATTAGGGTCGGGAATAGGTACACCAAAGAATGGAAGTTCACGCATTTGAGCGAATTCCAAATCGTGATCATCAGCATCCTCTTCATCATCAATAGGCATGACATGGGTAGTTGAAACATGTGTTGGTTGAGAATTACTCGTTGAAGGTATAGCTTGACCAATTATAGGTGCAGACGTATCTGATTGTGCAACGGTTGCTAGAGCGACAACTTCGGTTACCGGAGCTATTACCCCAGGTTCTGGAGCAACAATACTTGTAGTAGTAAAGAATTCATCAAAGAAGCGGTTGAAACAATGTATCCCATTCAGTCCTAGAAGGTGGTGTAAATGATGATGAAATAGGGTTGTTTGGGACAAGACCAGAACTAATGTTACTGGGTCCCATTTCATGAAGTGCGGATTCAGAGCTGCTTTGCTCAGAAACCATTGCTGTCAGCTCGTCAAAATCAACATTCATAGTTTCGAGAATTTTACGAGACTTACGGTTGTAGATTCGGTATGCCTTCTTTGCGGGTGCGTAACCAATGAAAATACCAATTTCAGCCTTTGGTTGAAGTTTTCCCAAATTGTCACCATCATTATTTGGATAGCAAAGAGAACCAAATACATGAAGATATGATAAATCTGTTACTTTTCCATGGAGAAGCTCATAAGGTGTTTTACCATGGCGTTTACGAATTAGTGACCGGTTTTGGGTGTACACTGCTGTAGATACTGCTTCTGCCCATAAAAACAATGGAGCCTTTGCGTAAATTAAAATCGTTCGAGAAGCTTCCATAAGTATGCGATTTCGCCTTTCAACGACACTGTTTTGTTCTGGAGTGCGTGCAACGGATGTTTCATGAGATATGCCAACTTCTTCATAATAATCACGCAAGATTTTATTCACAAATTCGGTTCCATTATCTGTACGAATGCGTCGGACAGTAGTGTTGAGACGCACTTGAATCATCTTGAGAAATCCGATGATGAATTTAGGTGCCTCATTTTTTGTTGTAAGAAATTTCACCCATGTAAACCGAGAGTAATCATCGACAATTACGAGGATGTACTTTTTGCCACTAAGACTTTCAACACGCATTGGCCCACAAAGATCCATATGCAACAAATAAAGTTTCTCTTGGTTGGTGTCTTCCGTCTTGGGTTTGTATGATTTCTTAGTGCTTTTCCCCATTGTACACACGGAACACAAATGATCCTTGTGAAATGATAGTTTAGGAAGACCACGAACAAGTTCGTTTTTCGCCAAATGATTAATAGCGTCAAAGTTAAGATGAGATAACCGTCGATGCCATAACCATGAATTAGTCTTCGATGCTTTGGAGAGAAGACATACGGGAGAAGCGGCCATCATGTCTTGTAGAGACAAAGTATAAAAATTATTCCCTTGAGTGCCTTTCAATAATCAACCCCTTCCAAATTACGTATGAAGCAGGTATGCTCTCGGAAAGCAACTTCTAGGTTTGCATCACAAAATTGTCCCACAGAAAATAAGTTGTGACCGAGACCTTCCACATAATACACTATTGAAATTATAACATTCCCATATGATATTCACCATAACCCATTATCTTTGCAATATGATCATTTCCAAATCGAACCGTACCAAGAAACTTGCTGACGAAATTTCTGAGCTGAGTGCGATCTCTGGTCATGTGCTTGGAGCAACCAGAGTCCAAATACCAGAGAACAATTTGGACCACCTGTTTTCAACAATAACAGTAGACAATGCATTGGAAACTATTGGTTCAGGAGTGTTAGTAGATACAGATATAAGATTATCAGAAGTGCTAACATGTTTGTGACCCTTAGATTTTCTGCGTTTTCTAATGTGAGTTTTAGCACTAACAGGTTTTACTGTACCAACTTTCTTAGGTTTGGATTATTCGTGGGCACTACAGTGGGAGTAGACCTATTTAAAGGGCACTTGGTTCCTACAGTAGTGTCAGTGTTCCTAGTTAAAGGACACGCTTGTGTTTTGGTAGCCTTGGTACTCCTAGTTAAAGGGCACACTTTCCTCGCTTTAGTGGGAGTGATCCTAGTTAAAGGGCATATATTTCCTACTATCGTGAAAGTTCTACCAGTGGGGCGCCACATCCAAACAACTTGGGTTAACACTTTCCTAGTCGGTTTCCATTCTAATCCATTTTTCCGGGCATACATCTCATTCACATGGTCAATAAGGCAAGAATCATGACGACTAGAAAACATACATTCATTGCAATTCCAACATTTCAAATTAGAATTCACACTAGGCTTAGAACGCTGCACAACCGCAGAGCCTTTAGGTTTAGCTACATGATTCTTTTTATTCAAAACAGAAATAAGATTCCTAGGATGGGCTTCTACTTTCTTCTTCACTTTACTACTAGATGGGGGCAAGATCCTATCATTCTTCTTGTTTCTTTTAAGCTTAGATCTTTGAGCCTTAGTAGTGGTGCTTACTCCTGTAGAAGGCAACACGGGAATATTAGAAGCTGGTTTTGATTATGCCTTATCTTTAGTGACCAAAGTTTGAGATGGTTTAGTCCTAGGGCCCTTATTAAATGGTGTGACGGCTATGAGGGTTCTTTTGATTGCACTAGATGACGATGCTGAGATAGTGGCTGCATTATCCACAACATTCTACCTTTTAGAGTACGAAGTGTTTCCTTTAACTCAGCCAAGACCAGATTTTTATCACAAATTTGTTCCCTCAAATCAGATATTTCTACCGACTTTCGGTTCAATTGTTCAATCAACGATTGATTTTGTGCAGTGGTATTAGCACATGCGGACTTTACTGAATCGAAGAGTCGTGTATCTTTCTGTTTTAAGTTATCAACTTTGGACAAAATCTTGGAAACTCGATTATCTAGATCAAGTTTAAAATTCTCAGCGGCCTCAAGTACGTTCACACAGTTAAGCTCCTTAGATTTCTCTATGTCTATCGGCAAAGATTTAGTAACTTTGTCACTTGGCTGACACTGTTTTGATTGTAAATTCAATCTAAAATTCGTTTCAAAGTGTGCATCATCGATATTAACACCTTCGAATGACGTTTCAAAGATTTCTTGAATAAATTGTTGCTTGCATTCAAGCGAAATACAATGTGTTTGAATCTCATCAAAACGTTTTGAAAGCGAAGAATATGAATCTTGAAGCTTCAAAAATTCAGCGTCAGATTCGTGACAAGTAATATCTACCACATTTTCCAAAGATTCAACATTATGCGCAATAGAATCATTATCAACACTTTTATTCACACAGACGGAAACTATATCATGAGACATCACTTGCTTCAGAAGCTGATCATTTTTGCGTGAAACCTGTTCTATTTCAAGTAAACTGTTTTCATAAGCATCATTCATTTCATTGAAAACACGTCTAACTTCTTCTATTTCCAAAAGCAAATCTTGATGAAGATTACTAAGACAAGCCTTAACATTCTTTACAAACAGAACAATTTCGTCTCGAAACGCAGCTCTAGTGTGCTCAAAATTCCATTCACCTTCCTTTATGGCCGAAGCCGTCGTACGTTCCAAAATGACCTTGTCAAAATCGGCTAAGTGTTGGTGTACCGCATTTAAGTTAACGGACGCCTTACTTACCGGTGGAATTAACTTCGTTAAATCTGTTTTGACAAGTGCATGAGACGTACTAGGAGGGTTTTCATTTGACAAACTTTGAGGCACAAGAACTGTCAATTCATCTAATTCCTTTTGTAAGCGAATGAGTGTCTTTTTAGAAAATTGATCTTTATTATGCTTATCATAATCAATCTTATGGAGTTTTGAAAGAATTTTAGAATGAGTTTCTTCCGCAAGTGACTGTGTCTCCTCAGTACTACGAACAAAAGGTGCTTCTTTCGATTTGCCAATTATGGTCATATCATAAAGACCGGGAATATATTCCTGGGCTTGTTTTGCATAACCGGGATTAGGTGGTAAATCTTGAAGACGCTTAAGTTCGAGTTCTTTAAATGATTTAGTTAAAAGATGAACCTTTTATGTGGAAGCGTATTGTTTTAAAAGCTGTTGTTCTTTGAATTTAAGAAGTTTGGTAGCATTAATTTCCGATTCAAACTTTTTAGACTCGAGAGTTTCGAAATCCATTTTAAGTTTCTGAAAATCATTGACAACCGACTCTTTTGCTTTTAATTCATTGGATAGATTAGGTTTTAATGATTCTATTTCTTTCAAGTGTTCAATCTTTTCAAAACGAAATTGGTCAAATTCAGAATAAGTTATTTTTCAGCTTGAGGGACCATTTTAAAAGCTTTGACATTTTCTTTATGCAACGCAAGCTCAGCAGTTAGGGTGGAATTGGTATCTACGGATTGTCTGAGGGCCATATGCATTTGATCATTAATATGTTTAGGTACCATGAACAAATCATGTTGAGTATAAGATTCCATACTCGTCGTAGCATTTGGTTGAGGTTTACTCAAATGTGTAGGATTGGGTACCACATCATTTAAGTTACTAGTTCCCGAATGCTGTTCGAGGTTGTCATTTTCAAGCCCAACTTGATGTTGGTTATCATCATTACCAAGATTGGTTGTGGTGGGTACCTCACTGATGACATCAGAACCGTAGTGAGAGAGATTAGCAACGAGAGCAGCTTGGGCAGAATGAATGTCATCACAATCCGAATCATATGCATAAAGATCATTTGCTTGATAAGCTGCATTAGAAGTGGAAACGACTGCAATGCCTTCAGTATCTGCTTCCCCTGGGTCTGCAAGAAATGCTAACTCCTCTGAATCCAAAATCTTTCCCTTATACTGAGCATCGACCAAATACATCTTCTCACGAAACCATGCATCATCCCTTCTCCTTTTCGGTTGAGTGCATTGCCTAGCCATATGACCTTGTCCTCGGAAATTGTAGCAAGTCACAACCTTTTGAGGACCAATAGGGCTTCCATTTCCATTAGCTTGAGAATGCACAGCTTGATCATTCATAGTCCTTGTAGGAGGTCCATATGAATTTTGCCTTCCCTGAATAGGTTGCACTGTTACATGTCCATCTTGAACAGTAGCTTGTTGTCGAGGATTTGAGGAGGTGCGGAGCTGATTGTTTGTTGGTGGAAATTCTCTAGTTGCAACAAGTTTTGACAAGTAGGCAGTGAGATGGTTTAGTACATCAGCTGGCGTATCATTTGGAGTAAAGACTGGTGCTTGGATTGGTGGAAGTTCATTAGAGTAGAAAGCTTGTGCTGGTTGTGCTTCTATTGGAAAATATCCTTGCTGAGGAGTATAGCCCATTGGAGAAGTGTTGGCTTGTGATGGTGATGTCTGATATGGTGGTTGCTGTGGAAAATATTGTTGATGAACACTTTGTTGAAATGCTTGTTGTGGCATCATTGGTGGTTGATAAGATGGTTGCTGTTGTTACTGATAGGTGTGTGGTGGCTGCTGCAAGTATGATGGTTGTTGATTATTATAAGCCATGTTTTGTTGAGAAGCATACATGGTAAGTGGATCATGAACTTAAGGTGTAGACAACCGATCCTTAATCACATGGCATTCGTGTTGTTGAAGAAAAGCTTGAAGTTGATCCACATTGGTGTTATGCAAGTCCTTAGCCAATTTAACATCCGTCACGTACTTTTTCCATTCTGAAGGAAGAGTGTTCAAATACTTGGTGTTCAACTGAAAGGTAGGAATTGCCATGCCATAGATATTGAGCTCATTCAACAATAGGGTAAATCTCAGATAGTAATCATTGAGAGTCTCCCCTGGCACATAGGCAAACTTATCAAAACCATCATAAAGCTTACACTCTCGTTCTTGTTTAGTTAACGAGGTGCCTTGCATGAGAACACGAGTTCTATCCCATAACTCTTTGGCAACTTTATGTTTGCTGACGAGTTTGTAGACATCTGGAGGAAGGGCTTGGAGAATGATATTAGTAGCTTGTTTATCACACTTGTCTTGTATCTTAGCAACTCCAGTTAGTTCACCCGTAGTGCGAGGACGAATAACAGGACCTTCCGTCACAGTACCATATACCAACGGTCCATTGAGCACCGATCCCAAATTAGATGTCCATTCTCTTTGTTCAACATATAAAGTTCCATTCGGGAAGCCCATTCCTCATACGTAGTCTTCACCAACATTGGTGGACGATTATTCGTACCCGAGAGGATGGACTTATCCGTAAGAGATGTGTACTCCATTTCAATAAGTTAAGATTTACAAAGTTGATCGATCAATGAAAGAAAGTAAATCTGTTTGTTGTTGTGTGTAGAAGCCGAGAAATAAAGTTAAAATCCCCTAAATTATGTTCTCGATAAACCAAAAATTCCAAAATGAAATTGCAAACGATTTAAAAATTTTCATAAACACGTTTTTGAAAAATCTTGGAATACTTGTTGCACTATCGCAATGCCTAAAAGGAATGCTGTCGCAATGTCCAATCGCAATAAATCCTATCGTAATAATCCAATCGCAATAAATCCTATCGCAACGTTCCAATCTCAATAAGTCCTATCGCAATATCCAATCGCAATAATCCAATCGCAATACCCTGTCGGAATATCCTCTCGCAATACCCTGTCGCAATATGGATCGCAATAACAAGAACTCTAATCGCAATCCAATCGCAATAACAGAAAACACTCCAATCGCAATCCCAATCGCAATATGGATCGCAATGTTAAAATCCTAGATATTGCAATGGGAGCTGTCGCAATAGTACAAACAGTGTACAAATTTTCCAATTTTCTCGGACAAAACACACCTAATTCGAGATTTTAAGCCAAAAATTGATCCAAACACCCAAAATTTTTGTGTTTTTAGCCAAAGAAACAATACCAAATCACTACCACAACTATGTAGATGATTTGTATCAAGAAAAAACCATAAAAAACACACACAAAAATTTGGACGTGTGTTTATATAGATAAAAAAGCTACAAAAATCAAGAACACGCACACATAAACAATACAATCATCCCATGGCACTTGATACCATTTGTTGGATATGTAAATCTTGCTTATGTTTTAGAGAGAGAAAGAGATAGAGAGATGGTGGATTTCACACAATTCTAGAGAGAGAAAATAAGAAGAACTATGTGTAAAAATGAATAACCACACACCCTCTCCATCTAAGGAGAGGGTTTATATACCCAATCCCTTGTCATGGGCTTGGGCTTACATTTGGGCCGGCCTACACATGTTGTAGGCTAAGCTTGGGTTTGTTTGTTAAATAAAGATAAGTAACTAAACTACGAGCTATTACATGGACTATTGTTGGAGTGACCGATCCTTCTTAATACGTAAAACGTATTTCCAACACAAGACCTCCCTGTCATCACCATCATCACTCCAACACTCTCACTCCTTATGTTCCTGCTTTTGACCCTCTGTCAACACACAACATTGAAGTTCCTTCATCTCAGGAACTTGATGAAGAAGAACCACAACTTTCTTGTAGTCCTTCTTCCTCAAATGCTGAAGATGACTCACCAATTCTTCAAATCTTTGAAGACTCTCTTGCTGACCATGAATCTGTACCCCTTGATATGGCTGAAGTTGACACAGATACTAAGGGCATCTTTGAATAAAGTCCTCCTAGTCAACAGGATGAAACTCAAATAGTGCCAGCTACCCCACAAATGTCCCTGTCCATGATTCCCCAGTTCCTCAACACATTCTTCTTGTCAACATTATTGGGGAACCTAATGCAGGGGTTACTACTAGACATTGAATTCATGACTCAGAGTCAGCCTCAGCCAACGAATGTCTCTTTGCTGAATTTCTCTCTCAAATTGAACCTAAGAGAGTAGCTGATGCTCTGATACAAGATGGGTGGGTAGCTGTTATGTAGGAAGAAACTAGTTAGTTCAAAAGTAACAAGGTATGGACTCTAGTGCCAGCTCCACCTGGTAAGAACATCACAGGCACTAGATGGATTTATAGAAATAAGATGGATGAATTTGGAAACATCATCAGAAACAAGGCCAGGCTGGTGGCACAGGGGTATACATAGACTGAAGGGATTGATTATGATGAAACGTTTGCTCCTGTAGCAAGACTTGAAGCCATCAGAATCTTCCTCGCTTATGCTGCTTATATGAACTTCATTGTGTATACAAAGGATGTTAAGAGTGCCTTTCTCAATGGAGATTTGGCTGAGGAAGTATATGTTGCATAGCCTGAAGGATTCGAGAACAACGAGTTTCCCAATCATGTGTACAGACTACACAACCCATGTATGGGCTGAAACAAGCTCCAAGAGCATGGTATGAAACTCTTTCTAATTGTTAACTGAAAATAAATTTGTCAGGGGTTCTATTGATAAAACACTCTTTACCTTCAAGGACAAGAGTGATTTCATCATTGTGTAGATTTATGTGGATGATATCATCTTTGGGTCAACTAATGTTAATCTTAGTAAAAGTTTTTCTAAATTAATGACCATGAAATATAAGATAAGTATGATGGGTGAATTAACTTACTTTTTGGGTTTTCAAATTAAACAATCTCCTAAGGGAATTTCTATTTGTCAAGAAAAGTATGTTAAAGATTTACTTAAAAAATATGACTTAGCTGATTGTGCATCAGTGAAATGCCCCATGCTTCCACCCAACAACTTAGGTCCTGATGAATCAAGGGTCTCTGTTAATGATTCGGTCACTCATGTATTTAACAGCTAGTCGTCCTGATATCTAATTCTCCACGTGTCTCTGTGCAAGGTACCAAGCTAACCCAAAAGAATCCTATCTAGTGGCTGTTAAGAAAATTTTCAGGTATCTCAAAGGAACAACCTCCCTAGGTCTATGGTATCTAAACTAATCAGGCTTTGATCTCAAGGCCTATTCAGATTCAGACTATGCTGGATGCTGTATTGACAGGAAAAGCACCTCAGGCAGCTGTCAAATCCTAGGAGGAAAATTGGTTGCATGGAGTGCTAAGAAGCAAAACTCTTTGGCCATGTCATCAGCTGAAGCATAATATGTTGCTGCTGCCAGCTGTTGTGCTCAGGTGCTCTGGATGAAAGTCAATTGGCTGACTATGAGATCTTATATGATAAAGTACCAATCTTCTGTGACAACACCAGCGCTATTGCCATCTCCAACAACCCTGTTCTTCACTCTCGAAATAAACACATTGATATCAGGTATCATTTTTTCAGGGATCATATAATGAAGGGAGATATTGAGCTGCATTTCCTTCCCACTAAGCTACAACTAGCTGACATTTTTGCAAAGCCTTTGGCTGAACCTTCGTTTAACAGGCTAGTTGCTGAGCTAGGGATGCTTAATATCTCAAAGCCTGTGGCTTGATAATAAATGTGTTCATTAAATGTCTGATTTAATATTAAATGTTTTTTACATGAAACTAGGTAGTTACTTTCCAAGTAAATGCTAAAAAACATTCCCTATATTTAATTATTTCATTTTCCGAATAATGAGGAGACAAATGGTTTTGAAACGTCAAGGGACCCACATGTGCAGTCTTTTTCACACTACGCATTAAATGCGTTTGAATAACTGTTTCAAAATTTTGAATATAAATATTGTCTCACGTTTCTTCTCACCTACCACTATTCTCATTTCACAATCTTATCTCTCTCTCTCTAACCTTTCTCTCTCTAAACCCTTCCACCATTTTCGCTTTTTCTTCAACCTAAATCCATGGCATTCCCAGTTCCCAAGGCTTCAAACGTCACCTTCGAACTCAATGAGAGCATCCTTGCGTCTAACAACTCGATTAGATGGCTCCAGGCTCCTAATGAATCCTACACAGATTTGGTGAACTTTATGAAGAATTTTGATGTAAGTGAAGCACTCAAAAAGACCCCAACCGTTTTCTACCAAGAATACCTTAGGGAATTCTGGTATTCTGCTGAAGTCATTGACGACACCATCACTTTTAGCCTCTCGTGCAATGAACACCCCTTTTCCTTCTCTCTCAAAGACTTTGCTAATGTTGCTGGGCTAAGACATGGAGATGAGTGCCTGAAGGTTGTAGACAAAAAGGCTGTAAACGACGCCGTTGCCACACTTAAACCCACTTATGATGTAAACCCAGCTCTCACTCCTGCTGAAGTTCTTTCCAAGTCTCCCCTGAAGATCAAGTACTTTTCTCCTATGTGACGTGTCCTTTTCACTCACATAGTCAAGTCCCTGGGTGGTATGCAGGTTTCTCAAGACCAAATGTCTTTTAATCACCAATCCAATGCTTTTGGGCTGATCTGGGGCACAAACATTGATGTTGGAAGCATACTCTTCTCAAACCTGGTGGAAAAGCTCAAGGGACCAAATCAGGTCAAGGAGAAAAATATCTGTTATGTTCGCTTTCTTTCTCTTCTCTTTGAAATCCTGTTGGGTGACACCTACCACAACTCTACTGTCACATCCCTGAAGCCTTATCGCATTACTAGAGCTATCTACAAGGAGATTGGACCTGAAGATGTCTTTGCTACCTCTCACATGCTGAACATCGCCAATACACAACCTTCTGTTGTGAAGTCCTTGCTCCCTTCCTCTGAGAAGGTGAATACCTCTGATGTGCCTGGCAAGTCTACGTCTTTGACCTCTAGGCAGCACACCATGACGTCCGTGGCAACAACTGGCCAACAACCTAATAAGAAGAAAAACCCATCTTCTTCCCACACCAAAACTGTTGCAAAGGCCAGGGTAAAGAAGAACGTGAACCTCTCATCCTCCTCTGTTCTAGAGACTCATGTGGAATCAGAGACTTCACCTGACCAACAACAAGGGTCTAGCGTCTCGCTGTCAGCCGAGACAATAGGGAACCAGCCCAATTCTGCTGATATCGCACAGGTAATCAGTCTTATGATCTTTATAGGTCCACAAGCAACCACTCTCAAATGTCTGTAGGTGAGAGTGGTGAAGTTAGGGTTATCCTCGACCCATAGAAGTCATTGTATGCACTTAGAAATCCTTAAAAGTTCTGTACACCCTGTCTATGCACCAGGGAGTTATTCATTTGTGTTTCTAAAGCACCCCGATGACCCTACACCCTCTAAACAGTATTCAGGCAAACAACAACCTGAATACATATATGTCTCGACCTAGAGTAGATGTACCTCACACAACCTCTTGGTTCCCTCAAAAAAAGAATCCCAAAAGTTTTACTTTTAGGGGAGCTGAATAATCATCCTTAGCTCTTCTAGGGACAACGTTACAAGACGACCTTAACCTACATCTTTTTCACACTTAAAAGAATCCCAAAGGATTTATCCTTTCTGGGGGAGCTGAATCATCACCCTCAGCTTTCCTAGGGACAGCGTAACAAGCGATCTTTACCTACATATGTTTCACACTTAAAAGAGTCCCAAAGGTTTATTAACCTTTTGGGGGGGGCTGAATAATCACCCTCAACCTTCCTAGGGGCAATGAATGGCGATCCTTAACAACATATGTTTCACAATCAAAAGAGTCCCAAAGGTTTTAACCTTTGGGGGGGGGGGGGGGGGGGCAGAATAATCATACTCAGCTTTCCTAGGGGCAGCGAATGGCGACCATTAACCTCATGTTTTTCACTCTTAAAAGAATCCCAAGGATTTATCCTTTGGAGTGGCTGAGTAATCACCCTCAGCCTCTATAGGACAACAAACTGGCGACCATTCCCCTTATTTATTTCCCTGTTATTAATTTAAACCAACTTGCAGGCTGATGTTGTACAGCCAAACATTGAATCTCTAGAGAAGCGAGAAAAAGAAGCTGATACAATGATTCAGGATCAACCAAACGAGGAGGAGCCCATGCCTGATGTTGAAGAGGATGTGCTCTCCTTAGTAGATGACTTCTTTGAACCTGAATCAATGCCTCATGATGAGATTCTCCCTGAGGGGATGATTGAGGAGGAGGAGGATGAAGAAGATGATGTCCAGCAATCCATGTCTCCTCCAAAGGATATCGCTGTGTCCACACCAAATGTTGATACCACTCCTCCTCCCAAGGAAACTGTAGTAACTCCCACCTCTGCTACCTCTGCCACTACAGTCTTCCAAAGACCTGCATATGATCCGACAACTGAATTCTTATTGTTTGATCATCCTACCCAAACCAACTTTGATGTATTACCAAGGAAGGATGATTATGTACAACAAAGCCTGAACATCCATGATCTTAAACCTGAACATCATCAATCAGATATGGAACGCCTGTCAAGAAAGCTAGATCTCATAAAATCTGAAATGCATTCTTTCACTGTCAACTTTCCAAGGATCATAACATATGCGGTTAAGGATGCTGTCACTGAACCTATCAAAGATGGTACAAGAAAGGGAGTGTCCCAAGGACTTAGTCATCTGTCCACACGTATCAAAGATGCCATCATCACAGAGGTCCCTGCAATTTTCCGTACTCATGAGTTGACAATGCATAGACAGTTTGAAGCTGTACGAAACTGGAAACTTCGTCACACCAACTTCAATCATTGATTGTGTTCATCGCAACACAAATGGAAATTGCAACCACCTACTGAAAATTGCCAGAGCTTAAAGGACCAGACAACGAGAAATGGTTGCCTCTGTTGAGCAGATTGCTAAGCACTTTCAGGCACGTTCATCCAAACGTCTAAAATGACAGGCTGAACGTGAGGGGGAGAAGGAAAAGGTACTTAACCTTGAATCTGCCAAACAAAGCTCCGACTCTGCTGATAACACTATTTCTTCACCTGTCCCTCTCCAAGTCATCACACCAGTGATCATACCTGATGATGAGTATGAAATTAAGGGGGAGAAACAGACAAAGGATGGAGTTGATTCATCAAAATCCCTGACTCTGGTTAACACCAGCAAGGCTGTGGATGATGGTGAACCAGCTGCGAAGAAACATAAGTTCACTGTTATCTCCCTACCCAAAGCTACATAAACCCAAGCTCAAACGGCTTTTCTCAAAAGAGTTGAAGAGCTGAAAAACAGAAACGTGGTATCCTCTGTCTCAAAAAAGGAAAGGAAATATTTGTGGTAGACTCAGACGCCAAACTAAAGAAAATAGTTGCGCTACTAGGGACATGAGGATCAACCACAGACCCATCCCAATTTACAACCTTCACAACTTCAAATGAGAATCCTCTAACACCTGAAGAATTTGAGAAACAGGCTATTGAATTCAAAAGGTTAAATGAAATCAAGAAAGCCAAGGAGCTCAATGAGGAAACTCTGAGAAAAATGACTCCACTTCAAAGGGAGAAACAAAGACAAAGGTTGAAAGAGATGGAAGCCAAACGCACAGAGGCACTGAATAAGGTAAAATCTGGTTATGATGCCTACGTCAACAACAAGTATGAACCTGGAAAAATCACTAAGTTCAAGTAGACCATTCACAAGTCTACTAACAGACCACAAATGATTTTGTGGAGAGATAACCAATAGGCCAATATGAATGTCTTTGAAGACTTCAGGATAAAGTAACTTGGCTTGTCTGAATGGTTTGAACTTGAAGCTTTGGCTGCTAAAAGAACTAGACAGGTAAATTTTACTCTTCTTAAGACCCTCAAAGCTAAGTTCAATTGGGTTAAAGAAACTGCAGCCAAACTTAAGATAGATCCCCCACCACAGCTGTTTGAACAAGACCCCCCAAAGCCTGGAAAGCTAAGAAGAAGGATGACTCAACTTGTTAAGGAGACCTTCGTTACTGATGATGTCCAAGTGGATGGAATGCACAGGGATTTGATTTTATCAAATGGGATTGTAGGTCCTATTGATGGTCAGACTTACACTGAACCTGAAAGAGGTATGGCCTTCATGAACAGAGCTTGTCAATATGCATTCCAAAGGGAAGATGAGCTAGGATTAGCATCAACCATTCAGCAGATTTGTCTCAAAAGGGACTTAAAATCAACACAGAGTATTCCAAGGTTTTTGCACAAGCTTTGCAGGCCAAATTGGATACTAGGACAGACTTAGCTGAAGTTGAAGAAAGAATCAAAAATGATGAATATTGAAGGATTTCACAGATGAAATTTACCTTCATATTTTATTTTACTTTTTTATTGTACTTGTAATTTACTTTAAGTATTAGTAAAAGCATGAGGTATGTTTGTTTAGATCTGTTATGAGTAAGAAGAAGCTGTTATCTCACTTACCTTAACTTAGATAGATCTAGCTGTATTTATGTTTAAATAGGGGGAGATTGTTGGGAATCTAAGTTTGTTAGATTCCCTGTATCATAGATTTAAACACAAATCAAGTTGTTAGATAGTATCTTGCCTGTGCCAAGGAGGCAGGCAAGTATCGCAAGACTCACAGAGATCTAAGTCTCTCTGAGCAACCTCAGAGGAGTCCATGTTAGAGATATTGTCAGGGAAGTCGAAGATTACTTGAAGACATACACATTGGCTGTGATGGATAACAGCTAAGATGTATCAGGGACTCTGAGGGGTTGAGGGTTAACAGGGGTGGCAATACCCTTTTAATACTCAGCACAATTTGGACATACCTTATTGTGTACGAGACTATGAAGAAAAGGGAAACCGCGCCATCTCTGTTTCCTTAAAGTATTGTTGCAGACTACCAAGAACAGAAGAGCATCTTATGACAGAAGTCTGACAAGTGTCTGTCTAGTGTAGTCACCATCAACAAGTACTTAGATTCAACCTCGTACCACTATACATAGGTTATGTAGCCTAGCATTAAAGTTCAACACTTAGATAGAATTCAAACTTTAATGCTTAGAACTTATAGAACCAAACAGCTGCGAATGTGTTCATAAGTTAGGTTTTAGTTTGTTCAAAGTGTGCACAACACATTGTCCTCAAATGGTGTTATCCATAACACTTGTAATTCTTTATTATACAATAATAAGTATTACGTTTGAAAAGTAATTAAGTCTGTTGATTAGTTAAGTTTATTGTTTCTAGCATAGTTTAGGGACTTTCATTAGGGGAAAAAGCCAAAGCATGCCAGAAAATCTACCACCCACAAAGCTGCTTGAAACATAAGCTCATTGTGAGCCCTTGATCCAATTCAAACAGCTCACATGTCCACAAACATCCAAGAAAAGTTCACATGAGTCCAAGGTTTTAAAAATCCTCAAGGGCATTTCAGGAACTTCAAGACCTAGGGTTTATGTTTTTTAAGCTTTCTAGTTCATCATTGTAGCCTATATAAGGCATAGGACCTGGTTCATTTAGCTTTTGCTCTTGGTTTTTCCTTTATCACAAATCTGTAAATCTTTCTTTTAAATTTATGAAAAAGTGTTTGATATTGCTGATGAAATCCAAGTGCCATCTTATTCTATGATTGTTTATGTTTCATGTTTGTGTTTTTGAAATCTTAAAACCTGTTTTTAAACCTTGTGCAAGAAATTGCCAAGTTTTCTAAAAAACTTGATATTTTGCTAAGTCTTTGGTACATCCTTGGAATGTTTGGATTACAAGTGATCTAAACACCCTGATAAGAAGATTATCAAGGTGTTGGGAGCTTGTGGTTTGGGGATAATCAAGGAGTGGGTAGAAGGGTTGCATTAATCAAGCTTTTTCACTTTTATTTTTTATACAAATTATGCTCTAACCTTTTTGAATCTTAGAAGGGTTGTATTGGAAGCTTGTGTATTGTTTAGCTAGACACATCAGCTCAAAAATTCGTGAGTGTGGATGTACATTCATGAGGTTTAAGCATTCTTACCCAAAATCTGATAAAATACTTGATTTTTGGTGATTTTGTGTTCCGCTGTTATAATTGTTGTTCTTGTGGCTTAAAATTTCTAGATACTGCATAATATTGATGTTATTGTGCTAGATTGGGCTTGGGTAACATTAAATTACACATTTGCTTTGTTAAAATTAGATTTAAAAAGTGAAAGGGGTGTTTGGGTTTACCTGTTTGAGCTTTCAATTTGGATTTGAGTTAGTGTTAAGTGTTGTTTATTGCTTGTATCTGATAAATACTTGGTTGTGTGCTATTGACTGTAAGTTTTTGGCTTTTGAACATCAAAATCTTTATTGTGGTATAACTTGTTGATTTTTGCATGTTTTGACCTAATACCTTGGTAACACATAGATTGTATGCATGCTTAGGGCTAGCAAGTGATTAAATCAAGTTTATATAACCAATTAAAGATATTTGAGGGTTTGAATCTTGTCTTGTGGTCAAGTATATCAACAAAGTTTGAAATATGCTTGTTCTTGTTCATCGGTAACTTTTTGTGGCTTGAATCTTTGTCCAAACCTTGAATCATTGCATGAAACCAGTTAATTTATGTTCATTTCAAATAATCTAAGATGTTGTGTGCATTTGGTTCAATTTGGTTGGCTTACTCTTGGTAAAACTGCTTATTAAGTTCATAACTGCTTGTGTTCAGTTCTGGCGCATATCTGGTGATCTTTTGATTAAACCGTATCAATTGGCTTGTTGAAATTGTGTTTTTGTGATTGCATTTGACTTCTTATAACCCATTGGTTATAAGGGTGCCTTTTTGTGGCTTGAATACAACAAAAATCCATATAAGACAAAAAGTCAAAATAGTCAAGCAGTGGGAACTCCGTTCCCCTGTTGCTAGCCACTACTAGTGTAATTTGATCATCAGCTTATTCATAAGCTATTCTAGCTTATTTGGACTTGCAACAACTTATTTTTTGTGATCAATCTTCCTTATTTGACCCATTGAACTAATCTGGAGCATATTAGGGTTTGACTTTTAGGTTTGACTAGAAAACCAAACAAGTTGACTTTTACATAAGTGCTTATTTGCTTATTCCAGCTTATTCAGTGTGCTTATTGGAAATCTTTTTGATTATTTTACTTAATAAGTCATTTAAATCATTTTGCAACTTGAATCACCACTTGAGGTAGCCTAGAACTCAAAAACGACTATTTTGTCATTTTGTGAAGAGAGCTTTTGCTTATTTCAGGCTTATTTCTTAGGCTTTTTCAAAATTTCTTTTCACAGATCTCTTTGGTTACTCAAAAGAAGCTTGTGTGTCAAATTAGAGCTTGTGGCATTAGCTTATAGCTTAATGGGCCAAAAAGCCCATTAAGAATAAGCTCTTGACTTATTAAGTTGTGATAAGCTCAGTTTCAGCTTTTGGGCCTTTAGAGTTTTGTTTTTAAAATTAAATTTTGAGTCAAATAGGAAGTTTTGAGCTTAATTGGACAACTTTTGCTTATTGGGCCTAAATTAAGCCCATTAAGTGGACTGTTTGGGTGTTTGGCCCATTTTAAGGCCCAATAGAGGTATTTTTGTAATTTTAAATTCATTTCTATGTTATTTAGGTTAAAATAAACTAGATTGTAACGTTTTAGAGTTTTTTTATAAATTTTGAATTTTTATTAATATTTTATTATTATTTTATTATTAAAAATTAAATTTTAGTATTTTGCAAGTTTTTCATTTTTCCTACTTTAAATACTTTAAGTTACGAATTTTAAAATTTTTATATTAATTAAAGTGTCATTTGATTAACTTTTAGAATTATTTTAAGTTTTTATAGTTTTTAATCATTTTTAAATAGTTTTAATTAATTTTAAGATTTTCAAAAATAGTTTTTAACTTAGTTAAGTCATTTTAAAGGTTTACAAAGTAAAAAATCTCATTTTGGGCTTTTTATTAATTAATTTGATTTTTTGGGCTTTAATTAGCATTAAAAAATTAATATTTAATTAAATAAAAGGGTTGAGTGATTTTTGATTTTTTGTAAACTCTAATTACATTTTTTAGGATTTATTGCAATATTTTAGGAAATTTTAGGGTAATTTTTAAATTTAGTCACTTTTTAAGGTTTTACGTGTACAACTTCGTCTTAGTTTAATTCATAATCTTAACCGTCATTCTTTTCTATTTTTCTTTTCTCATAAATTATAATCACAAAGTTAATCATTTTTTTACACAACACACAAGCCTCCTTGAGAACGATCCCCACTTTTGGGTCATTTACTTTTGGTTTTCCTAAATCACTTGTTAATACTTACTCTAATTACCTTGTTTTCCTAAACAAGTGTAAAACTACAACCATCATCCCCCAATCCCCACTATCCAGTTCTCCCACTACAAGCTATTCTATACGTAAAAAATCCAGTTTTTTCCCGGTACTGTTTACTAGTCACTAAACGATCACATGAAGTGAACTTAACACCACACTTGGCGCCTACCCTACTAGAGTTATGTTGTTATATGATCTAAGAACTTTAAAAACCAGTTTTTCTTTATACTTACACGTTTAACCCTTTCTTTTAGTCTGTACGCCAAAAGTCGTTTTCACCAAAACTGATTTTTTTGTACATGCTAAATATTTGTCACCAAAAGCCCGACCTAAACACTATAAATTTTAATGAAAACCTCCAGTACTTTCATATATATTATATAGAGTTTCTAAATAAAAGATCTTTGGCTATCTTATTCGTTTGGTTAGGTTTGGACTCAAATTCTCGAAATCCAAATTTATTCCTGAACAGCGCATTGTTTTTGTAAAAATTGTTTGAAGACCTCCCCTGACTACATTTTCGACCAACCTTACATTTTTTAAAATTAGACTCTCTGAACTTAATTTAAAAGAAAATAAATTCAACCAAAGGTGCTACCTACTGCCCGGAATAGTCGACACAAGACAACCCTAAAAATCAGACTGTTTTACGCCTTTATGCACTAACCCTCTAAACATCATTAATTATCCCTAAATTATTAAACAAGAACCCTAAAATCATTAATGGATCTTAACTAATATATTTTCCAGAAATGTAATAAAACCTTAATCATCTCAATGATGGTTAATTAACATTACAATCATGATTAATTAATAAAAACATGAATTATATTAAAGTTAAATTGATCACTTACCTTGAAATAAGAAAAATTTTATGAAACACTAAAAACCTTGTAGAAACCGTCGACAAAAAAAGAGCTGGAGAAAATAATGTGTTTTGATTTGTTTTTATATTAAAACAATGAGAATCCTAGCCCAACACAAATAATACTTTTTTTTTAATTTTTTCCTTTTTCTTATTTTTTGCACCGTCCTTTATAATTCCTTTACCAAAAATACATTTTTTATTTTATTATTAAATTCATTTTTTAATAATTATTTCCTTAGTTATATTTTTTTATTAATCCCTTAATTAATTAATTACACCTAAACCTTTTAACTAGTCAATTTTACGCGATTACCGTAAAATACGTAAAATATACAGTTTTATGAAAATTCTTAAAATATGAAATAAACTATATAAGAAAGTCATAAATGACTTAAAACCATCCCATAAATTATTCCCGTCACTAAATACCTCATCTGAGAGCTCAAAATGCTAAATCCTAAATCGTAAATATTACGATTTACTATAATACATATACGTACACATAAAATTCTAAAATAGCACCGCGTTCTATCATACTTGCATCCAAGTGAACTAATGAGCACGAACTAAACCCATCATAACATTATATAATGTACCACGCAATACATGAACGATGACTAACATCCAATCCAAGGATCAAATATAAACGGAATGCACGTAAACGCACACTAAGCACATAATCAAAGTCAAACAGTCAAAAAAGACAAATCTAAAATATAGGGTTGTCACATCACTCTCTCTTAATATAAATATCTTCCCGAGATTTACTCCCATACGCAAACTTATTCTCAGCAAACAAACGAGGATACATATCCCTGATAAAACCTTCACGTTTAAGCGTGAACTCAGTTTATACTAAATAATCTCAACCAACAACACACGAGCCTTAACCGTCTAGGAGGAAACTTATTAAAACCATAAAGTTATGTAACCAACCTAACTAAATCTCGCAACTCATCAAACAAGAACTGTCTTGAAATCAAGTTAGGAGCCATCACATAACTCGACGGGTTTAAAATAGTCACCCCAATTTTAGTCTTACTCATAAATACCATAAATCAAAACTCATCAAATATAACCACGTATTCTAAGGTCTAAATAACTCTCAGACTCCATCCCAACTCATCTCTATGTTAACCCTTCAAGTGTTCATTACCCCAAAATACCCAAAACACGAGTTTAAACCATGTTGTCCGAAAATTAACCTTGAACTCGACACTTGTACAATTAATTAGACTTAGCTACTGACCTCCATTTGCTAAACATTCTGAATATTTGAAAAGTACGTTCCGAGTACATAATTTTAGGCTTTTGAATCACCCAAAAAGCATTAAAAACGAACAAGTTATGACCAAAACGATTTTAATCTAAAACCTGCCTAGGCATTAGCGACAATTTCTGACAGTTTAGCAAAGAATTTGGCCAGTTTAGCGACAGTTTCTGCCTAATCTGATTTAAACAAAAAAAAACGATTTTAAACCTTAAAACCCCTTATTAATCACAAAAATCAAGCCCTAATTTATTTTAATTCTATAAAATTAAAAATACTCACCCATCATATGATTAAATACATGATTTTAACATATTTAATTAAATAAGAACAAAATTTTAACTAAAGATTATTAGCTTTAGGTGATCAAAACCAAACACTTCTAAAAAAAAGCCATGATTATATGTTAAAGAATTTATATTTCCCCTTATTTTAAGCACGATTCCGACACTTTACCCTTATTTCACCGACTACCAACAACTATTTTAACTAATTGCAAATTCCATTTTTTTACCATGTATGACTCAAAACAAGATATATCGTTATCCCAAAAAGAAATCTCCACCATCTCAATAGCCTCTACACCAAAAGTACCGTACAAACAAAGACGTGAAATGAGGACTCGATAAATGCGCTATTACAGAAGTTGAACATCCCAAAGAGAAAAGATCTAGAAAACCATCCTAAGAATGCAACCGATAAGTAGAAGGGATATATACATATATAGGCATAGGCGTACATACACTCAAGTCCATCCAACATATATTATACAAGCATGTATTAACCCTCTTTCATGCAACCATACTTAGGAATCCATTGATTTCGTGGTACTTATATAACTATGTTGGCCACCATACTTATACCAGTCCTCTTTCACTGATGCACTCCCTCCTATGATGACACTTATAAGAATTAATACTACACATAACACATCAGTCTACCAACTCAAATAAGCACATAGATCATACAACTCACATAAGCACAAATCCACAACATAACATAAGGTCCAAAATTCCATGTATTAAAATAACATAGCCAATGCATGAAACACATAAATTCGTAATCCAGCTGAACCAGCGTAGACAAAATTCAAAATGTATAAAGAACATGAAAGCATAATTAAATGAAATCCAACAATGACTAGCGTATACGACTATGGTTCAACCCGTACTAGTCAAAACTCATAAACAAAATAACATGTAGCTAAGTATGAACTTGCTATGGTTCAATTCATACTAGTCAAAACATCGCAATAAATAACATCTAAACACATCAATTAATATAAAATGCACACATACTCCTATGACGCCTATATGCAGGGACCCTTAAGCTATAGACTAGGCTACACGACTAGGCAACCTAATTCTCTATAAACATTGTCTCTGACACCATTCTGTTACACCTCGTCGTGACGGAAACACGGGGCAAGACGTATGGATATCATCACAACAAACGGTGTCTCTATAGAGAAAACTACATGCAAAAGAAATGTCATAAATGACGACATAATGTCGTGACAATATCTCAACAATGCAGGAGTCTAGGTAAGTAGGTAACAATCCTACCGCTTACCCGAGACAAACAATTAACATAAACAAAGCAAACATATAGGTGTCCAAGTATCACTTATTCAAACATTAATTAAAGGCTAAGAGGAAAGGAGGTTCCTCCAAATGCATTCCTAAGCCTCCAAAACTAGCCACTCCTATTCTCATGCTTTACCACATTCTCACCTGAAAGAGACACTAAAATATGTCAACATAAAGTTGGTGAGAACATAGGTTTAAGTTATCAAAACATCTTAAGAAACCTTGTCAACCGCTATAAATATGTTGAAGAAAACAAATTAAAGCAATGGACCATAATGTGATAATCATGTTACATACAACTACAAACAAAGCACAATTATATCAGTCAAGAACACACAATAAGAACAATTCACCACACTATAACAATCAAGAAGTATCCCGTCACACACACAAGAACAATGCACCATACTATGACAATCAAGAAGTATCCCGTCACATACACAAGAACAATGCACCACACGATCCAGTTCTTTCCCACACCATTAGTGGAAGATGAACCATATCCCCGTCGAGATATCTTGCCTTCGAAGAGACGATGCACAAGTACTCAGGACGGATCGTTCCCCACGCTCTACACACATCACAACTGGTCCCATAGACACCCATACATCTATGTACAAAGCCAATCACAACCTAAACAAAATTCACATATCAGAACACATATCAAAGCACATATGAGAACACATAAGCACGCATGTCACACAATAACACATATATGTCCAAACATTTATAAAAAATATAGTACCAAAACATTTTAAGAACACCACAAGTTTCATCTCCATCCCATACTAGAAGAAAACATTTAAAAAATCAGTGAAAATGAGACTATGAACTCACCTGATAGCACAACAAGCTAG
Source organism: Glebionis coronaria (assembly GCA_025667525.1). Taxonomy (NCBI): domain Eukaryota; kingdom Viridiplantae; phylum Streptophyta; class Magnoliopsida; order Asterales; family Asteraceae; genus Glebionis; species Glebionis coronaria. The sequence goes on along the minus strand of CM046881.1, from coordinate 342,650,117 downwards.
CACTCCTGCAAACCTATAAAATCATACATGACACCTTAGCTCAGTTCTTAACACCCAAGTTAAGTAACAATCAAGGATATGAATCTAATCCCCCAATCCCCACTATCAAGTTCTCCCACTACAAGCTATTCTATACGTAAAAAATCTAGTTTTTCCCCAGTACGGTTTACTAGTCACTAAACAATCACATGAAGTGAAATTAACACCACACTTGGCTCCTACCCTACTAGAATTATGTTGTTATATGATCTAAGAACTCTAAAAACCAAATTTACTTTCTACTTACACGTTTAACCCTTTCGTTTAGTCTCTACGACAAAAGTCGTTTTCACCAAAACTGATTTTCTGTACATGCTAAATGTTTGTCACCAAAAGCCCGACCTAAACACTATAACTTTTATTGAAAACCTCCAGTACTTTCATATATATTATAAAGAGTTCCCAAATCAAAAATCTTTGGCTATCTCATTCGTTTGGTTAGGTTTTGACTCAGATTCCCGAAATCTAAATTTATTCTTGAACAACGCATTGTTTTTGTAAAAATTGTTTGAAGACCTCCCCGAACTCCATTTTTGACCAAACTTACATTTTTAAAAATAGACTCTCTGAAATTAATTTTTAAAAAAAAAACTAGACCAAAGGTGCTACCTACTACCCGTTACAGTCGACACAAGACAACCCTAAAAATCAGACTGTTTTACGCCTTTATGCACTAACCCTCTAAACATCATTAGTTACCCCTAAATTATTAAACAAGAACCCTAAAATCATTAATGGATCTTAACTACTATATTTTATAGAAAATTAATAAAACCCTAATCAACTCAATTATGGTTAATTAACATTACAATCATGATTAATTTATAAAAACATGAATTATATTAAAGTTAAATTGATCACTTACCTTGAATTAAGAAAATTTTTATGAAACCCTAAAAACCTTGTAGAAACCGTCGAAAAAAAAAAGAGCTGGAGAAAATAATGGTTTTTGATTTTTTTTATATTAAAACAATGAGAATCCTAGCCCAATACAAATAATACTTTACTTTTTTTTTCTTTTTCTTATTTTTTTCACCGTCCATTATAATTTTTTTACCAAAAATATTTTTTTGTAATTTTATTATTAAATTTGTTTTTAATAAGTATTTCCTTAATTATATTTTTTTTATTAATCCCTTAATTAATTAATTACACCTAAACCTTTTAACTAGTCAATTTTACGCGATTACCGTAAAAATACCTAAAATATACAGTTTTATCAAAATTCTTAAAATATGAAATAAACTTTATAACTATGTCATAAATGACTTAAAACCATCCCATAAATTATTCCCGTGATTAAATACCTCATCCGAGACCTCAAAATGCTAAACCCTAAATCGTAAATATTACGATTTACTATAATACATATATGTACACATAAAATCCTAAAATAGCACCGCATTCTATCATAGTTACATCCAAGTGAACTAATGAGCACGAACTAACCCCATCATAACATTATATAATGTACCACGCAATACATGAACGATGACTAACATCCAATCCAAGGCTCAAATATAAACAGAATGCACGTAAACGCACACTAAGCACATAATCAAAGTCAAACAGTCAAAAGTGACAAATCCAAAATCTAAGTTTGTCACATTATTGTTAAGGTTATGGTAAAGGAATAGTTGCACTTCATTTGGCTCATAAAACTAGCCTAAACTCAGTCAAAGTCTTGGTTTGAATCAAAGTCAAACAAGTTTAAAGGTTTAAAGTGTTTTGGTTTAGCTGTGGTCAAATAAGCATAAATAGTCACCTTTAGAACATCATAAATGATTCGTTATTGTAACTTAGGCTCTGAGTTTAGGTGTTTTGGAATGCCTGTAGTATCAGCTTGTGGAGTCTAGGTATAAGTTTTCACTAGTTCTTACTTGATAAGCCAGTGTTAAGCTCTGAATATAGCTGATCAAGCCATAATCCTACTGTTTGCTTATTTATTTTAAATAGAGCTTATTCAGTCATCCACCAGTTTAACATCTTCATTAAAGTTGCTTATAATCATCCTTAGATCATTACCTATGAATTTGAAGCTTATTGCTCATGGTCAAAAAGTAAACCTGCTTATTAATAAGTTGTTTTTAGACTTTGAGATCAAATAGCTTATTCAGTGTCTTATTTCCAAATCAAAGCAACATTTCATCATTTTTACTAGCTTATGAGTAGATCTGGGAGTTTTTAGCTTAATTGCTTAAGTAGATAAGCAGTTTGGAACTTATTGGCTTATTAGAAATTCTGGCTGAGAGATTGACCTTAACTCATAAGCTGAAATTAAGTTTGGCTAGGTAAAATTAAATTTTAAGCATTTTAAAAAAAGAATCAGCTCTTTTCATTCAGTAATAAGCTCATACCAGCTTATTTGTCTCTTTTCCCGTTTTTCTTATTAATAAATTTGGAAATTGCATTTAGGTCCTTATATTCTCTGGCTGTTTCTTGTATATTGCAACAACATCCTTCATCTTTCCATTTTTTTCTTATCGGCCCAGAAAGTAACTGAGCTAGGTTTTACTTTTGGGCCAGCATATCATTTGGGCTAGGATTTGTTTTTGGGCTTTTCAAGAAAATTGGGTTGCGTTTGGTTTATATTCATTTCAAAATTCATCTTCAAATTTTATAAAAAATAGATTTTAGATTCTATATAAAATAAATAGTTTTAATAAATAATAAAAAATAGATAAAAAATAATAAAAAGTATAAAAAATCAATTTTAATATTTTGGCAATTTTACATTTACGTTTTAGGGTATTTTTACATTTTGCATTTTTCATTAATTGCATTTACATTTCATTTTTCATTTGTGTGTGCATTACTTACTAGTACTTTGTGCTTTAATTGTGGTACGTGCACTTTGTTCTTAGAATAAATGCGTATTAAGTAGATATTATTTTTACTCTTTTTACGTGCTTTGTTTGAAATAGACATAGATACCAAATCCTTTTATTGAACAAAAACGATTAATTTCTTGTTAAAATTGGAAATCAATTTGAGACGGTTCGAGGAAAAACGATTATACTAAAAAATGAATATTAAATTGGCCGGTTCTATCTCGTTACGATTGACGATTTTTCGTGAGACGATTTGGATTTTGGGATCCATTCACTTTTGAACGTTATTTTTCTTGTTAAAAAAAAATCAGAAATACAAAAAAAAAATCAAAATATAAAAATACAAAAAAAAATTTAAAAATCACAAAAAGCACTTTTTTTCCTAAGAACTGCACCAAAAAAATAAAAAAAATAAAAAAAATTAACATTTTTCCTAAAGTGTTACATAAAAAATATTAAGTATTACTATACATATTATTTTCCTTATTTTGATTTCTATCATCTTTTCTTGTGAATATATCTTCTTAAAATATAAAAATAAAATACAAAAATATTTTATTTTTACTATATTACTATATATATTACGTATACGTAGATACGAACAATCAATACACATATCTCCATAAGTATTGCTTTGCAATATACCGTGATTAGTGGTGTTCTGGTGCTTTTCACGTGTATTGATCAAAGAGTATTAAGGCACAATAGATAAATACTACGAGCTATTTGATCTAGATAGAAAACTCACTATGTACGGGGTATAAGGAGATTGTATTTCACATTCGAAAAGAGAAGGCTCTTAAGTGCTTCGCGTCGTCTCGTTCCTCCGCCCCATTGTGATTCTTTTGAAGCTGATAGTAGTAAGTGGTGTACCACCCAAGTAGTATTACATATATATTTTTTGTAGCTTTTTGATATCGAACCTCGATTGCGGTAATCCCCCCCCCCCCCCCTTCAAAGTCACAAAGGGCAATCCCCTTACTCCTCGGTTTTTAGTTGTATGCGCACTCGCGCGCGTACACACATGCCAAGTGGTGTACCTCGTCCTTCTAAAAATAAGACGGACAACAATCTCGTCACCAATCAAGTCGATCCCGAGCATCGAGCTTTCTACACTACTTTAGCCATGGATAACCGACCAATGATCGAGATCTTGCAATACCACGTTGAGGGAAACGATGACGCGATTGTGGTGCCAGATATTGGAGCAAATAATTTTGAACTTAAAACGGGTTTTATTCATATGGTTTCAGCTACACCATTTTTGGGCCATACTCATGATGAACAACACACTCATATTAAGAGGTTTTTACACTTGGCCAATACCGTCAGGGGCAAAGCCCGGATTTGGCTTGACAAGGAACCACCCTTAAGTATCACTACATGGGCAGATTTGGAGACTAAGTTTATTAATTATTTCTTCCCACCCTCACGTACTACCGCTTTGCGGAATGACATCAGTAACTTTGAACAAAAGTACGGTCAGACATTTAGTGAATCTTGGGATCGTAAAAAAGAACTTTTGAGAAAATATCCATAACACGGTTTTAGCAAAGTTCACCAAATGAATACCTTTTACAACGGATTGCGTTTAAATGACCAAGATTCGCTAAATTTGGCCGCGAGGGGTAATATTCTTGTGAAAACAATGCAAGTAGCATGAGACATTATTGAAAATAAGGCAAAAGTTTTGAGTCGAACTAGGGCTCAAATGGCTAGTGCTAGTGGAGGAGATTCTATTAATCAAGAGGTTACAAATCAAATTAAAGAACTTGCTTCTATTGTGAAAAATCTTGCTTTTAAAGTTGAAAACCCTCCTACTAGACATGTTCATGCCCGTAGTAAGACTTGTGAGACTTTTGGTGGACCACATTCGTACTTTAATTATGACAAGGTTTATAATCAACCCCACGGTGAAGTCTATGCTTACAATAATGATGAAAATGCGAGGGTTCATTTTAGACCAAATGTTGATGTTAACCACTTGTCGTATAAGTCTACTAACTATTTGGCTCCCCCTGGGTTTGTAGCTCACCAAAGTCCACCCCCACCTACCCAAATTACCCAATACTAAAATAGGAACCAAGGTTCACAAAGTGGTAATTTTCAAGGGAATTCAAATGTAAGGGGTTATAATTCAAATCAAGGTAATTTTCAAGGTCAAAACCAAGGTTTAATAATCAAAATCAAGGCTTTAATAACCAAGGTTTTCAAAATCAAGGTTTTCAAAATTATAATCAATATCAAAACTAAGGTTTTCCAAATCAAGGGTTAAATATTCAAGGGTTCTATATGCCTAATCCTCAAATGGACTTGGTTCTTCAAAAACTTAGTGAGCAATATCGAAAGCTTAAGGAAATGCAAGAGTCTACGGATAGGAATTTTATGCAAATGTTGCAAACCCTTCATCCCCAAGGTGCTCCCCCTTCTAACACCGAAACCAACCCAAGGGAAAATGTGAATGCAATTACTACAAGGAGTTGTAAAACTATCGAGGGACCTTCCTTTTCTTCGCCAATAAATGAGAAACAAGGGTCTGAGATCCCAACGAGTTCTATTCACCCTCCCTCACCCACTACTTGTGACATTCCTCCATTAAGCAATCCTTCTACACCTTATATTCACCCTTCCCCTTAATCTTCTACCAACCCTTCGGTTTCTAAGCCTATTCCCGAGGTTGTGAGTGATCCGCTTCTTCCTCAATCTTCTCCAAAACCCAATATAGTTTACCCTTCAACGTTGAGATAGGAGAAGTTGAAGAACAAAGCTGATATACAAGTTTCTAACATCTTGAAAATGTTTAAGAAATTGAATTTCAATATCACCTTTCTCGAGGCTCTCGCTCACATGCCTAAGTATGCTAAAATGTTAAAGGACCTCTTGACCGACAAGGAAAAATTGCTTGATATCGCCAACACCCAATTAAATGAAAATTGTTCCGCGGTTCTTTTGAGAAAGATACCGGTGAAGCTCGATGACCCCGGTCGATTCCTTATCCCTTGAAACTTTCCCGTTGTAGAGAATTTTATGGCTTTGGCAGACATAGTAGCGAGTATCAATCTTATGCCTTAATCCGTATGGAAACAATTATCTCTAGCCTAGCTAGTCCCCACTCGTATGACTTTAGAGTTAGCTAACCGTATGGTTGCTTATCCAGTGGGGATAGCCGAGGATGTTTTCGTAGGAGTCAACAAATTCACTTACCCTGCCGATTTCGTTGTTGTCGACTATGAGATGGATCCCCGCGTTCCCTTAATTGTGGGACGACCCTTCTTGAGGACCGGGCTTACATTGATTGATGTAGCCGCGGGTGAGCTTATAATGAGGGTAGGGGATGACAAAATCATTTTTAACATGAGTAAACTTTCCAAACTTCCCAATGAGACTGAATCCGTGAATTTGATGGATGTGCTTGACTTGTGTAGTAAAAATGCGATTTTAGTAAAAATACATATTAATGGCAAGTATTAAACAAATACGTTAGCAAACGTTAATGCTCGACAATGAAAGTTCGTTCTCGGCGGAGGTGTGTCTTTTATGTGACATAAAAAACCAAGTTTGGATAATTATGTTTTTGAGAGAGAAAGATTTGGAAAATAAAAGACGAGTTACGTTAAAAACTACACTAGGACGCGGAAAACGTAAAAACGTAAAATACGACGAAAATTAAAAGTTATCTAAAAATTCCCAAAAAATTAATTTAAGATCCTAAATATATATCTAGGGTTTACAAATCAAGAAAAATTGTTGAAAACTTTTTAATTAACTAATAATTAATTTTTAAAATGCTAATTAAAGCCCTAAAATTAATTAAATCAAGAAAAAGGCCAAACCAATATTTTATTACTTGTAAACCTCAAATATAGTTTATAAACACTAAAAATATTTTTAAAATTTTTTATACCAATTAAATCCATTTTTAAAGCCCTAAAAACTATTTTTATATTAAAATAATCATAAAAAATAAAATAATAATCAGAAAAATGTGAAACTTTTTTCTAAAATTATATTTTTACATAAACTACTTGGGAAAATTGATAAGTATAAAAAAAATAAAAAATGGTCACAAAAGGACAAAACAGTTGGTCAGTTGACTTTTTTATGGTCAAACTTATAGTTTTGGAGCTTGTTTGTGATTTGTTGTTTTTTATGGGCACAAAGGCACCCCACACCAATTGTAGTGCGAGGAGTCAAATATAACATAAGAAACTCACAGACACAAGCACCAGTTTCAATAAATCATCAAGATTGAACAACAAGAAACTATTTTATGGCTACTAGTGCTATAGCGGGAAACACGGTGAGTTAAATTGCAACTTTGAGCAACCCAAAAGCTAAGAACACTTCGATACCAGATGACTGACCTATAAATCTAACCTAAATATATAATTGAACCAAAATTTCAACCTAAATACTAAAAAAAAAGGGTCAAAATCCTTGCTGATATAAAGTGGTGGACATAAAATAGGGAATGGTGGAACTTGCTGCTATCAGTGAGCTATATCATCAATTTTGAGGCACCAAAACCAGATATTGCGCATCCTAAACTAAACCTAAACTAAGTGTGTACCAGTTTTAGCACAAACATAAACTTAAACAAGCTGCTGGTGTATAACTAACAGAAAATGTGGTGTTGGTTGTTGTTTAGGCAGAACAGTGAGCTTCACATGCAATTTTACCCACCAAAAACCAATGAAAACCCCAAGACCAGGTTGTAGAACTAGACCTACCCCTAGACTAACCTTCTACTAAGTTCCAAGCCACCAAATCCACCAATGAACCTACAACACCTGCTGGTGTGCTTGGAAGGTGGTGATTTCAAGCTAGCTGATGCACTTGGCAGCTTAATGAGATTTGGACTATCTAAATTATGAGACTTCTTTTATACATAGTCTCGCCGTCCAAAACGGGCTTAAAATGCATAAAATATCATTAAAACTGCCAAATATATGCTCGTGTTTGTTTCTTGTGTATTTTAGGTACGGATATTGAGAAAATGGCAAAAAGATCACAAGAATCAATCAAAAACGAACACGGGAAACGAAGACGCACAATGAACCGGGCCCAAGAATGGAATTTCCAAAAATGACCTTGATGAATTGAAGATTGGCAAGAATGGTCCCTCAAGAAATGAAGACTTGTCATTTTATACCCCTGTAAATCCTCAAAATTACAAATGGGTCCCTAAAATATCAAGAATTTTCATATTCAGTCCTTGAAGAACGAAGAAAGTACAAAAGAAGCCCTTGTCTAAAGTTTAAAAATGAGTTGTGCCAAAAATGACAACTTTGGCAAAGTTTTTACAAAGGAATAAAGATTATTTGCTGTTTATTACAAAGTGAAGGAAACAAGAAACATGGGGGGCTATTCTGTCCAGACAAACAACTTCATCCCACCACTCATAAATTGACACCTCACCAATACCCGACCCTACCCCTTTATCCAAACCCAACCCAAGCCCACTTACCAGGTTTATTAATAAACCTGGTCAACAATCCAGTCAAACCCCCAATGTTTTCCCACTAAACACCCAATTCAAAAATTAATACCCCCATTTCAGATAAAACCCACCCTTAAACACCCCATAAACCCTAGTAATCCCAGGTCCAATTAATTTTAAAACAAAGGGGTTTTACCCCTAATTATCCAGATGGGTAATTCATCCCATCAACATCAAAACCCACCACCCATAACACACTCCCGTGACCTCCAAGTGGGTCCCCTATGTTTCCCTGCTGCACTCAAAATGGCAAAATGAGAATCCTTCAGTCCTCCAACGGTTCTGATGCACTTCCATGGTCCCAAAGGATCCAATCAACGTCCAAGATCAAAACAAAGCAGCTGGCATCCAACAACATCACATGGGATGCATTTTGACCAAGATTCCCAAGGGTAATTTTGGATTTTCTTTGTATTAGGGTTTAGCTTTTGAATATTTTATTATGTATTCTAGACTCTTCTTTTCCTTAGTATAAATACAAGGTGGTTTGTACCTTGTATTGTTATTCTAGATTTTGCTAAGTTTATTTGTAATTCCTTTTTTTTTCAATTAAAAGTTGGTATTTTAATTAAAAATAATTCCTTTTTATTTTGTCAAAAGTTGGTATTTTAATTAGCATTAATCTGAGTTCCATAAATATATTGTGTAAACACTTTGTGTTTTGAATTTTCAGAAAAAGGTTTCTGAAAAAGGGTGATTTTTGGAAAAATATTGTTTCAAGATTTGGTTTTCCAGGATTGTAAGTTGATTGGTTTAAGTGTTTTGAAAGAAAAACATTTGAGAAATTTGTGAAAAAAAGATAAAAACAGATTATTAGTATTGTGTTTCTGCATTTGTTCTGAGCAGGTAACACTTGGAGTTCTTGACTGATCTTCCAAGAGATTCAACACATGCCTGAGTCTGTTTGGAGATGGTATTGCAGCCATTGTGGGACCTGGATGTGGGTCCCACAAGGTAAAACCCTTGTTAACTCATTTTCAGTTCAAGTGTATGATTTATGAGATTATGTGATTTTGCATGAAAGTTGTTCAAGTGTGTTGTATGGTTTGATTATGCTCAGTTAGGGATTATTTACATGTTAGATTGAGTTACCATTGATTTGGATTGAGTTTGTCTTGATTTTGTTTGCAAAAATCTCTTTTTGAAAATTTAAGGGGTGTTTGGATTTGCATGTTAACTGAACTCCTTGGGGGATTTTTGTGTTAAAATCAGTCTAGACTTACTCATTAGGTTGTTAGTAAGTGTTATATGTACTTAGGATTTCAGTTTGGGTAGAATTTAAGTGAGTTTGCATGTTCTAGTTTGGTAAAAATAGCATAAAATTCAGTCAATCCATTTTACTGCCTATTTTGTGATTTTTGTGCCATCAAATCTTGATCATTGCTAGATATTAGGTCTGTTTAGGATTGAGTAGGGTTTGTATGTCATTTGCTTAGTTTGTGTGTAAGATTTAGGGGTTTAAAATTCATTTTTGTGCAAGTAATAGTTACCCTTCATCAGTTAACAGTTAGGATTCATCAATAAGCTTTTGGTGCCATTTTTGTGTGATTTCTGTGAAGAACTTGTGTTTTTTCTTGTTTTATTGACTTCCCACAACCCAACTGGTTGTGGGAGTGCCCCATTATCCAAGCAAAAACCAAGCTATAGCTTTCCTAAGCTCATCAGGTCACCAGACCTGATAATTGCACTAGCAGTGGGAAAAAAGTTTCCGCTGCTAATACACTGGTTAGTACTGCTAAGCTAGCAGACAAATCACAAGCACATGTCACTATCAAGTTTTTAGATTTTTGTCTTTAGTGCACTAATTTTAGAGTTAGGACTTGAAACCAGTTTCTATATTTTTCTTATTTTATTTTTGATTTTTCTGTTAAATTAGAATTTTTATTATTGTTCATTTAATATTTTTAGGTTAAATAGCTATTTTTGAATACTTTTAAGTTTCTGTTTTTGGCATTTAGTGCCAAAAATGATTATTTTTCAGTTTTAATAATTTTTATAGACTTAGAAAAAGATTTTAAGATTTTTGGTTTTAAAAGTTTTTACTGTTCACTTTTTATTTGTTTTTTAGAATTAAATTAGTTTAATTAGGGTTTTAATTCAAACTGTTTTTGTCCTTTAGTGAGAATTTTTATATTTTTCAAACTTTTTCATTTTTCTACTGTTCATTAGAGTAATTTAGGATTATTAAAAGTGTCAACTTATTTTTAGCATTATTTTATTATTTTTTATAATTATTTTAGTTTAAAAATATTTTTTAGTGATTTAAAAATAGAAAAATAGTTTTGAAAATTTAGGAAAAATACTTTTTAGTCTTTAGATAATATAAGTAAGTTATTTGTTCAATAAAATAATATTTTGGACATTTTGATTAATTATATTTAATTTTAGGGCTTTAATTAGCATTTAAAATTAAATATTTAATTAATAAAAGGTTTTAAAATATTTTTATTGGATTTTTATTCTTATTTATATTATTTTAGACTTACTTTTAGCTTTTAATTAATTTTTAGGTTTAAAATTTTTAATTTTGTAGTTTTTACGGTTTTACGTGAACGACCTTTTCGTCTTAACTCGATCCGTCTTCGTAACCGTCATTCTCTTCTAATCCCATTTCTATTTTTCTCTCTTCTCATAGCAATAAAATCACAAAGTTAATCATTTCATTACACACACACCAAGCCTCCTTGAGAACGATCCCCACTTTGGATCATAAGTGTTTACGTTTTCCTAAACGTACGCTTAATACTTACCGCTTTTACCTCGTTTTCCTAAACGAGAGTGAATTTACAACTATCATTTTGGCGCCGCTGCTGGGGAGGCGTGTTGTGTTTTTGATTTGAACAATTGTTGTTTTTATATAGCCATAATAAGTATTTGTATTAGTAGCACTCTACTAATACGTATTATCGGTTTTCGGTTTTTGTGTGAATACTATTACTATATTGTATACATAGAACAATAAATTCACAAGTACTCCAAATACGTGAGAAATCACAACCTTGACTTGGGAGGTCATTACCCAATCATTGTATTCGAATCTCAAACCAAAGAAAAAAGGCAAAAATAGATAAATACTTTCGTGAAGCTCAATTTTGAAAAATACAAACTATAAGGTGGGTATAAGGCGGTTGTATTTCACGACCTAAAGGAAAAAGGCTCTTAAGTGCTTCGTGCCGCCTCGTTTCCTCCGCTTGCTTGTGCGTATTTTGAGATTGAAGGCTAATCGAGGGTTTTGCCGCCCAAAGTATTATACATATCATATATATTTTCTTGGTTTCATTGATTAAACCCTCTTGAATGATTTGGCGTTCCACCATCGTTCTAAAGTCATGGAAGGCGTTCACTTCATGTGATCGTTTTCATTCCTTGAGGCTTCTTTAATCAAGAGATTTGATTAAGGAGGAGATTTGTAGATTTTAGTCTACCTAATACAATTCCAAAATCCAAAAAAAAGTAAAAACAATCAAAAATCCAAAAAAATTGAAAAAGTTAAAAACATCAAAAAGAATCTTCTTTGCTCTTCCCCTCGTTGTACGTGACGTTTATGCTAACTCGTAATCAAGCAAAACTTGCACGTAGACGAAAGAACAAAACTCCCACTCCAAATCATTCTAGTGAGGAGTCTCCTATTGACGAACCCATTGTAAGAGAAACACCAACCATGGCGAATCGAACTATGATGGAGTTATTTCAAGCACCCACCGAGGGTTATGAAGAAGCTATTGTGATTCCCGTTATCCTTGCGGAGAATTTTGAGGTGAAAACGGGTTTGTTGTCGATGATCCAAAACAACAAATTCCTTGGTGATGAGAAGGACAATCCACACAACCATATCCGCCAATTCAATCGTCTTACCGCCACTTGCAAATTTAAGGATGTCTCGAATGACTCGATTAAGATGATGCTTTTTCCGTATTCCTTAGCGGGGCCCGCTAAAATTTGGTTAGAGAAAGAGCCACCCAATTCTATATTGACGTGGAAGGATCTCGTTTCAAAGTTTGTGAACCAATTTTTTCCGCCCTCTAAGACTACTCATTTGAAAAATGAGATTTCAAAGTTTTCACAAGAATCAAATGAAAGTTTTTCAACGTCTTGGAATAGGTTTAAGGAGATGTTACATGAATGTCCTCATCACGGTTTTTCCGACTTGCATCAAATTGACACGTTTTACAATGGACTTAATGATCATGAAAGAGATTATTTAAATGCCGCCGCGGGTGGTAATTTTTTGTGTAAAACGGTTGAGGAAGCTTTGGTGATAATTGAGAATAGGTCTAAGGTTTATAGCCCTCGTAACACACCGAGTGTTGTCAAATTGGGTTCATCGTCGTCACCATCGTCTCGTAGCATTAATGCCTTACAAGATGAAGCTAATGAGGAAAATCGGTTTTTCGATAGGTTTTCGACTCTTATGTCCCATTGGAAAGCTCTAGAAGCTTCGAACTCCGCTTCGGTTAAAGTGGTTGCTAAGAGTTGTTTGTCGTGTGGTGGATCTCATGATCTTTCCAAGTGCATTACCACGGATGGTAACACTTCAAGTGCTTATATAGCCACGGGAACTTATAACCAAAACGGTCAAGGTTCCCGCCAAAATCAAGCTCCACCAAATCAAAATGCTAATAACTATCGAAACAACAACCAAGGTGGTAATTACCAAGGCAATCAACGTAACTATAACAAGGGTAATTATCAAAGTGGAAATGGGCAAATTTCAAACCAAAACCAAAACCGTGATTTTCAAACTACGACTCAAGGTTTTCAAAATGATCATACCAAAAATCTTCAAGGAGAGTTTTTGAATTATGCTAAGGCAAACGATGCTAAGTTTGACAATATGCAACGTGAAATGGTTAGCTTAAGATCCGAGTTGAAAAACGAGCTTAAAAACAAACTTGCTAATGAACTTAAAATTCATGCTAATAAAATGGAAGGAAATGTTCAACGACTCCAACAAAATCAACAAAAAATGGAGCAAGGTCAACTTGAGATTAAGCAAGAATTGTTAAAAGCGGATGCTAGGCAATCGTTTGAAGACCGAATGGGAAAATGTTTGAAGCTATCATGTGTAAACCTTCTTCTTCGAGTAGTCTTCCTAGTGATACCATCGTAAACCCGAAGGGAGATATGAAAGTGATTACCACACGTAGTGGTAAGACACTTAAAGAACCGACTCCTCGACCAATTACTCCAACGGTGGAGGAAATTGAGGAAGAACCCGAGGTGGTGGTCGAAAAGGAGCATATTCCAAGCCCACGAAGTTCCGCTCATACCACACCTACGGTTGACCCATTACCAACATTGGAACCCGAGATTCCAAAGGCTATGCCTATGCCCTAACCCACACCACCTTTGCCCTATCCATCGAGACTTAGGAAGGAGAAACGTCAAGAGCGCGACAATTATCAATTTGAGCTTTTTATGAAAATGTTTCGTGATTTGCACCTTAATGTGAGTTTCGCCGACGCTTTGGTCATGATGCCTCGATTTGCCGCTAACTTTAAGAATATGTTGAACAACAAGGAAAAATTGCACCAATTGTCTAGTTGTTCGTCGGTTTATCTTAATCGCATACCTCAAAAAGTCGGTGATCCCGGTAAATTTTTGATCCCTTGTGCAATCCAAGATATGGAAGAATGCTATGCCTTGGCCGATCTTGGTTCTAGCATTAACTTGATGCCACCTACAATCTTCGAGTCGCTCAATCTTCCTAATCTTACTCCTTCACTAATGTCTATCGAGTTGGCCGACCATTCCACGATTCGTGCATGTGGATTGGCGGAAGACGTTTTTGTGAAAGTGGGGAAGTTCTACTATCCCGTAGACTTTATCGTTGTCGATATCCCCACGGATCCTCAAGTTCCTCTCATTTTAGGTCGTTCGTTTTTAGACACGTCTATGGCTTTGATCGATGTTCATGCTAGAAAGATCACCTTACGTTTCAACGACGAGGAACTTGTTATAAACGCAACTCAAAATTCTCAACTTTCTCATGTTTATTCCGTTTCTACCATAAACCTCGTTGATATGATCGACGTGGTTTGCGAGGAATTTTCACAAGAAGTTCTAGGATTTGGTGATGAAGAAACTAGTGGTAATCCCACTATGTTAGATCCAATTCTTGATAATTCGACACCAACCTTCGCTCCATTTGAAGGCGGTGGTTTAACGTTGGAAGAATTCAATGTTCCACGTACTTGTGACGAAGACCTCGACAACGATGAGGACTTCTCGATTATCAAGGATTTTCTTAACGATTTCCCATTTCCTCCACCCGAGGAGGTTATGAGTATCGAGCCCAAATCTTCACTTGAGGAACCACCTATCCTCGAGTTGAAAGATTTACCTCCTCATCTCGAATATGTCTATTTGGAGGAGGGTGACAAGTTGCCGGTTATTATTGCGAAGGAACTTTCGAATGATGAAAAAACCGCACTTGTCAATGTTCTAAAGGATCACAAAGGGGCAATTGCATGGAAGTTATCCGAGATTAAGGGAATCGATCCCAAGTTTTGTACCCACAAAATATTAATGGAGGAGGATTACAAGCCCGCAATCCAATGTCAAAGGAGGGTGAACCCTAAAATTCACGACGTCATAAAAAAGGAGGTCCTTAAACTCCTTGACGCGGGAATGATTTACCCTATTTCCGATAGCCCTTGGGTGAGTCCTGTTCATTGTGTCCCTAAAAAGGGAGGGATGACCGTTGTGCCAAACGATGCCAACGAGTTGATTCCCACTATACTCGTGACCGGATGGACAGTGTGCATTGACTATCGAAAGTTGAATGAAGCCACTCGAAAAGACCATTTTCCCTTGCCCTTCATGGACCAAATGTTGGAGCGTCTTGCGGGAAACGATTTCTATTGCTTTTTAGATGGTTTTTCCAGTTATTTCCAAATTCCCATCGATCCTCGTGATCAAGAAAAAGCTACGTTTACGTGTCCATATGGAACGTTTGTCTATCGTAGAATGCCATTCGGACTTTGCAATGAACCGGGAACCTTTCAAAGGTGCATGATGGCTATTTTTCATGATATGATCGAGAAGACGATGGAAGTCTTCATGGATGACTTTTCCGTGTTTGGTAATTTGTTCACTTCGTGTTTGTCGAACCTTGAGAGAATGTTAAAACGTTGTGAGGAAACCAACCTTGTGCTCAATTGGGAAAAATGTCATTTTATGGTTAAAAGTGGAATCGTCTTAGGGCACAAGGTCTCGAAAGCGGCGATTGAGGTAGATCAAGCTAAGGTAGACGTCATCGCCAAATTACCTCATCCCAAAACCGTTAAGGAAGTTAGGAGTTTCCTAGACCACGCGGGCTTTTATCGTCGATTCATCTAGGATTTTTCAAAGATTTCACGACCCATTACACATCTTCTTGAAAAAGAGGCACGTTTTGTCTTTGACGAAGATTGTGTACGAGCCTTTGAAATCCTTAAGAGGAAACTTACCGAAGCTCCCATTCTTGTTGCTCCCAATTGGAACCTCCCCTTTGAGTGTGTGATGCTAGTGATTACGCTATTGTGGCCGTTTTGGGGCAACGTCATGATAAGCACTTCTTACCTATTCACTATGCTAGCAAGACGATGACCGAGGCTTAACTAAAATACACTAAAACGGAAAAGGAGTTCCTCGTCGTGGTTTATGCATTTGAGAAGTTCCGACCTTACCTCGTCTTAGCTAAATGCATAGTGTATACGGACCATTCGGCTATCAAGTATCTCATGGCAAAGCAAGATGCTAAGCCTAGATTACTTCGTTGGATTATCCTCCTTCAAGAATTTGATCACACCATTGTTGACAAAAAAGGAGTCGAGAATCTAGCGGCCGATCATCTTTCTCGTTTGGAAGATCCTCACCAAAGTGTTTATGAGCCCAAGGAAATCACCGAAACATTTCCGCTCGAGACACTTGGTGTAGTGAATTCTAAACTTGATCCTTCCACCCCATGGTTTGCGGATTTTGCAAATTACCATGCGGGTAACTTCATCATTAAGGGTATGACGACTCAAGAAAAACGAAAATTCTTTCGTGACGTCAAGTTCTACTTTTGGAACGACCCTTACTTGCTTCGAACTTGTGCGGATAAAATCATCCGACGTTGTGTATTTGGCACCGAAGCTTCTAACATCCTTAGAACTTGCCATGAGGGACCCACGGGTGGTCACCACGGTGCTAATCTCACGGCTAAAAAGGTGTTTGATGTCGGCTTCTTTTGGCCTACTATTTACCGAGATGCACAAGTTCTTGTGAAGTCGTGTGATGCATGCCAACGACAAGGAAAAGCCTCACAAAAAGATGAAATGCCACAAAATATCATCCAAGTGTGTGAGATCTTTGACGTTTGGGGTATAGACTTTATGGGGCCGTTCCCATCATCTCATGGTAATAAGTACATTCTCGTTGCGGTTGACTACCTATCTAAGTGGGTGGAGGCCAAAGCCTTGCCTACCAATGATGCTCGTGTGGTAGTTAAGTTCTTGAAAAGCTTGTTTTCTCGGTTTGGAACCCCTCGTGCGATCATAAGCGATCGTGGAACCCATTTTTGTATCGACCAATTCCAAAGGGTCCTAAGGAAATATGGGGTTACACATCGGCTTTCTACGGCTTATCACCCACAAACGAGTGGGTAGTCGAGGTTTCAAACCGAGCGTTGAAGAGGATCTTGGAGAGATTCGTTGGGGAAAACCGACATTCATGGTCGGATAAGTTGGACGATGCTTTATGGGCCTTTAGGACCGCTCATAAGACACCAATTGGGTGCACTCCCTATAAGCTTGTGTATGGAAAGAATTGTCATTTGCCTATCAAATTAGAACACAAGGCTTATTGGGCCCTAAAGCATTGTAATGATGATATGGAGACCGCGGAAAAACACCGGAAAATGCAATTAAATGAATTAGATGAATTGAGAGACATTGCTTATGAAAATTCATTGATTTATAAAGAAAAAACTAAAAAGTTGCATGATTCTAAAATTAAAAACCGGGTTTTTAACATTGGGGATCAAGTTTTGCTTTTTAATTCAAGATTAAAAATCTTTTCCGGTAAGTTGAAATCCCGTTGTTCCGGTCCATTCACCGTGACTCAAGTGTTTCCGTATGGGACCATTGAGCTAGCTCAAGATGATGGTCCTAACTTCAAGGTGAATGGACATAGGTTGAAGCACTACTTTGGCGGGGAAGTTCCATC
Organism: Glebionis coronaria; assembly: GCA_025667525.1. Lineage (NCBI taxonomy): Eukaryota > Viridiplantae > Streptophyta > Magnoliopsida > Asterales > Asteraceae > Glebionis > Glebionis coronaria. The sequence continues at coordinate 342,632,555 of CM046881.1, read as the reverse complement.
CTTGAACTACCTCGACCAAGTCACCTTCCCTAATGATAATTAGTATTGAGGGGATCGAGTCGAGCTCATGACTCGGTAATCAAAAATGAGGTGCCTCGTGGGGGAGTCCTATGCTTATCCTATGTACATATTATCGCTTTCTAATGTAGTTAATGTGAGGGTATTTGTGCCCTTCCAACCTTTGTTCCGTGGTTGTTTGTGCATTGTGGTTTTTAGATCATGATCTTCACGATTGGAGCCTCTCGTGTTCGTTTTACGTGAGCACTCGATCGTTTGCTTTGAAGACTTTCTCAATATCCAAATGATATATCCTTTGATGTTATAACCTTAGGTTTTTAGGACACTTCATAAATGGCTATTAATTTATTGGTTACACCCTTTCCATGCTTGATTAGGCATTCGACTACGTCTCTAGTATGGGGGTGTTTGCACCCCTACACTCGAAACATTGAGGACAATGTTTAACTTTAGTATGGGGGGTGAATAGATACTTGCCTTGCCAAACCTTCACGCTTTCCAAAATCTATCTTTTTGTTTATCGTTTTGTTGCAAAATAAGGCTAAAAATGGCCAAATTTTAAAATTTTTCTCATGTTTTATAAGTGTTTGAAGACACGAATGTAGATTTTCCGATGGCGAGAATAAGAGTAATTTTTTACTCGACCGTGCGTGTTGAGCACTTAGCTTTGATTCCTTAACTACACATTAGGCTAAGTCTCTTAAATGAGGACGAGAAATGATAGAGTTAATTATAAGTTACTATGCTAAACGTAGAGTACTCGTATTCTTTCAAAAACTCATGTGTTCTCGTTGTTTGCTTATTCTCCCTTCGCATGTAAATATTTTTTGCTTAATAAATATTGACTTAGTGGTTTAGTTAGGATTGTTGGGTTTTTAGTCTTTTCTAGTAGCTTCCGTTTAATTAAATTGGGAAGACATTAAGGTATCGCCAGCGTTACGGTTTTGAAGTATTGGCACCCGAATAATCGAAAGCTTCACCCAATAATAAGATTTCAAGTGCTCACCTAAATCTAGCAAACAATTTGAAGCCCCACAAGGCCGAAAAATCTATGCAAAATTGAAAGTGAATCAAGCCTTAATCTTCGAAGCTTTAAAGATCCAAAATTCGCTTTAGCGTGACGATATACGTCTTTGGCTAATAAAACCACCGATGAGGCGGATAATAAAAGGCAAGGCAAGACCGAAGTCATAATAAAAGCTTCATGGCGAAGTTGAATAAAAGATGGAGGTAAACCAAAGATAATAAGGACCTTCCGTTAGGGGGCGTATAAAAGTCTTGGTAATAAGTCCCATGTTCAAAACCGTTATAAAACCGTGTTTATCGATCCTTCTTGTTAACTTAATTTTTTGACATCGTTGTCTATTATGAGGGGTTATTGATTTGATGGTCTTAGTTACACCGTTGGGACTCTATTTTTAGACCTAAATCTCTATTATCACATAAGTCAACAATGTATCCTCGTGAAACATTCAAGACAAAATAAAATATAAGAGATACAACTTAGGAATAATGGGAGGATAAGTACGTGATTAGGGCGTATGAGTAGTGTTAGCATTACTAACTTATAATGACAATGATCTCATTACACGCTTGGCATGGAATTAGGGTGAAAATCAAGGACGATGAAATTATTTCTAACGAAGCATTCACGTGTTCTTATTCTATGAACCTAAACGTCCCATGTTGCGATGAAAATCATACATTATGTCTAAAACGCAAGTAGTAGTAATAGTATTAGTGTAGCTAGTTTATCATTTCAATAAAGTGAATTAAATGAATTTTGGAGGTGCTACGATACTTTATTCTAGCATTGCGTGAGGGCACGGCAATGGTTTAGTATGGGGGAGTGATGAGACTGCTTTTATACATAGTCTCATCGTCCAAAACGGGCTTAAAATGCATAAAATATCATTAAAACTCCCAAATATATGCTCGTGTTTGTTGCTTGTGTATTTTAGGTACGGATATTGAGGAAATGGAAAAAAGATCACAAGAATCAATCAAAAACGAACACGGGAAACGAAGACGCACAATGAACCGGGCCCAAGAATAGAATTTCCAAAAATGACCTTGAAGAATTGAAGATTGGCAAGAATGGTCCCTCAAGAAATGAAGACTTGTCATTTTATACCCCTGTAAATCCTCAAAATTACAAGTGGGTCCCTAAAATATCAAGAATTTGCATATTCAGTCCTTGAAGAATGAAGAAAGTACAAAAGAAGCCCTTGTCTAAAGTTTGAAAATGAGTTGAGCCAAAAATGACAACTTTGGCATAGTTTTTTCAAAGGAATAAAGATTATTTGCTGTTTATTACAAAGTGAAGGAAACAAGAAACATGGGGGGCTATTATGTCCAGACAAACAACTTCATCCCACCACTCATAAACTGACACCTCACCAATACCCGACCCTACCCCTTTACCCAAACCCAACCCAAGCCCACTTACCATGTTTATTAATAAACCTGGTCAACAATCCAGTCAAACCCCCAACGTTTTCCCACTAAACACCCTATTCAAAAATTAATACCCCGATTTCAGATTAAACCCACCCTTAAACACCCCATAAACCCTAGTAATCCAAGGTCCAATTAATTTTAAAACAAAGGGGTTTTACCCCTAATTATCCAGATGGGTAATTCATCCCATCAACAGCAAAACCCACCACCCACAACACACTCTCGTGACCTCCAAGTGGGTCCCCCATGTTTCCCTGCTGCACTCAAAATGGCAAAATGAGAATCCTTCAGTCCTCCAACGGTTCTGATGCACTTCCTTGGTCCCAAAGGATCCAATCAACGTCCAAGATCAAAACAAAGCAGCTGGCATCCAACAACATCACATGGGATGCATTTTGACCAAGATTCCCAAGGGCAATTTCGGATTTTCTTTGTATTAGGGTTTAGCTTTTGAATATTTTATTATGTATTCTAGACTCTTCTTTTCCTTAGTATAAATACGAGTGGTTTGTACCTTGTATTGTTGTTCCAGATTTTGCTAAGTTTATTTGTAATTCCTTTTTTTTCAATTAAAAGTTGGTATTTTAATTAAAAGTAATTCCTTTTTATTTTGTCAAAAGTTGGTATTTTAATTAGCATTAATCTGAGTTCCATAAATATATTGTGTAAACACTTTGTGTTTTGAATTTTCAGAAAAAGGTTTCTGAAAAAGGGTGATTTTTGGAAAAAACTTGTTTCAAGATTTGGTTTTCCAGGATTGTAAGTTGATTGGTTTAAGTGTTTTGAAAGAAAAACATTTGAGAAATTTGTGAAAAAGATTTTAAAAAGAGATAAAAACAAATTATTAGTATTGTGTTTCTGCATTTGTTCTTAGCAGGTAACACTTAGAGTTCTTAACTGATCTTCCAAGAGATTCAGCACAGACCCGAGTCTGTTTGGAGATGGCATTGCAGCCACTGTGGGACCTAGATGTGGGTCCCACAAGGTAAAACCCTTGTTAACTCATTTTCAGTTCAAGTGTATGATTTATGAGATTATGTGATTTTGCATGAAAGTTGTTCAAGTGTGTTGTATGGTTTGATTATGCTCAGTTAGGGATTATTTACAAGTTAGATTGAGTTACATTGATTTGGATTGAGTTTGTCTTGATTTTGTTTGCAAAAATCACTTTCTGAAAATTTAAGGGGTGTTTGGATTTGCATGTTAACTGAACTCCTTGGGGAATTTTGTGTTAAAATCAGTCTAGACTTAATCATTAGGTTGTTAGTAAGTGTTATATGTACTTAGGATTTCAGTTTGGGTAGAATTTAAGTGAGTTTGCATGTTCTAGTTTGGTAAAAATAGCATAAAATTCAGTCAATCCATTTTACTGCCTATTTTGTGATTTTTGTGCCATCAAATCTTGATCATTACTAGATACTAGGTCTGTTTAGGATTGAGTAGGGTTTGTATGTCATTTGCTTAGTTTGTGTGCAAGATTTAGGGGTTTAAAATTCGTTTTTGTGCAAGTAATAGTTACCCTTCATCAGTTAACAGTTAGGATTCATCAGTAAGCTTTTGGTGCCATTTTTGTGTGATTTCTGTGAAGAACTTGTGTTTTTTCTTGTTTTATTGACTTCCCACAACCCAACTGGTTGTGGAGTGCCCCATTATCCAAGCAAAAACCAAGCTATAGCTTTCCTAAGCTCATCAGGTCACCAGACCTGATAATTGCACTAGCAGTGGGAAAAAGGTTTCCCCTGCTAATACACTGGTTAGTACTGCTAAGCTAGCAGACAAATCACAAGCACATGTCACTATCAAGTTTTTAGATTTTTGTCTTTAGTGCACTAATTTTAGAGTTAGGACTTGAAACCAGTTTCTATATTTTTTCTTATTTTATTTTTGATTTTTCTGTTAAACTAGAATTTTTATTACTGTTCATTTACTATTTTTTAGGTTAAATAGCTATTTTTGAATACTTTTAAGTTTCTATTTTTGGCATTTAGTGCCAAAAATAATTATTTTTCAGTTTTAATAATTTTTATAGACTTAGAAAAAGATTTTAAGATTTTTGGTTTTAAAAGTTTTTACAGTTCACTTTTTATTTATTTTCTAGAATTAAATTAGTTTAATTAGGGTTTTAATTCAAACTGTTTTTGTCCTTTAGTGAAAAATTTTATATTTTTCAAACTTTTTCATTTTTCTACTGTTCATTAGAGTAATTTAGGATTTTTATAAGTGTCAACTTATTTTTATCATTATTTTATTATTTTTTATAATTATTTTAGTTTAAAAATAGTTTTTAGTGATTTAAAAATAGAAAAATAGTTTTGAAAATTTAGGAAAAATACTTTTTAGTCTTTAGATAATATAAGTAAGTTATTTGTTCAATAAAATAATATTTTGGACATTTTGATTAATTATATTTAATTTTAGGGCTTTAATCAGCATTTAAAATTGAATATTTAATTAATAAAAGGTTTTAAAATATTTTTATTGGATTTTTATTCTTATTTATATTATGTTAGACTTACTTTTAGCTTTTAATTAATTTTTAGGTTAAAGTTTTTAATTTTGTAGTTTTTACGGTTTCACGTGAACGACCTTTTCGTCTTAACTCGATCCGTCTTCGTAACCGTCGTTCTCTTCTAATCCCATTTCTATTTTTCTCTCTTCTCATAGCAATAAAATCACAAAGTTAATCATTTCATTACACACACACCAAGCCTCCTTGAGAACGATCCCCACTTTGGATCATAAGTGTTTACGTTTTCCTAAACGTACGCTTAATACTTACCGCTTTTACCTCGTTTTCCTAAACGAGTGTGAATTTACAACTATCATTAAACTTGCAACACAAACCACTAATCAACAAACCGATGATATTCAGGCCTTAATATGCCTATGAACTAACAGTATAGCAATATTCAAACCACAAAACACAAAAACATGATCCACAGCTCACTGTTTTGATAGAAAAGTGCTTTTATGTAGAAATTTGAAAAATAATCAACTAGAAAATTTAAAATCCTAAACACCTAATTATGAAAACTGTAACACCCCACTTTGATAAGTGGACCGTTACGGGTAATTATGGCGTGTCATCAAAGCATGCAAGGTAATATGTAGTAAAACATACATGACCATAGGAAAAATCGAAATCAAACATCGGTTCCCAAACATAAGCCCAAATCATAATAAAGTAAATGAAATGAATGATAGACTACACAAGCATATGTATATGAAGGCAAAAGGAGAAGCAGTCTATGGCAACTTCCATCCTATGCATGTCCTCCAAATGTTCGAGTCTGTCCTTGGGTACCTGCCGTTTTGGGACATGGAAAGGAAAGTAATGGCTGAGCATAACGCTCAGTGCACGGATATACAAGCATGGGATGAATAATATAAGCGTGTAAAACATATAGCATCAGAATTGATTAAGTCCTGGAAAACGTAGATATTCTTAGTAAAACTGGTTTTATAGTTTGAAAAGCCTTATGTTTGTCTTAAAAAAACTGTTCAACATGTTTACCATTAGCCAATATAGGTCATGAAATATCAACGTGCATGAATACTTGGAGGGGTGACCTCGTCATGCAATTAGAGGGACTGCCTCTAATTAATATAAGTTTTTGGGTAGGAGGGATCAGCTCCTTGTGAAGGATGCAAGGCACTCACCACATTCACCTGAATAATCTGCTGAAAACATGTAATATAGGATGCACCCATATTCCCCACATGATAATAATAATAATAATATGGCCAAAAGCTGAAGGGACGCCACGAGCTATCACTCCGCCGTGGTGGGGTCATAACACTAGTGCCTCTAGTGTTATGGTTATGGTACCTCCATAACTAGGTGAAACTGGTCATGCATGTATATGGCTTTAGGTATCTAATTAAACATAAGCAATTCAAAAACATATAAAGCATATACTGGGGAAAGCAGTTGGCTGCATACAGGAAATCATAATAAGGAAGAATGTCCATACTGAAAGGACGGAGAATCCGTACCTTAAGTCCAGTGAACGAAGAAGACGAACGAAAGAGAGTCCTACTTCGATCTCACTAATGCTACATACATAGGATACATGTATAAGTATTCTGATTACAGCGTACGTACTGGTTTTATATCATGTTTTAGCTTGTTTTATATGATCATGTCTTGGTTTACTGATTTTAACGTTATACTGTGTTTATCATGTATTCTGCATATTCTGATTAAGTATTACTTGTATTTCTTGTATTATTATACTTGTTGTGTAATAATAAGTAACTTTCTAAAAATAGCAGGTTTCCTAAAATAGATAGTTCCCAAAAATAGAAAGTTTCCAAAAAAATAGAATTAAGCTGGATTGTTAAGCGAATAAGATAAGCTTAAGTTTTACTGATTAATATTCTAAGTCATGTGATTAAATAGTATAGTTTATTAATTAATACATGTAAATTAAATAAACTATATGTTATAAGATTTAATTAAGTATAGCATGATTTAATTAAATTAAGTGGTGAAAAATACTTAGGTTAAAACATGTATTAATCTATATATTAATATAACTTAAGTCATGAAAATTAATTAGTTATAAGTCATGTTTTAATAATTAATTAATTACTTATTCTAATTTCATAAATAAAATACTTAGGTTAAAATCATGTATTATTAAATAATAATAAACCTAAGTCCATGTTTTAAATAAATTAATTACATGTCATGTATTGATTAATTCATTAAAATAAAACTATATCCTAAAACCGTATAATAAAATACTTAGGCTAAAAACCTATATTATTTATTCAAAAATAAATATAACCTACGTCTTGATTAAATTAAATTAATTCTAAGTCATGATTAACTTAACTTAATTAACCTTGTAAAAATATGCTTGTGAAAATGTACTGGTAGAAAAAAGTTTAGCTTGTATAAAAATAAATCTAGTGCTCGCGTTGTGTTTACATTTAAGCCGAACCAAACAGACTCATTAACTTTTCTTAAAACCCATAGCCAAACAGTCCCTTAACGGTTTATTAAACTCATAACCAAACACCCCCTAATCTGCTAGTCTTCCCCTGGCAGTGATATTACTGCCACCGGCAGTAGCCGATTTCCCCTGCCTGCAATAAATTCCCACCGAGAGCATAAAGCTCTCGGTTCCCACTGCCAGAACAAACACACCACTGGCCGCAACCAATGGTATCCCCTGCTTGGCTGCCGTTGCCCCCGTCTGAACAAAACCAAGCCAACACCCTTTTTAGGGTTGCGGCTGGTGGACTGTTTTTACCACTGAGACTCCCATGTGTCTCGGTTTACGTGTAGGCTAAAAAAACACAACACAACCCACAGCCTTGTGTTATTCACGTTTTAAAGGCATCTTAAAAATCTGTTTTAGTGGGATCTTGATTACTTAAGACGTATCAAACAATTAACTAAAAGGGATTTTAATTACTTACATGTTTAGGGTTTATGAAGAATAAAACTCACGAACACAAGCTTGATCTTAATCAACCCATGATTGTTGTTCTTGATTTCCTTGTGTCACGCGGCGGCAGGGAGGAGGCACCAAAGAAAGAAAACAAGCGGCATTATATTATTTTTCTGATTAGGTTTTCCTACTTTTCTTTTTGTCTTAACAAAATAACTCCCTCTCCGTCTTACTTTGTGTGAGTCGGTTTGTGAACATCATGGCCCTCGGCCCATAAGTCTTGTCCCTTTTCCAAATGCATAACTACCAAATCAGCCCTAAACTTCTAGTAATTCCGTGACTCGTTAATTCTACGCGACTCGTGTTTTCAAATGTCGTAAATTTATCCTTGTACTCATTACACATGTTATACGTAATATTATTTTACGCAGTTACTGGTCGTGTTTAATTAACTACGTAAACGTGTTCGTGTACATAAATGTTCACGTTATACGTGATACATATCGGGTGTTAATTAAGATAACTACATACGTAATTACTTGTTGTAGTTAAATAATATACGTATTAATCGTGTTAAACATTCGTGTCGCGTGTTGTATATTAAATAATAATCATAACATACGTAAATAATTACCGTACGTAATAAATATACGTAATTACTCGTCGTGTCTATTTAATATACGCGATAATCATGTTAGATGTTCGTGATTATATGTTAGTGATTTATTCATCATAGTTAATAATTATCATGTATTAACACGTACGTAAAAATTATCGTGTAATAACACATACGTAATTCTTGTAAATAATATTCGTGAAACGTAAACATGTTATATAAGGTAAGTTTTAATCATGTACGTTGAAATGTGTATAATGCAAGTTCGTTTTCTCAGTTCTTAACTAATAGAAAGTCCAATCAATATCAAATTTATAATTGTTTTTGGTTGTTCAAGCTTGCTTGGTAATCTATTGCTAATTCAAACAAAGCTATCTAAAAATGAAAAATATAAACCTACTTATACGTAAAACAAGTTGCAAATTCCAAATTTTATTCAAGTAAAATATTAAAGTGCAAAATTCAAAACTATAAGGACTGAAAATGTAATTTCTATGAAATGAAAATGCTTGAAATGTAAATCCTAAAAGTTATAAGGACTAAAAATGTAAAACAGTTAACTAAAAGGACTAAACTTGTAAAAACTTTAACAAACTAACCAAATTTTAACAAACTAACAAACTTTAAAACTGAAATTTAACAAACTAACAAATGCAAGGACTGAATTATGCAATTACCACAAAATTAGGAAAATCAGCTAGGTTTAGAAACTGAATAGAATTCTAGGGACTAAAATGCAATAAAACCAAAATTCCAACTAAAAACGGGCACAAAGAAAGATTAAGCTCGTTTGAGCTTATTTCTCAACCAAATAAGCTGAAACAAGTTGCAAAACTCTTAAAATCCAATTATAGCTACGTGTATTCAAGGATTTTAGCTAAAAGTCCAAAATAAGCAAAAGAGTGCTTATTAATAAGCTCAAAATAAGCTACAGTCTAATCCTAACATCCACAACTTGATTTTTTTATCAAAACTGATTAAGCACTTGATTTAAGGAAGGGGAAATCAAATTAGAACAAATTTCATCCAGTAATAAGCTAGATATCTGAAATAAGCTAAAATGAGCTTATGTTGACCAAACGTTGACCAAATTTTGGAAAAAGCTCAAAATCTCAAAAACTCATATTCAATACTATCTAAATGGAAATGTGAAAGAAAATTGCAAGTTTTATGAAGTGGATTATGAGAACTAGCAAAACAGTAAGCTTCTTATATCAGAGAATGCAAAATGCTCAGGCCTTAACTAATAAGCTGTTTTCTAGCTTAATCCTGAATACTGTAGAATTTCCTCTTAAAATCTAAAAGTTTATGTTATAAGCTATAACTAGAAACTGGTTTGAGCAAATTTCATCAAGTAATGAAGGAGAAACAATCAATTGAATTTGGCAAGTTTTGAAATAAAAGCTGAATACAAGTATGACACAAACTTTTTGTTAACCAATTGCCTGTTTGACTATTTTTATGACTTACAAAAGACTGAAAACTACTTATTAACACTTAATGACTAGAAACAAACTTCTAAACAACAATTTCTAACACTTAAAAATCACTTGAAGATTAGTCCCAAACACACCTTTATCTGTTTTAATCAAACTTTTTCAAAGACTTGTTGAGTAATGGTTAAGACTGATACAAAAGCTATAGCAAACTAGTTAAGGTGAACAAAATGTAATGTAATCAAGCTAATAACAAGCAATAACCAAGACTAGAACTGAAAGTAGCTATAGGACTAAAATGTTACTGAAAATATGCAGAAACTACAAAACTGAACACAATAGCACAAGATCAAGCTACAAAACACTAGAATCACTCAATCAACAATTACTTAACAAGTAGAATCAGGCAGCCATCAACATTACACTAGGGAATTAAGCATGCAAGGACTGTTTAGAGGAACAAAAATCAAGAGCTTTGAAACCTAATGTAGAGTTCCTTTGGGAAGAAGAGGAGCGCTGAGCTCTCTTGCCCTAGTGATACCACCACCTATCACTAGTAATCAACTCAAATCAACAATCAAACAACTGCAAATCATCAATCTGCCATGAAATCTTCAAGAAACTAGGAATGAACTGAATTCTTGAACAAACAGCTACAAAACTCCACCAATGTAAGCTATGATCAATGATTGATCATAACAAACATCTAACAGCAACAATGGAATCACACAACAGCAAGAAAGTAGCAGGAATTGAAGAACAGAATTTGGCGGGAAAACTTGAATTTGAAATTTTATTGATGAAATCAGTTACAAAAGGTAGTTACAAGCTTCTAACTAACTAACTAACTCAAGAGTTTGTCAGACTCTTGAGTAGTTAGGTGAAAAGGAGGGAAAAAGGGAAAAGGAATTTTAAGAACTAGGTGTTTACAAAATTTAAGCTACAAATCACAAATGAAGTACAAGCTGGGTATTTATAGGCAAGATAGGAGATTCTGTTGGAGTTTGTGACGTGTTTGGGCCAATCATAACTTGACACGTGGAGGAATTCTGCCAATCCACTTTGAAGGTGATGAATATATTTTGGGGGTTTTTGATTCAATGGATTATTTGTTAATTGGTTAACACCATTGGATTCGTCTTCCAAAATTAAGCAACTTTGATGTTTTGATCTTCTCTTGAAATGCCTTCTATCAAAATCCCGTTCCTGGAAATGTTTTTGTTGAAAGAGAAGGACACGTGGCGTCTTCTTATTGGTAGAGAAAGTGTCACACGGATTGAAACTGTTATGATCTTGCATTAATTGTGACGGCTGTAAGTGGACATTAATTGTTTGATCCGTGTGAACTCTTTCCTTGTTTCTGATTGGTTAATAGCCTTTCACTTGGATTTAACTTTGCAAAACTTTCCAAACTTGGCAAAATAAGCCCTTGAACTTGGCAGATTGATATTTAAGGCCAGAATCTTCATTCCTTTGTCATTTTTGGTCCTTTAACTTTGATTCTTCAACAAAATGGCCCTTTGACTTGAGTTGACTTTGTAGTTGACCAAATTTGACTTTAATCTTGACTTTCCATAATTTGCACTTTAAGTCCTTCAACTTTCACAAATTGTCAAGATAGGTCCTTGAACTTCAAAGCCTTGTCACTTTTGATCCTCTTTTGTCTTTTTCATCCATTTGAGCTTGGTTTTTCCTTGTTTGCTTGAAATTGTATCCTTTTACCTACATGAGATCACACAAACACAAACATACCACATAACACTGCTTTTTACAAGATAAAAGGGTATTTTGCTTCATGTTTTAGGGTTATTTGTTGATAAAAGGATATGAGTTTAAGCTCATATCAAATTCCCCTACACTTGAGCATTGCCATGTCCTCATGCAATATTATATTTCAAAGCTTAAGAATTTACATTTCCCTCATAATTAATCCACCTTGGCCATATGAGATGCATCTACACTACTCTAAACTAGATGATGCATGATTTTGACTTTTAATAATGCAATGAATCAAAATACAATTCTATCTATATCTTTTTGATTTTTCTTGAAATGGTTTTGATGGAAATAACTCATAAAGAAATCAATGACTTGGATTAGGGCTTGGGTACCATGGACACTTATCACCCTCAAGTTTCACTTTCCCCATACCAAGCTAGTAAATGGGATCATTGCATTCACAAGTAAAAAGTGCATCAACTTATTCATGACAATTAAATGTGGAACCGGTTATTATTTGAGCAAATTGCTTGTGGGCAAATTTGTCATTATTAAAGTGTGAAATATAAGAAGTGTAAAATCCAAAAATAAGGAAGCACGGTTTTAATCCTAAGTAATCTTCTCATCCATTACTTGAAAAACCGCTCACAATTAATATAAGTCCGTATTAAGAGTAATAAGTCATTCGCCTTATGTGTAAAATCCTCATGTCATGCTTTCATAAGTAACTACACACTCGCTAAGGAAAGAAAAATAAAACTCACGCAATAATTTACATCCGCATCTTTTTGAGATTTTGGATCTTCAACCCCGCAACCCGTCAAGGTAATATTGGATTGGAGCAATCTATTGAATCCCCGCAACCCGTCAAGGTAATATTGGAACTCAATAGTCACTATAATTAACACCACACTGCCCCTCTTGGGAGTCTTGCATTATATATTTTTTTTTTCTTTTTCTCTTTTTTTTTTTCTAGCCACCCCATTTTTTTTCATAAGCCGCTCTTATTTTTCTTTATTCCTCACAAAGAAATTTGAAAAGAAGAAAAGGAAAAACACCCGCTAAATATGGAGCATGACACAAGTCTAGTACACATAAAACGTGCTAACTTAGAATCTTAAAACGTACTCATATCAACCATAAATGATTAGCCAAAAATGCATAAGAGATTACAAACCAATTAAAACCGTACTTGATTATTTATTAACAATTATATACAAGCGAAGAAAATAGAGGTCAAGAAGAGAAGGGTTTAGCCACAAGTAATTGCCATGAAGTCTATCTAGCCCTTTTACACTTGCTTCAACTCTATCATTTCCCATTCTCCACAAATTTAAAATTTCAACGAATGAAATTGGTGGAAGCTTAGCCTAATAGACCAATGAAGGACTACATGGTTAAGGATACTAGCTAGAGAGTGCTAAAATAAGCAAACTCGGGTTGAGTCAAAATATCCATGGCGGGCCTAATATGTCAAAGAAGTCTAAACTTGTTAAAACCATGTTTTATTTTATTTATATTTTTATACATTTTTGATGAAAAATAAAAGAAGAAATATATACAATGCAAATGTGTTATGCAAATGAAAAATGATTGATGCAAAAATTATGAATGCATATTTTTGTTGGCCAAAGTAGATCAAAAATTTGAAAAATGTTGAAAAATTCAATTTTCCATGTTATCATGCAAGACAATGACAAGTTCTAGGTAAGGTCACTTCGATAGAAGACCCCCCTACACTTAAGCTAAACATTGTCCTCAATGTTTAAGAGCATGGAAGTATAAAAACTTCCCCTACACTTATGACAATGAATAGACTTTGCTTAACCCAAGTTAAGGAAAGGACTACTATTAGTGAAATCATGTTTAAGCAAAAGGTGTCAATGGAAAATCACTAAAATAACGAAGTGAACCGGATACAAGGGCCTCCTCCATAAGCTCCAAAGCATGAGATGAGTGAGCAACCCTACAAACAAGCATGAAGACAAAATAAGGTCTCCCCTACACTTATCTCCAAATCTATGCCTTTATTTCTAACCTACAACACTCTAACCTAGTTATACGATGCTTGAGTTAATGAGTCTCTAGCTCGACTCGTCCCTCAATGAATTAATTCATGGGGAAAATGGGGACCTCTTGGACCATTTCAACGGAAATGTCCTCCCCAAAGTAATGCTTAACACGGTGACCATTCACTTTAAAATTTGGACCATCGGTTTGGGACAACTCAAGAGTTCCATATGGAAACACTTGAGCAATAGTGAATGGACCGGACCATCTCGACTTAAGCTTGCCCGCAAAAAGCTTCAATCTTGAGTTAAAGAGGAGAACCGGCTCTCCAACTTTGAACTCACGATTCTTAATCTTAGCATCATGCAATTTCTTAGTCTTTTCCTTGTATAGCAAAGAATTCTCATAGGCATTGGCTCTCAACTCATCCATTTCATTGATTTGATCTTTCCTATGTGAACCGGCTTGGTTTAAATCAAAGTTAGCCCACTTGAGAGCCCAAGATGCCTTATGTTCTAACTCAAATGGGAGGTGGCACGCTTTTCCATAGACAAGCCTATTAGGAGTACAACCAATTGGTGTCTTAAAGGCCGTCCTAAACGCCCACAAAGCATCATCAAGCTTATCCGACCAAGAAGCTCTATGCTCTCCCACCGTTCTCTCTAAAATTCTCTTTAAACCACGATTTGTGACCTCGGTTTGACCATTTGTTTGAGGGTGATACGCGGTAGAAAGTCTATGATTCACTCCATATTTCTTCATAACTCTCGTGAATTGATCATTACAAAAGTGCGTACCACGATCACTTATGATGGCCCGAGGTACACCAAATCTAGCAAACAATTGTTTCAAGAACTTTACAACCACTCTAGCATCATTAGTAGGTAAGGCTTTAGCCTCCACCCACTTGGACACATAATCCACCGCCACAAGTATATACTTGTTTCCCTTAGAGGATGGAAAAGGTCCCATGAAATCTATTCCCCATACATCAAATATCTCACACTCTTGGATAAAATTTTGTGGCATCTCATCACGTTGTGTAATTTTTCCTTGTCTTTGACAAACATCACAAAATTTCACCATCTCTTGGGCATCCTTGTAAATGGAAGGCCAATAGTAACCCGAATCAAAGACTTTCTTGGCGGTGTAGTTAGGCCCAAAATGTCCACCCGTAGGTCCTTTATGACATGCTTCTAAGATTTTAAATGCCTCGGGCCCATCTACACACCGTCTAATGATTTGGTCCGCACATTGCCTAAAAAGATATGGATCATCCCAAAAGTAATACTTAACCTCCTTAAGAAACTTTTTCTTTTGTTGGTAAGTAAGACCCTCAATAAGCACATTGCCCACAAGATAGTTTGCAATATCCACAAACCAAGGTGTGGCATCCTCTTGGGAAGAGATAGACATGAGCTCCTCTAATGGAAAGGATTCATTGATTTCTTGATGTGGGAAATCTCCTTGAAAAGGATGCTCAAGTCTACTCAAATGATCCGCCGCTAAATTCTCGGCCCCTTTTTTATCACGAATCTCAATCTTAAACTCTTGAAGCAACAAAACCCATCTCAAAAGCCTAGGCTTAGCATCTTGTTTTGTCATAAGATACTTGAGAGCGGAATGATCCGTATACACTATGGTCTTGGAAAGCACAAGGTATGGTCTAAACTTCTCAAAAGCATATACTATAGCAAGCAACTCTTTTTCCGTGGTAGTGTAATGAAGTTGTGCACCGGTCATGGTTTTACTCGCATAGTGTATAGGTTGGAAATGCTTATTAACTCTTTGTCCTAAGACGGCCCCCACCGCATAATCACTAGCGTCACACATAAGCTCAAAAGGTAATTCCCAATTTGGAGAAACCAAAACGGGAGCCTTTGTCAATTTTTCCTTAAGTGTCTCAAAAGATTCTAAACAAGCTTGGTCAAAAATGAAAGGAGCCTCTTTCTCCAAGAGATGAGTCATCGGTCTAGCTATCTTAGAAAAATCTTGTATAAAGCGCCTATAAAAACCCGCATGACCTAAGAAACTCCTCACACCTTTAACCGAGGTGGGTGGGGGAAGCTTAGCAATCACATCAATTTTAGCTCGATCAACTTCTAATCCCTTATTGGATATCTTGTGTCCTAAAACAATCCCCTCTTTCACCATAAAATGGCATTTCTCCCAATTAAGCACCA
Organism: Glebionis coronaria; assembly: GCA_025667525.1. Classification (NCBI taxonomy): domain Eukaryota; kingdom Viridiplantae; phylum Streptophyta; class Magnoliopsida; order Asterales; family Asteraceae; genus Glebionis; species Glebionis coronaria. The sequence goes on along the minus strand of CM046881.1, from coordinate 342,616,711 downwards.
AACGTGTTTCCTCACAACGCTTAAGCATTCTCTCAAGATTGGTGAGACAAGAGCTAAAGGAGTTCCCAAATACGGAAAAGTCATCCATAAAAACCTCCATGGTTTGCTCTATCATATCATGGAAAATTGCCATCATGCACCTTTGAAACGTCCCCGGTGCATTACATAGGCCAAAAGGCATCCTCTTGTAAGCAAATGTACCGTATGGACAAGTGAATGTGGTCTTTTCTTGATCCTTAGGGTCAATGGGTATTTGAAAATAACCCGAAAAGCCATCAAGAAAACAATAGTACTCATTTCCCGCTAAGCGTTCAAGCATTTGATCCATAAAAGGAAGCGGGAAATGGTCTTTCCTAGTTGCCTCATTGAGTTTTCTATAATCAATGCAAACTCTCCAACCGGTTACAAGTCTCGTGGGAATAAGCTCATTGTTCTCATTAGGCACCACGGTGATTCCACCCTTCTTTGGAACACAATGAACCGGGCTAACCCATGGAGAGTCGGAAATGGGGTAAATCATACCCGCATCTAAGAGTTTAATCACTTCTTTCTTAATAACCTCATGAATTTTTGGGTTAACTCTCCTTTGGTTTTGAATGGCGGGTTTATAATCATCCTCCATAAGGATTTTGTGAGTACAAAAATGTGGATCAATTCCCCTTATGTCGGATATTTTCCATGCTAAAGCTTTCTTATGTTTCTTAAGGACTTCAATAAGTTGCTCCTTCTCATCCTCTTTCAATTCCTTAGCAATAATCACCGGTAATTGGTCTTTTCCTTCTAAGAAAGCATATTCTAAGTGGGATGGAAGTTCCTTAAGTTCAATGGGAGGTGGACTCTCTATGGAAGGTTTTACTATGGAAGGTTCCTCAATGGTAATCTCTTGTGGAATAGGAGAAGGAATAGGGTCCTCATTGAGCAACTTTTGGATTGTAAGAATATCTTCTTCCCAATTAATGGGAGAATCATCATCACCAAGAAAGTTGGACTCAAATTCCTCCAAGAGGAAATCACTCTCTCCAAAAGGTGTTAAAGAGGGAGCAATTGAGGCCACGGTTTCAACATGTGAAATCTCATCACTAGCATTCTTACAAGCATCATGAAAGTGTTCATTACACACTTCATCTAACACATCCACAATGTTAATCGTCTCACAAGGTCTAGACTCCTTAACCTCTTTTCTATCACAAACTTTCCCTAACTTAAACACCACTTTCTCATCCTCTACTCTCATAATTAATTCTCCTTCCGCCACATCTATCAAGGTACGACCCGTTCTCAAAAACGGTCTACCAACAATCAAAGGCACTCTAGGATCCATGTCATAATCGACCACTACAAAGTCGGCCGGAAAGGTAAACTTATCCACACCTACAAACACATCTTCCGCTATACCTACGGGGTGAGCTATGGTTCGGTTGGCTAGTTCAAGAGTCATCCTAGTGGGGGTGAGCTCGGGAAGAGAGAGTTGTTTCCAAACCGATAAAGGCATGAGATTTATGCTTGCCCCTAAATCCGCCAAAGCCATGCAATTTTCAACACCGGGAAAATTGCAAGGTATCAAGAAGCGCCCCGGATCTCCAAGTTTTGTTGGTAAGGTTTTAAGTAACACCGCGGAACAATTTTCATTAAGTGATGTATTGGGCAAATCAACCAATTTTTCTTTGTTTGAGAGCAAATCCTTGAACATCTTAGCAAACTTTGGCATATAAGCAAGAGCTTCCGCAAAGGATATGTTGATATTGAGTTGCTTGAACATCCTTAAGAAATTGGAGACTTGAATGTCATCTTTGTTCTTTAACTTGTCCTTTTTCAACCTTGAAGGGTATGGAAGAGTAGGTTTGGGTGTAGGTGGAATAGGTGTTGTGGTGGAAGATTTGTCTTTGTTAGCCTCTTCATTGGGAAGTGTGGAAGGTAAACGAGAAGTATGAGGTGGTTGAGAAGGTGTATTTGAGTGAATAGGAGCACTTTGAGGAGGTGGAGTAGAAGTAGAAGGCTTATCACAAGTAGGATCACAAGTGGGTTGAACAATAGTGGGTTTAGGAGGTGAAGGATCCTTTGTTGTTGTACCACTCCTTGTTGTAATAGCATTGACATTGGCCCTAGGATTTGTTTGTGTGTTGGAAGGTAAAGCTCCTTGTGGTCTTTGATTTAATGCCATGAAAAGCTTATTGAATTGGTCATTCATTTTCTTGTCCATAGCTTGGAGTTTCTTTTCAGTCTCTTGATTCATCTTTTGCAAAAGATCCATTGTGTTTAACTCTTGTGGCACATAACCTTGAAAACCTTGAGGTTGGAAAGGTAAAGGTTGAGAGTTAAATCCTTGATTTGGTGGATAAAAGGTACTTGCTTGAGGTTGAAATTGATTTGGTGCCTTGTAGTTATTTCCTTGGTATGGTTGTCTTTGCCCTTGATTCCTTGCTAAAATTTGAGGAGGATTTTGTGGAATTTGGGTGGGTGGTTGGGGTGGAAAGCCGGGTGGAGTAAGGTAATTTTGGGATTTGTAAGAAAGGTTATTTGGATTGATGTTAGGCTTGAAGTGTTCACGGTGTTCCTCTTGGTAAGCATAGCATTCCCCTTGATAACCTTGCACCTTGTCACATTGTTCATAAGAGTGAGGACCTCCACAAGTAACACAAGAAATGGTGATGGCATTCACATTGTTTGAGGAATTGTTCAATGTCATGCTCTTAAAATCTTGAATCATGCCTTGAGTCATTTCTTGTCCTTGTTTGACTTGTTGAAGAATCTCTTGAAGAATTTGGAGTTCACAAGGGGTTTTAGAAGTATTTTGGATCACATGAACTCTTTCTTCAAATGGATCGTTTGTTTGAACCATTGCCTTAGTCTCAATAATGTTCAACGCCTCATGGTATGTCTTGAAATGAATACTCCCTCCCGCGGAAGCATTTAGTGAATCTTGGTGGTGAGGTTTAAGGCCATTATAGAAGGTATTGATTTGGCTTAGATCATCCATTCCATGGTTAGGGCATCGCCTCAACAACTCACTATACTCTTCCCAAGCATCACCAAAGGATTGACTAGGTTTTTGTGTAAAGCCCATAATCAAATTCCTCAAAGCCATAGTCTTTTGTGGAGGAAAGAATTTGTTCAAAAACTTAGTGGTAAAATCATCCCATGTGGTGATACTATCGGGTGGTTGGGTGTCTAACCAATGCTTAGCACTCCCATCTAGTGAAAATGACACTAACATCAATCTAATGACATCAGGTGGAACCCCATTATGCTTAATGGTGTTGCAAAGTGAAAGGAATCTCTTAAGATGAGCATGGGGATCCTCATTTTGTTTTCCAAAGAAAGGTGATGCAGAAACCATATTGATCATAGATGTATGTAGCTCAAATGTGTTAGCGGGAAAGTCGGGAATCTTAATGGCACTAACAAATCCATGAATGTTGGATTGCATACGTTCAAACAAAGTACGGTTATCAATAGCCATGGCTCCTTGTGGTGGTGACAAAGCACGATTCTCGTGATCGGCTTGGTGAACGGTGGTGGTCTTACTCTTTCTCTTTTTCTTCCTTTTCGGAGGAAGAGGTTGTACACCAATCGGTATTTGTGCACGCCCGCGAGTGAGCATGCAACTCAATACGAGGAATGAGAGAGAAGCTCTCGTGTGACTTTGAAAAGAATAAGATTATCCTCTTCGAGTTTCAATATTAAATATCCACAAGAAAGTAACAATATATGTAATACTACTTTGGGTGCAAGACCCTCAATGAAGCTTTCCTTCTTAGAATACTCCCAAGTGAACGGGGGGTTAGGTGGCGCGAAGCACTTAAGTACCTATTGACCCTTAGATGGCATTTTATAGCACATCGCCTTTCTATTCACTTAAATGTTCGTATTCTTCGAATTATTGCTTATTGAGAGTATTTATCTATTCTTGCTTTATTTTGTTTGATCGATACGCGTGTCAAGGACCGGAGCGCCCCTCAACACGGTGTATTGCCTCGGCAATACTTATGGAAGATATGTAGATTGATTGTTCTTATACGTATACGTATTTACTTATAATAATATATGAAAAATATTTTTGTATTTATGAGTTTTTAAAGGAAAATACTATATGTACATAAAAACCGAGAGAATCCAATAATATATATTTTTGGGTGCAATCTCTTAGGAAAAAGATTGCTTTTTGGATTTTTTAATTTTTTTTGGTCAATTCTTTAGGAAAAGAATTGTTTTGTTAATTTTTTAGTTTTTATATATTTTTATATTTTTGATTTTTTATTTGTTTTTGATTTATAATACGTAAAAATAACGTTCACAAAATGAACGGATCCCAAAAGCCAATGAAAACCGTCAATCGATAGTCTCTCGTGTAGTCAAAGAACCGGCAGCGGCGCCATTTGAAATGTGTATAATGCAAGTTCGTTTTCTCAGTTCTTAACTAATAGAAAGTCCAATCAATATCAAATTTATAATTGTTTTTGGTTGTTCAAGCTTGCTTGGTAATCTATTGCTAATTCAAACAAAGCTATCTAAAAATGAAAAATATAAACCTACTTATACGTAAAACAAGTTGCAAATTCCAAATTTTATTCAAGTAAAATATTAAAGTGCAAAATTCAAAACTATAAGGACTGAAAATGTAATTTCTATGAAATGAAAATGCTTGAAATGTAAATCCTAAAAGTTATAAGGACTAAAAATGTAAAACAGTTAACTAAAAGGACTAAACTTGTAAAAACTTTAACAAACTAACCAAATTTTAACAAACTAACAAACTTTAAAACTGAAATTTAACAAACTAACAAATGCAAGGATTGAATTATGCAATTACCACAAAATTAGCAAAATCAGCTAGGTTTAGAAACTGAATAGAATTCTAGGGACTAAAATGCAATAAAACCAAAATTCCAACTAAAAACGGGCACAAAGAAAGATTAAGCTCGTTTGAGCTTATTTCTCAACCAAATAAGCTGAAACAAGTTGCAAAACTCTTAAAATCCAATTATAGCTACGTGTATTCAAGGATTTTAGCTAAAAGTCCAAAATAAGCAAAAGAGTGCTTATTAATAAGCTCAAAATAAGCTACAGTCTAATCCTAACATCCACAACTTGATTTTTTTATCAAAACTGATTAAGCACTTGATTTAAGGAAGGGGAAATCAAATTAGAACAAATTTCATCCAGTAATAAGCTAGATATCTGAAATAAGCTAAAATGAGCTTATGTTGACCAAACGTTGACCAAATTTTGGAAAAAGCTCAAAATCTCAAAAACTCATATTCAATACTATCTAAATGGAAATGTGAAAGAAAATTGCAAGTTTTATGAAGTGGATTATGAGAACTAGCAAAACAGTAAGCTTCTTATATCAGAGAATGCAAAATGCTCAGGCCTTAACTAATAAGCTGTTTTCTAGCTTAATCCTGAATACTGTAGAATTTCCTCTTAAAATCTAAAAGTTTATGTTATAAGCTATAACTAGAAACTGGTTTGAGCAAATTTCATCAAGTAATGAAGGAGAAACAATCAATTGAATTTGGCAAGTTTTGAAATAAAAGCTGAATACAAGTATGACCCAAACTTTTTGTTAACCAATTGCCTGTTTGACTATTTTTATGACTTACAAAAGACTGAAAACTACTTATTACCACTTAATGACTAGAAACAAACTTCTAAACAACAATTTCTAACACTTAAAAATCACTTGAAGATTAGTCCCAAACACACCTTTATCTGTTTTAATCAAACTTTTTCAAAGACTTGTTGAGTAATGGTTAAGACTGATACAAAAGCTATAGCAAACTAGTTAAGGTGAACAAAATGTAATGTAATCAAGCTAATAACAAGCAATAACCAAGACTAGAACTGAAAGTAGCTATAGGACTAAAATGTTACTGAAAATATGCAGAAACTACAAAACTGAACACAATAGCACAAGATCAAGCTACAAAACACTAGAATCACTCAATCAACAATTACTTAACAAGTAGAATCAGGCAGCCATCAACATTACACTAGGGAATTAAGCATGCAAGGACTGTTTAGAGGAACAAAAATCAAGAGCTTTGAAACCTAATGTAGAGTTCCTTTGGGAAGAAGAGGAGCGCTGAGCTCTCTTGCCCTAGTGATACCACCACCTATCACTAGTAATCAACTCAAATCAACAATCAAACAACTGCAAATCATCAATCTGCCATGAAATCTTCAAGAAACTAGGAATGAACTGAATTCTTGAACAAACAGCTACAAAACTCCACCAATGTAAGCTATGATCAATGATTGATCATAACAAACATCTAACAGCAACAATGGAATCACACAACAGCAAGAAAGTAGCAGGAATTGAAGAACAGAATTTGGCGGGAAAACTTGAATTTGAAATTTTATTGATGAAATCAGTTACAAAAGGTAGTTACAAGCTTCTAACTAACTAACTAACTCAAGAGTTTGTCAGACTCTTGAGTAGTTAGGTGAAAAGGAGGGAAAAAGGGAAAAGGAATTTTAAGAACTAGGTGTTTACAAAATTTAAGCTACAAATCACAAATGAAGTACAAGCTGGGTATTTATAGGCAAGATAGGAGATTCTGTTGGAGTTTGTGACGTGTTTGGGCCAATCATAACTTGACACGTGGAGGAATTCTGCCAATCCACTTTGAAGGTGATGAATATATTTTGGGGGTTTTTGATTCAATGGATTATTTGTTAATTGGTTAACACCATTGGATTCGTCTTCCAAAATTAAGCAACTTTGATGTTTTGATCTTCTCTTGAAATGCCTTCTATCAAAATCCCGTTCCTGGAAATGTTTTTGTTGAAAGAGAAGGACACGTGGCGTCTTCTTATTGGTAGAGAAAGTGTCACACGGATTGAAACTGTTATGATCTTGCATTAATTGTGACGGCTGTAAGTGGACATTAATTGTTTGATCCGTGTGAACTCTTTCCTTGTTTCTGATTGGTTAATAGCCTTTCACTTGGATTTAACTTTGCAAAACTTTCCAAACTTGGCAAAATAAGCCCTTGAACTTGGCAGATTGATATTTAAGGCCAGAATCTTCATTCCTTTGTCATTTTTGGTCCTTTAACTTTGATTCTTCAACAAAATGGCCCTTTGACTTGAGTTGACTTTGTAGTTGACCAAATTTGACTTTAATCTTGACTTTCCATAATTTGCACTTTAAGTCCTTCAACTTTCACAAATTGTCAAGATAGGTCCTTGAACTTCAAAGCCTTGTCACTTTTGATCCTCTTTTGTCTTTTTCATCCATTTGAGCTTGGTTTTTCCTTGTTTGCTTGAAATTGTATCCTTTTACCTACATGAGATCACACAAACACAAACATACCACATAACACTGCTTTTTACAAGATAAAAGGGTATTTTGCTTCATGTTTTAGGGTTATTTGTTGATAAAAGGATATGAGTTTAAGCTCATATCATACGTACGATTATTAGTGTACTATTCATGGTAAAAGCATGCGGGTTTTACCACTCTTCCCCCCTAAAAAGAATAATTCGTCCCCGAATTATAGATAAAGTAAAATGAAGAGAAACATACCCGAATCAAACTGAGAGGGTATGTAAGATAAAAGGACATGCAGGTGACATGGTAGAAAGGAACGTGGAACATGACATGTCTTGAAAGGACATGGAACGTGACATGACTAAAAGAATGTATCTACTTGATAAGTGAAAATGGATTAGAAGTTCGGATGGACTTGTCCGTTTGCAAGTGGCTTCCCTCTTGGAGCGGTTCCTCTACAAGATCGTGGCAAAATTGATAAATCTTGGTCTTCTTGACCTTGACTTGACAATACGCAAAGTTGTTGGTCATCATGTAAGATATATCTTCTGAATTTGGTCGAGGGAATAAGAACTAACGCGTAAGTGTAATGAAACGTTATAATATAAAATAACTTGAAATATTTGAAATTAATAACGTCTGAGCAATGATGCACGAGGCATGCTAAACGTAGTACGTGAACAATTGTGAACGTGATACGTGAGCAATTGTGAACGTGATATGTGAGATATGGTGAGTGTAATATGTGAAGCATATGATGAACAATGATACGTGTAACATATCGTGAACGTGATATGTGAAACGTGGAATGTACATGATATGTGAAACATATCGTGAACATAGAACAACTCAGATGATAATGCTAAACGATATGAGGTAAGACGTGAAATGTTACGTGAAACGTCTGTCTGAGGATGGATGGTTTATTAAACTTGAGTCTGGTCTCTCAAGTTCTTGCAAAACTTCCCAGAATGAAAAATGGACGTAACATCGTAAGCCAGGATTCGATCAAGAACGTGAATAGTGTCATGAGCGTGAGTGCGAAAGCAAGTCATAAAATTAGAACAAGGCCGTGAACGTAAATAAGGAGCACAATGTGAACCTTCGTCTGGCCCGATCATTGAGGGATTACCAAGTGATCGGATGCGCCTTGGCTGGAACACGTCTGATCTATCTGTTGGTTCTTGAAATCCTTGCGGATGTAAGGATTCTGCAGACTTGATCAATTTGTTGGCAACAACCCAGATAGCATCTGGTTTCTTCTGAGTTTGCGTTAATCTGGTAACCAAAATACATGGTGATCTTGTCCCAATTCTGTTAACAATTTTTGCTGATGGAGAAACATCTTAGTCGGTTGGTGTTCTATCTTAGCCTGTTGGTATGACAGGTACTTTAGATATGACGAAACTATATCTTGCTTCGTAGAAACTTGATACGTAGAAATTTACGGAACTATAAGTCTCCGAGATTAAACTTCTCTTAGCGTAGGATTTTCTTGGAACACCTAACATAGTGTAGGGTTCTCACCTTTATGCATAAGCTGAGTCATGGTAAGATTAACTGTGAGAATACACGTGAGTCAGCGTGTCATTGTAATCAACCAAAATTTAGATTGGAAAATTTCAGGGTGAAATTTCTCTTGTCATAGAATTTGCAACATAGTGCAAATATGGTCTTACTGCTCTTCTCTAGACTTAGAGGAAATCAGGTTGTCCTCAATGAAAACACTGATGAATTTGTTTATGAGTTCATGGAAACTCATTTTATTAAGTCCGTAATGCTGCTAGAGCATTTATGAGACTAATACAAAATCATGAATCTAGTGTGACCGAATCGTGTACGAATAGCAGTCATGGAAATGTCCTGCTCTTTCACTTACCACTGTTGGCAGCATGATTATGAATCCGATCTTGGCAAAGTGATTAACACCTTAAAGTCGATTGGACATGTTTTCAATACGTGGAGGAGAATAATGGTTATGGATGGTGATTTGTTTTAACTCGACGGTAGTCGACACATAATCTCATGTTACCGTCCTTCTCCTTGAAGGTTCTTCTGGAATGTACGGGAATATTTTGGAATAATCGTCTGGTTATGCGTAAAAGGAACTTCAGTGGTCATGTCTTAACTGACAGCTAGAAAATTTTAGCAGTCATGGATAACAAAGCACGTGATTGGGAAGCATAGATAATTTGTACAAATTTTCCTGATGGAAAACCATGTTGAGTGTATTCAGGAGCCTGAATATTACTATACAAAATCATGAATCATAGCAGGGTGTGCTTCTTGTAGTCCATGATTAGGATTAAATTCAGCTCGCATCTGTCCGAGGTAATGCGTTAGCAGCTTAGATCTCATCCTTAGGCTGAAGGAAACCTTCGTATACATGGGGGATACGAATCGCGTCCTTTATGGTCATGAATATATGAAATATGGGTCTAAGAGGTGAAAGTGTCAGCGAGCAAACGTGACAGATCTCATAGATACGCCAGTGATTGTACTGAAATTCTTGTGGCCTGTTTAATACATGGCACCACAAACTGGATAGACCCTTTGGAGGGTACCCTGAATTCCTTAGGGATGTTCCAGAATTGGATGTGAGTCATGTGTCTTGACTCGTGTCTTGGGAAATATAAGCATGACATGTGTCTTGACTGGTGTCATGACATGTGTCTTCAGAAAGTATACGTGAGACATGTGTCTTGACTGATGTCTTGACATGTTTCTCGATATGTGAAACAAATAGAACTACAAATATTAGGTTATTATGCCAGAATTTGGCGGATCGGTTGGATTACTGATCCTTTGTATTTCTGATCACGTCCGTGGCCGGAGCTTCGATTACGATTGCTAGGATAGTTGTTGTCATAGTAGTGGTTACTATTGTCTTGTTGGTCAGTTCCATGACGGTCATTCTTATGACTATGATTCATGTAACTATTCAGCTAAGTGGCTGGCTGGTACCGGTTCGCACTCATATGACTGAACCGACAACTAAATGACGTGTGACAAGTAACTAAGAATTAGGGACAATGATTGATGGGAATCGACTGATGGTGAAGCATCTTCTCGTCCGATCGATTTGATCTAACGCCTTTGTATTTGTCTTGTAAGATCTCCAGGTTGTGTACAACATCAGCATCCCGTAGCGTCTCTAAAATCCGCAGCATCAACCCTTAGTAACATATCCAAGCTATGAGTGGCATCAGCAATTTGTAGAGTATCAGCAAGTGGAATATGCACATGGGATACGGTACATGTTGTACACATAGAATGAACATGAAATGATCGGTATGGGGTTTATCATCTGACATGATTTTAAAGGAAATAATTGGTTAAACGGTTAGAAAGACCATCATGATAAACTGGCAATGCCAGTATATATCGCATTCTGGTTGCATAGAGAAACGCTAATGTGTGGTTAAACGAATTTCAGTGATGATTTTCCTGAAAGCATGATTAATGTAAACCAACCATAACTATCATGAAAGTAGGATTTAAATGAATTCCAACAGTGTCTTGCATGAAAACATAAACAACAAAAGAGACGTAGGACATAATCACATGAAGACGAAGTCATCATGAAGAAACATGAAACAATCTATCATTAAGGAGTGTATAACATAATCATCATGAAACTAAAGTTAACCATGACAGTATGAAAACATACTTGACATAAAAACATAGTAACTTATGAGGGGACATGAAAAAAATTATGCCAATAAATCATGAGAAAAATTGTATGCATGAAAAACAGTGCATGAATTCATGATGCAGTTTATAAAAACCTTTATATGTGCGAGGGTAAATGCCAATGGTCAGATTACCCAAAACAAAAGACATGGCGAGGGGACGCCTATGGGTCGGTCCCAAAGTTAAAAGTTTCGATAAAAGCACATGCGACTAAATAGGGCCAGTCTTGTACCAACCGTTAATTAGTTATAAACCTGCGACAATGATACATGGAATTAAATAAATGAAACTCAACTGTCAAAACCTAACAAAAAAAAATTTTATGTGACCAATTATGAACTACTGGGTTCAGTTTATCCACAGTTCACAAGGAACATCATACATGAAACAAATGACACGTAACTAAGTATGGATGACGGTTGTTCAGTCCATATTAGTAAATCAATACTGATGAAAACATCATGGTTAAAACAATAAGGTGTTGAAACATAAGTACATGGAATAACTAGCGTTGGCTTAGGAAGCTCCTGGTGACTACCCACTAGTCACAGGTCAAGTTTTAGAGCCTACAGGTCGAAGCCTTGGGCTCTGATACCATAACTGTAACACCCCACTTTGATAAGTGGACCGTTACGCGTAACTATGGCGTGTTATCAAAGCATGCAAGATAATATGTAGTAAAACATACATGACCATAGGGAAAACCAGAATCAAACATCGGTTCCTAAACATAAGCGCAAAACATAATAAAGTAAATGAAATGAACGATAGACTAAACAAGCATAAGTATATGAAGGCAAAAGGAGAAGAAGTCTATGGCAGCTTCCATCCTATGCATGTCCTCCAAATGCTCGAGTCTGTCCTTGGGTACCTGCCGTTTTGGGACATGGAAAGGAAAATAACGGATGAGCATAACGCTCAGTGCATGGATATACAAGCATGGAATGAATAATATAAGCGTGTAAAACATATAGCAGCGGAATTGATTAAGTCTTGGAAAACCTGGAAATTCTTAGTAAAACTGGTTTTACAGTTTGAAAGGCCTTATTTTTGTCTTATGAAAACTTTTCAACATGTTTACCATTAGCCAATATAGGTCATGAAATATCAATGTGCATGAATACTTGGAGGGGTGACCTCGTCATGCAATTAGAGGGGCTGCCTCTAATTAATATAAGTTTTTGGATAGGAGGGATCAGCTCCTTGTGAAGGATGCAAGGCACACACCACATTCACCTAAATAATCTTCTAAAAACATGTAATCTAGGATGCACCCATATTCCCCACATGATAATAATAATAATAATATGGCCAAAAGCTGAAGGGACGCCACGAGCTATCACTCCGCCGTGGTGGGGTCATAACACTGGTGCCTCTAGTGTTATGGTTATGGTACCTCCATAACTAGGTGAAACTGGTCGTGCATGTATATGGCTTTAGATATCTAATTAAACATAAGCAATTCAAAAACATATAAAACATATACTGGGGAAAGCAGTTGGCTGCATACGGGAAATCCTAATAAGGAAGAATGTTCATACTGAAAGGACGGAGAATCCGTACCTTAAGTCTAGTGAACGAAGAAGACGAACGGAAGAGAGTCCTACTTCGATCTCACTAATGCTACATACATAGGATACATGTATAAGTATTCTGATTACTACGTACGTAACTGGTTTTATATCATGTTTTAGCTTGTTTTATATGTTCATGTCTTGGTTTACTGATTTTAACGTTATACTGTGTTTATCATGTATTATGTATATTCTGATTAAGTATTACTTGTATTTCTTGTATTATTATACTTGTTGTGTAATAATAAGTAACTTTCTAGAAATAGCAGGTTTCCTAAAATAGATAGTTCCCAAAAATAGAAAGTTTCCAAAAAAATAGAATTAAGCTGGATTGTTAAGCTAATAAGATAAGCTTAAGTTTTACTGATTAATATTCTAAGTCATGTGATTAAATAGTATAGTTTATTAATTAACACATGTAAATTAAATAAAATATATGTTATAAGATTTAATTAAGTATAGCATGATTTAATTAAATTAAGTGGTGAAAAATACTTAGGTTAAAACATGTATTAATCTATATATTAATATAGCCTAAGTCATGAAAATTAATTAATTATAAGTCATGTTTTAATAATTAATTGATTAATTAGTCTAATTTCATAAATAAATTACTTAGGTTAATATCAAGTATTATTAAATAATAATAATAAACCTAAGTCCATGTTTTAAATAAATTAATTACATGTCATGTATTAATTAATTCATTAAAATAAAAATATAGCCTAAAACCGTATAATAAAATACTTAGGCTAAAAACATGTATTATTTATTCAAAAATAAATATAACCTACGTCTTGATTAAATTAAATTAATTCTAAGTCATGATTAATTTAACTTAATTAACCTTGTAAAAATATGCTTGTGAAAATGTACTGGTAGCAAAATGTTTAGCTTGTACAAAAATAAAACTAGAGCCCGCGTTGTGTTTACATTTAAGTCGAACCAAACAGCCTCCTTAACTTTTCTTAAAACCCATAGCCAAACAGTCCCTTAACTGTTTATTAAACCCATAGCCAAACACCCACTAATCTGCCAGTCTTCCCCTGGCAGTGATATTACTACCACCGGAAGTAACCGGTTTCCACTGCCTGCAATAAATTCCCACCGAGAGCATAAAGCTCTCTGTTCCCATTGCTAGAACAAACACACCACTGGCCGCAGCCAGTGGTTTCCCCTGCTTGGCTGCCGTTGCCCCCGTCTGAACAAAACCAAGCCAACACCCTTTTTAGGGTTGCGGCTGGTGGGCTGTTTTTACCACCAAGACTCCCATGAGTCTTGGTTTACGTGTAGGCTAAAAACACGACACAACCCACAGCCTTTTGTTATCCACGTTTTAAAGGCTTCTTAAAAAAATCTGTTTTAGTGGGTTCTTGATTACTTAAGACGTATCAAACAATTAACTAAAAGGGATTTTAATTACTTACACGTTTAGGGTTTATGAAGAATAAAACTCACGAACACAAGCTTAATTTTAATCAACCCACGGTTGTTGTTCATGATTTCCTTATGTCACGCGACGACAAGGAGTAGGCACCAAAGAAAGAAAACAGGTGGCGGCTTATTATTTTTCTGATTAGGGTTTCCTACTTTTCTTTTTGTCTTAACAAAATAACTCCCTCCCCGTCTTTCTTTGTGTCAGTCGGTTTGTGAACATCATGGGCCTCGGCCCATAAGTCTTGCCCCTTTTCCAAATGCATAACTACCAAATTAGCCCTTCATTTCTAGTAATTCCGTGACTCGTTAATGCTACGCGACTCGTGTTTTAAAATTTCGTAAATTTATCCTTGTAGTCATTACACATGTTATACGTAATATTATTTTACGTAGTTACTGGTCGTCTTTAATTAACTACGTAAACGTGTTCGTGTACATAAATTTTCACGTTATACGTAATACATATCGGATGTTAATTAAGATAATTACATACATAATTACTTGTTGTAGTTAAATAATATATGTATTAATCGTGTTAAACATTCGTGTCGTGTGTTGTATATTATATAATAATCATAACATACGTAAATAATTACCGTACGTAATAAATATACGTAATTACTCGTCGCGTCTATTTAATATACGAGATAATCATGTTAGATGTTCGTGATTATATGTTCGTGATTTATTCATCATAGTTAATAATTATCGTGTATTAACACGTACGTAACAATTATCGTGTAATAACACGTACGTAATTCTTGTAATTAATATTCGTGAAACGTAAACATGTTATATAAGGTAAGTTTTAATCATGTACATATGATTATTAGTGTACTGTTCATGGTAAAGGCATGCGGGTTTTATAAAAACCTTTTGAAATCAGCTTTGTTATAACATATATGAGATGTTTGGGCTAGTTTCAAGCTTATATGTTTTCACCACAATCCACTAAACCTAGAACCAAACACTCCATTAACTACACTTTTAGCAATTTAACAAATAAATTCCTTCTAAACCTAACTGAAACATTTCTAAACTACCATGAAATACTTGAAACCCACAATAACTTCGCCACCTTTTGCATTGGTTTACCGCCACCTTTTATTTAACTTCGCCATGAAGTGTTTATTATGGCTTTGGTCTTGCCATTGTCTTTTAATTAACCTCGCCATGAGGTGTTTATTATGGCTTGACGTATGACGAATTTTGGATCTTTAAGGCTTCAAGATTTATGACATTCACTTTCAATTTTCGCATAGATTTTTTGGCCTTGTGAGCTTGAAATTTTTGCTTGATTTAGGTGAAGAGGAACTTAACAATTATTATTGGGGAAGCCTTTGATTATTCGTATGACAACCCATAAAATTGCCAAGTGTAATATATGCTATGTTTGAATAGGAGTGGAAAAGCCACTAGAAATTTTTTATTGTTGTGTATTACTTGGTAGTATGAACTGCTTCTCACACCATAAACTATTATAATCACACATTCCTATAATGGCGAAAGACACAAATATAAACTATAAAAGATCTAATAAGTTCAATATTAATATGAACATCTCAAATATAACCATGATACCCTAAATTCCCTTAGAAACACTAGAATTCCTATAAATGAACTCAAGAAAGGTAAACCATTGAAAGTGAATTTTACTGAGTCAAAAAGTTCGTTGTTCTTGGTGTCTAATCAAATTGATCTCTGGTTAAATGTGTGTCTCAGTCGTTTTTGGTGAATAAAAGAAGGTTTTGTTATCTATATTTTTAAGTAAAAGGTAAATGCGAATAGTAATAAAAATAAGCTAAAAACAATTAACTAATAATAAAGGAGCGAAACAAATAATAAAACATAAATTAAAACAAAACAATTAATAAAAAATAAAACTAAAAGACGAAATTAACTATCGACTCGAAAATAAAGTTTACTTAATGAAAAAGGAGAGAATAAAACTAAGATGGTACTTTAAAGCTAAACGAGGCAAAACCTAAAGCGGGTACTAAATAAAAGATAAAACTTGAACTTCTCAAAAAAATATTAATACTAAAAATTGACGAAAAATTCAACTAAAAATAGTAACTTTCAGAATTAAAATCGGAACACCTTTCAGATTAAACTAAACAATTACGGAACAATGCTAAAAACTAACCAAGCAAGCAGCCTAGCTGCTCAAGCAGCCAAGCAGACACCTGAAATTTGGCGCGAAAGTATTATAAGCTATCAGGCAAGATGGCTGTGGATAAGTTTTTTTTTCGGAATATAGATTTCTTAGGAACTTTATAAGATTTTCAGAGAAACAAAATTTCTTCGGAATATTAAGAATTTTTAGAAAAAGAAATCTCTTCGGAATAATAGAATTTTCAGAAAAAGAAATTTCTTCGGAATAACAATGCTATTTCGGAATCACAGATTATTTCGGATAAATGACTTTTTCGGACTTTAATGTTTTTTCGGAATAATGACTAAATTCAGAAAAATCAATATTTTCGGAAAAATTAAGAAATTCAGAGAAAAGCTATATTTTCGGAATAAACATACTTTTTCAGAGAAACAAGGATTTTCCGAAAAAGAGGCTATTTTCAGAGAAACTAACTATTTTCGGATAAATGGAAAATTTCAGAGTAGACTAATTCAGAAAAAGTGAAATCTTCGGAATTTAAAACCCTAATCCGAAGATATGAAAACTCAGATAAACAGAAACAGTAACAACTAAAAAGCAGAAAATAATCCACGGATAAGCAAAAATCAAATAAGCAATTAACCAAAACTTAATCTAAAACACTTTTAAGAAAAACTAATTCAACCACAAATTAAAAACTTGAAAAACACTAATTAATCTAAATAATAAAAATCAACTTTTAATAAAATAAACTAATAAAAACACTTAATTAAAAATAAGCAAAATCAAACAATAAGCATCAAACACAATAAGCTATCAAAATCAAACACATAAAAACCAATAAGCACAATCAATCAAAAACATCAATCAAACAAGAACATGATTAGATAAACTACATGATTATCAAAATTAAAAAAGATTAAAAAGATTAAGAAAGGAAGAATGAGAATGATTAATTGAAAAAACTTGAAATTAAAATGATTAAGATTCAAATTACAAACTTAATTAAGAAAAAGCATGGAAATTTAGATCACACCTACTCCTACTCTAATCTACTCCAAATCTAAAAACTAAAATCTAATTAACTAACTAACACCCTCCTAATGACACATTAGGAGGATATATATAGGAGGAGGGGAGGCTAGGTGTTGATGCTTTCTCCTTTCACTTTGTCTCGACTCGACTTAAATTCTTTGTCTATCTCGACGTCGTCTCAGGATTAGTCAATATAAATTGAACTTGTCTTATAATTTTCTACTTTAATTAGACTTGGTTCTTCGACTTCATTAAACTTCTGTCTTTTGACTTTTTCTTCGATAAATCTTCAGAATAGGCCTTGGACTTCCGTTCTTTTTGCACTCTTGATGTTTTTACTTCGTCTTTTCTTGTTTTCTTCGATAAAAGCCCATGAAAGCCCTTGTTTTGTTCCCTTTTCACATTTTGCTCCTAAATCACAACAAAAACACAAACCACGTATAATTCCGACATTTACGACATAAAATACACGTTTTGGCTTGGTTATTATTATAATTAAGTGGTAAAAGGATGGGTGTTTTCACACCTATCAACCATAAATGGAGAACACTTATGAATAAGTCATTATGGAACATAAACAAGTTATAAAGTATACTCTAAGGACATAATAATACCTAAGACTGGCGAGAACAAACCATACAAAGCTAAGTACAAGTAATTGTACATAATAGTCTAGATCACCACCTAGAAACTTTGATAAACAATATTTTAAGCAATGTAACTACATAAAATCCATGAACTATTATAAAAAACAATGTACTAATTACAATCTATCATCTAAAGAAAAGTTAATTGATCCCAAATTGCTAATATTCACTAATCTAAGGCTAATTATAAGTTAAGACCTAGTAACCAAGATTAGCATATAAAATCCATTATACATTTAATTAGAGTATAATATTTTACCACAAATTATAAAACTCAATTACGTATCATATTAAGGATATACATTCATTTCATGTGAAGTTACAAGTTCATAAAGTATAAGGTAAACGTTATCAAAGCATAGGATCTTAAGTTCCCTTAATCAACCCTAGAATATTATCAACCTATACAAACCCTTAAACCAAGAATGTAGAAACCATAGAAGTCATAAACATATCATATAAACCCTAGAATAAGCATAAATAAGGATATAAACCCTAATTACGAGAGTTAGAACATCATTAGGATTAATGACCTAAAACCCCTAATATTAAGAAATCTATATGGAATCACTACCTAGTTCATTTTGAACAAGTCTATAAATATTTATAGGACTTCATTAAGATTATAATATTATATTAAGACAATGTACAAGTACCCTAATGCACAATGTACAAGATTTCAATGCATGACTTGTAAATTAGGTCAAAATAGGTATTTTCACTCTTTAGACATGTTTATCTAAACTAAACCGTTAAACCAAGTGTAAGAACTCAATGGACACTTAAAATTAAATTTCTAGGACCTAAATTAAGTTTACATTGGTAACCAGTTGAAGGATAAAGCCTTTTACTAAGATTAAACCATAGATCATTAGAAAACCCTAATCTACAAATGTATACTTCCTATTTTCACATCAAACCTTTGTTAAACTTCAAACCAAGGACCCAAATCTCTTAAATAGAATTTCTAAACCCTAATTAAGCCTTAATCATTCACTAATCACTTTCCCAAGTCCCTAATCACCAAAAAAAACAAAACATAAGTTACAAGCCCTAGATTTTGAATCTAGTTTCGTATTTTCCCTCCAAAACACATTTTCAAACCATTTCCCTCCATTATAAGTTTGAAAACCTGATATTTGTCAATCCAAAGATATTTTAGGAGTGTGAAAAGTAGGTGCATCAGCTCCTTGCTTGCTACACATCACCATTCTTATCACATGTATGTCGTGACACATTTTGAGCCACAAGGAAGGATTAGATCAAACCTAGAGTCTAAGAACTTGTGTATACATTCACTAGCTTCCCTTAGTCAGTACTCTATCCATCTTACACGTCCTAAGCCTTAAATTGGAGCCTAAGTGTTGAAAACACTATAAATAGGGGCGAACTCCCATTGTTAGAACTTTCACCCTGTTTCCTTTGTATCTCCTACCCATTCTCCATTTCCACCTCTATATACGTCTTAGGACATCCTACAAGACTAAAAACCAGGTCTAGAAGCTAGCCATTGAAGCTCTTGAAGCTTTGATAGCAAGATGTGTTCATAAGAAGCTATAAGGAGCCATTTTGGAGCTACCTAGATAAAATCTATGTTAACCAAGCTTTGATCTTTTTATAATGCTTATTTAGATTTTTTATAATTCCAAAATTATGTTAGAAAGATAATCTAAAAGAAACTAAGTCTTTTCATCATTTTAAATGAAAGTTATAAGTTAAAGATGTCTTAAAACCCTACTTTTGTAATTTATATAAAATAATGAGCAAAAACCCTTTCAAAAGCTATAATTCCAAAGAAATGTTTTTATTATGATTAAAAATATGTTCATAAATGTTTTTTTCAAATCCTAGATCAATTGGATCATTTTAAGCTTGTTACGTGATTTTTACAAGTTTAGGGACTAAAACTCTCAATTCTGAAACTATAAATCATTTTGGGCCAAAAGTGTCATTTTATGAAAGTAAAAGCTATAAGAATAAATGTTGTAAGGTTTGAGGTCCTAAGGTTAAATAATGAAGGTTTAAATTTCAATTTATGAAACAATATACTTTAGGGGTTAAAAGTGTAATTATGCCAAAGTGTAACCAAAAGGACTAATTTTGCCAACTTTGAAACTAAAGAAGATTAATCATGAATATGTGAAGTTAATGAAAGTATCATGTTAGTAGGTAGATTTGTACAAAAATGTTCCATCTCGATATTACGTTCTGACTGAGTGGTTGGGTTTACTATTTAAAGTGTTGTCGCTCCTCAAACGTTTATAGAATGGCTTCTGAGTATGATGGCCCAAACAATGGTGCTAGAATTACAACCAAGTCATAATTAAAGAAATCATAACCAAATGCTCAAGGAGATTGATCAAAAGATTAAAAACTTAATACCATACCAATTATGTTAAAACAGGTTGGTGTGAGACCACGTTCTTGTTTGTTAGCTCAAGTTGATCTGTGTGACATAAACCCGACAAGATTATTGGACATTGTTGGGTCAATATTTTCTGACTTTGAAGCAACTGTAGGATTTGAATATAAAACCCCTAAGTTTTTCATGCTCAGCAGTAAGGCCAGTTTGCTGAAGGATGACCAGAGGAACAAAGTTCCTACTGAAGACTTTATAGCTGAAGAAAGTTCAGCATTCCTCTTCTAGTGTACTTAGAAAACAAAGGAGTCTTCGCTTCAAATACTAGGTGGTCTAGTTGCTGAAGAACAAGGACTGAAGAAGGTCTTTCTGTTCAGTTTAGTTTGACAATACCAAACTGAATGTTATCGATCTCCTCTAGGATACTAAAGACTCTTCAATATTCTGATGGTTTGCATTAGGTGGGAAAAGATAACTTTAAGTCAAAGAAGGTTGCTTGTATACTTAGATGTAAGTACAACCTTTATCTTTTCTAGAATAGTTTAATATTTACTTTGTACTGTTTATCCATCATGGGCATCAACCACCCACTAGATAAACCCATGCATTGAAACATGCAAAATGCAAACCCTAATTTACGCTGCCTATAAAAGGAGTGTACATTGAGAGAGAAAAGGTTAACCAATACAAGAGAAGAAACTCTGGAAAACCTTTCTCTCTCGATACCAACTAAACCATATAGCCAAGATGCATATGAACGTTTAGATTGGAGCTTAGACTTTAACTTTGGTTAGACGTTTAAGTAGAGGAAATCAAAACCCATTGTCATTCAACCACTTTGTTATTCCACAAATAAAGTGGGTTATAGATTCTTTATTTGATTCTAATAGAAGTCTATACGTTGAAAAGTATATTGGTATTGTTGTTTCAATCTTTCATAGTTCTTATCTATTGTTAAAACAACTCACTTGAGTAAAAGTAAGAGTTATTACTTAAGTTAATAAGTAATAACGAATTACTAGGGACCAACAAGTGGTATCAGAGCAGTTTGATTAGTTAAACTCTTATTTTATTCAACTGCTCATTTAAAAGTTTTTAAATCAAGATCCAAAAATGGCTCAAGTTATACCACAAACCCTAGAATATAGGGGTGGCCAAGTCAATGTTGCTCCTGTACTAGAGTTAGCCAATTTTACTAATTGGAAGAAGGGGTTTCTTGTCCACATGGTTGGGATTGAACCTCAATTCCTTGGAATCATTGAAAATGGTCCTTTTATTCCCATGGTTGGGGACAATAAAAAACCTAAAGTACAATGAACTGCTGATGAGAGAAAAGCTGGTAACCTAGATCAGCGTCTCAAAAGTCTCATCATGTCTGTACTTCCAGATGACCAAATGAATTCTGTTGTAAATTACAAAACAGCCAAAGCTACATGGGAGGACCTTATTCTTTACCATGAGGGACCCTCTGATGTAAAAGAAACCAGAATCATGGATTTAATGCTTCAATATAACACCTTCAATCACAAAGAAGGGGAAACCCTCACACAGACATTCACCAGATACAAAGCATTGATGAATGAACTTGTGAATGATGGTGTTGAGCTTTCAAAACTTGAAATAAACATAGTTTTTGTTAATGTGTTGCCAAAGAAATGGCTCAGTTTCTGCCAAAGTGATAGGTGTGAAAACACCCATCCTTTTACCACTTATTTCTTGCTAAAACAAGAACAAAACGCGCATTTAATGTCATTTGTTTGGAATTATGCGTGGTTTGTGTGTTTGTTGTGTTTTCAGAGCCAACCGGATAAATATTGGAGAAAACATGGGATTGCACGGGTTTTATCGAGGAAAAAGACGAAAAGATGAAGTCTATAGTCCAAGAGATGCAAAAGATTTGAAGTCAATGGGCCTATTTGAAGATTTATCGAAGAAAAGGACCAAAGATGGAAGATTTACCTATGTCGAAGAAACTCAAGTCTATTAAATGAAGAAATTAAAAGACGAGTTGAATTTATTCGTCGACAAATCCCGAATCGAAAACGAAAACGTCAACTCTTCTGAAAAGACGAGAAGACAAAAAGAAAGGAAGAAAGCCCACTCACCAACCAAGGGAGAAGCCTATAAATACTCCTCCCATTCAAGACTCCACTAGTTCTTTTCAGTTATTTTTATTTCCGAGTTCTAGGGAACCATCTCCCTTAAGGAGTGGTTTTCATCTTTGTTTGATTTTTCTTCCAATCTTGTAAGTTTGATCTTTCCATTTGTTTGTTGAATCTAAAAATCATTAATACAAGTCTACTTTTAATCTTTCCATCATCTTGTTCTTCATCTCTTGGTGATTCTAGTTTTCAAGTTTTCATTTTATTGGTTTGATCATCATAAGTAAGTGGGTTTTATGGTTTTGTGGTTTTGGATTGATATTTACCTTAGGTAAATGATTCATGGTGAAATTGGTATAAGTTTTGATCAAAGATTTGGTGAATTTTGGTGTAAAACTCGTGCTGGTGTAATCCCCTGTTCTTCGCTTTGTTACTGAGTCGCCCAGATTCCGCATAGAATTTCTGAGATTTCGTTGGTTCGGAATATCAAAATATTCCGGATCAAGGTGGTGTTTTGTTGTTTATTCGGAATATCAATTATTCCGAGTAGGTTGAACTTTTCTTTGGTTATTCGGAATTTCTAAATATTCCGCTTAAGCTTTCTTTCCAAAATATTCCGAGTAGAGGTGAGATTGTGTTTGTTTACTCGGAATATCAAAATATTCCGAGTAGTTTTCATATTCCGCATAACTCTCTTTTCAAATATTCCGCATAGAGTAAATTTTAAACATTCCGCATAAGGGATTTCTTTCAAACATTCCGAGTAGCTCAAGTATTCAGCATAGCCAAACATTCCACATAGCTTGTTATTCCGGATGGCCGTATTATTCCGAGTAAGACCAAATGTTCTAGATAGACTAAAATATTCCGAGTAGAGCAGGCATTCCGCATTGACATTCCGAATAGAGATTGCCAGTTTTATTCTACGTTGAGGTACTTACTGTTTCATTTAAATTCTGGATTTATTCTCAGTTCTTGTTTCTAGTTTAATTTTATTATTACTTGCCCTTATCGTTTTAGTAGATTTAGAACAAAGCTCCCCCTTTTAGTCACCAATTACAACTATTCCACTTTTGACCGTGATCAATTCGAGAAGATACCGAGAACGAAACAACGACATATATCAATTGGGTACGAGCAACGCAAAGAAAGATCTTGCAAGCAAAAACCTTTTATTAACCAACCAAAAAGTCAGTTATTAAAATGGCGCCGCTGCCGGCTCTTTTCGTAAGGATCAACGGTTTCTTGTGAGAAAAATTGGATTTTGGGATCCGTTCTTTCGGGAACATTATTTTAAAGCACAAAAATTTTCAAAAAAAAACACATAAAAATATAAAATTTTCAAAAATACAAAAACATTAAAAAAAAATCTATAAAAACCAAAAATATTTTCTCTTGCATTTTCTTTTTAGTGTATGCGTACTCGATCAACGTCTAATTCAGAGCCCGAGACTCTCGAAGATTTAGACATGGCCGGTGTACACAACAACAACAATAATAATCCACCCCTCCCAAACAACAACAACAATAATAATCATCCACCCCACGAAAACATGAATAATCCACCCCTACCCGACCTACGAACCATGGAGGAGCTATGTCAACCCACGATGAACGGACGTGGAGGCCCGATTGCACCGATGCATGTCACGGCTCAAGAGTTTTCGTTGAAGCATCACATGATCCAACAAGTGCAAACTAACCCATTTCGCGGAATTCCGGATGATGATGCCAACAAACACCTCGACAAATTCATTACCATCACCCAGAGCATGAAATCCCCTGGTGTTTCTACGGATGACCTTCGCCTTCAACTCTTTCCCCACTCGCTTTCTCACCATGCCAAAAAATGGTTTGACCGTCTCCCAAAGAACTCTATTCATACTTGGGACGACATGACTCAACGCTTTTTGTCGCGCTACTTCCCACCATCCATGGTCACGAGCCTTCGTAACCAAATTAGTGGATTCATGCAAGACAATGATGAATCGCTTTTTGATGCTTGGGAACGGTACAATGATTTGATCGACCGCTGTCCTAATCACAATATGCTCCCCGTCACTCTCATTGATACCTTCTACAATGGTCTCACTTTTCGTGATCGTGACACGATCAATGCCGCCGCCGGTGGTACTTTTATGAAAAGGAGACCGGAGGAGTGTCGAGAGTTGATTGAAAACATGACTACTCACCACAAGAATTGGGATTCATCCGCATCCTCAAGATCTAACTCGAGAGTCAATGTTTCTTCTACTACTTCCAATCCTGAGATGATTGAAATTTCTCGACAACTCGCTGAGATGAACAAGAATTTCATGACCATGGCCACAAATCACTTTCAACAAGCTAAAGCCGTTGCTATTTCTTGTGACACATGTGGTGGTACTCATTCTTATAATGATTGTCCTTCTACTCAAGGCAATTATTCTGAAAACGTTAACGCGGCATACGGTACTTATCCCACGGGCGGCTATCAAGCTCGCCCTCAAGGAGACCGTAGCTTGCTAAGTTATCGTTCCAACAGTTATCTTGCTCCACCCGGTTTCCCTCCTCAAAACCAAAACCAACAACAAAGCTATAACCAAAACAATCAATCCCAACCTCGTGCTCAAACTCAATATCAATCCCAAAGAAACCCTTACCCAACTCAAGGAAATTCTCAAGCTTACCAAGCTCCACCTCTCAATCAACCGATGGCAGTAAACCAAGACGTCGAGACGTTCATGAAGACTAATCGTGAGATGGTTACGAATCTTCAGAGTCAATTTGTCAACTTGAAGAATGACATGGCGAAACAAGGGAGCGATATTCGAGCCGAGCTAAGGAATGATATGGCCAAACACAGCAATGAAATTAATGCAAACATGAGAGACTCTTTTAATAATCAAGCGGTTCACCTTCGTGATATGATTGGTTCGCTCATCCAAGGTAATCAACCCTCTTCTTCGGGTACTCTTCCGAGTAATACCGTTGCGAATCCAAGAGGGGAGATGAAAGCAATCACCACTCGTAGTGGAAAAGGTTATATGGAACCCGAGCTTCCTACACCTCCACCCGTGATTGTGAACAAGGAAAAAGAGCAACTTTCCTCACCTCCTTCACCTTCTATCCCCATTTCCCCACCACCCGTGGTTGTGAGTGATCCTACTCCCTTAAATCCTTCTTCTTCATCCAATATACCTTATCCTTCAAGGTTGAGGAAAGAGAAGCAAAAGAGCAAGGATGATATTCAAGTTTCAAACTTTCTTAAAATGTTTAAAACAACTGAATTTTAACATCTCCTTTGCCGAGGCTCTCGCTCACATTCCCAAATACGCTAAGATGTTTAAAGATCTTCTAAGTGATAAGGAAAAGCTTCTTGACATCGCTCAAACCCAACTTAATGAGAACTGCTCCACAGCGCTCTTAAGGAAATTGCCCACCAAACTTGGTGATCCGGGTCGCTTCTTGATTCCTTGCAACTTCCCGGGAGTAGAGAATTGCATGGCCCTAGCCGATCTAGGTTCCAGTATAAACTTAATGCCTTTAAGTGTTTGGAAGCAATTATCTCTCCCCGAGCTAGTCCCCACCAAAATGACTTTGGAATTAGCCAACCGTACGGTTGCTTATCCAGTGGGGATAGCCGAAGATGTCTTTGTTGGCGTTGACAAATTCACCTTCCCGGCGGATTTTGTTGTCGTTGACTACGAGATGGATCCCCGTGTTCCATTAATCGTTGGACGTCCATTCCTGAGGACCGGTCGCACTCTCATTGATGTAGCCGCGGGCGAAATAATTATGAGAGTTGGTGACGACAAAATTGTCTTCAACATGGGTAAGATTTCTAAGCAACCTTATTCTTATGAGAGTGTTAATGCTATTGATGTTCTCGATGAGGCTTGTGAAGAACATTTTCATGATGCTTGCAAAAGTACTCTCTCTTCTCTATCCAATGTTGAGACCGTTGCCTCAATTGCTCCAGCATTGACTCCTTTTGGAGAAAGTGACTTGGATGATTTCAAAGCTAGCTTGGGTCCTCTCGATATTAAGTATGATGATTCTTCCACTGATTGGGATGAAGACATTCGTACTATTGAGAGACTTCTCAATGAAGACCCGTTTCCTCCTCCCTCTCCTAAAGAGGTGACTAATGATGATCCATCGTTAGTTACACCATCTATTGAGGATCCTCCTACTCTTGAGCTTAAGGACCTACCTCCTCATCTTGAGTACGTTTTCCTTGAAGACAACAAGAAGTTACCGGTCATCATCGCGAAGGATCTGAAAGAAGAAGAAAAAGCCCGACTTGTCGCCGTATTGAAGAAGCATAAAAGAGCTATCGCTTGGAAAATATCCGACATTCGCGGAATTGATCCTCACTTCTGCACACACAAAATTCTCATGGAGGACGATTTTAAGCCCACAATTCAAAGCCAACGAAGGGTGAATCCAAAAATCCATGAAATCATCAAAAAAGAGGTTATCAAACTTCTTGATGCGGGTATGATTTACCCTATTTCGGATTCACCATGGGTTAGTCCAGTCCATTGTGTGCCTAAGAAAGGCGGAATCACCGTTGTGCCCAATGCAAACAACGAGTTGATTTTTACCCGTCTCGTTACTGGGTGGAGAGTTTGTATAGACTACCGCAAACTCAATGATGCCACGAGAAAGGATCATTTCCCTCTACCTTTTATGGACCAAATGCTTGAACGTTTAGCGGGTAATGAATATTACTGCTTTCTTGATGGTTTCTCGGGTTATTTCCAAATACCCATCGATCCCCAAGATCAAGAGAAGACAACATTTACTTGTCCCTATGGCACATTTGCTTACAAAAGGATGCCTTTTGGCTTATGCAATGCCCCCGGGACTTTCCAAAGGTGCATGTTGGCTATCTTCCATGACATGGTTGAGCAAACCATGGAAGTTTTCATGGATGATTTCTCGGTCTTCGGGGATTCCTTCTCTTCTTGCCTTGCCAATTTGGAACGTATGCTTAAGCGGTGCGAAGACACTCGCCTTGTTCTGAATTGGGAAAAATGCCATTTTATGGTAAAAGAAGGCATTGTGCTAGGACACAAAATCTCTAATGCCGGTCTTGAAGTCGACCGTGCTAAAGTAGATGTCATAGCAAAATTACCTCCACCTTCAACCGTGAAGGGTGTGAGAAGTTTTCTGGGTCATGCGGGCTTCTATCGTCGATTCATTCAGGATTTCTCTAAAATCGCTCGCCCGATGACCCACCTCTTGGAAAAAGATACTCCTTTTATCTTTTATAAAGAGTGTATCGAAGCCTTCAATCTTCTTAAGGATAAGCTAACTAAGGCACCGGTCTTGGTTACCCCTAATTGGGAGCTACCCTTTGAATTGATGTGCGATGCTAGCGACTTCGCTATTGGTGCGGTTTTGGGACAAAGGATCAACAAACATTTCCAACCAATCCACTATCCTAGCAAAACAATGACGGGGGCTCAATTGCATTATACGACAACCGAAAAAGAGCTTTTAGCTGTTGTCTATGCTTTTGAAAAATTCCGCCCTATCTTGTTTTATCCACCACCATCGTATACACGGACCATTCCGCGTTGAAGTACTTGATGACTAAACACGACTCTAAGCCAAGACTTCTTCGCTGGGTTTTACTCCTTCAAGAATTCAACATTGAAATTCGTGACAAGAAGGGTGCTGAAAACCTAGCCGCGGATCATCTGAGCAGACTTGAGGATCCATATCAAGGGGATCATCCGAACAAAGAGATCAATGACTCTTTCCCCCTTGAAACCTTAATGTCTATAAATCTCAATCTTGATGGCACCCCGTGGTTTGCCGATATTGCAAACTACTTAGCGGGTGGTGTTCTCATCAAAGGGTTAACATCCCAACAAAAGAAGAAGTTCTTGCACGATGTTAAGACTTACTTTTGGGATGACCCTTTTCTATTCAAACAATGCGCTGACTTGATTATTCGCCGATGTGTTGACGGACCGACCGCTTTGGACATTCTCCAGGCTTGCCACAAAGGACCCACCGGTGGTCACTTTGGTCCCAACTACACCGCCAAAAAAGTGTTTGATTCGGGATTCTATTGGCCCACCATTTACCGTGATGCTCACGAGATGGTTAAACATTGTGATTCTTGCCAAAAACAAGGCAAGATCACACATAAAGATGAGATGCCTCAAAATTTAATACAAGAATGTGAAATCTTTGATGTATGGGGCATCGACTTTATGGGGCCATTCCCTTCTTCTAAAGGCAACAAATACATCCTTGTCGCTGTCGACTACGTTTCTAAATGGGTTGAAGCCAAAGCTTTACCCACTAACGACGCGAGGGTGGTTTGTAATTTCTTGAAACAACTGTTTGCTCGTTTCGGTGTTCCTCGTGCTATTATCTGTGACCGCGGGACTCATTTTTGCAACGATCAATTTGCAAGAGTCATTGCTAAGTATGGTGTAAATCACCGTCTTTCCACCGCTTATCATCCTCAAACCAACGGTCAAGCCGAGATATCCAACCGTGGATTAAAGAGAATTTTGGAACGTACTGTGGGAGAGCATCGTGCCTCGTGGGCCGGTAAACTTGATGATGCTCTGTGGGCTTTCCGTACCGCCTATAAGACGCCGATTGGTTGTACACCTTATCGTCTTGTGTACGGGAAAGCTTGCCACCTCCCCATCGAGCTAGAACTTAAGGCATACTGGGCCTTGAAGTGGGCTAACTTCGACATCAACAAAGCCGGTGATTTTCGCAAGATTCAACTCAACGAGCTACAAGAATTGAGGAATCAAGCTTACGAGAACTCATTGATCTACAAGGAGAAGACCAAGATTATCCACGATGCTAAAATCAAGAACCGAGAGTTCCATGTTGGTGATCAAGTCTTACTCTTTAACTCTCGGTTGAAGATCTTCTCAGGCAAGTTGAAGAGCCGCTGGTCTGGTCCATTCACCATCGCCAATGTCTTTCCCTATGGCACCATTGAGCTTTCTCAGCCAAATGGGCCCAACTTCAAGGTGAATGGCCAGCGTTTGAAATTGTACTTTGGTGAGGACATCTCTCAAGAGATGATTCTATCCCTCACCACGTTTCCCTTGAATTAGTTCGGGACCGAGTCAGGCTCGCGACTCGGTAAACAAAAACAAGCGCTCCTCGGGAGGCAACCCGAGTATCTATCCCCCTTTCCCGTTTTTCATCCTAAGTGTAGGGGGAGCTATATAGGTTTCTTGTTTTTGGATGGTGATGTGATTACAGGGATAAATGCACTCTTGGAATCTTTGAAGAACCGTGTTCCCATGTTATCCGCAATACCGGTTCTATCTCTCAACTATCGTGATTCAATTGTCTTCACACTCACATTCGAAATTGCTCACGTTAGTCGTCTCTTCCTTAACTTGAGTTAAACAACGTGCACAATGTCATAAGTGTAGGGGAGACTTTTCCCACATGCTTAAACATTGAGGACAATGTTTATCTTAAGTGTAGGGGGGACTTCTATCGAAGTTTTAAGTGGACTTTTCCATTAAAATGCCTTCATTTAACCGGAAAATCATCTTTTTCAACATTTTTCAAATTTTTAATTAACTTTGGCCATTTTTACGTAAATTTTAAATTTTTATCGTTGCTTTCATATGTATATATCCCGCAATAAAGTCAAAAATATTAATAAAGTGTTGTGGCTAGTTTTGAAATCTTTGACATATTAGGCCCGTTGCGATTATTTTGACTCAACCCGAATAGACTTGTCTAAGTTTATTCTAGCTAGTATCCTTAACCATGTAAACCTTAATTGGTTTATTAGGCTAAGTATCCACGAGTCTCATTACTTGAGATTTTAAATTTTGGAGGACGAGAAATGATAGAGTCAATTATAAGTCGGTATTCTTGCACAAGCTCACTTGGCGTAATTATTTGCCTATTCTCCCATCACTTGCTAATAATTTATCTGCAATAAGTAAGGTCGTACGATTTGAAAGGTTACTTAGCTTCTAGCCCAAGATCGTTTAAAAGTTGCTCGGTAATGATAAGAGTTCATAGCCAAGGCATAACTTATGAAGCAAGGCGCGAAGATTGGCGAGTCCGAAAAGACCCTAACAAGGCATGAGGATTCCATTTTATTGCTAAAGATCCAAGGTGATGTGAAAAGCATTATTCCCAAAATCGATATGAAGGATCAAGACTCACGACGAAAAGCAATCAACTCCCATAAAGATCATGGAGAATTCTATCCGAAAAGACCCTAACAAGGTATGAGGATAAATAGATGCAAGTCCGAAAAGGAGGCGGATCTTTGTATCTCAAAATCCCAATTAGAGATTGAAGAAATAATCATGAAGTCGTGGTCAACAAAGTTGGAGTACCCCTCAAAAGTCTCCAAGAGAAGAAACTCTATTAACGAAGAGAAGACCATTATCTCAAGAACGTCTCTCGAAGATATGAAGTATGAAGTACATGCCAAATATCGGCCCGAGAAAGGTCTCAAATCGTGAACCAAGTTATGCAAAGATATGAACTTTTTGATATCCCGAGAAGCAGCTTTAAGAGATTTTGTCCTTTAGCTAACTATTAATCAAATCGCCCTACTTAGCTTTCAGCCTAAATAAACTATCGAAATAAGTCCAAAAATGCATCTTCATGATCATTCTAAGACAAAAATAAAATATAAGAGATACACCTAGGAATAAGGGAGTTTAAGCATATAATTAATCCATGTGAGTAAGTGTTTGAATTGCTAACTTATAATAACAATGATCTCATTTTTAAGCTTAGTTTGGGGAACGTGAAACTTGAGGGTGATAAATCTTCGCAGCACCAAAGCCCTAATGAAAGTCATTGATCTCTTTGAAAGTTATTTCCATTTAGCTATTTTCAAGTGAAAATGGTTTTCTATCCTTTAGTTTATTTTAAAGTTCTAATTTCTCTTAGTACTTTAATTCTTGTATGTTAATAAGGCCAAGGTTGATTGATTATGAGAAAAATGTAAATTTGCTTTATCACTAAGCATTGCATGAGGGCATGGCAATGGTTAATTGTAGGGGATTTGATAGGTGTGAAAACACCCATCCTTTTACCACTTATTTCTTGCTAAAACAAGACCAAAACGCGCATTTAATGTCATTTGTTTGGAATTATGCGTGGTTTGTGTGTTTGTTGTGTTTTTAGAGCCAACCGGATAAATATTGGAGAAAACATGGGATTGCACGGGTTTTATCGAGGAAAAAGACGAAAAGATGAAGTCTATAGTCCAAGAGATGCAAAAGATTTGAAGTCAATGGGCCTATTTGAAGATTTATCGAAGAAAAGGACCAAATACGGAAGATTTACCTATGTCGAAGAAACTCAAGTCTGTTAAATGAAGAAATTAAAAGACGAGTTGAATTTATTCGTCGACAAATCCCGAATCGAAATCGAAAACGTCACCTCTTCTGAAAAGACGAGAAGACAAAAAGAAAGGAAGAAAGCCCACTCACCAACCAAGGGAGAAGCCTATAAATACTCCTCCCATTCAAGACTCCACTAGTTCTTTTCAGTTATTTTTATTTCCGAGTTTTAGGGAACCATCTCCCTTAAGGAGTGGTTTTCATCTTTGTTTGATTTTTCTTCCAATCTTGTAAGTTTGATCTTTCCATTTGTTTGTTGAATCTAAAAATCATTAATACAAGTCTACTTTTAATCTTTCCATCATCTTGTTCTTCATCTCTTGGTGATTCTAGTTTTCAAGTCTTCATTTTATTGGTTTATCATCATAAGTAAGTGGGTTTTATGGTTTTGTGGTTTTGGATTGATATTTACCTTAGGTAAATGATTCATGGTGAAATTGGTATAAGTTTTGATAAAAGATTTGGTGAATTTTGGTGTAAAACTCGTGCTGGTGTAATCCCCTGTTCTTCGCTTTGTTACTGAGTCGCCCAGATTCCGCATAGAATTTCTGAGATTTCGTTGGTTCGGAATATCAAAATATTCCGGATCAAGGTGGTGTTTTGTTGTTTATTCGGAATATCAATTATTCCGAGTAGGTTGAACTTTTCTTTGGTTATTCGGAATTTCTAAATATTCCGCTTCAGCTTTCTTTCCAAAATATTCCGAGTAGAGGTGAGATTGTGTTTGTTTACTCGGAATATCAAAATATTCCGAGTAGTGTTCATATTCCGCATAGCTCTCTTTCAAATATTCCGCATAGAGTAAATTTTAAACATTCCGCATAAGGGATTTCTTTCAAACATTCCGAGTAGCTCAAGTATTCAGCATAGCCAAACATTCCGCATAGCTTGTTATTCCGGATGGCCGTATTATTCCGAGTAAGACCAAATGTTCCAGATAGACTAAAATATTCCGTGTAGAGCAGGCATTCCCCATTGACATTCCGAATAGAGATTGCCAGTTTTATTCTACGTTGAGGTACTTACTGTTTCATTTAAATTCTGGATTTATTCTCAGTTCTTGTTTCTAGTTTAATTTTATTATTACTTGCCCTTATCATTTTAGTAGATTTAGACCAAAGCTCCCCCTTTTAGTCACCAATTACAACTATTCCACTTTTGACCGTGATCAATTCGAGAAGATACCGAGAACGAAACAACGACATATATCAATTGGGTACGAGCAACGCAAAGAAAGATATTGCAAGCAAAAACCTTTTATTAACCAACCAAAAAGTCAGTTATTACAAAGCTTGAGAAATGCTAATCACATTAAAGATTTTGATCTAGCCTCTCTTTTTGGGAAACTGAAATATGAAGAAAACCTAGCTGATAGGATTTATGAAGGCTCAAGCAAGAGTAAAGCATTAACTGTAGGATTTTAAATCTTGCTTATGTTTTAGAGAGAGAAAGAGATAGAAAGATGGTGGATTTCACACAAAGCTAGAGAGAGAAAGAAATGTTTACTATGTGAAAAATATGAAACCACACACCCTCACCATCAAAGGAGAGGGTTTATATACCCAAGCCCTTGTCATGGGCTTGGGCTTACATTTGGGCCGGCCTACACATGTTGTAGGCTAGGCTTGATGTTGTTTGTTAAGTAAAGACATGTAACTAAACTACGAGCTATTACATGGACTATCGTTGGAGTGACCGATCCTTCTTAATACGTAAAACGTATTTCTAACAATCTCCCCCTAAGGGAGGTCACTCCAAACAAGGGCGTTACCCGAGTTACAATAATGAAATAAACCTAGCATACTATGCTTGTCTTTAGCTCGTAGTCTTTGTCTTTCTTTTTCTTTTTCTTTTTTGGTGAACATGCTTATGTGATCTTTGATATCAGTCTTGAGCATTAATCTCTTGCCTTGATCTCGTGCATCCATCACTTGTGATCTTCGCCTCTTCGTGACCTCACGTCCCACATACTTATGCCTTAGTAATTCTTGAAAGCTTCAGAGTTTGATACAGCGGAAGACTTAACTTTTAGGCTTTCTTGAATTAGATGAGGTATTAAGTGCATAAAGTATAAGCATGCGGGGACGACTTCTTCTCGGATTCCGCAACGCCACCGTCTTCAAATGCCGCAACATAAGTAGACACGAACGAAATGGCTTTGAACATTTCATTCTAATTCGGTAGCATTTTACCTCCGGTCGGTGAAGACCGTTGGACGATATTAGATATCGTACCCGTGACGGATAGTTTCAATTAAGTAACTTCCTGACAGGATTTCACGGGTAAACCCGTTCTCTTTACTCGACCGTCCAAAGCTGACTGCGAACGTAAAGAGTGAATCATTTGGATAAAAGTATCCGCATGATTTGAAGCCGTCAATTCATGTTCCTGGAACAAGTGAAATTCAATTAAGAACCGCACCATCGTTGCTTTCCAGTTGTCACGAGCTTGATTCGTATAGAATCTTGCAAGTTACCTACCAAGTGCTGTTTGAGGTTAACACTAGAAGGATTTCCACTCATCACTGTGAACACTAAGGTATCACTCTGAGTGTTCTGGCAAGATCACTGAGATATTGCGTAGAGGCCTGGAACGTGTTTAAATTCAGTTAAGAATTAAACAGCTGTTGCTTTCCAGTTATCACAAGTTTGATTCATAAAGAATCGCACAAATCACCTACCATGAGCTTTTTGATATTCGCTCAAGAAGGATTTCCATCTTCATTGTAAATACTTTCGTATTACTCGGATGTTCAGGCAAGATCATGAAGATTTTGCGTAGGACTCTTAAGAACTTTCTTACTTTTCACAGTGTGTGAAGAAGCAAGTAAATATGAAAGTGTGTCCTAATGAGATATTTGATGATCTCAAATGGCTCTAGACTCGATCGTGCATTTTGGATTTTAGTGATCGGAGGCTGGAGAGGAGTGCCACCATTTCAATACCAATTTATTCGGAGGGAATAAATCAATAGATAATGTGTTGTCTCTGTGTGATTAAAACAAATACCTTTTGAGAGATATCTGAGTTAGCTGGGATGGGTTGTGCATTGCATCACTGGGTCCATGATGTCTGTCTTCAATATCAAGAATCATTAAACAATGACCTTAATAGCATATGTATTGACCCGGTTTCTGCCTAAAGTTGTAAGGAGTGCTTCTTTCTTTACACCCTTTATCTTTACAATTCTTTTTCATTCTTCAACCCCTTCAATGCTTACCAATACGTCATAACTAGCACCTTGTTGTGATTGTTCCAGTGCTAACTTAAGTACTTGGTCGGCATTCAGCTACGTTCACAATCTTTCTCCAACTTTCCTAAGGACTACTATTTCTAGCTATGGAATGTCCTTGGGAAGATTCCTCCGGTTCTGGAAGAATCATAGGACTTAACCTATCCTACCATCCTTATGTCACCACAATCTTCATCGTCGTGAAATAAATGGGTTTTGGGTAAGTATATGTCACCATGAAAATCCATTTTGATATAGAAAATCCATTTTTCTCCCCCTTAACATATGCCATGATATTCGAAAACATTTCGCATATGTAGAGATGAGCCAGCACATTAAGTCAAACCATTTGTGATAATATCCCATATTAAATCACATTTTCTCCCCCATATTAAAAATATTAACCCAATCGATGTTTTTAATATCAATTGATTTAATGAAGTTTTAACAAAGGTTTTGAGAAGAAAAATGCGAGTCCGTTTCATCTTCATGATATCAGATGTATGAGATATGATATCGATTTGTAGCATGATCACATATTCACCATATTAAAAAAAAATTGACAAGGTTGGACCTGATTGATGAGAACATCATATGATAAGATCAAATGGTTCTTGGCAGCATATGTTGGTCGCCTCGTCACGTCTGAAGTCATCTCTTGACACCACACGTACGATTGGTATTGTTGTCTTGACACCAACTTGTGAACTTGGCACGTTCGGCATCGAAGATTCTGAATGCTTGAC
Source organism: Glebionis coronaria (assembly GCA_025667525.1). NCBI lineage: Eukaryota > Viridiplantae > Streptophyta > Magnoliopsida > Asterales > Asteraceae > Glebionis > Glebionis coronaria. The sequence continues at coordinate 342,581,130 of CM046881.1, read as the reverse complement.
AGTTGCTCCCCCTCAATTGTTGACCCGTGTTCTATCGAAAGAGTTGTAGTCGTCAGTTGAGTAGTCGCATCGTCGAGTATTTAGATACCAATTGTAGATAGCAATGGTTGTAGAGATGATAGCTTCATAAAAACAAGACTTCTCTTGTTTTAACAAATAAATGCACTGAAACGTACATTGATTTGTGTTAGACCAAGTTATAAAGTAAACTTGATCCCTTACAAGGTTTTAAAGTAAACCTTGCCCGAGAAAATTAATTCCCGTTGTTAGTCAAAGCTTTCATAAGAAATACTTGACTTTAATGTGAAAACCGGGTTGCAGTCAGAAATAACTACAAGCCATATAGGCATGTTTTATGAAATATTTACAACTTTTGTACGAACTGTATTTATGGCACCGTGTCGATATTAATCAACATTTCTAAGGCCGTAAATATTATCGTACCAAAAGACATGCCTTTGAAAAATAAGGTAAAAATATTTTAGGATTTTTATGAAATTTTCAATTTTTATGGTTTTTATATGGTTTTATATTTTTGTATTTTGCTTTTGTGGATAAAAATATAAACAATATATACAGATGATCACCAAGGATACGGAGAATAGTTTTACCACCACTATTCTTTCGCTTCATCTGCTAGTTCCTTAAGAGTCTCAGGCGAGAAGGTTCTCATTCCTAGCTTGTCGGCCAAAAATTCAATTCGAGCGCGATCTAAAGCCTTCGTGAAAATATCCGCCAATTGATACTCAGATCGGACAAAGTAAAGCTCGATTACTCCATTTTCCACTTGCTCCTTGATGAAGTGGTAGCGAATGTCAATATGCTTCGACCGGGAGAATTGAACGTTGTTGCAGCATATGGCAATTGCACTCTTGTTGTCACAGTACATCGGAATCTTGTTGAAACCTAGACCATAGTCGGTTAGATGCGATCTCATCCAAAGAATTTGAGCACAGCAACCGGACATAGCTATGTATTCTGCTTCCGTACTTGAAATTGCAGCGCTTTTCTGCCTTTTCGATGCCCAACTGATTAATCGATCTCCTAGTAGTTGCAAAGTTCCACTCGTGCTACGCCTTGTATCTTGACAACCCGCGTGATCCGCATCTGCATATGCCATTAGTGCAATAGAAGAGTCCTTCGAATACCAAAGTCCCTGATTAATGGTTCCTTTAAGATATCGAAAGATCCTTTTAACAGTAGCTAAGTGTAACTCAGTAGGCCTAGTTTGATACCTGGCACACATACATATAGCAAACTGAAGATCAGGGCGACTAGCTGTAATATACAGAAGAGTACCGATCATTCCACGATAAAGTGTCGGATCAACAGCAACTCCATGAGGATCTGCATCAAGCTTAGTTCGTTCCACCATTGGAGTATCCACGGGGTCGCAAGATTCCATCTTGTACTTCTTAAGTGATTCAAGGGCATACTTGGATTGATTGATAAAGATGCCTCTGGGACACTGAGATATCTGAAGGCCTAAGAAGAATGATACCTTGCCCATCATAGACATCTTAAACTTGGAAGACATGAGTGTCCCAAACTCATCCGATAAGGTTTGGGTCGAGGCTGCAAATATAATATCATCAACATATATTTGTACCATAATCATATCTTTACCTCGTTTCTGAATGAACAGCGTGGGATCCACCTTGCCTTTAGTGAAGCCTTGCGTAATGAGGAATTGTGACAAAAGATCATACCATGCGCGAGGAGCTTACTTCAACCCATAGAGAGCCTTCTTAAGCTTGTACACATGATTAGGATAATTAGGATTCACAAAACCATCCGGTTGTTGAACATAGACCTCTTCCTTGAGTTCACCATTAAGAAATGCCGTCTTCACATCCATCTGATAGACGACCATATTCATATGGGCTGCATAAGCGAGGAATAGTCTAATAGCTTCCAAACGGGCAACAGGTGCAAAGGATTCCATAAAGTCGATGCCCAATAATTGCTTGTATCCACGAGCTACGAGACAAGCTTTGTTCTTCAATATTCCGCCTAACTCATCGAGTTTCACCTTGTAAACCCATTTCAAAGTGAGTAACTGCACTTGATCCGGGCATGGGACAAGTTCCCAAACATCAAGACGTATGAATTCGTTAAGTTCTTCTTGCATAGCTTCTATCCAACAGGATTGAGTAAAAGCTTGTTGCCATGTCTTAGGTTCAACTTCAGTGAGAAAAGCATCAAAGTGACAAAACAGTGCACTTTCTTGTAACTGACTTCGTGTGGATACTGGACGATTAGGGTCACCAATAATAGAATCTATAGGATGATCCTTTGTCCACTTGCTGTCATGTTCACGAATCCGTGGATTGGAGTAAACTGTAGAAGGAGCTTCCTCTGAGGTGGACGACCCGGCTTGATTAGGGTCGGGAATAGATACACCAAAGAATGGAAGTTCACGCATTTGAGCGAATTCCAAATCGTGATCATCATCATCCTCTTAATCATCAATAGGCATGACATGGGTAGTTGAAACATGTGTTGGTTGAGAATTACTTGTTGAAGGTATATCTTGACCAATTGTTGGTGCAGATGTATCTGATTGTGCAACGGTTGCTGGAGCGACAACTTCGGTTACCGGAGCTATTACCTCAGGTTCTGGAGCAACAATAGTTGGAGGAGTAAAGAATTCATCAAAGAACGGTTGAAACAACGTATCCCATTCAGTCCTAGTAGGTGGTATAAATGATGAAGAAGTAGGGTTATTTGGGACAAGACCATAACTAATGTTACTGGGTCCCATTTCATGAAGTGCGGGTTTAGAGCTGCTTTGCTCAGAATCCATTGCTGTCAGCTCATCAAAATCAACATTCATAGTTTCGAGGATCTTGCGAGAGTTACGGTTGTAGATTCGGTATGCCTTCTTTGCGGGTGCATAACCAATGAAAATACCAATATCAGGCTTTGGTTGAAGTTTTCCCAAATTGTCACCATCATTATTTGGATAGCAAAGAGAACCAAATACATGAAGATATGATAAATCTGGTACTTTTCCATGGAGAAGCTCATAAGGTGTTTTACCATGGCGTTTACGAATTAGTGACCGGTTTTGGGTGTACACTGCTGTAGATACTGCTTCTGGCCATAAAAACAATAGAGCCTTTGCGTAAATTAACATCGTTCGAGCAGCTTCCATAAGTGTGCGATTTCGCCTTTCAACGACACCGTTTTGTTGTGGAGTGCGTGCAACGGATGTTTCATGAGAAATGCCAACTTCTTCATAATAATCACGCAAATTTTGATTCACAAATTCGGTTCCATTATCTGTACGAATGCGTCGGACAGTAGTGTTGAGACGCACTTGAATCATCTTGAGAAATCCGATGATGAATTTAGGTGCCTCATTCTTTGCTTTAAGAAATTTCACCCATGTAAACCGAGAGTAATCATCGACAATGATGAGGATGTACTTTTTGCCACTAAGACTTTCAACACGCATTGGCCCACAAAGATCCATATGCAAAAGATAAAGTTTCTCTTGGTTGGTGTCTTCCGTCTTGGGTTTGTAAGATTTCTTAGTGCTTTTCCCCATTGTACACGCGGAACACAAATGATCCTTGTGAAATGAAAGTTTAGGAAGACCACGAACAAGTTCGTTTTTCGCCAAGTGATTAATAGCGTCAAAGTTAAGATGAGATAACCGTCGATGCCATAACCAAGACTTAGTCTTCGATGCTTTGGAGAGAAGACATACGGGAGAAGCGGCCATCATGTCTTGTAGAGACAAAGTATACAAATTATTCCCTCGAGTACCTTTCAATAAATCAACCCCTTCCAAATTACGAATGAAGCAGGTATGCTCTCGAAAAGCAACTTCTAGGTTTGCATCACAAAATTGTCCCACAGAAAATAAGTTGTGACCAAGACCTTCCATGTAATACACTCTTGAAATTATAACATTCCCAATACGATATTCACCATAACCCATTATCTTTGCAATATGATCATTACCAAATCGAACCGTACCAAGAAACTTGCTGACGAAATTTCTAAGCTGAGAGCGATCTCCGGTCATATGCTTGGAGCAACCAGAGTCCAAATACCAGAGAACAATTTGGACCACCTGTTTTCAACAACATCAGTAGACAATGCATTGGAAACTATTGGTTTCGGAGTGTTAGCAGATACAGATATAGAATTATCAGAATTGCTAACATTTTTGAGACCCTTAGATTTCCTGCGTTTTCGAATGATAGTTTTAGCACTGACAGGTTTTACTGTTCCAACTTTCTTAGGTTTTAGATTATTCGCGGGCACTACAGTGGGAGTAGACCTAGTTAAAGGGCACTTTGTTCCTACAGTAGTGTTGGTGTTCCTAGTTAAAGGACACGCTTGTCTTTTGGTAGCCTTGGTACTCCTAGTTAAAGGGCACGCTTTCTTCACTTCAGTGGGAGTGATCCTAGTTAAAGGGCACGTATTTCCTACTATAGTGAAAGTTCTACCAGTGTGGCGCCACATCCAACCAACTTGAGTTAACACTTTCCCAGTCGGTTTCCATTCTAATCCATTTTTCCGGGCATGCATCTCATTCACATGGTCAATAAGGCAAGAATCATGACGACTAGAAAACATACATTCATTGCAATTCCAACATTTCAAATTAGAATTCACAGTAGGCTTAGAACGCTGCACAACCGCAGAGCCTTTAGGTTTAGCTACATGATTCTTTTTATTCAAAACAGAAATAACATTCCTAGGATGGGCTTCTACTTTATTCTTCACTTGACTACTAGATGGGGGCAAGATCCTATCATTCTTCTTGTTTCTCTTAAGCTTAGATCTTTGAGCCTTAGTAGTGGTGCTTACTCCTGTAGAAGGCAACACGGGAATATTAGAAGCTGGTTTTGATTCCGCCTTATCTTTAGTGACCAAAGTTTGAGATGGTTTAGTCCTAGGGCCCTTGTTAAGTGGTGTGACGGCTATAAGATTCCTTTTGATTGCACTAGAGGACGATGCCGATATAGTGGCTGCGTTATCCACAACATTCTTACCTTTTAGAGTACGAAGTGTTTCCTTTAACTCAGCCAAGACCAGATTCTTATCACAAATTTGTTCCCTCAAATCAGATATTTCCACCGACTTTCGATTCAATTGTTCAATCAACGATTGATTCTGTGCAGTGGTGTTAGCACATGCGGGCTTTACTTAATCGAAGAGTCGTGTATTTTTCTGTTTTAAGTTATCAACTTTGGACAAAATCTTGGAAACTCGATTATCTAGATCAAGTTTAAGATTCTCAGCAGCCTCAAGTACGTTCACACAGTTAAGCTCCTTAGATTTCTCTATTTCTATCGGCAAAGAGTTAGCAACTTTGTCACTTGGCTGACGCTGTTTTGATTGTAAATTCAATCGAAAATTCTTTTCAAAGTTTGCATCATCGATATTAACACCTTCGAATGACGTTTCAAAGATTTCTTGAATAAATTGTTGCTTGCATAACATTTTGAAAGCGAAGAATATGAATCTTGAAGCTTTAAAAATTCAGCGTCAGATTCGTGACAAGTACTATCTACCACATTATCCACAGTTTCAACATTATGCACAATAGAATCATTATCAACACTTGTATTCACACAGACAGAAACTATATCATGAGACATCACTTGATTCAGAAGCAGATCATTATGGCGTGAAACCCGTTCTATTTCAAGTAAACTGTTTTCATAAGCATCTTCCATTTCATTGAAAACACGTCTAACTTCTTCTATTTCCAAAAACAAATCTTGATCAATATTACGAAGACAAGCTTTAACATTCTTTACAAACGGAACAATTTCATCTCGAAACGCAGCTCTAGTGTGCTCAAAGTTCCATTCACCTTCCGTTATGGCTGTGGCCGTCGTACGTTCCAAAATGACCTTGTCAAAATCGGCTAAGTATTGGTGAACCGTATTTAAGTTAACGGACGCCTTACTTACCGGTGGAATTAACTTTGTTAAATCCTTTTTGACGAGTGTAGGAGACGTACTAGGAAGGTTTTCATTTGTCAAACTTTGGGGCACAAGAACTGTTAATTCTGCTAATTCCTTTTGTAAGCGAATGCGTGTCTTTTTCGAAAATTGATCTTTGTTATGTTGATCATAATCATTTGTATGGAATTTTGAAAGCATTTTAGAATGAGTTTCATCCCCAAGTGATTGTGTCTCCTCAGTACTACGAACAAAAGGTGCTTCTTTCGATTTTCCAATTATGGTCATATCATAAAGACCGGGAATATATTCCTGAGCTTGTTTTACATAACCGGGATTAGGTGGTAAATCTTGAAGACGTTTAAGTTCGAGTTCTTTAAATGATTTAGTTAAAAGATGAACCTTTTCTGTGGAAGAGTATTGTTTTAAAAGCTGTTGTTCTTTAAATTTAAGAAGTTTGGTAGCATTAATTTCCGATTCAACCTTTTTAGACTCGAGCGTTTCGAAATCCATTTTAAGTTTCTGAAAATCATTGACAACCGACTCCTTTTCTTTTAATTCATTAGAAAGATTAGCTTTTAAAGATTCTATTTCTTTCAAGTGTTCAATCTTTTCAAAACGAAATTGGTCAAATTCAGAACACGTTATTTTCTCTTCTTGGGGGACCATTTCAAAAGCTTTGACCTTTTCTTTATGCAACGCAAGCTCAGCAGTTAGGGTGGAATTCGTATCTACGGATTGTCTGAGGGCCATATGCATTTGATCAATAATATGTTTAGGCACCATGACCAAATCATGTTGAGCATAAGATTCCATACCCGTCGTAGCATTTGGTTGAGGTTCACTCAAATGTGTTGGATTGGGTACCACATCATTTGAATTACTAGTTCCCGAATGCTGTTCGAGGTTGTCATTTTCATGCCCAATTTGATGTTGGTTATCATCAATATTATTAGATGTGGTTGGTACCTCACTGATGACATCAGAACCGTAGTGAGAGAGATTAGCAACGAGAGCAGCTTGGGCAGAGTGAATGTCATCACAATCAGAATCATATGCGTCAAGGTCATCTGCTTGATAAGCTGCATTACAAGTAGAAACGACTGCAATGCCTTCAGTATCTGCTGCCCCTGGGTCTGCAAGAAATTCCAACTCCTCTGAATCCAAAATCTTCCCCTTAGACTGAGCATCAACCAAATACATCTTCTCACGAAACCATGCATCATCCCTTCTCCTTTTCGGCTGAGTGCATTCCCTAGCCATATGACCTTGTCCTCGGCAATTGTAGCAAGTCACAACCTTTTTAGGACCACTAGGACTTCCATTTCCATTAGCTTGAGAATTCACAGCTTGATTGTTCCCAGTCCTTGTAGGAGGTCCATATGAATTTTGCCTTCCCTGAATAGGTTGCACCGTCACTTGACCATCTTGAACAGTGGCTTGTTGTCGAGGATTTGAAGAGGTGCGGAGCTGATTGTTTGTTGGTGGAAATCCTCTAGTTGCAACAAGTTTTGACAAGTAGGCTGTGAGATGGTTTAGTACATCAGCTGGCGTATCATTTGGAGTAAAGACCGGTGCTTGGATTGGTGGAAGTTCATTAGAGTAGAAAACTTGTGCTGGTTGTGCTTCAATTGGAAAATATCCTTGCTGAGGAGTATAGCCCATTGGAGAAGTGTTGGCTTGTGATGGTGATGTCTGATATGGTGGTTGCTGCGGAAAAGATTGTTGATGAACACCTTGTTGATATGCTTGCTGTGGCATCACTAGTGGTGGATAAGATGGTTGCTGTGGTTGCTGATAGTTGTGTGGTGGTGTCTGCTGCAAGTATGATGGTTGTTGATAAGTATAAGCCATGTTTTGTTGAGAAGCATACATTGCAAGTGGATCATGAACTTGAGGTGTAGAAAACCGAGCCTCGATCACATGGCATTCGTGTTGTTGAAGAAAAGCTTGAAGTTGATCCACATTGGTGTTATGCAAGTCCTTAGCCAATTTAACATCCGTCACGTATTTTTTCCATTCTGAAGGGAGAGTGTTCAAATACTTGGTGTTCAATTGAAAGGTAGGAATTGTCATACCATAGATATTGAGCTCATTCAACAATAGGGTAAATCTCAGATAGTAATCATTGAGAGTCTCCCCTGGCACATAGGTAAACTTATCAAAAGTATCATAAAGCTTACACTCTCGTTCTTGTTTAGTTAACGAGGTGCCTTGCATGAGAACACGAATTCTATCCCATAACTCTTTGGCAACTTTATGTTTGCTGACGAGTTTGTAGACATCTGGAGGAAGGGCTTGGAGAATGATGTTTGTAGCATACTTATCACATTTATCTTGAATCTTCATATCTCAGTCAACTCACCCGTTGTGCGAGGACGAGTAGTCGTACCTTCCGTCACTGTACCATAATCTAATGGTCCATTGAGCACCGATGCCCAAATTAGATGTCCATTCTCCTTGTTCAACATATAAAGTTCCATTCGGGAAGCCCATTCCTCATACATAGTCTTCACCAACATTGGTGGACGATTATCCGTACCCGAAAGGATGGACTTATCCGTAAGAGATGTATACTCCATTTCAATAAGTTAAGATTTACAAACTTTGATCGATCAATGAAAGAAAGTAAATGTGTTTGTTGTTGTGAGTTGAAGTCGAGAAACAATGTTAAAATCCCCTAAAATATGTTCTCAATAAACCAAAAATTCCAAGTCAAAATTACACACGAAATTTTTTAAGGAATAATTTTGTTATCGGAATAGTGATCGGAATAGTGATCGGAATCATGATCGGAATGAGTTATCGGAAAACCTAATCGGAATACTTAATCTGAATACCAATATGAATACCAATCGGAATACCAATCTGAATACCAATCGGAATGCTGTGATCGGAATACCAATCTGAATACCAATCGGAATGCTGTGATCGGAATACCAATCTGAATACCAATCGGAATGCTGTGATCGGAATACCAATCTGAATACCAATCGGAATGCTGTGATCGGAATACCAAATCTGAATACCAATCTGAATACCAATCTGAATACCAATCGGAATACCAATCTGAATACCAATCGGAATGCTGTGATCGGAATACCTAAACCCTATTCCGATTACACTGATCGGAATGTACTATAAACCCCTTTCCGATGACCAGATCGGAATAATTTCCACTTTTCTCGGACAAAACTCAACCAATTCGTGATTTTAAGCCAAAAAATGATCAAAACACCCAAAATTTTTGTGTTTTTAGCCAAAGTAACTATACCAAATCCCTACTACAACTATGTAGAAGATTTGTATCAAGAAAAAACCATCAAAAACACAAAAAAAATTTTTGGACGTGTGAAAATGGATCAAAAATGGCGTATGAATCAAGAACACAAACACATGAACAATACAATCATCCCATGGCTCTTGATACCATTTGTAGGATTGTAAATCTTGCTTATGTTTTAGAGAGAGAAAGAGATAGAAAGATGGTGGATTTCACACAAAGCTAGAGAGAGAAAGAAATGTTTACTATGTGAAAAATATGAAACCACACACCCTCTCCATCAAAGGAGAGGGTTTATATACCCAAGCCCTTGTCATGGGCTTGGGCTTACATTTGGGCCGGCCTACACATGTTGTAGGCTAGGCTTGATGTTGTTTGTTAAGTAAAGACATGTAACTAAACTACGAGCTATTACATGGACTATCGTTGGAGTGACCGATCCTTCTTAATACGTAAAACGTATTTCTAACATTAACCATTGCTACACCCTTGTCCACAGCCTTCTTTAGTGAGGCTGTCATTCAAGACTACTAAGATAGTCCTGATAAATGAGGAAGATACTAGATCTAGTGAGGAATATCTGAATGACCTCAAAGAGGAATTTCATGAAAGAGCACTTCTGGCCAAGTCTAGAAGGTTCTTTAAGAAAGGAGGCAAGTTCTCTAGCTCCACATAAGCTTCAGTTGACACTGAATGCTACAAATGTGAGAAGACTGGTCACTATGCTAGGGATTGTTATTCAAAAACATCTCTCCCTTCATATTCCTCACCGCTCAATCAAGACCATCTGGTCAATCATCATTTCAACCAAAACAAATTTCTTCTACTTCATTTCAGCAAAAGAGGGTTGAACTCAGACCAACAAAAGACTTTGAGGCCAAATATAGAGAAATCAAGGTATTAGCCTTAATGAGCACTAAAAGCTCTCCCAAGCAAGACAAGAACAAAGGACTTGTTGTTGAAGCCTATGAATGGGATGAAGAAGATGTTTCTTCAGATGATGATGAAATGGTGGATGTGAAAGTGCTAATGGCACTTGCTGATGATGAAGGGGTAAATTCAAATCTGGTGGCCAGAGAATGTGCCAGAAATGGTGAATGGGTCAATGTCACAATCAAAAAGTTACAAACTCTTATTGAATTAGAAGATAAGGATGACATTAAATTTGTCTTTGGTTACTTGTGCATTGATCTAAAATTTGTTGAAGAGCAAAGAAACAATTTGCTTGAAAAATTACATAAACTTGTTCTAAAACTTGAAGATTTTGAAAGTAAGAAAATAGAGCTAAAAGAAGCTAAACTTGATATTCTTACCTTTCAACAATTGAACAAAGAAATTTTGGAGGAAAGTAACTCCCTAAGAGCTGAATTAAAAGAAGCAAAAGATATTGTTAAATCTTGTCTTAGAAACTCTGATAGGGTAAATCAATGCATAAGTGAACAAATACCTGCTCAAAAGATAAAAATGCTTGGTGCTGAAGGATCCTCCAGCACCAAATCTATTGTCTTTGTCAAAGCCTCAAATGAGGATGGTAGCTCGACCCTTGACATTGAAAGATCAGTTGAAGAGAATTTACCAAATCATGACACTGGACGAATCCTTCTTCCTGAGTTTCAAGCAAGTGTTGACACTTCAGCACTAGTTGAGTCCTCAATTACTGAGGATGAATCAGATGATGATACAGAGAATGAAGTAAGTACCCCACTTCCTCCTTTGGAGAAGTTGGCTGGTGCTGAACCCTGTACTGGACCCAATACTATCAAGTCTATCATCAAGTCACACACCACACACAAAGGTATTTCTTCCAAACATGTCAAAATTGACACCGCAAAGAACTCTTCAGCTCCTGCGGAAGGCTTATATATGGGAACTACCTCTTCAGTTTCAACAAATAAACTAAAGAATGCTAGATCTGAGGAAGACAAGAGAATGTCTCTTGTCATGCAAGAGATCAATGATCTTAAATTGCAACTCAGGCAGTAGCAAACACCAACACGATTCAGAGATGAACCTTCAGATTCTCCTCATTTCAAGTACAAGACACAATTTAAAAAGGCTTGTGATTTATGTGGTCTAAACAAACATCTTGCTGAAACTTTCCTAAGAGTGATTTATTGTACCAAATTTGAAAGGACTGATCATCGCACTTGTGAACACACTTAGTAAATGCTGGCCAAAACAAGTGCTGATGGTCACAAAACTGAAGCATCTCATTCCAGGCGAAATATGCCTTTCCCACCATGCATGCATTGTGGTGTGGGTAATCATCACTCAGATGACTGCCACTATTACCCTGTTTGTAATATTTGTAGAAGTTATGACCATGACACTCATGGACATAATCGTATCATCTCACTCAGAAGATGTATTAAACCAAGAAACCCAAACTCAATTACCAAATGTTGTGAGACTTATGGAAACGATGTCCACACTACATCTGGTCACAACCATATATAGTGGTTCAGAAGAGGTGAAGCCCTTCAGGCTAAGAAAGCAAAAGCTATTCAGATCTCTTCTTTTTCTGAGCAATCACACATACCCTCTACAAGAGGACCCTTCAGATCTAGAACACCTTCTAGATCTAAAACCCCCACCCAACAAAGGTGGGTTTCAAAACAAAATTGACCATTTCCTTAACTTGTGCAGTGTGATCTCAAGAAGCCTATTTAGTACCTAGATAGTGGTTGCTCAAGGCATATGACTGGCACCAAAAGTTATTTGCACAAGTATAAGGAGGAACAAGGTCCAAAAGTTGTTTTTGGTGATAACTAATCAGCTACTACTAAAGGATTTGGTTCAGTAAAATGCAATGGCATAGTTTTCTCAAGGGTAACATATGTCATTGGATTGAAGCACAACCTCATCAACATAAGTCAACTTTGTGATGCAAAGTATCTTGTGCTGTTTGATGACAAAAAAAGGTACAATCTTCAACTCCAATCATGAAATTGTGATGATTGCTCCGAGAGTCAAATATGTTTATGTCATGAACATGAACTCTACTCAGGAGACATGATTCTTTGCTAAAGCCTCAAATATTACCAATTGGCTTTGGCATAAGAGGCTCTCACATCTCAATTTCTAAACAATAACTCTGCTGGCAAAACAAAATCTTGTTATTGGTCTTCCTTCACTTTTCTATTCCAAGGACAAACCATGCTTAGCATGTGAAAAAGGGAAGCACCATAGCGCGAGTTTCAAAACAAAGCAAACTTTCTCAATCAAAGAAAGTCTTCATTTGCTTCACATGGACTTATTTGGCCTAGTATCACCTAGGGCCATTTGTCATGAAAAATATACACTTGTCATTGCTGATGAGTACTCTAGGTACACTTGGGTATATATTCTGACAAATAAAAGCCATGCACCAAATCCCATCATGTCATTCATCAAAAGAGTTGAAAATCAAAATAAAACTCATGTCAAACAACTCAGAACTGACAATGGCACTAAATTCAGAAATCACTCACTGATCAAATTTTGTGATGACAAAGGAATTTCTCAAAATTTCTCATCTCCTTACACGCCTGAACAAAATGGTGTGGTTTAAAGAAGGAATAAAACTTTGATTGAAACAACAAGGATAATGCTTGCTGGATCTGCTCTCTCTAAGCATTTTTGGACTGATGTTGTAGCCACTACTTGCTACACTCAAAATAGATCCATCATTGTGAAGAGACACATGAAGACTCCCTATGAAGTCTTCAGGGGGTGAATTCCAAACATTTCATTCTTACATGTATTTAGGTGTCATGTATTCATTCACAATCACAAGGATCACCTTGGAAAGTTTGATGAAAAATCTGATGATGGGCACTTTCTTGGATACTCCCTAGTATCTAAAGCATATAGAGTCTTCAACACAAGAAGACAATGTATTGAAGAAACCTATCACATCTCTTTCAATGAATGTTCTGAAGCTCTCACTTTTTCAAATCCATCAGATGATGAACTTCATATACATGAATCTCACAATTATCCATCTGATGAATTTCATCACTATGAGCCTTTTCAAAAATATCAAACAAGCAACTCAGTCCCTCATATTGATCCATTTGAAGATATGACAAGTCCTGCAAAAGGAAATCCTTCAGTATCACATACTGATGGATGTCAATCAAATAATGATCAATCTCAAAATGATCAAAATGATCATCAAGGCAATACAAATGACCAAAATGGTCAATGCCAAACCAATTAGCATGCTGACACACATGATCAAAATGATCAACCATATGCAGCTGCTGAGGAACAATCTGAGCCCCTTGCTCAAAGCTCTCCTATCATCTCTAAGAAATTAGGTCTTGGACATGTTGCTTCTGACCAAGAAGGAATCCCTCTAATGATTGAACCTTTGTCGACTAAATATCCTTCAGTATACACTAGAGACATTCCAAGTCCAAGTCCATGTCATGGACTTCAAAGCTCTAGCTCTAATCATGATACCAGTACCTATTCTACAGCTCCACAAAAATCATGGACTCAACATAGTCACATACAGCTGCTGAACATAATAGGTAATTCTGGTGAAGGTAGAGTCACTAGATCTATGGCAAAGAAACTGAGTACGGCTTCATCTAGAGAATGTCTCTATGCAAATTTTCTCTCAGAAATTAAACCTACAAAGGTTTCTGAAGCACTCACACACCCTGGATGGGTGGATGCCATGCAAGAGGAACTCAATCAATTTAAAAGAAACAAAGTCTGGAAATTGGTTCCTCTTCCATATGGTAAATCAACCATTGGCACTAAATGGGTTTACAAGCTCAAGAGAGATGATACCAATGCAGTGACCAAAAATAAAGCTAGGCTGGTGGCCTAAGGATTCAATCGAGAGCCTGTTGTTGATTTTGATCAAACCTTTGCTCAGTTGCACGTATGGAAGCCATACGAATTTTCATTGCTTATGCCATATACATGAACTTCGTCATCTACCAAATGGTTGTCAAAAGTGCATTCCTAAATGGTGACCTAAAAGAAGAAGGTTATGTTACTCAGCCTCCTAGCTTTGAGAGTAGTAAATACCCAAATCATGTCTACAAGATTTACAAAGCTTTATATGGACTGATGCAAGCTCCAAGAGCTTGGTATGAAACTCTCTCAACATTTATCATTGAACATAAATTTGTCAGAGGAAAAATAGATAGCACCTTGTTTATCTATAAATCTAAAACTGACACCATTCTAGTACAAATTTATGTGGATGATATAATCTTTGGTTCTACAAGCTTGAAAGTTTGCAAACAATTTGCCAAGATTATGACCAGCAAGTTTGAGATGAGTATGATGGGAGAACACACATACTTCCTTGGTCGTCAGTAAACAATCTGATCAAGGCATCTCCATCAATCAAGAAAAATATGCCAAGGATCTGCTGAAGAAGTATGATATCAATTATGCTTCAGTGGAGACTCCAATGGTACCCATAACAACTTAGGACCTGATCTCACTGGACAATCAGTCAATGAGACTCAATATAGAGGTATGATTGGGTCACTCATGTACTTAACTACAAGCAGGCCTGACATTCAATTCTCTACATGCCTTTGTGAAAGATACCAAGCAGATCCAAAGGAATCACACCTTACTGTTGTAAAGAGAATCTTCAGATACCTAAAAGGTACACCAAGTCTAGATCTTTGGTACCCCGAATCCTCAGGTTTTGACCTAAAGGGGTATTCAGATTCTGACTATGCTGGATGCAATTTGGATAGTAAAAGCACTTCTGGTGCCTGCCAATTGCTTGGTGGCAAACTTGTGTGCTGGAGTGCTAAAAAGCAACAAACAGTTGCCATGTCCTCAGCAGAAGCTGAATATGTGGCAGCTACTGGATGTTGTGCCAATGTTCTTTGGATGAAAAGCCAACTGGTTGATTATGACATAGAATATGAAAAGGTACCAATCTTTTGTGATAACACTAGTGCTATTGCAATATCCAACAATCCAGTCCTCCACTCAAGAACAAAACACATTGATATCAGATATCACTTTATCAGAGATCACATTGTGAAAGGGGACATTGAAATTACATTTCATCCCCACTCAATACCAATTGGCTGATATCTTCACCAAACCATTGGATGAACCAACTTTCAAAAGATTGATAATGGAGCTTGGTATGCTGAACATTGATGATACAAAACCTGAACCTTCAGCATTCACTAAAGAAGCTTGAAGGTTCAGTATTTCGTTAAAAAATTTGATTAATGTTAAGTAGCATTGTCTGAGTAAAGGAGTGTGCAATTTCATGTGTCTATTTCACTTTATGTGATTGTGTATATGATGTTTTGTCACCTTAACTGATTCTTTAAAGCTGGACAAATAATCACCAGTCATCAAAAGATTCCTTCAGCAATGTTGAACAAATTTTTAATACAACTGAGTAGCTAGGCCTGAGTAGAGGAGTGTGCAACGTCATATGTCTTGTTCACTTATGTGAACATGTATATGGGGTTTTGTCGCCTCATCTGACGCACTTAAGTTCACAAGTATTGCCATCAGCTTCAGCATATCTGAGCAACTACATTTAAAACCTATCAATCATGTGATTCAAAAGAGTTAATGGCATTAAATTTCTTACGAATAAAACAAACATTCTTTCAAAAAGGTGTCATTTGTTAATTAATGAAATTTCAAACGTCTCCATCCACAGTCAACATGTCACACCCCACCATGGCGGAATATGGGGCACGACGTGTGGATATCATCACAACAATAGCGTGTTTATAGAGATAACTAAATGATATAAGAAATGTCATAAATGGCGACACAAATGTCATGACAATATCTCAACATGCAGGAGTCTAGGTAAGTAGGTAACAGTCCTACCCCTTACCCAAGACAAACAAATAACACAAACAAAACAAACATATAGGTGCCAACAGTATCCCTTATTCAAAAAAAACATAAAGGTAAACTAAGAAGGAACGGGGATCTCCTTCTATATGCAATCTTAAGGCATCCAAGTCTAGCCACTTCTATCCTCAAGCTTAACCATATTCACACCTGAAAGTGACACTAAAACACGTCAACATAAAGTTGGTGAGAGTCATAGGTTTAGACTCCAACGCCAAATCATTTATAAGCTGTGAATACAACCATCAACAAAATAACATATGGACAATGTGTTACAAGTATGCATTAACAACTAACATTCAAGATCAATCATACCAAACCAAATCCAAGGCCCCCAGCCTTACCAAACACCATGGTACCATAGATGATCACACTATGTACCTATCCCAAGGCCCCGCCTTGTCATTATCCATTGGTCCTATAGATGATCACACTATGTACCTCCCCAAGGTCCCGCCTTGTCAACATCTTCTTGGTACCATAGATGATCACACTATGTACCTCCCCAATCCAAATCATACACAATCAAGAATCACATAGCAGTTAATCACACAATGTACATACAAGTCCATCACAAACCTTAAAACATTCACAGCATCAATTTATAAATAACTCAACACAGTGTCTCTTCCATCCCATCTGGAAGTCAAAATCAATAGTAAACATGGGACTATGAAACTCACCTGATTGCTTCTCCAAAAGTCCTCGCACTAGCAACAAGCTAACAAACCAAAAACACGCAATCAAAATATGAACCAATAACTAAGATGGCTCATCAACCTATGATGGACATCTAACCTCCTCTCATATAAATACCTCATATATGAGCTCTAAACACCCCCATTACCCTTCCCTAACAAGTCCTTAACTTGGTTAAGTTAATAACTATCCCGTTCATATTTTACACAAAACAGTCCCAATTTTAGGTCTCAAAACTTTAAGTCAAACGTCCCCTTAAACATACCCATGGTTTCTGTAAAAGGCATATTCATACCCTTACATATGTTAGCTAACACCTCCCACTTGCCCCAACCTCAAAGCTACTGTTAAGGCCCCGATATATATATATATATATATACTTTTGTCATTCCAGTTTTACTGATTTTAAACATACAAAAGGTTTGTTACAATTAGGGGGTCTTACCCTAAACCAAAACCTTAGCCCAAGTGCAGATACTTACTAAAATATATAAACTATCTCTCATGTTCGTTAGAAGATCCCAATGCAACCCTAAGTACCCCAAACAACCCAAAACTTAAAAAGAAAACAGGCTGAATTCAAAACTGTTTTGACCTCCGACTGTTGTAACGTGTTTTTGACCCACTTCTCGACCTCCAATTTAGTTCTCGTTTGTTTCATTGGAAAGCCACTTCAAATAACTTTTCAGGGATACTTGGATTGCAAAATAAGAGTTTGTAGAACTGCCAATATGATCAAAACAATTGACTCAAAATTCTGCCCAGTTTTAAAAAACGGGTTTAACAAAATCAACCTCATTAATTAACCCTAATCCCTCTAATTGCAAGTCATAATTTATGTAATCATTATAACACCATTACTATAACATTAATTTACTTTTTTTAAATTAAACCCTAACCTAAATCCATCATAAGATGATTAAGACATCATTAAAATAATTAAATTGAAAATGGATTAAAGACTTTACCTTTGATTTATGAAAACCCCAAAAAAAATTATGAAGAACCCTAATTTTGTGGAAACTTGATATGTGTGAAAACACACATCTTTTCTACCACTTAATTACAATAATAACCAGACCAAAACGTGTATTTTATGTCTTTTATGTCGGAATTATGCGTGGTTTGTGTTTTTGTTGTGATTTAGGACGAAAAGGTGAAAAGTGGAGAAAACACGGGAATTCACGGGCATTTACGGACTTTTATTGAAGAAAAGGATGAAAGACGAAGTCAAGAAGTCAAAAGTGCAAAAAGAACGAAAGTCCAAGACCAATTCTGAAGATTTATCAAAGAAAAAGTCAAAAGACGTAAGTTTACTGCCGAGGAACTCAAGTCTTATTTATCGTAGAATAAAAGACGAGTCCAAAGAAATCCCGAGCCAAAAGTCATCACATTCCAAGTTTAACAAAAAGATTAAGAAGGAAGGACTTGATGGCGCAATTAAGAAGAAAGGAAGGAGAGGAGGAAGCTTCCTCTAACCATCCCTTAATCACCTATAAATACCCCTCTTATTCATTCATTTAGTTTTGTTGGCTAAGTGTGACAATTAGTCTTCCACCATTTTCTTATCTTGTCATTTATATTTCATGTCATTTAAATACATGTTTTGCACCTTAATTATCTTTTTAATTCCAAGTAAGTTTTCAATTTGTGTTCTTTAAATTCTTGCCTTTACCTTTCTTTATCATTTGATCAAGTTTATTTTTATCATTCTCATTCTTCTCTTCTCATTTTGTTTCAGTTTGAATTTCGGATTAAGCAAGTTTTGCTTAATCCATTTGCTTATTTAACCAAAAGTCTCGTCCTTTTTAAGTCCTCATACGAAATAAGCCTCGAGATTGACAACCTTGTGTGCTTATTTGGTATTTTGCTTAAGTGTTTTGAAAGTTTTCTTAAAAGTTTTGATTTTTAAGTTTTGATTTCATTTAAGTTTCGTCTTTTAAAGTTTGATAGATTTTAACTTTTTAGCTTATTGTTTTCTTTTGATTTCATTTCATTAAAGTTCTTGATCACGGCTTAATAGAAGTAGCTTATTTAGTACTTGTGCTTATTACGAATTTGGGACTCGATCGGAAAGGAAGGGTTTATACATCATTGCGACGGCCTGCTTCTCCACATTCCGATAGTGACAGCTTCGGCCTAAGGTTTTCGCTTTCCGATCCGGGATTGCGACAGAGTGATTTACCCCCTTATTCCGATCAAGGTTCCGATCGCACATTGCGATCGGGATTGCGACGGCTCTTAAGGTTTCACTAAAACGAAGTGCTGCCCAATTTTGCACAGCCACATTCCGATCTGGACCACATTCCGATAGGCTACATTCCTATAGTTTGCACCCTTGTATTCCGATTGCATCTTTCCGATCTGAACCATATTCCGATCTGAGGTTGTTTGGTTATTCCGATCTGGATTTCTTCAACATTCCGATAGGGGGTGTGTTCATTCCGATGGTAAGGTTGATCGGAATATATTCCGATCTTGGTTAACTCTCATATTTTGTCTTGTTTAATTGTTAAGTTTTCATTTTAATACTTGTCTAATTTTAATTTCCGCCACGCTTTAATTTTTAGTCATTTAATTAATTTACTTTTTGTCACGCTTTTAAATACCTGCACCATTATTTCAATTAGACTTAGATTTAAATTACTTGCCCTTTACTTTGACGACATTTACTTTTAAGTCTTTGCACTTTTAAATTTAAAAACAACAAAAAATATTTGTTCCACCAAAATAAAACTGAGTCACATAGAGAACCTAGATCAATTCGATTAGAACACATCAACGAATCTTTTTACCTGGCCAAAAGTCAGTTATCAAATGGCGCCGCTGCCGGCTCTTTTCGTAAAGATAAACAGTTTTCTGTGAGAGACACGTTGCTTTTTGGGATCCGTTCACTTGTGAGCGTTATTTTCTTGCATAAAATTTTTTTAAAAATTCATAAAAACCATAAAAATAAAAATTTCAAAAATCCAAAAAGATTTTATCTTTCTTGTGTATATATATTGTCTTTGTGTTTGGTTTGTTTTCTTTTGCATTTTCAGGTGTATGCGTACTAGATCTTCCAATTATCAAGAGCCCGAGACTCAAGAAGATTTAAGTATGGCAGGTGTTAACAACAATAATCAACCACCGCACCTCAATAATAATAATAACAACAATGCTCTTCCACAGCCCGATCTTCGGACCATGGAGGAACTTTGTCAACCAACCATGTTTGGACGAGGAGGACCGATTGCGCCGATGCAAATCAACGCTCCTGAGTTTTCGTTGAAGCACCACATGATTCAGCAAGTGCAAACAAACCCATTCCGTGGATTGCCTGATGATGATGCCAACAAACACCTCGACAAGTTCATTACAATCACCCAAAGCATGAAGTTGCCTGGGGCCACTATGGATGTTCTTCGCCTACAACTCTTTCCACATACTTTATCGCATCATGCCGATAAATGGTTTGATCGTCTCCCGAAGAATTCTATTCACACTTGGGATGATATGACTCAACGCTTTTTGTCGCGCTACTTTCAACCATCCATGGTCACGAGCCTTCGCAATCAGATCAGCGGTTTCATGCAAGACCCTGATGAATCTCTTTTTGATGCTTGGGAGAGATATAATGTCTTGATCGACCGTTGTCCAAACCACAACATGCTTCCCGTCACATTGATTGATACTTTCTACAACGGTTTGACTTTTCGCGATCGTGATACGATCAATGCAGCCGCCGGTGGCACATTCATGAAAAGGAGACCCGAGGAGTGTAGAGAGTTAATTGAGAACATGACTACTCACCACAAAACTGGGATTCCTCTGCTTCTTCAAGGAACAACCCGAGAGTCAATGTTTCCTCCACCTCAGCAAACCCTGAGATGACCGAACTCACCCGCATGATGGCCGAAATGAGCAAAAGTATTACGCTTCTCGCTTCAAACCAACAACAAAAACAAGTTAAAGCGGTTGCTAATCCTTGTGAAACATGTCGAGGTCCTCACCCATACACCGATTGTCCTTCGACACAAGGAAATCCGGAAAATGTGTATGCTGCTTATGGTAATTATTCACCGGAAAATTACCAAGCTAGACAACAAGGGGATAGAAATCTGCTGAGTTACCGATCCAACAATTACCTTTCACCCGGTTTTTCTCCTCAAAACCAAAACCCCGCCAACAACTACAATAGAAGCAACCAAATCCCACCAAGAGCTTCTAATCCTTATAACCCACCCACCCGCCCAACAACACCCACCCATTAACTCCGATGTTGAAGCCATCATGAGAACTCAAGGTGAGCAAATCAAGAATCTACAGAGCCAAATTATCAATCTGAAAGGAGATATCACAAAGCAAGGAAATGAGATTAGATCCGAGCTTCGAGATAACATTCAATCCTCCTTCAGCAATCAAACCAATGATTTGAAGAATATGCTCGCTAGTTTCTTGCCCGCCGCTCAACCTTCTTCTTCAAGTTCTCTACCTTCAAACACCGTCACTAATCCGCGAGCCAATGTGAGTGCTATAACTACTCGTAGTGGAGTCACCATAGTAGGACCAACAATCCCACCACCATCATCTACAACTCCTCCACCACCATTTATCCCTACTCCGCCCACACCTAGTATTAGTGCACCATTACCGTCTCCGCCTCGACGTGATGAAGTTCCCGCCAATGACCCTTCAACATCTCAACCGTTACCTACCACACCTGCTCTTTCACCACCCAAACCCAATATCCCTTATCCTTCTCGCTTGGGCAAGAACAAAATGCTAAACAAGGAGGACGCTCAAGTGACTAGCTATATCAAGATGATTTCTCAAATGAACTTCAACATTAGCTTCCTTGAAGCACTTGTCCACATGCCCAAATTTGTTAAAGCATTTAAGGAATTGCTTAACAAGAAAGAGAAGCTGATTGAACTCGCCAACACACGATTAAATGAAAACTGCTCTGCAGTTATTCTCAAAGAACTTCCGGAAAAACTTGGAGATCCCGGTCGTTTTGTGTTGCCTTGCGTGTTCAACAAAACTGAAGAATTTACTGCCCTTGCTGATCTCGGGGCTAGTATTAATTTGATGCCACTGAGTGTTTGGAAAACACTATCATTACCCGACCTCATTCCAACAAAGATGACTCTTGAACTTGCAAACCGCACTCTCGCTTACCCTGTTGGTATAGCCGAAGACGTGTTCATCAAAGTTGGACATTTACTTTCCCGGTCGATTTTGTCGTAGTTGATTATGAAATGGACCCTCGTATTCCTTTAATACTTGGTCGGCCATTCTTGAGAACCGGACGTGCTTTAGTAGATGTGGCCGAAGGTGAGTTAATCTTACGGGTCGGGGATGATTCAGAAGTTTTTAAAATGGGGAAGCTTACAGGCAAATCTTTTGGACGAGAATCAGTGAATATGATTAATGTGCTCGATGACTTTGTCGTCTACGACAATCCTCTATTCGACTCTTGCATCGATAATCCACTCTTTAATGATGATGTGGATGATTCTCTCCCTACTTTGGACGCTTCTCCCATTTATGATTCTCCACCGGTCTTTGATGCTTATGATGATGATTCTAGCTCAGATTCGGATGATTTTGATTGTACTTCTGAGTATCCCGAGCTGCCCACTTTCGATGATTTTGATGAGGCTGATACTCTCTCGAGCGATTCTTCACATGATGAAGATCCTCCGCCATCACTCGATCCTACTTTGGACGATTACTCATTTGAGGAAGATTTCTCTGCATTTCTCAACACTTACTTCCCTCATGAGAGTGATGCTCCTCCTTATGACTTTGAAGATTATCGTCTTGATCCTACTTTGGATTTGAAGAAAATTTTGTCTAAGGAGAAGAAACAGGTCGACACCGAAATCCGTTGCACTTATGATTTGACACCTCTTTGTCCCCCTTTTGAGGACGAGGTTGTGCTTCTTTGCGGATCTTCTTCCCACTCGGCTGAGCCTGAGTGCTATTTTGCCCTGAAGGAAAAGGTGTTCGACCCCGGTATTGAAGTCTTTAAGCCATCTCAGTATCCACCTGATGAAATAAAAGGAAAAATCTTTGGAAATTTTGAAGACATGCTTGCACCGCTTCCTACTTGCTTCCACCGTGCTCCATCGCTGCTTAAGGGAACCTTGCCACTTCTTATTTGGCTTGCCTTGTTCGCCTTAAGCTCGTGCTTATTGATGGATGAAAACTATGTCTTTGATCCTGGTGGATATGTTTCATGCTTCTTCCGTTGATGATCAAGGTCGAGTCAGGCTCACAACTCGGTTAACAAAACCCAAGCGCTTCTTGGGAGGCAACCCATGCATCTATCTTTTCCCTTTCTTTATCATAAGTGTAGGGGGGACCCTTTGGTTTGCTATTTCCTCTCCTCACTTCTTAATCAGGGATTCGAGCTTCAATGATCCACTGTTGATGATTCTTGACGACCCGTGATTCCGTGTTCTACTTCTTCCCGGTTCTATCCTAAACTCTTTTCGATTCACTATTTTATATTTTCTTAATATTAAAATAGGAATCTCTTTAGTAGTCTTTTCCTTAGCAAGATTTAAACAACGTGCACAATGTCCTAAGTGTAGGGGAGGTTACTCCCACATGCTTAAACATTGAGGACAATGTTTATCTTAAGTGTAGGGGGGACTTCTATTGAAGTTAAGTGGCCTTTTCCTTGTAATTGTCCTCATTTTAACCGGAAAATTTGATTTTTCGACATTTTTCAAAATTTTTGATCTATTTTGGCCTATTAGTTTTTCCCTTTTCTTTCCTTATTAAAATAAGTGGTTTTAATTTTCAAACGTTGTGAATCTTTTGACTCAACCCGAGTTTACTCAAGCTAGTATCCTTAACGTGTTTAAGTCAAGTTTTGCTAGGCTTTTACATAGGGAGCTATAAAACGCGAAAGTCTTAACTCTCACGGGTTAAGAACAAGAACTTTTCGCAAGTTCCTATAATTGATCCTAGAGAGTCGTTTATCAAGGGAACTTTAAAATGCGATTTCTAAACTTGAAAAAGTCCAAGAATTTGCAAGATCCTATAGGCGACTCGAAAACCCAAAACTTTGATTTAATAGACTAAGCATCCACGAGTCTCATTACTTGAGATTTTAAACTGTGGAGAACGAGAGATGATAGAGCCAATTATAAGTTCGGTATTCTTTCGTGAATTTATGTGAGTTAATTATAAGCATATTCTCCCATCGCTTGCTAATAAATTTATCTGCTAATAAATAAGGTTGTACGATTTGAAAAGTTACTTAGCTTCTAGCCCCAGATCGTTTAAAAGTTGCTCGGTATGGATTAGAGTTCATAGCCAAGGCATAACTTATTGAAGCGGGACGCGAAGATTGGCGAGTCCGAAAAGGCCCTAACAAGGCATGAGGGCTATATTTTGTTGCTAAAGATCCAAAGTGATGTGAAGAATCATTTATCGAAAATCAATATGAAGGATCGAGACACACGACGAAAAGCAAATACTCCCCAAAAGTCATGGAGAAGTGTATCCGAAAAGACCCTAACAAGGTATGAGGATAAATAGATCCAAGTCATAAAAGGAGGCGGATCGTTGTATATCAAAGTCCAAAATAAAGATTGGAGAAAAATGAAGAAGTCGTGGTCCAAGTATGAATCTCTCAAAACTTCAAGTGAAGAAATTCCATTATGAAGAAAAGACCATAATTTCATGAACGTCTCTCAAGGTTTGAAGTATGAAGTCGCTGCCAAATATCGGTCCGAGAAAGGTCTCAAATCGCGAAGCGAGTTATGCCAAGATATGAACTTTATGAGGTCCCGAGAAGCAGTTTTAAAAGATTTTGTCCTTTAGCTAACTATTGATTAAATCGTTCACTTTATTTTCAGACTTAATAACTATCGAAATAAGTCAAACAATGCATCCTCGTGATCATTCAAGACAACAATAAAATATAAGAGATACACCTAGGAATAAGGGAGTCTAAGTGAATAATTGGCCCACATGAGTTCGTGATAGTTTACTAACTTATAATAACAATGATCTCGTTTTTAAGCTTGGTTTGGAGAAAGTGAAAAGTTGAGGATGATGATTATTCATGACAATTTCAAAACCCAAGGTATACTTTTGATTTCTTTACTTTGAATGTTTATAGTTTCTATCTCTTTAAGAAAGGCCAACGTGGATTGATTATGATGAAAAGTGTAATCTTGCTTTGTAACTAATGCATTGCATGAGGACATTGCAATGGTCAAGTGTAGGGGATTTGATATGTGTGAAAACACACATCTTTTCTACCACTTAATTACAATAATAACCAGACCAAAACGTGTATTTTATGTCTTTTATGTCGGAATTATGCGTGGTTTGTGTTTTTGTTGTGATTTAGGACGAAAAGGTGAAAAGTGGAGAAAACACGGGAATTCACGGGCATTTACGGACTTTTATTGAAGAAAAGGATGAAAGACGAAGTCAAGAAGTCAAAAGTGCAAAAAGAACAGAAGTCCAAGACCAATTCTAAAGATTTATCAAAGAAAAAGTCAAAAGACGGAAGTTTACTTAAAGCCGAGGAACTCAAGTCTTATTTATCGTAGAATTAAAAGACGAGTCCAAAGAAATCCCGAGCCAAAAGTCATCACATTCCAAGTTTAACAAAAAGATTAAGAAGGAAGGACTTGATGGCGCAATTAAGAAGAAAGGAAGGAGAGGAGGAAGCTTCCTCTAACCATCCCTTAATCACCTATAAATACCCCTCTTATTCATTCATTTAGTTTTGTTGGCTAAGTGTGACAATTAGTCTTCCACCATTTTCTTATCTTGTCATTTATATTTCATGTCATTTAAATACATGTTTTGCACCTTAATTATCTTTTTAATTCCAAGTAAGTTTTCAATTTGTGTTCTTTAAATTCTTGCCTTTACCTTTCTTTATCATTTGATCAAGTTTATTTTTATCATTCTCATTCTTCTCTTCTCATTTTGTTTCGGTTTGAATTTCGGATTAAGCAAGTTTTGCTTAATCCATTTGCTTATTTAACCAAAAGTCTCGTCCTTTTTAAGTCCTCATACGAAATAAGCCTCGAGATTGACAACCTTGTGTGCTTATTTGGTATTTTGCTTAAGTGTTTTGAAAGTTTTCTTAAAAGTTTTTATTTTTAAGTTTTGATTTCATTAAAGTTTCGTCTTTTAAAGTTTGATAGATTTTAACTTTTTAGCTTATTGTTTTCTTTTGATTTCATTTCATTAAAGATCTTGATCACGGCTTAATAGAAGTAGCTTATTTAGTACTTGTGCTTATTACGAATTTGGGACTCGATCGGAAAGGAAGGGTTTATACATCATTGCGACGGCCTGCTTCTCCACATTCCGATAGTGACAGCTTCGGCCTAAGGTTTTCGCTTTCCGATCCGGGATTGCGACAAAGTGATTTACCCCCTTATTCCGATCAAGGTTCCGATCGCACATTGCGATCGGGATTGCGACGGCTCTTAAGGTTTCACTAAAACGAAGTGCTGCCCAATTTTCCACAGCCACATTCCGATCTGGACCACATTCCGATAGGCTACATTCCTATAGTTTGCACCCTTGTATTCCGATTGCATCTTTCCGATCTGAACCATATTCCGATCTGAGGTTGTTTGGTTATTCTGATCTGGATTTCTTCAACATTCCGATAGGGGGTGTGTTCATTCCGATGGTAAGGTTGATCGGAATATATTCCGATCTTGGTTAACTCTCATATTTTGTCTTGTTTAATTGTTAAGTTTTCATTTTAATACTTGTCTAATTTTAATTTCCGCCACGCTTTAATTTTTAGTCATTTAATTAATTTACTTTTTGTCACGCTTTTAAATACCTGCACCATTATTTCAATTAGACTTAGATTTAAATTACTTGCCCTTTACTTTGACGACATTTACTTTTAAGTCTTTGCACTTTTAAATTTAAAAACAACCAAAAATATTTGTTCCACCAAAATAAAACTGAGTCACATATAGAACCTAGATCAATTCGATTAGACCACATCAACGAATCTTTTTACCTGGCCAAAAGTCAGTTATCAAAACTCACGAATTTTCTTTGTCCCAGGAGAAAAATAATGAATTTTGTTTTTAATAAATACATTATATAGGGTGTGATACCCCATTCCTAGCCCAACCCAAAAACCCCTTTCCTTTTTCTTGTTTTTTTCCTTTTTTTCTTTCTTCCTTGCGTCCAAACCGACCCAACACCCCTTAAAATTCGTTTTTTTTATTATATATTATTAAGTTATTAATAATACCTTAATTTTCCTTAATTTATTTCAGCTCCTAAAGCCTCCAAAACCTCAAAACCGTAAAACTAGACAGTTTTTACGCGTTTTACCGTAAAAGACGTAAAATATACACTTTTATAAAAAATCTCAAATTTTGAAATAAACTTTATAACTAAGTCCTAAATGACTTAAAACCATCCCGAAAAATATCCATATGACTAATTACCTCCTCCGAGACCTCTAAATGCTAAACCGTAAATCGTAAAAATACGATTTTCTATAATACATATACGTATACGTAAAACCACTAAATAACACCATCTCACTCCATAGTCACTACCATGTGAACTCATGAACATGAAATCATCACACATCGATTCACTCACAAGGTACCCCGTACCGGAAACGATATCCAAACCACAACCTATACACACTAATTAGCACATAAACACGTAAAGAAACGTAACTAGCACAAAATAAAACTAAGTGACGAACCTCAAAACCAGAGTTGTCACATCACTCCCTCCTAATAGAAATCTCGTCTTGAGATTTACTCCTTAGGATCAAACACACAAACAACAAATCACATGAGGATACTTGTTCTTAACGAACTCCTCTCATTTTCACGTGAACTTTAGTTCAAGTTTAAAAATACCACATATGCAAACCAAAAATAATTAAACTCATTGCCAAACTCTTAACCTCACAGTCAATAAATCTCACAAATGACTCTTTGATAAAACAAAGACTCTTATTAACACAAGTCCCGAATAACCGTACATGCACAATGCATTCTCAAACAACATTTACCAATGTCAATACATGAAATGTATCATGTATACAACTCATTCTCCCCAGGTAATTCTATGCTCATATGCTACTGGTCCGATCTTTCCAAAGATCATAAATGGACCTACAAAACTCTACATCAACTCTTTCATTTCACCAAGACATACCACCCGTTACTATGGGTGAAACTTCCCTACATAACTTTGTCACTAAATCTAGTGGTTTCCTCCTTTTCTACATAGCATCCCTTGTTGCTCTCATCCTTTCCACAACACCATTACCACATTAGTAGCCTCTTTTACCAATTCTAGTCCGTAATAGGGACAACTCACCCTATCCTTTTATGTAGTGCCTCAAAAGGCCTTTATCGACTTCTAGTATGATAACTATCATTATATGAAAACTCAACCATCGCTAACGAGTATCCTAACTACCTCTAAATAAATCACCCATGTCCTCAGTGTAACTACTAAGGTTGTATAAATATATCACCTGCCTATCCTTTTCCCAGTTAGCTGGATATACTCATATCAAATCATGTTCATCAACTCCCTTCAGTCCGTACCCCAAGCTACTTAAAAATTCCAATTTCCTTACAAAGTGACCTATGACGGTCTTTCACATATCCATTAGTTCTTCAATCCAAATCAACTTATGATCTATACACATCATCAAAAGGACGGTTATCTCAGTTAGACCAAGCCCCTCATCTCTATGACATATCACACTTATAACTCCTCATCCATTCGATTATCGATACTAAGCCTCCCAAACAATCAGTATAGGTCAGTGCCATTTCCTTTTCCACACTACGACAATATTAGCCTGCGTTGTGCTTTATTCTACTCATTAGGCTCTACCAAAGTGTTACCTTCGGTTCCTATCTCGACCTATTTTATTCTTACTTCACTTCTATACACACTTCCTTCTTCCTCCTCAACTTATATCATACATCACGATGTGATGCTTCCCATCGTTTCTTCCCTTTCCATAATCCTTCTTAAGGCATTCCGTACATATTAGGTTAACTTTTACACAAAACCCTCTATTCCATCATATTCGTACGCAATCCTTCCAACTTCTCAACCACGTGACTTCTCATTCTTCTTGAAATATGAGATGAATTAGTCAGTCTATCGACTATCACCCAACTCTCCTCGTACTTATTCCTCCACCGCATTATGTATCCCTTCCACCAACTTCGTCCTCACATCTCCCTTTCTAAGCTACTCCTAGTCTACGTCCCTTTTCTCCATATGATTGTCCAAGCCACGCAACATATATGTTGACGCGTTCTCTACTTTAGACAACTCAACTCGTGCAACCTACATCCTTCATCCAAACCACCCTAATACGTCACCTATATAGTTCAAGTTCGTCTCAGCTTCACTTCATTCTTGTTATTCCATATCTCATCAACCATGCTTGCCTTTCCCAGATGGTACTTGGCCTTGCAATTTTTCTTCCATCAATTAACTCCACCCATCCTCTTAGCCAAATGTTCAATCAAGATGATTGAATATGTGTTGGAGACGTTCATGATCCGTATAGATCATTCTCCACGTCTCGTACACCAAATGCCTCTAGCATTCTAGGCAGATATAACAGTCCAGCTCACTAACTAAGTCTATCCAATTCTTCCAAATCTTCAGTTCCTGCAACGTATAAGCGATCGCCTTTCTTTGTTGTCCTCGTACGCGTCCAAATCCTTTCTCCACGTATCGTCATGCTTCGCGAGTTCATCCAGTACTTTCGATAATGCCAAGATCGGCTCATTATCCTATCCACTTCTTCAGCCTCCAAAATGCTTCCTCATCCTTCTTCACTTCGCCCCTTGCTGGTTCCATGATATGTCATCATCTCTAACTACTCATCATGGTAAACTTAATACTAAACTCACACTCTAAAATCTCACGTATAACTCCACTCCAAAACCAACACATAATTCGCCTCACTCTCCTTCTCAGATTTGAGTAGATCAAGACGTCGTCGATGCTCCCGATGACAACTCGTTTATATACGTTCATGCACAATCGGTTCATTGACTGCATGAAAACCGCTAGTGCTTTGGCGAAAATAAATGCATAACCGTAAACCCAAAGCATTCATACAACATCCTTAGCAGTTTCAACTATGTCCTCCTTGCACCCTCTCTTAGCGGAAATACGAATAAATTCCTTGCAATTTCTAACAACTCTTGTTTTTAAATCACTCCATCAACGATTTGCCTTGGAAAGGTACTAACTACAACTCCTCTCACCTCCCCTACTTGTTCTATTTATGGTTCTACCTCACAGTAATAGGCAAACCTACTAAATTTCAGGAAATTTTCGAAAAACTTACATGCCCTACGAACAATCATAAATACCTTTGAGGTATTGTATCCCCTTCCAACACTCTCTATGGCGCGTTACTTGTGCTAGTATACCACAAATCTCTATTCATCTTCTTGTTACTCCTAAGAGACCTCATGACCACATTAGTTTGTCTACGAACTTCTTTCCTCCCCACAAAGGGTACTCCGACCGTTCTCTCATGGTCACCTACTTAAGCGTGTAGGCGCGACCAAGTCTTTCATATGACTACCTCAACTCTCCTGAACAATACGAAACCAAAACTACATCTTGCATCCATCAGATACGATCAACGAATCAAACTCACGGATAACTAACGACATTTCACGTGCACCAATTAAAACCAGTCAAAAACCACGAGACTCAAAAGAAACTCAACCCAAAACATGTATCAATTCAAAATGACACATGACAACGAAAATAATCCAAGAAACACCCAATGGCAACCAAAACATATTACGCCCCGCGACATATTATTTAAACCGTGCAAAAGATCGACTTTTTCAAAAGAATATACATCTCTTCTTTTCTTTTTCT
This sequence comes from Glebionis coronaria, assembly GCA_025667525.1. Classification (NCBI taxonomy): domain Eukaryota; kingdom Viridiplantae; phylum Streptophyta; class Magnoliopsida; order Asterales; family Asteraceae; genus Glebionis; species Glebionis coronaria. The sequence continues at coordinate 342,550,461 of CM046881.1, read as the reverse complement.
TTTTTTTTCAGGAAATTTATTATTACCTCCCACATCTATGTGACTCAAACAATCTACAAACAACCCTCTTGACGAACTCAAAACTCAACTCAAAAACTAGGTATCCCGTGCATTCCAAATCATAAAAATAACTACTATTCAAACTTAACCTTTAACCCGACACATGTACAATAATTCCGGCCAAGATACTGACCTCCCATGATTATACTTTCTGAATATATGAAAAGTACGTTCCGAGTACATAATTTTTGGCTTTTGAATCACTCAAAAAGCTCTAAAAACAAACAAGTTATGACCAAATCAGTTTTATACTAGTTGTTTTAAAAAAAAATAAAGAATAGACTTAGTGATTAATATACCTCTTTTAAATGACAGATATAATTGTATGTGAAATCTTCATAAACTCAATTTAACCTTGTATTAATAATTATAAATGACGTGAATCGGTTAAACCCAATTATATAAACTATGTAAGTAGAAAGAAATTTTACTTCGCTTTATTTTAAAGAAAGTCTTTTAGAATTTGAAATAAATAAATGTTGATTAAAAGAAATCTTATGTTACATCTTGTTTCAAACACGACTAAAACACCTTACCCTAATTTTACCGAATACAACCAACTATCTAACCCTATAATAGATTTCCAAGTCCCCCTTTTTCTCAATATATATCGACCAAAAGAAATGTAAGACCCAACACCAAGAGATTTCATTATTTCAAAAGGAATCCCAAGTTATTCCAACAGACTTAAACCAAGAACACCATTTTAAAACGTACACGTGAAATACGAAACTCAAAGAATACGCTACAAGACACACTTCAAAAGATTCAAAACTTCGTTGAAACTCCACCAAACTCGAGCTCTAATAAATTGTTTAAACACAAGAGAGTACTAGGTACGTTCAAGTTATAATAACTATTGAACGACCGTAAATCATAACATAACATCTATTAGTATATATACATACGCATATGTATACCTATCGAATCTCCCAAACATACTCGTTATCATACTTGTCAAGTTAATCAGTCGCTTTATACGCTCGTTTTTTCATACGAGTAATCACCATCTCACCGTGCCACAACAAGGCATAAAGCCCACCTCCAAAACCAAACCATATCGTGTGACCCCAAAATCACATAACACAACTATAACCCAAAACATATAACACCAAAAAGAATAATAGCCATATCATAGGCAGCCATTACATAAACCCATATATTATACGTATCCCCAAATTCTACATCTCATCATATACAAGCATGTACTAACCCTCTTTCATGCAATCATACTTGAGAACCCATTGAAGTTGTGGTACTTGTAAAACTATGTTGGCCACCATACTTATACAATTACCCTTTCCCCAGTGCACTCCCTCCTATGATGACACTTATAAGAATCAATACAACATATAACACATAAATCCATCTACTCACATAAGCTCATAACCACATAACCAAATAGGTCCAAAACCTCATCTATTAAAATAACATAGTAAAACTCTTGGAATACCGAAATCCATAGTCTAGCTAAAACAACATAGACTAAATCCAAAACGAAAACATAATCAGTTATAAGTCATGTCGCCCGTAAGAGTGGAAACAGCTTAAAATCCTTCCTACCCATGTACTCCTAGTAACTCGGACCACCACACGATTCTTAGGGAACATGACTTAAACATCAAAAGAAAAATAACATACCTCAGGTATGTAAAATAACTCGATAAAAGATAGAAACTACCTTATACTAAATTATGTACTATAATGTACAATTTAAGCAAAATACAACAATGACTAGCGTGGATGATTATGGTTCAACCAGCACTAGTCACATACCAAAAAGAACAATAACATGTGGCTAAGTATGAACTTACTATGGTTCAATTCATACTAGTCAAAACATCGTAATAAATAACATCCAAGCACATCAATTAATATAAAATGCACACATACTCCTATGACGCCTATATGCAGGGACCCTTAAGCTATAGACTAGGCTACGCGACTAGGAACCTAATTCTCTATAACCATTGGCTCTGATACCATTCTGTCACACCCCACCATGGCGGAATATGGGGCACGACGTATGGATATCATCACAACAATAGAGTGTCTATAGAGATAACTAAATGATATAAGAAATGTCATAAATGGCGACACAAATGTCATGACAATATCTCAACATGCAGGAGTCTAGGTAAATAGGTAACAGTTCTACCCCTTACCCAAGACAAACAAATAACACAAACAAAACAAACATATAGGTGCCAACAGTATCCCTTATTCAAAAAAAACATAAAGGTAAACTAAGAAGGAACGGGGATCTCCTTCTATATGCAATCCTAAGGCATCCATGTCTAGCCACTTCTATCCTCAAGCTTAACCATATTCACACTTGAAAGAGACACTAAAACACGTCAACATAAAGTTGGTGAGAGTCATAGGTTTAGACTCCAACGCCAAATTAGTTATAAGCTGTGAATAACAACCATCAACAAAATAACATATGGACAATGTGTTACAAGTATGCATTAACAACTAACATTCAATATCAATCATACCAAACCAAATCCAAGGCCCCCAGCCTTACCAAACACCATGGTACCATAGATGATCACACTATGTACCTATCCCAAGGCCCCGCCTTGTCATTATCCATTGGTCCCATAGATGATCACACTATGTACCTCCCCAAGGCCCCGACTTGTCAACATCCCCTTGGTCCCATAGATGATCACACTATGTACCTCCCCAATCTAAATCATACACAATCAAGAATCACATAGCAGTTAATCACACAATGTACACACAAGTCCATCACAAACCTTAAAATATTCACAGCATCAATTTATAAACAACTCAACACAGTGTCTCTTCCATCCCATCTGGAAGTCAAAATCAATAGTAAACATAGGACTATGAAACTCACCTGATTGCTTCTCCAAAAGTCCTCGCACTAGCAACAAGCTAATAAACCAAAAACACGCAATCAAAATATGAACTAATCACTAAGATGGCTCATCAACCTATGATGGACGTCTAACCTCCTCTCATATAAATACCTCATATATGAGCTCTAAACACCCCATTACCCTTCCCTAACAAGTCCTTAACTTGGTTAAGTTTAATAACTATCCCGTTCATATTTTACACAAAATAGTCCCAATTTTAGGTCTCAAAACTTTAAGTCAAACGTCCACTTAAACATACCCATGGTTTCTGTAAAAGGAATATTCATACCCTTACATATGTTAGCTAACACCTCCCTCTTGCCCCAACCTTAAAGCTACTATTAAAGCCCAGATATATATATATATATATATATATATATATATATATATATATATATATATATATATATATATATATATATATATATATATATATATATATATATATATATATATATATATATATATATATATATATATATATATATATATATATATATATATATATATATATATATATATATATATATATATATATATATATATATATATATATATATATATATATATATATATATATATATATATATATATATATATATATATATATATATATATATATATATATATATATATATATATATATATATATATATATATACATATATATATATCTATATATATATATATATATATATATATATATATATATATATATATATATATATATATATATATATATATATATATATATATATATATATATATATATATATATATATATATATATATATATATATATATATATATATATAGTTCTGTCATTCCAGTTTTACTGATTTTAAACATACAAAACATTTGTTACAGTTAGGGGGTATTACCCTAAACCACAACCTTAGCCCAAGTGCAGATACTTACTACAATATATAAACCATCTCTCATGTTCGTTAGAAGATCCCAATGCAACCCTAAGTACCCCAAACAACCCAAAACTTAAAAAGAAAACAGGATGAATTCAAAACTGTTTTGACCTCCGACTGTTGTAACCTGTTTTTGACCCACTTGCCGACCTCCAACTTAGTTCTCGTTTCTTGCATTGGAAATCCACTTCAATTACCTTTTCAGGGATACTTGGATCGCAAAATAAGAGTTTGTAGAACTCCCAATATGATCAAAACAATTGACTCAAAATTCTGCTCAGTTTTTAAAAACGTGTTTAACAAAATCAACCTCATTAATTAACCCTAATCCCTCTAATTACAAGCCCTAATTTATGTAATCATTATAACACCATTAATATAAAATTAATTTACTGTTTTTAAATTAGACCCTAACATAAATCCATCATAAGATGATTAAGACATCATTAAAATAATTAAATTGAAAAGGGATTAAAGACTTTACCTTTGATTTATGAAAATCCCAAAACAAATTATGAAGAACCCTAATTTTGTGGAAACTCACAAATTTTCTTTGTCCTAGGAGAAAAATAATGAATTTTGTTTTTAATAAATACATTATATAGGGCGTGATAACCCATTCCTAGCCCAACTCAAAAACCCCTTTCCTTTTTCTTGTTTTTTCCTTTTTTTTCTTTCTTCCTTGCGTCCAAACCGACCCAACACCCCTTAAAATTCGTTTTTTTATTATATATTATTAAGTTATTAATAATACCTTAATTTTACTTAATTTATTTCAGCTCCTAAAGCCTCCAAAACCTCAAAACCGTAAAACTAGTCAGTTTTTACGCGTTTTACCGTAAAAGACGTAAATTATACACTTTTATAAAAAATCTCAAATTTTGAAATAAACTTTATAACTAAGTCCTAAATGACTTAAAACCATCCCGAAAAATATCCATATGACTAATTACCTCCTCCGAGACCTCTAAATGCTAAACCGTAAATCGTAAAAATACGATTTTCTATAATACATATACGTATACGTAAAACCACTAAATAACACCATCTCACTTCATAGTAACTACCATGTGAACTCATGAACATGAAATCATCACACATAGTTTCACTCACAAGGTACCCCGTACCGGAAACGATATCCAAACCACAATCTATACACACCAATTAGCACATAAACACGCAAAGACGCGTAACTAGCACAAAATAAAACTAAGTGACGAACCTCAAAACCAGGGTTGTCACACAACAACTCCCTGACACATAGGGCGTTTAACTGTTCAAAGGAACATAAAATCATACCTTTTTGCAGAACATTAATTAGAGAGTTTGTGCCAAATGTTCAAAAGAAACCCTAAAAGATTTATAATTTTTTCAAATGGTTTTAAAAACTTTTTACAAAACAGTTAAAGTTTTTATATAATCCCTAACAATTGGATTTCATTCCACGTTTACAAATCTTTTCATTCAGAAACACACACAAACTCTCTCTCTTTCAAAACACACACAGAAACATTAATGGCTGAATCAACTTCCACCCCCAAGATCTCAAAAATCACCCTTAAACCATCCACTCATGTTAACTATCCCATTAATGATATCATCTTCAAACCCAACAACATCACCTTGCTAAAACCTGAATCCATTAAGTCTGTTCCTCGGGAACAAGTTTTGACTTATCTATCCAAAAGTGTTTTAAGGTATGCTTTATTTGAGGATCCTGGTATGAAGTTTCAAAATGTGCTAAAAGAATTTTGGTTTACAGCAGAGGCTTCTAACAATAGGAAGTCCATTGAGTTTGATTCTACCACGATTGGGATTCATGGTAGATTTTGGTTAAAGTTATTTAGAAAAGTTTTGGGGTTAGATTATTTTGAAAACCCTAATGAGTATGAAGCAGTACCTGATGATTTTTATGGTTGTAAAAAATTTCTTTAAAGAGATTGGGTATACCGAAGAAATTAATGAAAAAGGGAGTTAAAAAGAAGTTCTTTGCCACCAAGATGGAAATTGTTGATGACCATTCTCATTGAATGTTTGGGGGGGGGGGGGGGGAAACTGGAGGCCTTGACCAGATCAATAAAAAAGATGCTATTATTTTATACTGTTTGGCCAAGGGTGTCAAAGCTGATTTTGGAAGGCTTATTTTTGAAGATCTCCATGGGAAGATGGAGAAAAATACTAGAGAGAAAAACGTTGTGTACACCAGATTTATATCTCTCCTCTTTGCTGACCATCTTGGAAATGACTTTTCAAAAATCAATAGAGAGAACCTAATTTTTATGACCTTTGATCTCACTCGTTGGAACATTCCAGTCAGCACCATTGATCCTCCTCTTACACAACCCATGTTGTACATCTGCGCAACAGATGGTCCAGTAGTGTACAAAGCCCCCAAAGACACTTCTTCAACTAGAGAAGGGGATCTACAAGGCAAAAAGCCTGGAGCTTCACCTGGACCTCGTCAGAAGAAAATGTCAATTAATACAAAGAAGGTTGGACGTGAGTCCAGAAAGAGGAAAACCCTCACATAATCTTCCTCAAAGAAGATTGATGATGATTCCCAAGGCCATACTTTGAATAAGACCAAGTCCCTGGCCAAGGACAAGAACCCGAGCCAACCATCACCGTCAGTCTCTGCTAGAGGTGATATGCATAAAGAGGCCCAGCAAGCAACCCATCTCTCAACTTCTTTAGGAGAAAAGGGTGAATATGGAGCTCACCCTCAGCTCAGTAGTGTGGAGTCAACATTGGTAAGTACTTTCAATCTGAATACAAGTCATACTTCATTACTAATTTCTATCATTTGTCACTCTGAGTCTGCATCAGGGAATGATGTGTAAGAAAATCCAACAGCTGATGTTGACCCTAGCCTATCTGTTTCTAATGATGTAGCTCCCCACAACATGGTTCTACTAAAGGAACCAAAAACATTATAATTGATCTAAACTTATCAGGTACTCTTTCTCAGGATCCGTCAGGTCAAACCAACCCTGGTGGTGAAGGGCTTGAAACTGATCCACCCACTCATGATGATGCTTCATAGATTCCCAAGGAAGTGCATCTCACCACTGGAGCCAAGGTGGGACACTTGCCTACGTTTGTTGTCAGCATGTCTGGAGATGATTTGGAGAAAGAACAAGGGTTCAATGAAGGAATTCCAGTCAATCTAGATGACAGTGATGAAGATCCTAGTGATGCAACACAAAAGCCACCTTCCCAAAGAACTAAGCAGGTAAAAGAATTAACCAATCAAGTGTTGATTCTTCAATCACAGGTGGCCAGACTGAAGGAAGAAAAGGTGCTTGCTGACAATGAAATCTCAACTCTCAAAGCAAGACCACCTCCTCCTTCTCCTGAACAAATTAAGGATGTCATCATTGCTGCTTTGAAGCCCTTAGTCCAAGATGTGGCCACCACCACTTCCTTAAAGCACGAGATGTCCTCTCTTATGGACTCTATCAACGGTGCTTCAATGGAGTTTCCACCAGAATTCACACCAGTTCCTGGCCAAGTTAATACCTTGTGTGATTTTGTGTCAAATATCAAAGATAGAGTGGCGTTACTGGAGAAACAAAAGCTGACCATTTCTGAAGAGGTTCAATAGAAGCTACATGCCCTTGAAACCGTTCCAGCCATGCTGGCCAAGGTAACTACCACTCTTGATCATCTTTGTGGCCTCTTCCCTGCTAGTGGGTCATCAGAAGCTGTTGGGCAGTCTTCTACTGAGGGGGAGAAAAACACAATCCAGCAGCTCTTTCAAAAACATGCCCAAAAGAAGGCTAAAAAACAATCAATTGTCTATGACTCACCAGTCACTAAAAAGAGCCCAACAAAGGGTAAGGGGGAGTCATCAGCCAAAGATGATCATATGCAAGGGCTGACCACAAATGGGGAAACAACTGATAGTGGTTAACCTCCCTTTATACCCAAAAACAAAGGAGACCTTACTATGAATGATCGTTTGATCAGCGCTGGAGTGGCCACTCAGGAAGAACTTAACAATCTATACAAGCTTCAGCAAGATGAGAACCTAAGAGATCTGAAGATAAGCTTGTATGAACATATTAGAAAAGTTGAAGTAGAAAGTGTCTTCAAGAAGAAAGTGTTATATGAAAAGTGTTGTATAACAAGGCTTAACTGAAGAAATATCTCACCAATCACCAATGTTGACATGTAGACCAGCAAAGGCGACATCAATCTCAAGTTCTATAGGGGTGATGGAACTAATGAAATACTTGAAAACATTTAAGGAAAAGAACTTTTTTACACTGAATGAATGGAAATGAGTGTGATGATCGAGAAAGGAAAATCCAAGAGATGGGATGAAGTTCGCACCAGAATCGAGCACTATATGAGAAATCATGAAAGACTAGGTGAAATTCTGAACATCAACACTCAAGTTTCTCTGGAAGATAAAGATCCAATACTAGAGCTGAACAAAAGAGCAAATCTGATACAACCTGAAGTTGGTGACATCTTTGTCACTACAAAGAAATACAAAGGCCTTGTTCAGTTTCAAAATCATCTCCCTGGTCATGTACTGGACAAACCAGAACTAGGAATGATCATGTTCAATCATCAAGAACGTCAAGACTTTGTGGGCATAAGTGATCTTGATGAAATGAACAATGAACTTCTCTCGAATGTTCAATGGATCTCTTACTCTATTCATGGTGGTCCAAGACTTACTGATGCTGCTAAAACGTTTAGTATGTGCTTGCTTGCTATATTGGACCACAGAAACTCAGAACCATTAACTCAGACTTCCATCATTGAATAACTTAGGCCTAAGGAGAATCAAATAATCCTTTGTATTGATCTTGTTGTAATTTGTAATAATTATTGAATAATTGATTATCTGATGTTTATAAGTTATGAATTGTTCAGTGCAAGTAAGAAGAAGTTGTTATGCTCACTTACCACTGACATTACACTTAGGCAGTTTGTATCCAAATAGGGGGAGATTGTTGGGTCAGTATTTACTAACCCTGAAGCAACTCTAGGATTTGAATATAAAATCCCCTAAGTGTTTCATGCTCAGCAGTAAGGCCAGTCTGCTGAAGGATGACCAGAGGAACAAAGTTCCTACTTAAGACTTTATAGCTGAAGAAAGTTTAGCACTCCTCTTATAGTGTACTTAGAAGACAAAGGAGGCTTCGCTTCAAATACTAGGCGGTCTAGTTGCTGAAGAACAAGGACTGAAGAAGGGCTTTCAGTTCAGTTTGGTTTGATAATACCAAACTGAATGATGTCGATCTCCTCTAGGATACTGAAGACTCTTCAGTATTCTGATGGTTTGCATTAGGCGGGAAAAGATAACTTTAAGTTAAAGAAGTTTGCTTGTATACTTAGATATAAGTACAACCTTTATCTTTTCTAGAATAGTTTAATATGTACTTTGTACTGTTTATCCAGCATGGGCATCAACCACCCACTGGATAAACCCATGCATTGTAACATGCAAAATGCAAACCCTAATTTACACTGCCTATAAAAGGAGTGTACATTGAGAGAGAAAAGATTAACCAATACAAGAGGAAAAACTCTGGAAAACCTTTCTCTCTTGATACCAATTAAACCATATAGCCAAGATGCATATGAACATTTAGATTGGAGCTTAGACTTTTTTGGTTAGACGTTTAAGTAGAGGAGATCAAAACCCATTGTCATTCAACCAATTTGTTATTCCGCAAAAATGTAGGTTATAGATTCTTTATTTGATTCTAATAAAAGTCTATACATTGAAAGTATATTGGTATTGTTGTTTTAATCTTTCATAGTTCTTATCTATTGTTAAAACAACTCATTGAGTCGAAGTAAGAGTTATTACTTAAGTTAATAAGTAATAACGAATTACTAGGGACCAACAAACATAAGGTGAGTTCATAGCCTCACTAATGTATACTACTTCCAAATGATTTCAAAACCCATGAGGGGGATATATGCTAAAAATGGAATACAAGTGTTTTTGGTATGCTTTCCAGATATAATTCATTAACACTCTGTTTAATGCTGCCTATGAAAGTCCCTTTTTAATTGTGAACCGCTAATCATTTCTCGGAATGAGCGCTAATATCATAAATAGTACTATTGCAGAATGACATCTCCTGCCTGGGCAAGTCGCACTTGCTAGCACCTCAGTGGTCAAACATGCATACTTTATGTTGCAAATAAGGATAGTTTGACAGACTTCCTCATAAGGGCAAATTGTTGGTTGCTATGTCTAGTCGTGGTATCATAAGCTTAGTGTAATTGAATAATCATTTTATTCAAACATACGAGCAAATAACAAAGTATCTCAAGAAAAAGGATCTTGTATTCAAACTAATTTTAAAACCTATGAATTCACTCAACCTTCGTGTTGACTTTAAGCATATATTTCAGGTAATGAAATTGATAGCATGGAGCAGCATACTAATGACGTGGAGAGATATAATCTTGGAAGATTTTGTCATTCAAACCTATTTTCTAGATCTCGGGAACCTGTCATGTACAGCGTATGTACAATTGTTTTATTCAAAATATCTGATTTTGAATGATAAATTTATTAAGAATAAATGAAGTTCATTTAAACACTCTTTTGAGCTGTTTTCTATTACTTTGATTTCATCTCATGCAGTAATACCCCTAAAAAGATTATTCCGCTGCGTCAAGGTAAAAATAGGGGTGTTATAGAGTGGCATCAGAGCAATAGTTATAGAGAACTAAGAGATTTAAAATCTTAACTATAACTGGTTTTCTTAAATAAAATTTCAAAGTGAAGTCTCCGTATCAAAAATCATGCTGCTGCAAAAAGTTGTAAGTGACATTTTAGATTTCTAGTAATGTTATTATGTGTTTAAATGATAGTATCTATAAATAATATAGTGCTAACTGCTGATAGAAGTAATTTTTCTTTTTACCAACGCCATCAGAAATATGTCTTCCTATTTTCATCCCATCGTTATATCTGATTCGGAACCAAAAAATCTTTACCTTTTGGATTTTTTGGAACCTTTAGTACTAGCCCTTTACTAATAATGACAATTACCTTAACCCTTTTTCACCAGAAAATAATCCCCAACCAAATAATGAAAATATACCTATTCCCTAGTATCAAACTCTTTCATCCCAAGCTTCCAATAATATCCCAAATAACCAAAACCTATTTTTAGAACAAATGGAGAATATGATCAACTATTTTAATGAAGTGCCACCCAAACGTATAAAGGATTTAGAATATGAAGTCGAAAGGCGAAGGTGTGAACAATAAATGATGCAAGAGGAAATAGAGAAATTAAAGAATAATTTTGTAAGAGTAAGCAATGAGAATTTTGAGTTACGTAATAGGCAAACGATAAATGAAGAGGAAATCACCTTAGCAAGAGCAAGAATGACAACAATGGAAAAACTTATCAAGGATATTCAAGTTTGACACCAAGACAACATCAATGCTCTCTTAGTAGAAATTAAGAATCCCCAAGAAAAGTAATAGACCAACTTTTAATTATTTCAGCTTCCCAAAAAGCCTTGTAAATATTAGCTATCAGTCTTTACTTTTAGGTAACAAAGAAGCTTATCTGTCCATCAGTGAAGCAGATTGTTAATAAATAAAAGTTTCTTTTTCATCTTTCCTTTGTTTGCATATTATTCTAGAAAAGAGAAATACTTGAAAAGTACAAGTCTTTAAAAGAATTATAACAAAAGAGAGATATTATTTTAAACTAAAAAGGACTTCTCAAGTATATTTGGTTAAAGAGAATATTAATCTAAATAAATGATAAATAAACTAAGAAACCTAGGACAAGTTGTTAGTTGTTAGAGCCCTATAAACCTATTCCCTAAAAACTTTTGTGTTTTTAAACTTTTGGAAAAATTATGCTCGTAAAGCGTTGTATGTATACACATATGAAAAATGCTTAAATTGGCATGTATGTCTAAATTTCAAATTTTTTCTATTTTCAGAATGACACACTTAAGGACATCAGTATCTTCTACCCTAACTCCCGAAAAACTTCAGCGAATAACTAAAGATGAAGTAGCTACAGCCTTGAAAATACCGATCTTCAAAATAGTAAGGAATGCTAATCCAACGGAAGACTATATAACTAGCCAGTTATACAAATTCCAAGGAAATGAAGATGTTATTAGTATTACCCATTGGATTAAGAGGACAGAAATTTTTTTCTCCCAAAATAGTTGCGTTGAGAATCGCCAAGTAAAGATTTCTATTAGTACCCTAACTAATGAAGCATTTTCATGGTGTAATTACTATTCTCAACTTGTTGGTTTAGATGATGCCTATTAGATGAAATGGTTAGATTTTAAGTTCCTCCTAATAACCCGATATTATCCATCAAAAGAAATCAAGAAAGTGAAAAAGTAATTTTGTATCGTATTAACACGAGGAATTGATCTCAAAGCCTATTTGAGAAAATTTTAAGAGTTAGTAGAATTGTATCCTATCACTGATCCACAAAGGATGATGAAGGCTTTTATCAAAGGATTTCCCCAAAGATTCAGAAGGATGATTACTATTTCAAAACCCCATAGTTTAGAAGAAGCCATTAAGATCTCACAAAAATTAATGGATCATGTAATCAAGCACAATCCTGTGCGAGAATCCAACACCCTTAAACGTAAATTTATCAAAGAAGAAGAAGAATCTGGTGCAACTAAATCCAATCCCTTAAACTTTACCTATGATCCCTATTTTCCCTACCTATATTACCCAAATACTAACCTAGTTAACCGTTCCCAAACAATAAAATACGATGACTATGTTAGACACATTCCCCAATGTATGAATTGTCTATTGCATCACACTAGAAACTCCACAACAAAGTGCCAGAACTGCTTGAAAATAGGTCATCAAACACGATATTGTTGGAGCAAGGCGAATTTTTAGTTTTTTAGTTTTTTCCTAAGATATCCGTGCTTTGTAAATGAATAAGTGTATTAAACATACGCGAGTATTATCAATAAAAATCAATGAAGTTTTTGATTTCATTTTCTAAGTGTTATTTTACTTCACTATCTGGCAGAATAACTCATTTGTGTTACATGTACTTAGAGTTATATGTGTTGGATTTTCTTTAGACTAAATATTCAACTTATATCTTAACGGAATTTCAAAATTTGAATTACAAAATGTTTAACCTAAATTTTTATTATGAAAAATATGTAAGAACAAGTAATGAGAAACTTATTTCAGAATATCTTAAGATACGAAATGACACCATCTGGATCATTGTCAATTGTATTTCATAAATGATATGGAAACTTTAACAAGCTTATCCCCAAAATAATCTATTGACATAAAGTGCCGATATCTGCAATATTTAATACATTAAGAAAAAATATTTCCCTCTATACCAATAGGTTTAAGTGAGAGAACTATCCAGATATTAGAATTTCATACTCCATGTATGCATTGCATTATCTGGAATAGCACCTATCCTATGAAGGTATTATAGTAATAGAGCATTCATAGTACAATAGGAAATAATTGTTAACTGTTTACCGGATTAGAATGGTGATTTGTGAAACATCTTTTCCAAGAGTAATCACAAATATTTTCTCGAGAAGGATAAGAAACTACACCATGTAAAACAGTATTAACATTAGTGAGATGCTTTCCCTATTAATATTAAGAGATGCAATAATCGATCCAAGATTTTTAAGCAAGCTGTGACTTATTAACTTTAGTTTTACCCAAAGAAAATCATAAATAATCACATTTCCTTTCCTATTTAGAAAACTAAAGAGGATTTACCTGATTAATTGGTACGATTTACACTCATTCTTGTAATCTTTATAAGATTTCATTACAACCTAAATGGTCAATATATCATAAGTGTTTATCCTTCGTGATAGATCTAGTAGAAGAGATTGATTAAAGAAAAGAAATAACAACAGTAAGAACTTTATTCATTGATATATGAATAGAATGTTAAACAGAACACAAGAACTACATCTGCCTTTTTGATACACTACGATTATAATCTCGGGAAGATATTTATTTAAGGGGAAGAGGCTATGACAACCCATAAAATTTGCAAGCGTAATATATATGCTATGTTTGAATAGGAGTGGAAAAGCCACTAGAATTTTTTGCTTTTTATGTATTACTTGGTAGAATGAACTGCTTCTCACACCATAAACTATTATAATCACACATTCCTATAATGGTGAAAGACACAAATCTAAACTATAAAATATATAATAAGTTCAATATTAATAAGAACATCTCAAATATAACCATGATACCATAAATTCCCTTAGAAACCCTAGAATTCCTATAAATGAACTCAAGAAAGGTAAACCATGAATGGAGAACACTTATGAATAAGTCATTATGGAACATAAACAAGTTATAAAGTATACTCTAAGGACATAATAATACCTAAGAATGGCAAGAAGAAACCATACAAAGCTAAGTACAAGTAATTGTACATAATAGTCTAGATCACCACCTAGAAACATTGATAAACAATATTTCAAGCAATGTAACTACATAAAATCCATCAAATATTAAAATAAACAATGTACTAATTACAATCTATCATCTAAAGGAAAGTTAATTGATCCCAAGTTGCTAATATTCACTAATCCAAGGCTAATTATAAGTTAAGACCTAGTAACTAAGATTAGCATATAAAATCCATTATACATTGAATTAGAGTCTAATATTTTACCACAAATTATAAAACTCAATTACATATCATATTAAGGATATACATTAATTTCAAGTAAAGTTACAAGTTCATAAAGCAAAAGGTACAAGTTATCAAAGCATAAGATCTTAAGCTCTCTTAATCAACCCTAGAATATGATCAACCTATACAAAACCTTAAACCAATAAAGTAGAAACCATAGAAGTCATAAACATATCATATATTCCCTAGAATAAGCATATATAAGGATATAAACCCTAATTACCCAATTTAGAAAATCATTAGGATTAATGACCTAAAAACCCTAATATTAAGAAATCTATATGGAATCACTACCTAGTTCTTTTTGAACAAGTCTATTAATATTTATAGGACTACATTAAGATTATAAGATTATATTAAGACAATGTACAATTATCCTAATGCACAAGGTACAAGATTTCAATGCATGACTTGTAAATTAGGTCAAAATAGGTATTTTCACTCTTTAGACATGTTTACCTTAACTAAGCCATTAAACCAAGTGTAAGAACTCATTGGACACTTAAAACTCAATGTATAGGACCTAAATTAAGTTTACATAAGTAACCAATTGAAGGATAAATCCTTTTACTAAGATTAAACCCTACATCATTAGAAAACCCTAATATACAAATGTATACTTCCCATTTTCACATCAAACCTTTGTTAAACTTCAAAACAAGGACCAAATCTCTATAATATAATGTCTTAACCCTAATTAAGCCTTAATCATTCACTAATCACTTTCCCAAGTCTCTAATCACCAAAAACACAAAACATAAGTTACAAGCCCTAGATTTTAAATCCGGTTTTGTATTTTCCCTCCAAAACACATTTCCAAACTATTTCCGTCCCTTCCAAGTTTAAAAACCTGATATTTATCAATTCTATGTTATTTTAGGAGTGTGACAAGTAGGTGCATCACCTCCTTGCTTGCTACACATCACCATTCTTATCACATGTATGATGTGACACATTTTGAGCCACAAGGAAGGATTAGATCAAACCTAGAGTCTAAGAACTTGTGTATACCTTCAATATCTTCCCATAGTCGGTACTCTTTCCATCTTACACGTCCTAAGCCTTAACTTAGAGCCTAAGTGCTGAAAACACTATAAATAGGGGCGAACTCCCATTGTTAGATCTTGCACTCCGTCTCCGTTGTATCTCCTACCCATTTTTCCATTTCCACCTCTATATTTGTCTTAGGACATCCAACAAGACCAAAAAACAGGTCTACGAGCTCTTGAAATTTTGATTGCAAGTTGTGTTCATAAGAAGCCATAAGGAGCCATTTTGGAGCTACCTAGGGTAAAGTCTATGTTAACCAAGCTTTGATCTTGTTATATTGCTTATTTAGAGTTGTTATAATTCCAAAATTATTTTAGAAAGATAATCTAAAAGAAACTAAGTCATTTCATCATTTTAAATGAAAGTAATAAGTTAAAGATGTCTTAAAATCCTAGTTTTGTAATTTACATAAAATAATGAGCAAAAACCCTTTTAAAAAGCTATAATTATGAAGAAATCTTATTATGATTATAAATGTTTTCATAAACTTTGTTTTCAAATCCTAGATCATTTGGATCATTTTTTAAGCTTATTATGTGATTTTTACAAGTTCAGGGACTAAAACTATCAATTCTGAAACTATAAATCATTTTGGGCCAAAAGTGTCATTTTATGAAATTAAAAGCTATAAGAATAAATGTTGTAAAGTTTGAGGCTCTAAGGTTAAATAATGAAGGTTTAAATTGCAATTTATGAAACTATATGCTTTAGGGGTTAAAAGTGTAATTATGCCGAAGTGTAACCAAAGGGACTAATTTTGCCAACTTTGAAACTAAAGAAGATTAATCATGAACATGTTTAGGTAATGAAATTATCATGTTAGTAGGGAGCTTCGTACAAAAATGTTCCATCTCGATATTACGTTCTGGCAAAGTGGTTGGGTTTACGATTTAAAGTGCCCTCGCTCCTCAAACGTTTATAGAATCGCTTCTGAGTATGATGGCCCGAACAATGGTTCTAGAATTACAACCAAATCATAATTAAAGAAATCATAACCAAATTCTTAAGTAGATTGATCAAAAGAGTAAAAACTTAATACCATACCAATTATGTTAAAACAGGTTGGTGTGAGACCACGTTCTTGTTTGTTAGCTCAAGTTGATATGTGTGATATAAACCCGACAAGATTACGGGACATAAGGTGAGTTCATAGCCTCACTAAAGTATACTACTTTTAAATAATTTCATAACCCATGAGGGGGATATACGCTAAAAATAGAATACAAGTGTTTTTGGTATGCTTTCAAGATATAATTCCTTGACACTCTATTTACTACTGCCTATGAAAGTCCCTTTTTAATTGTGAACTACTAATCATTTCTCGTAATGAGCGCTAATATCGTAAATAGTACAACTGGAGACTGACATTGCCTGTCTGGGCAAGTCACAATTGCTAGCACCTCAGTGGTCAAACATGCATACTTTATGTTGCAAATAAGGATATTTTGGCAGACTTCCTCATAAAGGAAAATTATTGGTTCCTATGTCTAGTCGTGGAATCATAAGCTTAGTGCAATTGAATCATCATTTTTTTCAAACTTACGAGCAAATAACAACGTAGCTCGGGAAAAAGGATCTTGTATTCAAACTGATTTTAAAACCTATGGATTCACTCAACCTTTGTGTTAACTTTAAGCATATATTTCAGGTATTGAAATTGATAGCATGGAGCAGCATACTAATGACGTGGAGAGATATAATCTTGGAAGATTTTGTCATTCAAACCTATTTTCTAGATCTCGGGAACCTATCATGTACAGCGTATGTACAATTTTTTTATTGAAAATCTCTGATTTTGAATGATAAATTTATAAAGAATAAATGAAGTGTATTTAAACACTCTTTTGAGCTGTTTTCTATTACTTTTCTTTCATATCATGAAGTAATACCCCTAAAAAGATTATTCCGCTGCGTCAAGGTAAAAATGGGGGTGCTACAATTCGGGTGTCAATACTTCAAAACCGTGACGCTGACGATACCTTAAAGTTTTCCTAATTTAATTACATGGAAGCTACAAGAATCAATTAGAAACCAACAATTAAGACTAAACCGCAAAAACCTATTTATTAATATTTTAATATTAAATGCGATGGGAGAAAAAGCAAATAATTAGGGCACATGAGTTTTTGAAAGAATACGAATACTCTGCATTTAGCATAGTAACTTATAATTAACGCACATTCGCGTCTTAAACACTTATGAAAAACTAGAAAAAATTTAAAATTTTGCCATTTTTAGCCTTATTTTGCAACAAAAAGATGAAATTTGGATTGCGTGATGACGTAAGCAAGGTAAAGCATCTATTCGCCCCCATACTAAAACTAAACATTGTCCTCAATGTTTTGAGTCTAAGGGTGAGACACCCCATACTAGAGACGAAACGTCGAATGCTTAATCTCGAGCATGGAAAGGGTAAAACGAGTAATCTATAGTCGTTTATGAATTATGCTAATAAGATAACGTTAGAATGTAAAAGGATATTAATAAGTGTGTAAACACTTATCCTTTTGCCACTAAAATCAAGGAAAAAGAAGACCTAATCATGTGTTGAATATCGTAAAAGTCGGAACTATGCGTGGTTTTGTGTTTTTGTATGAAATAGGTACAAATGATCAAAAGGAATGAAAACACGAGATTTCACGGTAAAATGTTGAAGAAAAGTCCAAGAAAGAGACAAAAACAAAGTCAAAGAACCAAAAGTGTGCCCAAGTTCACGAAACCGGCAAATTCGACTTGACTTTGAAGAAAAGATCGACAAAGCCGAAATCGAGCTCGTTTTTAGCGGATTTAATATTTATGGAGTTAAACGGGCTTGTGGGACCTACATTTGGATTAATGGGCCCAAAAGCCCATTAACATAAGCTAAAGAAACCACTTTTTCATCATAAGCTCAGCCCAATTCAAATCACGGATGGAAATGCTTTTTAACAAATTGGGCCAAGCCCAATTACAATAAACAAAATGGGACGTTGGAACAAAGTTGCTAGATAAACATTTCTCCTGGTCAACACACACATCACACACGTTTTATCCCACACCTCATTTTAATAAATAAAAGTTTTTTATCCCTCACCCACTTCTAACGATACAAACAAAGCACTCACCCACCTTTCTTCTCTCCCAAAAAATACGCAGCCTTTAACCTCTCACAAACCCTAATCAGTAAAAAATTGGGGGTTTTCACCATTTGATGTTTTAAAGCGCGTGTTTTTCACATCCCACAAATAATTCCCATCAAAACCGGAATTAGATACTGGTGGTCCTCAATCTGACGTGGTCCATTCCCCTCTCGTGATTGGCTCTCACACCTCACCACTACCAAACCCACCAATATTAATCCTCCACATTAGATTCAAGAAGCACAATTCGTTACAACCTGGCAATCCGCGTGACAAATGATTCTTTTCAGTTGTTGATCCAGTGTGAGAAAAGAGAGAGAAGAAAGATGCGGCCAGGATGATAAGCCGTGGGCACCAAGTTCATCTAAGAGATTAGGGTTTTCCTATAAAACCCCTCCTATAACTTGTAATGAAGCATTCCATTTTTTTATTTTACTGTTTTTTAAATTAATTTAGGAGATTAAATTTAGTTTTCATTAGATTTAGGTTAAATTGTATTTTCAATTTTTCCAAGTATTGTAATGATTTTTAATTATTAATGAAATTTATATTTTGATTTAATTTTGTCTCTTTAAATTCAATTGCAATTTACTTTATATCACTATTTCTGTTTTATTAATATAAAAATAAAAAGGAGAGGAAATAAACTTCCACACTGGAAGTTTTTTAAAAATCTGAATCTGGTTCGAGTGTTTGGTTCGATGGTGATGATTCGGTGGTTCTGTTTTGTTCACAAAGACGGCTCAGCGCCGATCTTCTCCTTAACGGAATCAACATCAGGTTTTCAGTCTCTTCTTTTATTTTACAAGTTTTTTTTAAGTAGTTTATTATCTGCTTAGGTTTAATTTTGATCTGTTATGTTTGAGAAATGCGAGTTTTATCTTAGCTACTGTTTAAGTTTCGATTGGTTTTTTATCTGCTTAGTTACTATTTAGATATTGTAGTTGTTTTGGAAATAGCTTATGTTTGATTTGTTTGAGTCTAAGTTTGTTTAGATCTGATTAATTAGAATTGTTTGTTTAATTTTAGATTGGTCTATTTTGTATTGATATTGCTTGGTTTTGGTAACTAGTTTCGGTTTGAGTAGATTTTGCTTATTTCTACTAGTTTTTGGAACTGCTTAATTGATGCAGATTCAAATTTCGTTTAAAAGTTTATATCTGTTTTTATGTTTTTTTAATGTTGTGCTTATTTGATTTTTCTGCTTAAATATTCGGTTTGTTTGGTTGATAGTCATTATTCCGTTTAGTAATAAGTTAGTTTTGCTTATTATCAGTTTCTATTTTAGTTTTATCTTTTGCTTATTCGTTTAGCTGTATATTTTCTTTATTGGCTTATTTGCCCTGAGCTGATATATACTGCTTTAAGTTTGAGAATCTATCGTTCTGAGAAGTTAAATTAAAAAAAACTATAATATAGCAAAAATTTGTCTGTCAGGGGACTCGAACCCCTGACCTCTAGTTTAACTGCCCAGCAACTTTACCATTTGTGCTGTCCCTTTATTTGTGTTTATTTACGCTCTATTTAATTAATGTAGGGTAATATTTAGCTATCAGCTTTTATTAATAGTTTAAATACAATTTTAGTTTAATTAATTGTAACACCCCCACAAATGCTATGCGCAGCGGAACTACAACATTTTGGGTGCTACGTAGTTATCATCGCACACAAGATATATCAAACGACTCAAAAGACGTAAAAGTCTTGACATTATTTAAACATAGTTAAAATGTACATGTCTACTGTTTTCCAAACCCCAAAAGAATACAATACAGAGTTTGCGTTTAGGTTCCCACTAAATCTCAACCCAAAAATACATTTTCATTCACATGACATAGTATAAAATTTTTAAGTGCAAAAAGGGAGGAAAACAAAGTAGACCGCCAAGCCACCACAACTTCCATCCTCGCATGCTCCGCTGCTATCAATCTTGGTTACCTGAAACACATGCTTAAAATCGTCAACACAAAGGTTGAGCGAATCTATAGGTTTATCAAATCATAAGTTGAACATAAGTATTAAAAACCAATCATGATCATTCAATAGCATTGTCGTACTCACAATCTATTACTCAAGGATATGACAATTGTGTTTAAGCTCATGACACTAATCCGTTAACTCAATCACCCGCGTAATAATTACCGGCGTGATTCAGATGAAACCAGTGCCCCTTCTAAAGGCATCAGTTGCAATTATACCTTATCTCTCATACAAGATAATCTACCGCAGAACTTACTCAACGTACAGCTTCTCGGCTAGCATTGGGTCGTTAGCCCCGTAGTACTACAAATTGTATAAGCGGCTATTTCCCCCTACTCGAGGGCAGGACAATAGTTAATAGTTCATGAATTTAGGGACTTTTGCAACTAGGTACTCAACACAATTTCGAGGCAACATTCGGGTCCAACAATCAATCAAGACTTACATTCATTTTCATTTAAATTAGCATGTATCCCCCTCGCGGGTTAAAAACATTTGAATAAAGTAAAGAGCGAGGTTATAGACTCACCTTGCGTAGTAGTAGTGGTTCTAGCGAAGACGTAACGAGAAATGTCACCGACGACGTGGATGCCCGGGAAAATCAAACACTTGACCTAAAAATCAAGGTACGTAAACCAAATCAATACTCCGCGTACATTATTGTACTAACACACGCATATGCAAACACACTCAACTCTTATGAAAACTCACGCCAAAATCAAACAAGTAGTTGTTACTAGACTTATACCATTTATCAATGTTATTAAAATTACTATCCATTTCACGACTTCGCCGACACTTACCAAAAGTATGGGTTGTTTTACTAGACTTTACCCTTGTTATAAAAATTTAGAAAATTCTCAAAAATACCTTAAGACCTGTAGGAAAACCCATTTTTAATCCCATTAAAAGTTTTCGCTTTTACGACCCGTTACTCAACACATTACTAAACCTACATTTTTCGGACTGAAATTGTACTTCGACCAACTTGGACTTCTTTGACCTATTTGAAATGCACCTTTGACCTCTTTGACTCCTAAGTCCACTTATAGACTCAATTACACAGGTTTGTGACCAAAATTTGACCTTTGACCTTTTACCAATTCATACTTGTGGTCCTCGGGATTTGACTAAAACTATACATAAATTCGGATTATGAAAGTTCTCGTCTCCCGGTACACGATCTTTAAAACCTCATAACTTTTAGCTCGTTTAGAGTTAAAAGCTCTATCTTATACCGAAACGAGCGTCTCGACGACCACTACAACTATATCCTATAATCACAACCTGGAACAAAAATTAAAACCACGAAAATAGCCCTAAACAATCTGTTTGAAATCGACTCATTCAAAATCACCCTTCTACTTGTTTTCAATCCATCCAAACATCACCTAGACCTATCCTAACCACTTATAATCATTCCCAATCATCCAAACAGCCCTTAACTTTATGATAATCGAATCCAAATCAAAACCCAAAACCTAAATCATACATGCAATTGGTTCAATTCATTCAAAAACATCTAAAACACAATCCTAAACATGAACCCACAACACAAAACATCAAACTCATCAAAACACAACCAAACCCACTTTGGCCGTGGGTTTGGGGTAGCCAAAACACCCGAGAAAACAGCCCCCAATTCGTTTTATTGATGATTCAACATTATTAACACATAAATTAAACATGTGTACCATTTAATTAGATCAAAATCCATTTTTGAAAAATTATAAATTTTTGGAAGAATCAAAGATGTTGCATGTGTGTTTTTAATGGATTAGATTACTTACAATGATGAAACAAGAGGTGGTATTTGATTGGATTTGTCAAAAATCAAGTTTTTGTGGCGGATCTAAGGTGGTGGTGGTGGTAGGCCGGCGGCCTAGAGAGAAAAGGGAGAGAGTGTGTGTGTTTTGAAATGAAAAATGAGTGGTGTGTGTGTAAAATTGGCCTTTTATATGGTGGGGAGGGTAGATTGTGTAATATTAGTTTTCTTTTGGCCTTTGTTGAAAAATAACTTTTAAAGATGGCAAAAATGGTACCTAGTAAGTTTTTATAAATTTACGAGAGTCGGGTTTCGTCCCGGCTACCTCAAAATACTTTTAAATGGTTTAAACGCACACAAAACGAATATACACATGGTTCCGACTCGACTTAACACGTAATAAAAATAAAATCTCGAAAAACTCAAATATCGATCAATCGATATTAAAATGTAAGTTTTGGGCATCCGTCGGTATCGTAGTCGTCATCGGTTCTTCTTAAATCGTCAAACGTTAAATTACGACCGTAAACGTTGGTTTCAACTTAAACCGTCAATTATATAGCAAACGAAATTTCTTAAAAATTTCAAAAATATACGTAAAATAGGATTAAATAAATAACGTTGGGCTCGGGATATCACATCCACAAGTGAGCCACAACTTAAGAGAGATGCTCATACTGAACAGCTCTTGAAACAATAACTTAGCATCATACGGCACTTTCACGGGTGTTACATCCTCCCCTCCTTAAGGGAGCGACGTCCCGGCGCTCTCCGGTTCTTGTACTCGCATTTTGTACTACTAGGAAGGTAAAGGTACTTCTTCCTAAAGAGGTCTTCATGTTCTGTTCCGAGCTCCGGTTCACGTTTCGGGTTCTATCACATTTTCACCATGGGTATTACACCTTGCTTCAGTCTCTTACCATCTTGATCCATGATCTCCACTTCAATTTCCCTAAATTCTTCCCACGGGTATCAACACATCTCTTTCCACAACTTCTCGCGGTCAACAAGTGATTCTCAATCTACACCATCTCCTCCGGAGTCTCTCAAATCATTTCAGGTCCATTCAACTGACTTTTCCCTACTTCATTTCATCCAACTGGCGATCTATATGTTCATCATCGTTTTTCCTCAAAGGCTACAGCTTCAATGCTCTCGTGGTAAATGTCGTTGTACAAAGATACCTCCACGGCAAGTGTCGGTCTCAACAACTATCAAAATCAATCACACACGCTCGGAGCACGTCCTTCAACGCTCGAATCGTCCTTACACTTGGTTCATCGTCTCATAAAAATAATTGCTCATAAAGAAAATCACACGGGTCGCACATCACCTCATAGAAAACGTTCAAAATATAAAGGACGAAGTAATCAATACTAGTCGTACCAAATCACCTTATTACGATATTACGTACATACAACCCTACTTCGTCAAAAACGAATTCATCGATACGAAATCATTCGGCGTATACATAACTCTCTCGAAGACATCACAATCCAAACAAACACAAAAGCCATTATGAAACACACACAACCATATTACGACATGTTTGCAACATAGCCAAACCATGCTAAACCAATCAGTTCAATCAGTTAACCCACGCTTGCTAATCAGCCAAGCCAAGATAAAACAAGAATATTTGACACATTTCTCGGATGAGTCCAATCAAAAGAAAATTGCAAGTTTAAGAAGGTTTACGAGCTTGCCAGCTATGGATGCATACCCAAAAGAAATAGAATAAAATAAAATACATACATATGTCATCGTAGGGTGTTCATACACGGATCCATACCCAAAAGATATTACAAGAACACCATCTCACTTCCGTCCCAAACGTGGTCAAGATCTCAACAAGCATCACCGTTCACAGTTAAATATAAAAAGAAATATATAACATGGCGCATGTTCTCCATGATCGGACTTCATTGGACAATGTCGTCTCAAGTTCCCACAACTTACGATCACTCGACTAGATCACTCACCACATTAAATACATAAAAGCAAAGGTTTACCACAAAGACATCAACTATGGATATCTTATCGTTTAACCATCGATAATCAAGGATGGTTGAGTCAAGCAAAGAGGATTCCTCACTTAAATAAACGAAAACGACAATGGAATTGTCTTCCAATTACTGATGCACAGTTGGTAAACTTCAACAGTTTACCGCGTGTCGTTTAAACATATCAAAAGAACAAGAAAAGAAAATATATAAGGTACGATACATTTTATGTAGGGGAAGTCTTCGTCATTCCCCTCAGAGTCCCTTGAACTCTGATTTCCTCTACTTTGGCAGTCTTCTATACTCTTCTCAGTGTCGATTCGCGCCCCTTTGGTATTTCATCAACACCCTCGTGATTCCGATGAAATTCGCATGTTACATACACACATAAAAACATTTTCCAAAATTACTCGGTCACAGTGACTTACTAAGTCAACGCCAAACAAAAAAAAGAAAAGATTTCAAAGAACACAAGAAAATTCAAAAAATTTCTTTAAGAATCAAAGAAATTACGACTACTTGCAAAGATGATCCACCATTTTAAAAAGAAACGTTCTCATCCAAACATTTATCAAAACACTACAAGTTTCAAGATGACCAATTTATTTGACATTAGTGCCCTTCCTAAACTATGCATAATTAGCCAGATCATGCATACTTGAGGATCAAGCAACAACAACAAACAAAACAGGACTCTTCCCGAATTATGCATAGTTAGCTAAGCTGTGCATAATTGAGGATCGAGTGACAACACAAACATTATTATTACATACTAAATTTGACCACAAAAGCTTTCGACCTAATCTTCAAAATAATTAAACCATTTGAAATGAAATTTGAAATGGGAAAATATTGTTACCATCGTTTTAAGAAACACATAAAACATTTTTCGTCCACTTTGGAAAACATACTTTTACTTTGTCTTTTTATGAGGGAAATAAATAAATAATGAAATAAATAAATCGACACCATTTACATTTGGTTCACCAAAACATTTGACACACTCATACCTATTTTCACATTAGACTATTCACAAAATAACGGTAAGGTGGTTCATGATTAAAGATCATTGCAAGCACAACAAGTGATAAAATTAAGATCAATGAGATCGAACGAGGTAAACGAGCAATATAATTGCCAACGGAAATTAACTACATTAGAAATGAAAATACTTCAAATATATGACAAAAGTCTCAGGATAACAACATTGATCTACGAATACATGGAGTAAAAATTGAATATCAACACAAGCATCAAAAATAAAACAACTATCATAATTCCCATCGTCTCGAGTTGCACACCCATTCCACCAAGCGTATACGGGGAGAGAAGAATAATCACTTGGTTAACTAGAAACAATTTCACCAGGAAGATCGAGTTCTTTCACCTCTTACAATTTGGTAAAGCGGCTACGCCTCCTCGCTTTTGTTAAATATAAATAAACAACCACTCTAATGAAGATTTATAGCATCATACAAGTAAATACAGAATTTTTAGGTTCCATTAACCGAAAGAAGAAAGTTACGGCGTCCATGATCATGACAAAATACACCGGGTGACATACCCTCATCATCAAGTACTAGCGAAGTAGCGACACAAAAATAAATATAATAATATTGGTTTCATACCATAGACAATATTAAAATGAACAATCACATGACGACTCATGTTTAGATACAGACTCACAAAATCAAAGAAGTGATGTCGCACGATCGAACCATCGTGACTCAAAACATTACATATACATCTTAAGAAAATAATATAAATATGCGTTTGTTGGGTAATCCATTTGCATTTTCTAGTTATTGTTACCTTATATATTGTGAAACCGAACATTTACACATTTTTAATTTGTGTTACACCATTAAAGAATTTATACCTTTCATCTTTCAATCTTTGCAAAGTTTTTATTTCTGGAAGTTATAATCTCAAGAAAATTATCAACATTAGTAAAGGCGGTGACTCGGTTATCATATTTGATAAAATCATTAGGTTTGAAAATCTCCATACTTGTGTCAAAATCCCATTAATATCCATATTTTAAGTACCAAAAACATACGTAGTAAGAATTTTCCAAGTTTTATGTTTTTATTATTACGACTTATATTATCACAAATATACACGTATCCAACATGACTCAAACTAGTCCAATTAACTCTTAAAATCAACCTTTGACTTTTATTACACACATGTTTTCCCCAAAACTGTTTTGTTAAATCATATTCGCGTAATTCGACTCAAATGATAAAGAGGTTTCACGTGGTATTATCTCGGATACTTACTGATTTTAGTCGAGACTTAAATCTCAATAATAATAATATAATAAACAATCAAAATGCTTATCTCAATAATTTTAAAATATATAAAATTCAACTTTTAATCTTTAGCTCGTTATCAAACAATTTTAAAAATTAACACATCTCGCAGCGAAATAAAACAAAAGATTTTTCAAACGATTTTAAACAAGCATCATCAAATTACACATATTGATTCTCTATAACGACAATTAAACAAACAAATGATTTCCAATGACGTTCCATCAATGTTTAAAATTTTATTTCAAGCATTATAATTTCATACTTAAAGTGTATATTCCGATTTTATCCCAGTTTATTTACTACAACGAGTGACGAGTTCTAGTTTACACCAATGCATACGTAAACATAACCTTATGTTTAAAATAAACCAATTTTTACAAAGTTTCTACCTCCAAAATATATGACCAATTTTTCTACTCTATATTACAAATTATGCCAAAAGTTTGCTACATTGACCCGAAAATTAATTCATACTAAATCCGAAGCTACATATACTCAATAGTCATCTCGCAAATTTTATTATAACTCCTTTCTCAAATTTATTTAAACAAATTTTTTTAACAAGTCCATCACAATCTTTTAGTATCAAATTTTAATATATGAAAACAAGGATTTTACGAGTAATAATAATTACTTATTACGATTTACCAACCAAGGTTGAAGGAAAATAATTTCACAATGTCCGTTTATTCTCTACACGAGTTTTACTTGTTATAAGACACATCATACGTCATTTTTATCCAAAAGTTTCATTCACCAAATATTAAATATATAAAACACTTTATGGTTAAATCATTCAATCAATAAAGTTTTATGCTTATTTAACTCACACAATTGACGGACCTCGTCATGTAAAATATTAACTTCAAAATAATGAAACAACAAAACAAAATGAAATAAATGGAACGAGAATACGTATGTCAACTAATTGTTGTTATCGGCCTCGGATGAGTCTCGAAATCGTACTCCACAAAATTAACACAAAAACCAACCAAATTCCAAGTTATCGCGCTTGATCACAACGCCAGTCTATTTTAAAACACATTTTTAAGATTCAAGTAGAATAGTAAGCAATGATTAAATGGCAACACGCCTCAACCATGTTTCATAATATACACACATGATTCGCCGCCCCGATGTACGCATCATCGATTATACTTCGTCTATGTTATAGTTACGCGAACTAACATATCAAACCCATTAGGAATAAAGGAAATAAAGTAATACGTAAGTAAATTACGTTTCAAAAGAAAATGTCCAAAATGACACATCACGGTGCGATAACGGCAATCGAGATCAATCTAGACAATATACAATATGTTACGAAGTATCATTTACGTATCTAGGATATCAAACGAGGTTCATATTCGGTTATTCGAACAATAAATTAATTATCAAGATTGATAATTAGCGGTAAGGCCGAATTCTCAACAAAACCGCATTTTAATGTACGATAGTTACTCAAGGACCATTGCTTCACGTGCAATGCCTTTAAATACCATAGTATATACATACTTATACATACAACCATTCCTACATACACGTAGGATTACAACGCGGTGTTGCCATGTAATGCAATGTAGCCCGTTATGCCAATTACATGCAACATATAAGATAATCTTACAAGAATTTGCAAATTACGATGATAAGTACTCAACGTACAAAACAATATATCTCAATATATATCTCAAAGTATTTACTTACTAAATACTTAGGGAATTCATATCAATTTCGAGGGATACATCTAAAATATAAAGCAATGCTAAAGAATTCTTACCGGAGCCATGTAGGATAGTTGTGTGCTTGGACAATTTCTTACGACACCAAAAGTTATAGTTTAGGATTTTTCAAAATGACCTAGTTCTCTATAACTCATGGCTCTGATTACCAATCTGTAACACCCCCACAAATGCTATGCGCAGCGGAACTACAACATTTTGGGTGCTACGTAGTTATCATCGCACACAAGATATATCAAACGACTCAAAAGACGTAAAAGTCTTGACATTATTTAAACATAGTTAAAATGTACATGTCTACTGTTTTCCAAACCCTAAAAGAATACAATACAGAGTTTGCGTTTAGGTTCCCACTGAATCTCAACCCAAAAATACATTTTCATTCACATGACATAGTATAAAAATTTTAAGTGCAAAAAGGGAGGAAAACAAAGTAGACCGCCAAGCCACCACAACTTCCATCCTCGCATGCTCCGCTGCTATCAATCTTGGTTACCTGAAACACATGCTTAAAATCGTCAACACAAAGGTTGAGCGAATCTATAGGTTTATCAAATCATAAGTTGAACATAAGTATTAAAAACCAATCATGATCATTCAATAGCATTGTCGTACTCACAATCTATTACTCAAGGATATGACAATTGTGTTTAAGCTCATGACACTAATCCGTTAACTCAATCACCCGCGTAATAATTACCGGCGTGATTCAGATGAAACCAGTGCCCCTTCTAAAGGCATCAGTTGCAATTATACCTTATCTCTCATACAAGATAATCTACCTCAGAACTTACTCAACGTACAGCTTCTCGGCTAGCATTGGGTCGTTAGCCCCGTAGTACTACAAATTGTATAAGCGGCTATTTCCCCCTACTCGAGGGCAGGACAATAGTTAATAGTTCATGAATTTAGGGACTTTTGCAACTAGGTACTCAACACAATTTCGAGGCAACATTCGGGTCCAACAATCAATCAAGACTTATGTTCATTTTCATTTAAATTAGCATGTATCCCCCTCGCGGGTTAAAAACATTTGAATAAAGTAAAGAGCGAGGCTATAGACTCACCTTGCGTAGTAGTAGTGGTTCTAGCGAAGACGTAACGAGAAATGTCACCGACGACGTGGATGCCCGGGAAAATCAAACACTTGACCTAAAAATCAAGGTACGTAAACCAAATCAATACTCCGCGTACATTATTGTACTAACACACGCATATGCAAACACACTCAACTCTTATGAAAACTCACGCCAAAATCAAACAAGTAGTTGTTACTAGACTTATACCATTTATCAATGTTATTAAAGTTACTATCCATTTCACGACTTCGTCGACACTTACCAAAAGTATGGGTTGTTTTACTAGACTTTACCCTTGTTATAAAAATTTAGAAAATTCTCAAAAATACCTTAAGACCTGTAGGAAAACCCATTTTTAATCCCATTAAAAGTTTTCGCTTTTACGACCCGTTACTCAACACATTACTAAACCTACATTTTTCGGACTGAAATTGTACTTCGACCAACTTGGACTTCTTTGACCTATTTGAAATGCACCTTTGACCTCTTTGACTCCTAAGTCCACTTATAGACTCAATTACACAGGTTTGTAACCAAAATTTGACCTTTGACCTTTTACCAATTCATACTTGTGGTCCTCGGGATTTGACTAAAACTATACATAAATTCGGATTATGAAAGTTCTCGTCTCCCGGTACACGATCTTTAAAACCTCATAACTTTTAGCTCGTTTAGAGTTAAAAGCTCTATCTTATACCGAAACGAGCGTCTCGACGACCACTACAACTATATCCTATAATCACAACCTGGACCAAAAATTAAAACCACGAAAATAGCCCTAAACAATCTGTTTGAAATCGACTCAT
The DNA here is from genome assembly GCA_025667525.1 of Glebionis coronaria. Classification (NCBI taxonomy): domain Eukaryota; kingdom Viridiplantae; phylum Streptophyta; class Magnoliopsida; order Asterales; family Asteraceae; genus Glebionis; species Glebionis coronaria. The sequence continues at coordinate 342,520,034 of CM046881.1, read as the reverse complement.
TCAAAATCACCCTTCTACTTGTTTTCAATCCATCCAAACATCACCTAGACCTATCCTAACCACTTATAATCATTCCCAATCATCCAAACAGCCCTTAACTTTATGATAATCGAATCCAAATCAAAACCCAAAACCTAAATCATACATGCAATTGGTTCAATTCATTCAAAAACATCTAAAACACAATCCTAAACATGAACCCACAACACAAAACATCAAACTCATCAAACCACAACCAAACCCACTTTGGCCGTGGGTTTGGGGTAGCCAAAACACCCAAGAAAACAGCCCCCCAATTCGTTTTATTGATGATTCAACATTATTAACACATAAATTAAACATGTGTACCATTTAATTAGATCAAAATCCATTTTTGAAAAATTATAAATTTTTGGAAGAATCAAAGATGTTGCATGTGTGTTTTTAATGGATTAGATTACTTACAATGATGAAACAAGTGGTGGTATTTGATTGGATTTGTCAAAAATCAAGTTTTTGTAGCGGATCTAAGGTGGTGGTGGTGGTAGGCCGGCGGCCTAGAGAGAAAAGGGAGAGAGTGTGTGTGTTTTGAAATGAAAAATGAGTGGTGTGTGTGTAAAATTGGCCTTTTATATGGTGGGGAGGGTAGATTGTGTAATATTAGTTTTCTTTTGGCCTTTGTTGAAAAATAACTTTTAAAGATGGCAAAAATGGTACCTAGTAAGTTTTTATAAATTTACGAGAGTCGGGTTTCGTCCCGGCTACCTCAAAATACTTTTAAATGGTTTAAACGCACACAAAACGAATATACACATGGTTCCGACTCGACTTAACACGTAATAAAAATAAAATCTCGAAAAACTCAAATATCGATCAATCGATATTAAAATGTAAGTTTTGGGCATCCGTCGGTATCGTAGTCGTCATCGGTTCTTCTTAAATCGTCAAACGTTAAATTACGACCGTAAACGTTGGTTTCAACTTAAACCGTCAATTATATAGCAAACGAAATTTCTTAAAAATTTCAAAAATATACGTAAAATAGGATTAAATAAATAACGTTGGGCTCGGGATATCACATCCACAAGTGAGCCACAACTTAAGAGAGATGCTCATACTGAACAGCTCTTGAAACAATAACTTAGCATCATACGGCACTTTCACGGGTGTTACATTAATTTTAAATATAACTTTTCTTTTTTACTTTCTTTTATAAGTTTAAAGTTTTAAAAAAATAAAAAGATAAAAAAATATTTTATTTAAATTGTTTTAGTTTTTAGTTTAAAAATTAATTTAGTTTAAATTGAATATAGTTTTAAAATAGCTTTTTTTAAATAGTTTAAAATTAGTTTATTAAATTTAAATTAGATTTGTTTTAATCATTTTAATTAGTTTTAAGGTTTTCATAATATAAAAGTTTTTTTATTAGCTTAATTAAATTTTGTTTTCAAAATTAACTTTAAATTAGTTTAAAATAGATTTCTCATTTGGTAATTAATTAGCTTTAAATTCAATAGTTAATTAGTTTTAAAATTCCAAAAAAGAGTTTTTATACACCAAAAACAAAATAGTCTTACGATTAGTCCGATTTCAATTCGAGTCGATTTGTGGAACGAAAAATAGATTAAAATGAATTTGCACAAAATTTCTAACATTAAAATGGCGTCGCTGCCGCTTCGCTCGTTACGATTGAGACGTTTGGATTTTGGGATCCGTTCATTTTGAACGTTACTTTTCTTGCAAAAAAAAAATCAAATCAAAAACTTAAAAATACAAAAAAATTAAAAAATCATCAATAGCAAACTCTTTTCTAAGATTTGCACCAAAAAAATTTAAAAAAAATCCAAAAGTAATACTTTTCCTAAAGTATTACACCAAAAATACTCCTCTTTATCCTCTATTGTGTTTAATTCTTTTCTCTACCCCTCTTATTTTTAATTCTTCATGGATTCGTCTTACGTAAGGTGTGGGAGACCATGGAATGATTATCAAACATGTCAATGGTGTACATGTGAGCGATGCGGCTATCATATCGACAATACACAACTTGGATTTTGTCCACTTTGCAATTCAGCCAATTCGTACTTCACCTCTTCCATATATGAGGATCTGTATCCGCAACATGCACCGGGTTTTTTTCAATACCCGTGTTGCAAAAATTGTGGGGGCCCTCACGATACCTCTTATTGTCAACCGATGAAGTATGAACCAAATCCGTGCTATAATTCCGGTTTTCCTAATTTTGAGCCCCCACAATACACCCTCGATCATCAACCTTCTTTGAATCCGAATGACTAAAGACAAGCCCTTCTTTTGAAACTTCATGATGGCTTAATTCGACTGACCGAGACATTGGAGGAGCGACAACGACAACGACAAGAGCAAGTATCTAATCTTAGTTATTATACTCCGCCTCTTGTGCGTTCTTTTTATTATGATGATGACGAGGATAAGTTTTATGATCTCAATCCATCATGTGAGACGACCACTCCTATTCTCATTTCTTCCACTACGGAGACCGATGCCTCTCTCATCATGGGGGATGAGGGTCTTATCACTATTCTTTGTGACGAGACTCTTATTCCAATCCAACGTGAGCCTACGGTTGCTTCCGATAGTGACAGTGAGTGTGAATCTCTTTCTAGTGATGATTCATTACCTCCCATCGACATCTTGGGAGATGATTCTTTGGCTTTCTCTAATCCTCTTTTTGATCTCGATGATGATTTTACTTCTAGTGATGACAAGTCACTATCCGATAAAGACGTTCTGAAGGAAGATTTCAAGATTTATTCGAACCCTTTATTTGATTTTGAGGACGCCTGCATCTCTAGTGAGGTGAATCCTCTCTTTGAAGAGGGGATTGAGGACATTCATAGCCCCGACTCTATTGCTATTGATGAGCATTCTTTGTTAGCCATGCCACCTCCCTTCATAGAGGAGGTGGAGAGATTTGACCCTACCTTCCTTTTTTTTCGGTTTGTAGAGGTGACGCGGGTGGTAGATATTTCTTCTAATATTTCTCATGTTATGTTGCCACCCCGTCCTACCGCGTGCACACCCAAGCGGGTGATGTATCGATTTTACTCTCCTTATTTCATTCCGGGAAATGAGGATGAGTGCTTTGACCCGGGAGGTGACATTGACCATTCTATGATTGATACCTTTACGGCTTTGCCAAATTGTGACCATCCATTGTCTTTGGGGGATGACAATTTGTCTCCTTTACCCACCCACCTCCCGTGGATCACGACCTCATATACTTTTCGTATGTTGAGAGGACTTTTCTACGTTTCATGACTTATCCTCCTGCCTCTCATTTATTATGTTCCTCCGGGACCGAGGATAAGATTTTTGATCCCAGTATTACATTAGAGGCTTCCCCTTGGACCATTTGTAACACCCCAAAATGTGATATGCGAAAGCGGTGAAGCTCGGGGGCTGTTACGTCATTGTATGATAGTTCAAGGTACAAGAGAATGACTCTAAATGAGACGTTTTATAAAAATACCTCGTTGAATTTAAATTAAAAAGCATCACAATACAAAAGGTCTCAGTTTCAAAAGATAGTGCAGCGCAATGTAAAAGTTTTAAACATCAACGAGATAATAGTTCAAAAGCATAAGTAAATAAATGTCCGAAGATAGCCAAGAAATGCATGCGGACTCCAAGTACTTCACACAGCAGGTACAACACATCATCAATTACCTGAGGTAAATGCTAAACTGGGTCAACATAAAGTTGGTGAGAATATAGGTTTCAAGTAAAAGTTCATAGTAATTCAATTTCAGATTTTATTTCATGTACACATGCAACTATAAGAGATATAGTGCCAAGTGTAGGATAAATTGGGTGTTCACAATATTTATGATAGCTAAGCTCGTGACATCGAAACTAGTGATCCAGTGTATACAATAGATTGCATACATAAATTTTGCCCCAATGGAGTACCTAGCCAAGATAACTCCGTTCATACAAATGGTACACACTCGTCCGGCGTCAGAATGCCCGAGTGGAGGTTGTCAACCCTCAATAGATCTATCCGTAACATAAGAGCTTACTCCAGCAGAGTAACTAACGATTCACGATAGTGGGGACTATGGCTAAAGCAACTTAAGCTATCTCATAAATAGTGTTCACAAAGCGTTCACAGAAATCAAGTTTTACTTGCGTCCAGAAGCAAGCATCAAAGCATTTTTCACATCCCAAAACATTAAACATAGAAAGAAGTTTAATAGGGATCTATAAACTCACCTCAAGCAACGATTCAAACCGCACAAGTAAGATCAAATAGTAGCGAGCAACTCTAGCAACAACCTAAATATAATACTATAGTTTAAGCGCTAGCAAATAAGTCACAATAGTTCATCACGTACGTTACTCATCAATCATATATATAAATTGTTGTTAAAATCGTGACTTGTAAATGTTATATCGTTATAAACATTATAGTATATATATACTTAGGAAAAAATATTTATTTTTGACTCGACGAAATTTCGACAGCCTTTCGGCGTAAATTTTAATTTACCAAAATTTATCTTAATAAATTTTCCAACACGATTTCTAACGAAAATTCGGCAGCCTTTCGGCGTCACATAAAAATTTGCCATTTTTAGTAAGTACTCAAATCTCGTCCTAAAACCCCTATTTTCAACAATTTCTCAATCGCCAATATTTCAACAAGTCATTTTCCGCAATAGTATCAATTTCCACTTCCAACGTTCAAACTTTTAACGGTACATCAAGTATTCACATTTCGCGCTAATACCTTTTTACAAAACAAGTCCAACATTCATATACAACTTTTAGTAACAATTTCGACACTTAAAACAACTCCGTTTGACTCGAAAACGTCGTTTCGACCACTTTAAAAATCTAGACAGCAAACACTTATAGAGTTTTTCACAAAAATTAAGTTTTCCGACAACGAAATTTAAACGACCATATCTTACTCATTTTAGCTCCGTTTTTAGCCCATAATATATCGAAACAAAGGTATTAACTTATATTTTCATAATATCGTAGTAAACTAGTGTCAAAACAATTTTTACGACCCTCTACGCCTCTTATAAAAATCGGACAGATTGTATGTTTTTCGTAAAAACTCATTTTCGACCATTTTCAAACGTAACCACTAGTAGTAACACTACTAGTTCCCTCCAATTATTCATAAACACCAACAAAATCAAAGATTTTTCTTCAAGTTCACAAATCTAAAATATACATACTTATATTTTTCACAAGTCTTTCAATTAAACCATTTTCATGTATGGATCTAACAGATCCACACATAATTTCCATAGATCTTAAAATATTTCATGACCAAAAATAGTTTTCATCATTTAATTTCAAGAAAATACTTGATGAGTAACATGCATGCATAGATCTACAAAGATTATGCATCAAAAATGAAAAGATGAAAAAGGTTTAAGAAGTAACCTTGAGTAACGATTCTACGTAATCACAACGACCCGATCTACGCTCTAACCCACTAATAATCAACAAGAACTCTACTCTACAACTTCAACCCAAAAACTACTCAAATCAACAAACCAAGAATAACCATTCTTCTTTATGCTTGTACACACTCTAGAGTGTATTTGTTTTGTGTTAATTCTTGTTAAAATGAAGCTTTAAGAAATCAACAATGGTAGAAAATGTATGTGTATGTGTGCCGTGTGTTTTGAGAGAGAAAGAGAGGTATGTGTGTTTTTATTTTGAAGTGAAATGAAGAGTGAATAAGTGAATTATTTGAGGTAGTTTTGGTTAATAAGTTAAGGAGTGTAACTTATTTCTCATGTTATGTTGCCACCCCGTCCTACCGCGTGCACACCCAAGCGGGTGATGTATCGCTTTTACTCTCCTTATTTCATTTCGGGAAATGAGGATGAGTGCTTTGACCCGGGAGGTGACATTGACCATTCTATGATTGATACCTTTACGGCTTTGCCAAATTGTGACCATCCATTGTCTTTGGGGGATGACAATTTGTCTCCTTTACCCACCCACCTCCCGTGGATCACGACCTCATATACTTTTCGTATGTTGAGAGGACTTTTCTACGTTTCATGACTTATCCTCCTGCCTCACATTTATTATGTTTCTCCGGGACCGAGGATAAGATTTTTGATCCCAGTATTACATTAGAGGCTTCCCCATGGACCATTTGTAACACCCCAAAATGTGATATGCGAAAGCGGTGAAGCTCGGGGGCTGTTACGTCATTGTATGATAGTTCAAGGTACAAGAGAATGACTCTAAATGAGACGTTTTATAAAAATACCTCGTTGAATTTAAATTATAAAGCATCACAGTACAAAAGGTCTCAGTTTCAAAAGATAGTGCAGCGCAATGTAAAAGTTTTAAACATCAACGAGATAATAGTTCAAAAGCATAAGTAAATAAATGTCCGAAGATAGCCAAGAAATGCATGCGGACTCCAACTACTTCACACAGCAGGTACAACACATCATCAATTACCTGAGGTAAATGCTAAACTGGGTCAACATAAAGTTGGTAAGAATATAGGTTTCAAGTAAAAGTTCATAGTAATTCAATTTCAGATTTTATTTCATGTACACATGCAACTATAAGAGATATAGTGCCAAGTGTAGGATAAATTGGGTGTTCACAATATTTATGATAGCTAAGCTCGTGACATCGAAACTAGTGATCCAGTGTATACAATAGATTGCATACATAAATTTTGCCCCAATGGAGTACCTAGCCAAGATAACTCCGTTCATACAAATGGTACACACTCGTCCGGCGTCAGAATGCCCGAGTGGAGGTTGTCAACCCTCAATAGATCTATCCGTAACATAAGAGCTTACTCCAGCAGAGTAACTAACGATTCACGATAGTGGGGACTATGGCTAAAGCAACTTAAGCTATCTCATAAATAGTGTTCACAAAGCGTTCACAGAAATCAAGTTTTACTTGCGTCCAGAAGCAAGCATCAAAGCATTTTTCACATCCCAAAACATTAAACATAGAAAGCAGTTTAATAGGGATCTATAAACTCACCTCAAGCAACGATTCAAACCGCACAAGTAAGATCAAATAGTAGTGAGCAACTCTAGCAACAACCTAAATATAATACTATAGTTTAAGCGCTAGCAAATAAGTCACAATAGTTCATCACGTACGTTACTCATCAATCATATATATAAATTGTTGTTAAAATCGTGACTTGTAAATGTTATATCGTTATAAACATTATAGTATATTATACTTAGGCAAAAATATTTATTTTTGACTCGACGAAATTTCGACAGCCTTTCGGCGTAAATTTTAATTTACCAAAATTTATCTTAATAAATTTTCCAACACGATTTCTAACGAAAATTCGGCAGCCTTTCGGCGTCACATAAAAATTTGCCATTTTTAGTAAGTACTCAAATCTCGTCCTAAAACCCCTATTTTCAACAATTTCTCAATCGCCAATATTTCAACAAGTCATTTTCCGCAATAGTATCAATTTCCACTTCCAACGTTCAAACTTTTAACGGTACATCAAGTATTCACATTTCGCGCTAATACCTTTTTACAAAACAAGTCCAACATTCATATACAACTTTTAGTAACAATTTCGACACTTAAAACAACTCCGTTTGACTCGAAACCGTCGTTTCGACCACTTTAAAAATCTAGACAGCAAACACTTATAGAGTTTTTCACAAAAATTAAGTTTTCCGACAACGAAATTTAAACGACCATATCTTACTCATTTTAGCTCCGTTTTTAGCCCATAATATATCGAAACAAAGGTATTAACTTATATTTTCATAATATCGTAGTAAACTAGTGTCAAAACAATTTTTACGACCCTCTACGCCTCTTATAAAAATCGGACAGATTGTATGTTTTTCGTAAAAACTCATTTTCGACCATTTTCAAACGTAACCACTAGTAGTAACACTACTAGTTCCCTCCAATTATTCATAAACACCAACAAAATCAAAGATTTTTCTTCAAGTTCACAAATCTAAAATATACATACTTATATTTTTCACAAGTCTTTCAATTAAACCATTTTCATGTATGGATCTAACAGATCCACACATAATTTCCATAGATCTTAAAATATTTCATGACCAAAAATAGTTTTCATCATTTAATTTCAAGAAAATACTTGATGAGTAACATGCATGCATAGATCTACAAAGATTATGCATCAAAAATGAAAAGATGAAAAAGGTTTAAGAAGTAACCTTGAGTAACGATTCTACGTAATCACAACGACCCGATCTTCGCTCTAACCCACTAATAATCAACAAGAACTCTACTCTACAACTTCAACCCAAAAACTACTCAAATCAACAAACCAAGAATAACCATTCTTCTTTATGCTTGTACAAACTCTAGAGTGTATTTGTTTTGTGTTAATTCTTGTTAAAATGAAGCTTAAAGAAATCAACAATGGTAGAAAATGTATGTGTATGTGTGCCGTGTGTTTTGAGAGAGAAAGAGAGGTATGTGTGTTCTTATTTTGAAGTGAAATGAAGAGTGAATAAGTGAATTATTTGAGGTGGTTTTGGTTAATAAGTTAAGGAGTGTAAGATGTGTAAGTCTAAGCTTAATATGGTAAAGAGTGAAGTGTTGGTGCATCATGCACATGGTGTTGGTTTTGGCCGGTTATGGGGGTCCCATATGGGGGTAAATTATTCAAATTTTTTACTATGGTAACTAGTTAACAGGGTTTAAGGTAAAAATGTTAGTTAGTTTTAGGTAAATATCAAAAAGTATATAGTTAAGTTTAAAATTACGTAAAACTTAAAAATTTGACGAAATATATTAAATTTACGATTTTTCGACGAAAACTGACATTTTATAATTGGTAAAGTATTTTATGCATGCTAACGACGGTTAAACGTAAAAACGACGTAAAATACGAAAACGCGATACGTTAATTAAATATTCACAGTAAATACGATCAAACGAGATTCAGATTATAAAAAGGCACCCAAATGATCTTTGGATCAAAAGGAGTCAATAACAATCAAAATAACACAATCAATAACACCCAATTGATACAGTTTAATCAATCAATCACCAGACATGATACAGACATGAACAATAAGCAGTTAAGCACTTATGAGTAGTTTTAGCACAAATCAGCCAGCCAAATTCAACCAAATGCCTACAAAAGCTATTATAAACTCCAATAAGCAAGTCTAAACAGGTTTCATGCAATGGTTTAAAGAATTAAGCAAGATTCAAGCCAATGAAAGTTACTGATGAACACTAACACATGCAGTTTTCTACTTTGCTGATGTATTTGACACTTAAGCCAGATTCAACACCTCAAATCTTTCAAACAGGTTATAATGACTATGTTTAAACCACCTTTATCCCTAAGCATGCATACACACTAAGTGTTCCCAAAATCCTAGGTCAAAACAGGCAATATCAAAGTCTATATAGCAGATTGTTTGATTCAAGGCTTCAAACCCAAAAACTTGCAGTAAAACACTCACAACCAAGCAAATATCAAATACCAAGCATAAACAACACAATCCAACAACACAATATCAAGTTGCAAGCACAAACAGATAGACCCAAACACCCCTTTATCTTTTCCAAATCAAATTTTTCAAAGTAAAAGTGAGATTCAAGACTACCCAAGCATCAATTAACACTAAAACAGGTAAGATTAACAGATTCAAGCAAGGTCAAGCCACAAAATTCACAAGATAACAAGTCACATACAAATATCACCAAAAATCATGAATTTAAGCAGATTTTAGGATTGAGTATGCAAACCTCATGGATGTACATCCACACCCACGAATTTTAAGCTTATGTGCTAGCAAGAACAAGCACGAGCTTCCACAACAAGCCTGCTAAGATTGAACAAGGTTAAAGCATAAGAGCATAAAAATCAGAAACTTCAAAAATCTTGATTGATGCAACCTTGTTACCCCACACTTGATTATCCCCAAGTTATAAGCCTCACAACACCTTAACTAACTCAGTTAGGATTCTATGATCAGCCCTATAACCAAAGAATTCCAAGATTGGAACAAGTACTTAGCAAAATATCAAGAATGAGGAAAATTGCAAACCTTTGCGACCTCCAAGTGAAAACAGGTTTTAAACTTCTAAACTAACAATCATATAACAATTGTAACACCCCCAAATTTATACAACTCAGTACAGCGGAAGACTCGTTGGTGTTACGGGATAGCACATTACACACATCATAGACAATGCATAAAAATCGTGTCGTTTAATAATAAAAGCATTTCCATTCATAAATATCAAAGTTACATAGGTCCCAAGTCATTTTATTTAATACAGGTTTTACAAAGCATTTGAATGGAAATAAGTATTTAGGTGCAGGCCATGAATTCTTGTTGTCTTCCCTAGAATTACCTTCAAGTACCTAAGACAAAACATGTTAAAATAAAAGGTCAGTGATAACACCAAGTGAATTCATAGAGTTTAATAAATTCCATCAATATAACTTTGGTATAAAATTAGTACCAAAAATCATTTCGTACAAATCATTGTAATAGGCCATAAAATAGCCGAAATCATTCTATACAAATCTTTAACAAAATCATAATATAGGCGTTTGCCTTAAAAATCATTATACGAGCCAATGTCGTAAAAACGTCATACAATACATCTTATGACGCTGTATGAAAATAAAAACCGTTATATGAATATGGTCATGAAAACCAAAACACGAACATAATATCAGTAGTATGACCCTGTATTGCTAGTCAGGCAATACATCGTAATCGGAGCGTCTAGTAGTATTTCGTTAATTCGGATTATTATAAGCCGCGTGACATTGTTACCTTACTAAACCAACAACGGGTAGCTAACCCGATACCAATTTTGCCCATCTAAAGTAGCGTGTCGTCACAAAGGTCACGCTATGGAAATCTTCTCATACATAAATTTGCTTACCAATCAATGTGGCACGACGGGGATCAACCGTCAAGGCGCGAACTGGGGTGATCGTCCCCAAATAGTACTATTATATGCACAAGCGTCTAACAAATCCCGGTAGTTCACAATTCATGCTAATGGGACTTTTAGTGACATAACCTAACTTTAATAATCCATTTTATTTCATCTATCGGGTCCTTTAATCATTCATAGGGTCATACAATCGGGTCATACAATCAGGTCATACAATCATTCGGGTCCAAATCAATAAACAAACAATCGGGACAAATGGTGTCCTATTTTATAAAAACTAACATGTTATCTCCCTCGCGGGTTTATAAAACATTTCATAAAACATTTAAAAGAGTGCGAGGCTATGAACTCACGTTGATGTGGGAAGGCGGGTTATCGGCAATTCGGACGTACGGTACGTGCTTCAATCACGGAAACCTAGAAAAATAATACTCGTCTTAGACTCATGTCCAATGACTTTATAAAAATAACAATTATGTATACATATGATGATTTTATATATATATATGATGATCAAGTGGGTTTACATATTCTTGTTTACTCATTTTAGTGTTATGTGTCGATAACTTTTATACTAGTTTTCTAGTTTTACCTATTTACGTGTTTTAAGTCAAATAAACTTATTATAAGTTCTTTAACTCTTATTAATCCATGTTATACTTATATGATCAGTATTTACACTTTACAAGTTGGGCCCAAATGGGTTAAGCCCAATAAGTTCTTTTTATAAGAGTTTAACTTATTTAGTCCAATTATTAGTCCAATATGTTTACTTAGCTAGTTAATGTCCGTATGTCCTATAGTTCGGGTTTTATCGGTTTTTACTTGTTATAAATGTCTATATATTAGTATATGAGTTTATAAAAGTTTACATTAGACGGGTCCAACGGTCTAAATTTTATTTAACAAAAACGTTAATTTTACGGTAATAGCCGAAAAAGTCGTAAAAATCATGTTTATAGTTTTATAACTTATAAAACTTAACAAGTTACCATTTTTATAAAATGTCCTCTTATTTATCATTTTACATATTTATATAAATAAAATTAATGAGTTAGTGGGTTTTAACTTTACATTTTATACAATAAAATTTTGAGTGCTTATATAATAGTATTATACTTTAATTTCCAAAATCTGATTTTTATTTTCATCTTCACCAAAACTGCCATATCTAGAGTTCTATATGGAGATAGAAGCTCAAATTTTTATCACATAAACTACATGATATGTGATCCATTTAACTCGTCTATAGCTACTGTTGAATCATCCTCTAAGTATTTTCTAAAAATCGTCCAAAACAGTGAACTCAGATTTGTACTTTAAACTTGTTTTGATCATATCTCACTCATTACGATGATTCTATTGCATGGCCAACTCTCACATGTGTACAAGACCCATAGCTTACTGTAAATCCATTAATCTATGCCATTTTTATCAGTTCATCATTTGATTCTTTACTGTTTTATACAGCCAACAAATTTAAACAAGATTTTAACCTTATTTCTTATAGTTTTCATCTTTTTAAGCATGTTTATCAACAACAAATTCCCACACAACACTTTTAATCATCATTCATCATCATATACATATACATAAGTAAAATAAATACAAGATTACATAATCGAAAATAACAAGAGGATGAGGAGGACAATCTATATACCACCAAGTTGATGTAGGTTGTGATTTGGACATGGATTTTGATGGAGAAACTTGTGATGCACCAAGACCATCTTCAAGACCACCATGCTTCATGAATACCTTGTAGAAAATCAGCCCTAATACTCCATGGAAACTCCTCCTTGGATGTTATAAGCACCACCATTCTCGAGAGCTTCAAGAGGGCATCATCATATATATGAATAACATAGGATTTTGTGGTAAATAGTGATCAAAATAGGGTGTTTGTGGGAGAGAGTGGACGGCACAAAATGGGGAGATGAGAGAAAATGTGTATTTGTTTGCATGAGTGAATGAAGAGAGTGGTAAGAGTTTGATGGTTTTAATGGAATGTGGTAAGCTTACTTTGTAAGTTAGCTTACATGTGTAGGCAACTTAGTCATATTTTTGCCACATCTTATGATGTGGTGGCACACTTGGCCGTCCCATGCTAGTGGGATGGGGAAAGATTTATCTTGTCTCATCCCACTAATTTACGGGTATTCCTCGATTCTAGTTTCCTCGATTTGCATGCCCTCGGGTCGTTTTACGAAAAACGTTTTTATAAATTATGAATCAACGGCACAAAACGAATCTAATAAAAACTGTCTCATCAAAAACGGAGTTCGAAAACGTAAATACGTAATCCTAGGGTTTCCGGTTTAGTCGTAAAGGACGTAAAATTAAAATCGTAAGTCCTAATCTCTTCTCGTAAATTTGTGAGTTTATGAACCAACACAAATTTAAAACTCCAAAATAATATTCACGAATAAATTTATTTTCTGAAATGTCGGACTGTCACCAAAGACGATGTATGTAAACGTAAGCACGTAACGTAGAACCCTCCGGTTTAGACGTAGTCGACGCTACTTCAAGATGTAAATCCAAATTTCTTCCCAAAATAAGTGAGTTCATAAAATAATATTTTCAAATAAATATTGAGAATAAAATATTGATAAGTGTGAAAACACTCATCAATAATGATCCAATTACCACTCAAAACATAGTCAAATACATAATATTTATCTTTAAAATATCAGAATTATGCGTGTATTTGTGTTTTATGTGTTTTTCAGGTAAAAAGATACATTTCTGAGCAAACATGCGTTTTCAAGGGATTTATATCACAAAAGATGAAGAAAAGGACGAAAGAGCTTTTAAGGACCTTACTTGTCACTACTTCAAAGATCGAGGGCTTAGCTTGCAACTTTCTATAAGACAAAGGATGAAAAAGCTTTTACTTAAAAGGTATTAAAAACATTTGAAAAGAAGTGAAAAGTGGAAGGATCAAAAGGAAAAATAAGTGAAAAGTAAGTATTTACTTTGGTCAAGTTGACCAGTTTCGGTCAAAACACAAACATACCACACGTCTGTCTTCTTCAACCTTCAAGAGAGAGAGAGACGGTTTCATCTTTTCACCATAACCTGCAATCGAGAATAAAGGACGATCTACAAGGAATCAAATGAAGACTACAACAGCAAAAATACTCCTCTCCATCTCCTCTACAACATGGTGTCAATTAATTGCGTCAAGATCAAGCAACAAAGAAACGCCCAATTTTGGATTGAAGATGAAGAACGATTCAACCTCGTATTTTCCATGTGTCAATTGCTCATTGGACAAACCACGTCACATCACTCCTCTCGACGCCTATAAAAGAAGATGAAGACCTCATTTGCAATCGGTTAGACTAGGTGTAGATTTCACACACATAGTTAATTAGGAGTAGATAGATAGTTAGTTTTAAATGTTGTAACGAATTCAGTTTTTTTCAGTTTAATCAGTTGAGATTAGTTAATCTTCTTGTAACCGAATCATTTTTCTGCCATTAATGAATTCTTCTTTTCTCTCAAAAGCTTTCTTAATCCTCTTTTCTTTTGAAATCTGTTATGCGAACTGTTCACCATATAATAATACGGCTGATTGATTGATCAGTAGTTCTTGAAATTTTGTGTTTCGATACTGATATGAATTCTAGAGGATTGCTTTTCATTAGCAGTGTTTGTAATTGGTAGGTTGATAACTGAAAAAGTTCAGATGCGTAGTTCTCAAATTCGGTTGAGTTTTTGGATTTGATAATATTGAAAATTAGTACAGTGTTCACAGTAAGAGTAGATTTTAAAGTTTAGACGCTTTTCTTATCGATTAAGTTGGTGTTGGAGTATTCTAGGAGCTATTGTAGAGTTAGTATTAGTTCAATTAAACGAGCTTTTTAATTTTGCAGCTTAGGAGTAATGAAGTTTATAATTGCTAATGAAAAGATAGTAACTGTTAGGAATTTCTAATAAAACTGATAAAATAGATAGCATATACTTTGGTATCCTGTTTTGTTTTGATTTTGCAAGTTCTTGTTTTCGGAAAGTCAAGTTTCAAATTCAGCAGGATTGAAGCTTAATCCACAATAGCAGTGTTTTGTTCGTTCATTTTCTATGAAGGTTTCTAGACTCAGCTCGATCCTAGAAGCAGTTAGTTAGGAGGTGTGTTTGGTTTTAATCCGGCTCAGCGCCGTGCTTCATCATCAAAGGACTTGGCCTAGATGTAATGGTTAAGCACGACTTTCCTTTTTCTGCATTTAGTAGTAAAGAACTGCGTGTAGCTCAGTTGTAGTGTAGATGTGTCTGTGATATGTTTAAAAGGACTTGTTATTAGATGTATTTTAACAGTACTTGTTCGATCTTTGATTTGAGTTTGTGAGTCGTTCATATTTTGATTAGATTTTGATAGCTTTTCATAATTTCTGTGCGTGCATTCCAGTAGACTAGCATTTGGGACAGTCAAGTTTTAGACAAATTGTGGAAATTTGTAGTGTGATTCAGTTAGTGTAAATTGTATAAAATTTGATCATTAGTCAGTTTAGTCAATTGCAGCCTATTAATTTCATAGTGTATTATATCAGTAGGTTTGAATAAGTCAAAAAGTTACACATAAGCTGTTAAATGAGTATTCATGTTTCATTGTAAACGTTTTTTTTTTTACTTTTTAGCAAATACCAATATCTTTGACTTTAGGAACAGTAGTTTGTTGTTTTGCTTGTTTTGTCTTGAATTAATTTTGAGTTTTTTTTTGTTAACTACTTGTATTACATTTAAATTGTTTGTCATTTAAATGTTCAAATTTAGTTTAGTAGTATTAATAGCCTAATAGTAGGATATTATATTAGTATCTTTTCTCGATTTCCGTGTCGTTTACGTTTTTTGTCGAAAGTAGTATAAATTGTATTTTTTTATTTTGTGCAATTAATTGTCGTACTTGCAATTTTTTTTTTAGCTTAGTACGTATATGTAGGTGATATAGTATATTTTTATATTTTTTACATGCTTTTTGTGCCAAGTAGTTATAAATTCCAAAGTCGTGCTTCATCATCAAAGGACTTGGCCTGGATGTAATGGTTAAGCACGACTTTCCTTTTTCTGCATTTAGTAGTAAAGAACTGCGTGTAGCTCAGTTGTAGTGTAGATGTGTCTTTGATATGTTTAAAAGGACTTGTTATTAGATGTATTTTAACTGTACTTGTTCGATCTTTGATTTGAGTTTGTGAGTCGTTCATATTTTGATTAGAGTTTGATAGCTTTTCATAATTTCTGTGCGTGCATTCCAGTAGACTAGCATTTGGGACAGTCAAGTTTTAGACAAATTGTGGAAATTTGTAGTGTGATTCAGTTAGTGTAAATTGTATAAAATTTGATCATTAGTCAGTTTAGTCAATTGCAGCCTATTAATTTCATAGCGTATTATATCAGTAGGTTTGAATAAGTCAAAAAGTTACACATAAGATGTTAAATGAGTATTCATGTTTCATTGTAAACGTTTTTTTTACTTTTTAGCAAATACCAATATCTTTGACTTTAGGAACAGTAGTTTGTTGTTTTGCTTGTTTTGTCTTGAATTAATTTTGAGTTTTTTTTTGTTAACTACTTGTATTATATTTAAATTGTTTTTCATTTAAATGTTCAAATTTAGTTTAGTAGTATTAATAGCCTAATAGTAGGATATTATATTAGTATCTTTTCTCGATTTCCGTGTCGTTTACGTTTTTGTCGAAAGTAGTATAAATTGTATTTTTTTTATTTTGTGCAATTAATTGTCGTACTTGCAATGTTTTTTTAGCTTAGTACGTATATGTAGGTGATATAGTATATTTTTATATTTTTTACATGCTTTTTGTGCCAAGTAGTTATAAATTCCAAAAAAAGATCTTACAACCAAAAACAATCAAGTCTTTGCTTAAAACGTTATATCAATTCGAATCGAGCTGAGAAGACAACTAAACTAAAAAACTACAAATTAAATGGCGCCGCTGCCGGTTCTTTTCGTGAAGATTAACGGTTTCGAGTGAGACGATTGGATTTTGGGATCCGTTCACTTTGTGAACGTTATTTTTACGTATTATAATCAAAAACATAAAAAAATCAAAAAGATAAAAATACAAAAAAATAAAAAATCACAAAAATCAATTCTTTTCCTAAAGAATTGAACCAAAAAAAATAAAAAAATCCAAAAAGTAATCTTTTTCCTAAAAGATTACAACAAAAAAATATATATTATATCGTTTTCATCATTTTTACGTACATATAGTATTTTTCTTAAAAAATCAAATAAATACAAAGATATTTTTGATATATTATTATATGTAAATAAGTATACGTATATACAAACAACCAATACACATATCTTCCATAAGTATTGCCGAGGCAATACACCGTGTTGAGGGGCGTTCCGGTCCTTGACACGCCTATCGATCGAATTTAATTAAGCAAGAATAGATAAATACTTCCAATAGGCAATAATTTGAAGAATACAAACTCTAAAGTGAATAGATAGGCGACGTGCTATAAAATGCCGTCTAAGGGTTAATAGGTACTTAAGTGCTTCGCGCCACCTAACCCCCCGTTCACTAGTGCGTATTCTAAGAAGGAAGGCTTTATTGGAGGTCTTGCACCCAAGTAGTAATTTTATATATATACTTTCTTGTGGATATTTCATATCGAACCTCGAGGGAGATAATCTCTTCTCCTTCAAAAGTCGACCGAGGGCTACTCCCTCATTCCTCGTGTTTACTTACACGTGTACTCGCACACGTGTAAACATACCACCTTTGGTGTATTACTTCCTTCCCCGAGGAAGCTTTTAAATGTCATTATACTTGTATATACATTCGGCCACCTTGTTAAACATGGATACTCGTTCCATGTTGGAGATTTTGCAACAACGATCCGCCAACGTTAATTATTCGCCTTGTTCGACTTGTGGTGGTCCACACGATACTTATTTATGTGATCAAAACAATGGCTATTATGGGGAGGGATATGCTTACAATGGAACCGAGAACACTAATTTTCAACCTAACCTTCAAATGGTCTACACTTGTAATGACTATATGGGATATTCCGGTTTTCATCACAACCTCCACCATCATTTCATGATCAAACCTTTAATGAGCCATACCAAAACCAAGGATTTTCCAATTATGGAGGTTTTCAAAATGATGATAATTTTCAAGGCTATAATCAAGAAACCTTTCATAATCAAGGATTTTCAAACAATGAAGGCTTTCAAAATGATGAAAATTTTTCATGCCAGAATCAAGATACTTTTCAAAATCAAGGATTTTCATATTATGAGGGTTTTCAAAATGAAGGAAATTTTCAAGGTTACAATCATGATAACTTTCATAATCAAGACTCTTTTCAAACCTATAATTCACCTAATTATGGAAATCCACCTCCACCCTATTCTTCGACTTATTCATGTGAGTTTTGTGGAAAAGAACCCCATTATGGTTATGATTGTCGACCAAGGGATCCACCTTCTTATGCTCTTAGTGATCTCAATGAGCTTTCTTTTCTAATCGAGCAACAAGGAAGAGACGCTGGATATAGATTCAAGGCTTTTACACGTATGAGAGAGATGAGTATCGAGGAAATGAGAGAAGAATCATGATGGTTAAGGGAAGAAATTAAGTTTCTTGAGGATGATGTAAGGAACAAACGGTTTAATATCGAGAAACTTGGTGACATTTATAGAAAATCGGTGAACAATTCCTCTCAGTCCCTCAAGGAGGATTTAGATGATTTACTCGTTAAGATTGATAAAAAAGAACGCGAACGCATAAAAACCATGAGCTTTGAGGAAATAGATAAGGAGAATCTGCGGATAACAGGAGAGATGATATCTCTTTGTAATAACGCGAAGATGAAACTATCTAATAAAGAGGATATTTGTGACGAGTTGCATATTAAATATCGTCAACTTCAGCAAGAGTTACTTACTTTTCTCTTAGCAAAAGACAAAAAAGTAGAAGATGAAGGCATAGAAGACGAATATTTTGCTACTCGTAGGCCTTATCCATTATTTTATGATGATGATGATGACGAACCTTCGATTTGTATGACACTTAATGATGACACACCTTCATCACCTTTACCTCACGTGGAACCCACCGACTCTTTAACCATGGGGGACGAGCCTCTTAGCACTAATACAAACACCGATTTGGATGGATTAACCGCTTCTAGTGTTGAGAACCTTATCCCAATCCAAAGAGAGCTTGAGTGTGTTTCCAATGAACTATGTGACGAGCTTTGTATTGATACCTCTTCTCCTCATGATCACATTGAGATTTCATCCTATGTTGACTTTCATGCTACTACTAGTGATTTTGGTGACTTTGATCTTGATGAATTGTTCAAAGAAAGGGATAATGAGATTGAGGAAGAGTTTATGCAAGATTTGCCACGAGTAGAGGATGATGATTGTGATTCTAGTGAGGCATCTTATGATATATTATCCGGGGACTTTTCATGTCAAGATGACCTTCCTAATTTGGATGATGATGTTGATCATATAGAAGAAGTGGAAGATGTTCATATTCGTGAGGTTTTATCAAACGTCCATAATCTTATCTCTTCGATTGAAGCTTTGAATGAAAACCATAATGATGAGTCCATAGAAGAAGAACCTTTCATTGACATTTCTTCACCGGTTTTTGAGGTTGCACTTGTTGATTTTTATGATGATATCATCCCTTTGAGTGATTCTCTCAATACACCTTCTTTTGAGCCTTTTATTCCCACCCTCCCACCCTTGAAGTTGGTTATTGATGAAGATCCTATACTCTTAGAGATTGATCCTTTTTCACCTATGGCACCTTTAGAACCTAAAACTTTTGATATGGATTCTCATATGGATATTGATGACACCATAGAGGCTTATCTTGCTAATATTGATATTGAGGTTGATGATAGTGACTCTAATTGGGAAGAGGAGATTCGTCTTAGTGAGAACTTACTTTTTGGGAACATAGAGATTACACCTCCTTCACAAGACACTATTCATCTTGATCCTCATTATTCTATGCCTTCTATGGAAGATTACCCACCTTTTGATGATGATGAGCCTAATATGGACATAATAGTTATGAATGTTTTGATACCTACACCTTCATATTCTCATGATGCTTTGATCACTAAGGGGGGATCTTATATGGTTGATATGAGCTCATCTTCTTATTTTCCCATGAAGGGAATGGTTTTTGATCCTGGGATACGTATGTTTGGGAAAAATTGGTTTTCATCAAGTCCACTTAAGAGTGTGATTTCGATTGATATGGGCTTCTCGTATGAGCTTACTTTGTTGATGCTACCTACTTTGGAGTTGTTCACGTGTAGAGATGGAAACTTTGTATTTGATCCTGGTGTGCTTCCTATTTGAGAGATTTTATATGTTGGACAAACTTGAGACACGTTGGACCGTTCCATTTATCGAGGCGGATTTTGTAAATCTTATAGTAAATGGCAACGTGCTAAGTTTGAGTGTATCATGTGAGATGTGCTTCAGAGTGATATCCTTTATTCTCCATGATGGTTTCCCCAAGGACAACTTAATTCGGGGCCAAGTCGAGCTAGCGACTTAGGGTTAAAAAAAACTCAAGCATTGAATAAATAGGTTAGAAAACGTAGAGTAGATTTTCAATAGGTTAGGTTTAATTAAAAGGATGTTATAGTAGAGTTGAAGTGGAGGGGTGCCTTTCTTCGTCTTTTGGTGTTTGTTTCAAGGGTTGCTCTCTCACATTTCATGCTTGGAGCTTATGAAGGAGGCCCGTGTATCTGGTTCACTTCGATTAGTTTTTGCTATTGCGATATTCAAAACACTTGTGCTTAAAATGAATACCCTTTAGTTGTCTCTTCCTTAATTTGGGTTAAGCAAGGTTATCAATGTCATAAGTGTAGGGGAGTTTACTCCAATACTCTTAAACATTGAGGACAATGTTTATCTTAAGTGTAGGGGAGACTTCTATCGAAGTGACCTTACCTAGACCATTGCCTTAACTTCATGATAATTGGGAAAATTAATTTTTCAAACATTTTTCAAATTTTTGATCTACTTTGGCCAACAAAAATATGCATTCATATTTTTCATTAATCAATTTTTTTTATTTGCATATCACATTTGCATTGTATATATATTTCTTCTTTTATTTTTCATCAAAAATATATAAAAAAGAAAAAAAATATAATAAAACATGGTTTAACAAATTTAGACTTCTTTGACATATTAGGCCCGCCATGGATATTTTGACTCAACCCGAGTTTGCTTATCTTAGCATTCTCTAGCTAGTATCCTTAACCATGTAGTCCTTCATTGGTCTATTAGGCTAAGCATCCACCAATCTCATTATTTGAGATTTTAAATTTGTGGAGGATGGGAAATGATAGAGTTGAAGCAAGTGTAAAAGGGCTAGATAGACTTCATGGCAATTACTTGTGGCTAAACCCTTCTCTTCTTTACCTCTATTTTC
This sequence comes from Glebionis coronaria, assembly GCA_025667525.1. Classification (NCBI taxonomy): domain Eukaryota; kingdom Viridiplantae; phylum Streptophyta; class Magnoliopsida; order Asterales; family Asteraceae; genus Glebionis; species Glebionis coronaria. Next base: position 342,498,663 of record CM046881.1, on the reverse strand, counting down.
TTCGCATGTATATAATTGTTAATAAATAATCAAGTACGGTTTTAATTGGTTTGTAATCTCTTATGCATTTTTGGCTAATCATTTATGGTTGATATGAGTACGTCTTAAGATTCTAAGTTAGCACGTTTTATGTGTACTAGACTTATGTCATGCTCAATATGTAGCGGGTGTTTTTCCTTTTCTTCTTTTCAAATTTCTTTGTGAGGAATAAAGAAAAATAAGAGCGGCTTATGAAAAAAAATGAGTGGCTAGAGAAAAAGAAAAAGAAAAGAAAAAGAAAATAATACAAGACTCCCAAGAGGGGTAGTGTGGTGTTAATTATAGTGACTATTGAGTTCCAATATTACCTTGACGGGTTGCGGGGATTCAATAGATTGCTCCAATCCAATATTACCTTGACGGGTTGCGGGGTTGAAGATCCAAAGTCTCAAAAAGATGGCGGATGTACATTATTGCGTGAGTTTTATTTTTCTTTCCTTAGCGAGTGTGTAGCTACTTATGAAAGCATGACATGAGGATTTTACACATAAGGCGAATGACTTATTATTCTTAAAACGGACTTATATTAATTTTGAGCGGTTTTTCAAGTAATGGATGAGAGGATTACTTAGGATTAAAACCGTGCTTCCTTATTTTTGGATTTTACACTTCTTATACTTCACACTTGAATAAATGACAAATTTGCCCACAAGCAATTTGTTCGAATAATAACCGGTTCCACATTTAATTGTCATGAATAAGTTGATGCACTTTTTACTTGTGAATGCAATTATCCCATTTTTAAGCTTGGTATGGGGAAAGTGAAACTTGAGGGTGATAAATGTCCATGGTACCCAAGCCCTAATCTAAGTCACTGATTTCTTTATGAGTTATTTCCATCAAAACCATTTCAATAAAAATCAAAAATATATAAATAGAATTGTTTTCTTTGCATTGCATTGTAAATATTCAAAACCATTCATCATATAGCATAGTATAGTTATTAAATCATAAAATGGCCAAGGTTGGTTAATTATGAGAAAAGTGTAACTTGGTGCTTTAAAATGCTGCATTGCATGAGGACATGGCAATGGTCAAGTGGAGGGGAGCAAATCTCAACAATCCAAAAGCTAGACAGATTACTAGATTAGCTACAATATCAATGCTAAGCTTATCAAAAGTCTACTCAATTGCTCTAATCAACTCAATTAACCACTAAACAACTTTGATCATGCAGACAAACAAGTTACACTAAGTATTTAGCATGCATACAACTTTTAAGTGGAACCTAAACAACAACTTTTGCACCTTTACTACTTGAAGCCTCCTTTGATGGAGAAGGCAGGCGCTGAGACTCCTTTATATCTGCACCTATTCTATGAAACACCAATATCCAACTCCATTAACCATCTACCATCATCAACATCATCAAATTGACCAAATCTGCTACTCAAAACTGCTACTTTTGGCTTCTGAATGAAAATGCAGCTACAGGATAGTAAAACTTCCAACAAGCTTCTAGTGATTAGGTAGAATCACTAGAAATCAACAGCAATGAAGATGAATGAACAGTATAGAAGAACAGTAGAAGTAATTTGGGAAATTTTGTGAATTTTAAATTGACGGATTGTCACAGCATTTACCCCTAAATAGGATCTTTGTCCTCAAAGATCATCTTACCTTACTACTCGCTTCTTATAGAGTTAAAGCCATGTGGGTATTTCCTCCACATTCGGTCTTTTCTCACAAGTGTAATTCATTACAATACGCGAGTTTCATCAAACATAACTACGGGAATAAGATTAGGCTAAATGTTGACTTACTTTCTCTATCCATGATGTTCACGGGTTTCTGATGAATGCAACTTTTCGCCGATCTAAGCTTTACTAAGAACAATCAGATTTTCACTTGATAGATATTCCATCAAGTTTGATTTACGAAACATAATTCACGCAGTTCTTGAAGTCCTAGGGTAGATCCAGCTTATATGCCTTTCAATCCCAACTTTTACATCATCTCAATGGTCCCATACAACGGGGACTTATATCCCATGATTTGTCAGATCATGAATTCATTTTTCCAAGTTTAAAAATTGTGGCATAACTTCGCTACCCATTTGGCACTTCAAGATCTACATTTCACATTCACATAACCTCTTGCCCACTACCGGCAATCAATAATCAGATCCTAATTTCAATAATCATTTCAGATCTCGCGGGTCGGGTATTTTGTAAGGTTAGGTTCGCCATCATAGGAAACCTTAAACCTAAAAGACATGTCCAACTCACTATGAGTGTATGTCGGATGTCTCCATCTCAACTCTTGCTTATAGATGCTCTAAGATGTAGATCCTAACAAGATTAGATCTTAATCCTAATACGATAGTTATCAAGGATAATCTCTCCAAAGGAAAACGATTATACGGTCTATTACCAAAGGTCAATCATTCAAACATAAAACAACACTTATATTACTTTGTATCGTTACTTTACCTCGTCCCTTCGATTTGGGGTGGTACATAGTACTCTCGTCAAGGTTCGTTCTCAATGATTTCTGAGCAAATCCCAGAAATTCGATGCGAAGCGAGGATTTTGATAAAGATGTTCGATACAGGCACACTATGTTTACATAACTCTTTTGCATTTATCATTAACGGGAATGATATTAGCAGATTTGGTCAGTCTGTCGATGATGACCCAAATCGAATCAAATTCAGATGATGACCTTTGCAATAGCTAGACGTTTACTAATGTATGAAGCGATGTCTGCCTTCATAATTGCCATCAGTACAACTTCTTCAGACAAAGATACTTTTAGTCAAAAATGACATACATATAATACTTATACTTACAAATTCCAACATAACTATATCTCACAATCCTCCATATTTAGACAACCACAAGTGGCCTTTAAAACATTCAACGCTATTGGCTTCTAAATTTTTAATTGTTCACATTAGCCGCGAACCCCCTTTTATTATCCATATTATCCTTTTTACAAACATCATTTATTTTTAAATTGTTCGGCAATTTATTTTGCACCTTCATTATTAAGGAACATGTCCTAATTGGTTCTTTATATTTTCTACATAATGTGTCAATAATTACGTTCACCTTTCTTCATATCTTCTATGTTTTAGTTTCGTCTTTACTATTATCTTTATCCGTTTTACTCAATCCGACGTTTAAAGCGTCGATAATTATTACAAGTAATTAAATAATAATTATTTAATTTTTATGAAACATAACGTACAAATTTTAATTTTTCTTAGTTCAACCAATTATAAAAATGTTCAAAGTAAATTTGAATTTAATTAACACGATTTTTGTTGATTTATCGAAAATGATTATTAAGATTCGTAAATGTTCGAAAAATCTTTGGTTACACTTTGGTCAGAATTTTCTTATTTGAAAAGCAAAAATTGTCGTTTCAATTTCAAGTAATAAGTTATATAGTTTCCTAAATTCTTCTTAGGTTGTCTAGAAGTATACACAAACATTTACCCCTAAACAGAAGTTTAGTTAATTGTTTTGGGTATAAGGGAATAATCCCTTTAAAATCCTTTGTTAAAACATTTGTCAAAACATATTTCCATTTTCTTTTTGTTATAACCCTAAGCCTTAGTGGCTCTAATCTTTGAAAAGTCAATATAGATTCCATTATCTTTTAATCACACGGTCGAATAATGTAAATGATTAAGTCTTTAAATCACATGTTAAATGTTCAAGGTACAGGCTTTTATTGTTCGGCCAATTTAGGGCAATCTATAAATAATTTTTAACTCATTCTTATTCTTATAAACAAATAAATGGTCCTTAATGATCGCAAGCATGAATTTATCAAATTACAGCCTACACACGTGATTCACCAAATTTATGAATGCTACATGTGTATTAGTCAATCCAAACGACATCACGTGAAACTCATAATGTTCATTACAAGTTCTGGATGTAGTGATTGGAATAGATAATCCTTTTCGCAGATGCGAAGTTGATGATAACCATGCTGAGGATCAAAAACCTTGTAAATGATCGAACAAATCTTCCATTTCGAGTTATTTATATCGTTTTCGATTGTCAATTTACTCAGTTCACAGTAATCTATAAATATAAGGAATGATAACACCATAGCTCTTCATAATGATGAGCTTGGTAGAATAAAATCTTTCTCCGGCAACTCTCTCAGTTGTACGGTAATTCCTTTATTTCAGATGGTGCTGACGTACAGTGCACAAGCCACAGGTGCAGCACTGGGAGTATAATCAATACCAATTTCGACTTGCCTTAATGGCAAAAGTCTAGGTAATTTACTAACAAATACTTCCTAAAGTTTTAGATAACGGAAACATCTTTTAACAAATTCATATTAGGTTCTTCTAGATTACAATATCTATGACTAATTCACAACCATTCACGTTATACTTTTAAGTCTAAAAGCAAGATACAGCCACCTATCGGGAATTATTTAAATCACTTTTGATAATCAACATCTTATCATTTAGGGGAAATATACTCGAGTTCCCATTAATTAAGACAATGTCTTCATGTCATAATCAATCAATCCATTCTACTGGCACTATCAACTTCCCAGTTTCATTGCCGTCGATAAGATGTGATCTTCTCAAAAGACTAATAATAACTCTTAATCCTTCACAAATTCAAGGATATTTGGAGACATAACTACTATTAAAAGAGTAAGGTCAACGCATAATCTATGCGAGAGAATTTCAAATCAGATACAGACGAAAACATTTAACGAATATGAATATATCCCATGTTTTCATAATTTGAGTACGCATTCGAAAGCTCCTCGGATCATTACCCAGGTCATTCAAATGAAATCAAATCATAAGAAATGGTGAGAATGTCAATGCATCCAGTCGGGTATCAACACTCGGTAATAAGATATTTTTCCTAAGAATCTTACTACGGAAGATTGGACAAGAAAGAATTGTCAATTGTCAAATAAGACAATTTCCACAGATGAGTAAATTCGACTCAAAAGAATAGATGCTATAGGCACATATGTAGGTGTCCCTAACACTATGTCCCTATTTTTCACTTCATGCAGATCTCATAAAATTTAATCTTTCACAATCTTCAAAGAAAATTTAGTGTTTATTAATCAGTTTTATGGTGACTACTAATCAGCCTTGCATGGTCCATTCCAAATTGTATGTAGGCGCGCAACTATATACAATTTCAAGATTAACGATGCAATACTCATTTCGTCAAAATTTTATCATCATGTTTATAATAAAAACATCTTCATGCTTAATTCTTAAATAAGAATCAAAATAAATTTACAATGATTTTCTTTATTATGAAAACAATTAGGTTTTCCAAAGTGTTTTATAAACAACTTCATATCGATAATAATTACTTATAAATCTCACTATGAATAATCCTTATAGTGATGAAAATTAAATTTTCTCAAAGGATACCGTTTTGACTTTATAAAAACAATGTGCGATTTGTAAAAGAGTGATGAAGAGTTGTTCACCAAGAACTAACTACAATATGATAGGAAATGAGCTTAGCCAAATAATCATGAGGTTCATGATCTTGATGACACTCAAAAAGAATAATCCACAACGTAACTCAAATCAAGATGAGTACTTGTTCAATGGTTGCATCACTAATGCGAACATTAGGATGAAGCAATAAAAGATAGATAACATCGATACATGTAGGATTTAGCAATCAAATGTAGTCTTTTCATTAATCACAAACAAGTCAAAATTGTACCATAACACATTACGTGTCACTATGTCATACAATTCTCAGAACTCATCCTACCCACTGATATTTCAGTTAAGTTAGGGATTTTTAAAAGATACCACATCGAATACTAATCTACAAGAGTCGTTAGGTGTTTCACATGTCCTAGAAGATCCATCGGTCTCAATTCAGAAGAAGATTTCTTCAATTTATTTCTTGGACACTGGGCATCCTCGTTAGTGGACAATGGCCTAGGAACAACCCTTAACACGAATCAACAATCAATTAAAACCTTATAATTCAATCACAGAACTTAACGACTTATATTAACAATCTCATATTCCATACAGGTTAAATTTTACTTTATTCAAGTTTTTAACCAATTTTATACTCAATGTGATATCCTACCTCATATTCCAACACTTTCAGTCTTATTTATAAACCTTAAAAGGGCAATAAAAGCTCGATGTGATCAACACTTAATTCCAATCCTATAGCTCTTACAACAACAATTATCAAATGAGTCACTAGTATGAGATGACTCATACATTCAATCAGACTTCTTAGAAAGGTACTAGTGGCATGAGGCTTTTGGGTAATGATTCCAATAACAGCCTCAAGTGCAACATTCACCCTTTCGATTTCAATTTAAGAATTGGATGACAACGAGTCAGATGACATATTTCTAGGTGGTAACGTTTTGTCAAACTCCACTCTATAAGGAAAGATCGTCATGAAATCGATATCAGATTTAATCTGACCAATTCTTTTTCAAGATCACAATCAACTAATATCTACATTTCTACGATTATCAACCATTTGTTGGGATCATAAATATCCACAACTTGGTTTAGATCTAGGATAACTAGAATTCCTACGAGAATAGCTTCGATTAATTTACTAGGGGAATTTAGGGTTCCTTGTGACAATCTACGTCGTATAAATACCTCGTATAAAAATCAAAATAATCATCAAACAATCATGTAATAAAATTACATCATATATATATAATCCGAGTTATATATATTAAAATAACACTTCTCAGTCTTGGCCTTGTCGGTAACTCGGGAATTCTTCGGCACCGTTATAGTCAAAAGATTTTTAGACATTTTTAAGAAAATGTTTATAGTTAAAAGATTTTGAAATGTTTTATTCAAAACCTTGGTTTTAAAAATCTTTCGTTCTCTATAACGAGAGCTCTGGTACCAAACTGTAACACCCCCAAATTTATACAACTCAGTACAGCGGAAGACTCGTTGGTGTTACGGGATAGCACATTACTCACATCATAGACAACGCATAAAAATCACGTCGTTTAATAATAAAAGCATTTCCATTCATAAATATCAAAGTTACATAGGTCCCAAGTCATTTTATTTAATACAGGTTTTACAAAGCATTTGAATGGAAATAAGTATTTAGGTGCGGGCCATGAATTCTTGTTGTCTTCCCGAGAATTACCTTCAAGTACCTGAGACAAAACAAGTTAAAATAAAAGGTCAGCGATAACGCCGAGTGAATTCATAGAGTTTAATAAATTCCATCAATATAACTTTGGTATAAAATTAGTACCAAAAATCATTTCGTACAAATCATTGTAATAGGCCATAAAATAGCCGAAATCATTCTACACAAATCTTTAACAAAATCATAATATAGGCGTTTGCCTTAAAAATCATTATACGAGCCAATGTCGTAAAAACGTCATACAATACGTCTTATGACGCTGTATGAATATAAAAACCGTTATATGAATATGGTTATGAAAACCAAAACACGAACATAATATCAATAGTATGACCCTGTATTGCTAGTCAGGCAATACATCGTAATTCGGAGCGTCTAGTAGTATTTCGTTAATTCGGATTATTATAAGCCGCATGACATTGTTACATTACTAAACCAACAACGGGTAGCTAACCCGATACCAATTTTGCCCATCTAAAGTAGCGTGTCGTCACAAAGGTCGCGCTATGGAAATCTTCTCATACATAAATTCGCTTACCAATCAATGTGTCACGATGGGGATCAACCGTCAAGGCGCGAACTGGGGTGATCGTCCCCAAATAGTACTATTATATGCACAAGCGTCTACCAAATCCCGGTAGTTCACAATTCATGCTAATGGGACTTTTAGTGACATAACATAACTTTAATAATCCATTTTATTTCATCTATCGGGTCCTTAATCATTCATAGGGTCATACAATCGGGTCATACAATCAAGTCATACAATCATTCGGGTCCAAATCAATAAACAAACAATCGGGACAAATGGTGTCCTATTTTATAGAAACTAACATGTTATCTCCCTCGCGGGTTTATAAAACATTTCATAAAACATTTAAAAGAGTGCGACGCTATGAACTCACGTTGATGTGGGAAGGCGGGTTATCGGCAATTCGGACGTACGGTATGTGCTTCAATCACGGAAACCTAGACAAATAATACTCGTCTTAGACTCATGTCCAATGACTTTATAAAAATAACAATTATGTATACATATGATGATTTTATATATATATGATGATCAAGTGGGTTTACATATTCTTGTTTACTCATTTTAGTGTTATGTGTCGATAACTTTTATACTAGTTTTCTAGTTTTACCTATTTACGTGTTTTAAGACAAATAAACTTATTATAAGTTCTTTAACTCTTATTAATCCATTTTATACTTATATGATCAGTATTTACACTTTACAAGTTGGGCCCAAATGGGTTAAGCCCAATAAGTTCTTTTTATAAGAGTTTAACTTATTTAGTCCAATTATTAGTCCAATATGTTTACTTAGCTCGTTAATGTCCGTATGTCCTATAGTTCGAGTTTTATCGGTTTTTACTTGTTATACATGTCTATATATTATTATATGAGTTTATAAAAGTTTACATTAGACGTGTCCAACCGTCTAAGTTTTATTTAACAAAAACGTTAATTTTACGGTAATAGCCGAAAAAGTCGTAAAAATCATGTTTATAGTTTTATAACTTATAAAACTTAACAAGTTACCATTTTTATAAAATGTCCTCTCATTTATCATTGTACATATTTATATAAATAAAATTCATGAGTTAGTGGGTTTTAACTTTACATTTTATACAATAAAATTTTGAGTGCTTATATAATAGTATTATACTTTAATTTCCAAAATCTGATTTTTATTTTCATTTTCACCAAAACTGCCATATCTAGAGTTCTATATTGAAATAGAAGCTCAAATTTTTATCACATAAACTAAATGATATGTGTTCCATTTAACTCTTTTATAGCTACTGTTGAATCATCCTCTAAGTATTTTCTAAAAATCGTCCAAAACAGTGAACTCAGATTTGTACTTTAAACTTATTTTGTTCTTATCTCACTCATTACGATGATTCCATTGCATGGCCAACTCTCACATGTGTACAAGACCCATAGCTTACTGTAAATCCATTAATCTATACCATTTTTATCAGTTCATCATTTGATTCTTTACTGTTTTATACAGCCAACAAATTTAAACAAGATTTTAACCTTATTTCTTATAGTTTTCATCTTTTTAAGCATGTTTATCAACAACAAATCCCCACACAACACTTTTAATCATTGATTGTGGTAAAATACGACCTTTTAGGGAAAATGCGTAAAAGCGGAAAGTATTGAGTGATGATTTAGGAAAATCAACACTAATGACCCTTAATGAAATGAAAGTTCGTTTCCCAAGGAGGTATATGTGTGTGACTAAGAAGTTCAAGATTTGTGATTAATATTTGGTTTAGAAGGGGATGAGAAAAGAAAATGACGAAGACGTAAAAATAAAAATTAACAAAAAATCACTACTAGAAAGTTAAAACGTAGAACCTTAAAAACCACAAAAATAAAAATAAATTCTAAAAATTACCAAAAATTCACCAAAAATCAAAAATGATAAACTAAGAGTTTACCAATGATCAAAACTTTTTCATACCTTTTAAATAATTAAATATTCAATTTTTAAATGCTAATTAATGCCCTAAAAATCAAATAAGTTATCAAAAAGCCCAAATAAAGATTTTTCAATTGGTAAACCTCTAAAATGGCCTAAAAAGATTAAAAAACTATTTTTATAAATTTTTAAACTAATAAAAACTATTTAAAATGATTTAAAAACTATTAAAACTTAAAATAATTATAAAAGTTAATCTAAAAGTGATAAAATTATTCTAAAAGTTGCTAAATTCCTATTTTAATGTATTAAACCTAAGAAAAATGTAAAAAGTTGGAAAATGTGAAATTTTAAAAATAATAATAAAATAATAAAATAATATTAAAAATCCAAAAATTATAAAAAATTCTAAAAACTTGCAAACTAGTTTATTTAAACCTAAATAATCAGAAAATCAAAGTGAAATTACCAGAATACCCCTATTGGGCCCTCAAATGGGCCAAAACCAAAAACAGTCAACCAAATTGGGCTTTTGGGGCCAAAAAGTCAAACTTGGCCCAATTGACTTGGAAAAGCCCTATCTGACTTAAAATTCAATTCTAAGAACAAAACTCTAAAGGCCCAAAAGCTGAAAATAAGCTTATCACAGCTTATTGAACACTCAGCTTATTCTTATTGGGCTTTTCAGCCCATTAAGCCATAAGCTAATGCCATAAGCTCTAATTTGACACACAACCTTCTTTTGGGATGCTTATGAGAACTGTAAAAAGAATTTTTGAAAAAGCTCACTCAATAAGCCAGAAATAAGCAAAGAAAAATTTCACTAAAAGACAAAATAGTCGTTTTAGAGATTTAGTGCACCTCAGGACTTGATTCAACTTGCAAAAGCTTTCAAATGGACTCAATAAGCAAAATCAATCAACAAAAATCCAATAAGTACAACCAATAAGCCAGAATAAGCACAAATGAACTTATGTAAAAGTCAAAGGAGTTGGTTTTCTAGTCAAACCTAAAAGTCAACCACCCAAATGCTCCAGTATGAACAAATGGGTCAAAATATGAGCACCTATTACAAAAACAAAGTTGTTGCAGGTTGGAATAAGCTATTATAGCTTATTGATAAGCTGACACCAGTTTTACACTATCAGTGGCAGCTAGCAGGGGAAAGGAGTTCCCACTGCTTTGACTATTTGACCAAGCTTATTTGAGAGTTCTGGTTTGATTCAATTGGAAACAAATGCACCCTTGTGATCAGTGAATCACAAGGAGTCAATAGCAACAATAAAATCACAAATTGGTTCACACAATAAGCCACAATAAGCCAAACAGTCACCAGATATGCACCAGATATGGAAATAAGCAGTTAAGCACTCAATAAGCAGATTTAGCCACAATAAGCCAACCAAACTTAACAGGATGCATACACAAGCTATATAAACTAAGAACAAACACAAAGCAACAAGAATCAAACACTGAATCAAATTAAATAACAAGATCAAAGCACTAGAAGTTACTGATGAACAATGAACATATGCAGAAAACAAGTTTGCTGATATACTTGACACTTGATCCAATTTCAAGCCTCAAATCCTTCTTCCCTGGTGTGATTAACTATGATTTAGCACTTGTTAGCCCTAGCCTAAGCCTAGATCTAGGTGTCCTCCAAATCCTAGCCAATTTTACCAAGTTTTGAAGATTTTATAGCCAAATCAAAAATCTATGTGTTCAAAACCCTCAAACCTGCAAACAGATGAACAAATACACCAAAATAACAGATACCAACTCTTGTTACCACAAAACAAGCACTTAACAAATCACAATCCCAATTCAAGCAGTAGACCCAAACACTCCTTAATCTACCACTTAACAAAGAAACTTGTGATTTTAACTAATAACCTACTGATTTTAATGATCAAAAACACTTAAACAATAGCAACTAACACAATCAAACACAAAAATCACAGCACAAACACCAATACTCAAAATCAAAGCACCAAATTCAAAACAGCCTTAAACATGAAATTTTTAGGGGAATCTTAACCAAGAGATTATACCTGCCTTCCACAACATCCTAGGAAGGCCAGCTATGCTCCTTGGACCTTGTTCAACAACTAGAACAAGACCAAGTTACTTCAACAAAGATGATCAAAGCCTGCTGATGTTCAAAGCAGAACAAGGCTTTGATTATGATATGTCTTCAACACAAACAACAAACAAACTCAACCAAAGGCTTAGAATCCTTCTCAGTCTTGGTGTCAACAAGCTTGAAAGAACTCAAGGCTTAAGGCTAAGGGTTAGTACACAAATATAAGCCAAATCAGAACCTAGGACTTCAAGGTATTCAAACCTTAAAAACCTAATGAAACAAGACGTGCCTTAACCACAAGATTAAGGAACGCCTTAACAATCAAATGGAACTCAGAATTAGGCTACTCAAATACCAACTTTTAATCAAATCAAAAAGAGAATTCAATATTTTCAGAAATTCAAATTTTATTAAACTTAAAAAGGAATTACAAAGATTGATAGCCTAAAACTGGAACAAAGGGACTCTCACATGTTGAGGTCTCCTTTTATAGGCAAATGCCTGGCTAAACACTATTTACAAACCCTAGCAACTGAAATTCCTATTCTATCCTTGCAGAATCTTCTAGGTAAGTTGCCAGCTGTTTTGGGAGAATCCTGGACGTTTGTTGAGTGCTTAGGGACCAAGTAATGATTTACAGCCCTTGATTTTGTCAAGTAAGGATCAAGTGCCAAGTGTCGTATTGTGAGTGGGGATGGGGGAATCATTCTGGTAGTGGGATTTGAGGTTTAAGGTGTGGGATGTGATTGAGGTAATGTGAATCACACGTGGGTTGAGTCAATTTTGATTTCCCCTTTGTTTTGCTCCCTTTTGATCCTGGGTAAAAACTTATTCATTCCTGGTAAAAATCCAAACAGTAAGTGTTTGGCGCATTTTTAGGAATTTGAAGTTTGGGATATGACAGCTTAGGTCCTTGTGTTTTGGGAAAAGTTGTATAGCAAGTTATTTTTGCAAACAAAACGTATTTCCCTTGTATTCAACTTTCATCACTTGACAGTTTTGGCACAACTTTTGGAAAAAGGTTATCAAGGGTTATTTTTGACACTTTTTCATATTTCAACGGCTGATTTTGGACAATGTTGATCTTCAAAGGTCTTCAATGCATCTTAATCTTCATGAGGGACCATTGTTGGCAATTTGGATTTGTTGAGGGACTAATCTTGCCATTTCTTCAAAGTTGAGGGACCTTTTGTGAAATTTTGACAAACTTAAGGGACCAAACTTGTAACTATCAATATACAAGGGTTTTAAGTGTCAATTCTTCAATAAATGAGGATCAATCTTGTTTGTCTTCAAGTCTTCAAGGGTATTTGTTGAGAATTCCATGATTAGGGCCCGGTTCTTTGTACGGCTTCGTTTCTCGTGTCCGTTTTTCCTTCTAACTTGTGATCTTTTGTCTTTTTCACGATATCCATACCTAAAATACACAAGTAAACAAACACAAGCATATATATGGTATTTTATGACATTTTTATGTATTTAAAGCCCGAAAAGAACGATGAGATCATGTATAAATGCCATCTCATCACTCCCCCATACTAAGCCATTGCCGTGCCCTCACGCAATGCTAGAATAAAGTATCTAAGCATCACCAAGTTCAAATTTATTAACCTTTATTGAAGAGTAAAAGACTTGCAACATACTACGAAGATGTGTAAAGACATAACATATGATTTTCATCACAAAAAGTGACTTTTAGGGTCAAAGAATAGGAACAAGTAAATGTCCCTTAGAGTAAACTTCGTCATCCTTGATTGTCATACATTCCATGCTAAGTGCAAAAACGAGATCATTGTTGGTACAAGTCACAATGCTAACACTACTTATACGTCCAAATTGTGTAATACTTTTTCTCCCCGCAATCCTAGTTATTATAAAAAGAAATGGGTTACTAGCATTTTTTATCTATTTCTCATGGATCACAAGTGATTTATATTTACTTATTTGAGTAGTTATTAGTCCGAAAGCAAAGTAGCACGATTTGATCAATAGTTAGCCGAAGGACAAAATCTTTTAAAACGGCTTCTCGTATATCTCCTTAAGTTCATATCTTGGCATAACTTGTTTCACGATTTGAGACCTTTCTCGGACCGATATTTGGCATGTACTTCATACTTCAAATCTTGGGAAGACGTTCTCAAAATTATGGTCTTCTCTTCATATATTTGGAATTTCTTCACTTGACGTTTTTGAGAGATTCTTCATATTGGACCACGACTTCATCATTTTTCTTCAATCTTTACTTTGGATTTTGATATACAACGATCCGCCTCCTTTTCGGACTTGGATATATTTATCCTCATACCTTGTTAGGGTCTTTTTGGATAGACTTTCTCCATGATCTTTAGGGGAGTAATTGCTTCTCGTCGTGTGTCTCGATCCTTCATATTGATTTAGGAATAATGATACTTCACATCATCTTTGGATCTTTAGCAAAATAGAGCTCCTCATGCCTTGTTAGGGCCTTTTTGGATGATCGCCAATCTTCGCGTCCCGCTTCAATAAGTTATGCCTTGGCTATGAACTCTATTCAACCCCGAGCAACTTTTAAACGATCTTGCGCTAGAGGCTAAGTAACCTTTCAAATCGTATGACCTTACTTATTGCAATTATGATTTATTCCTAATGCATTGATCTTATGGGAAGAAAAAGCCACAATTAAAAACATATGAGTTTTTGAAAGAACACTTTCATGTTCTACGTTTAGCATGATCACTTGTCTAACTCTATCATTTCTCGTTCTTCACTATATAAAGACCTCTAATTAAAGAGACTCGTGAATACTTAGCCATGCAAGTCAAAATTAAGCCAAATTTGGATTAGCTTTCATTAAGACTATATCAAATCAAAGTTTTGGTTTTTCAAGCCACCTATAGGATCTTGCACTTTCTTGGACTTTTTCAAGTTTAGAGAATGCGTTTTAAAGTTCCCTTGATAAGTGACTTTCTAGGATCAATTATAGGAACTTGCGAAAAGTTCTTGTTCTTAACCCATATGAATTAAGACTTTCGCGTTTTAAAGCTCCCTATATAAAAGTCTATGAATTGAGCGGGTTAAGGAATGTAAATGGCTCCAAATGCCCATCAAGTCAAAAATTAACTCTTATTCTACCCATCGGAAAATATACATTCGTGTCTTAAAAACACTTATGAAAACTAAGAAAATTTTTAAAATTTGGCCATTTATAGCCTTATTAGCAAAACAAAACATTGAAAGTTGGAAAGCGTAAGGGCGTAGCAAAGCAAGTACCTATTCACCCCCCCGTACTAAAAGTAAACATTGTCCTCAATGTTTCGAGTCTAAAGGTGAAGCACCCCATACTAGAGACGAAGAGTCGAATGCTTAGGATCTAGCATGGAAAGGGTGATCAACAATATATCTAAAGCCGTTTATTAAGTATGCTAAAAGATAATTGTTAGAACAATAAAGGATATGTCATGGATTCGTGAAAAACTTCTTCAAACGAACGATGGAGGCTCACGTAAACGAACACGAGAGTCTTCAATCGTAGATGATGATGATGATCTAGATAACACAATCACAAACAACCACGAGACAACGAGTTGAAAGAGTACAAGTCCCCTTATTAGTGAATAGTAAGCCTAAAAGATAAGCATGGGATCTCCCCCACGAGGCACCTCGTTTTTGATTACTGATTCATGAGCTCGACTCGATCCCCTCAATGCTAATTATCATTGGGGAAGGTGACTTGGTCGAGGGCAACCATTGAAGGAATTCCCCACCAAAGTAGTGCTTAAGCCTATGTCCATTTACCTTGAAATTAGGACCATCATCTTGAGCTAGCTCAATGGTCCCATATGGAAATACTTGTGTAATGGTGAACGGACCCGACCAACGAGATTTCAATTTCCCGGAAAATATCTTAAGACGAGAGTTAAAAAGCAACACTTGATCACCAACGTTAAAAACCCGGTTTTTAATCTTTGAATCATGAAACTTTTTAGTCTTTTCTTTAAAAATTAATGAATTTTCATAAGCATTATCTCTTAATTCATCCAATTCATTCAATTGTATTTTCCGGTGATCTCCCGCGGTCTTCAAGTCAAAGTTTGCATGCTTAAGGGCCCAATATGCCTTGTGCTCCAACTCAATGGGCAAATGACAATTCTTCCCATAGACTAACTTATAAGGAGTGCAACCGATAGGTGTCTTATAAGCGGTCCTAAAGGCCCATAAAGCGTCATCAAGTTTGTCGGACCATGAAGCACGGTTTTCTCCAATTGACCTTTCTAAAATCCTCTTCAAAGCTCGGTTCGAAACCTCGGCTTGCCCACTCGTTTGCGGGTGATAAGCTGTAGAAAGACGATGAGTAACTCCATATTTCTTTAGAACCTTTTCGAATTGGTCATTACAAAAATGGGTTCCACGATCGCTTATAATAGCACGAGGGGTTCCGAACCGAGAGAATAGTTGCTTCAAAAACTTCACTACCACACGAGCATCATTAGTAGGCAAAGCCTTAGCTTCCACCCACTTAGAAAGGTAGTCCACCGCGACGAGGATATATTTGTTGCCATGAGACGATGGGAATGGCCCCATAAAGTCTATTCCCCATATGTCGAAAATCTCACATACTTGAATTATGTTTTGCGGCATTTCATCACGTTGAGACGATTTTCCTTGACGTTGGCACGAATCACACGACTTCACAAGTGCGTGTGCATCACGATAGATAGAAGGCCAAAAGAAACCGGCATCGAAGACTTTCTTAGCCGTGAGATTAGCACCGTGGTGACCACCCGTGGGTCCCTCGTGACAAGCTCTAAGGATATTAGAAGCTTCGGCACCAAACACACAACGTCGAACGAGTTGATCCGCACAAATCCGAAAGAGATAAGGGTCGTCCCAAAAATAGAACTTGACGTCACGAAAGAATTTTCGTTTTGTTGTGTCGTCATACCCTTGACTATGAAATTGCCCGCATGGTAATTTGCAATGTCGGCAAACCATGGGGTGGTGTCTTTAGAATTCACTACACCGAGAGTCTCAAGAGGAAATGTTTCGGTAATTTCCTTGTTCTCGAAAACATCTTTGTGAGGATCTTCTAGACGAGAGAGATGATCGGCCGCTAGATTCTCGGCTCCTTTTTTGTCAAGCACGGTGACATCAAATTCTTGGAGGAGGAGCATCCAACGAAGCAATCTCGGCTTAGCATCTTGCTTAGCTAAGAGAGACTTGATAGCTGAATGGTCGGTATACACGATGCTTTTAGTTAAGATGAGATAAGGTCGGAATTTCTCAAAAGCATAGACCACGGCAAGGAATTCCTTTTCTGTTGTGGTGTACTTTAATTGAGCCTCGGTCATCGTCTTACTAGCATAATGGATAGGACGGAAATGCTTGTCATAACGTTGCCCTAAGACGGCCCCTATAGCATAATCACTTGCATCGCACATGATTTCAAAGGGTAATTCCCAATTAGGAGCAACAAGAATGGGAGCTTCGATAAGTTTCCTTTTGAGAGTTTCGAAAGCCTTAACACAATCCTCATTGAAGTTAAAAGGAGCATCCTTCTCGAGAAGGTGTGTCATAGGACGAGAGATTTTCGAAAAGTCCTTGATGAAACGACGATAAAAGCCCGCGTGGCCTAGGAAACTCCTAACTCCCTTAACGGTTTTGGGATGAGGTAACTTGGCGATGACGTCTACCTTAGCTTTATCGACCTCAATCCCCGCCTTCGACACCTTATGTCCTAAGACGATTCCTTGTTTACACATAAAATGACATTTTTCCCAATTAAGCACAAGATTGGTTTCTTCACAACGTTTTAACATTTGCTCGAGATTAGATAAACATGACGTGAACGAATTACCAAACACCGAGAAGTCATCCATAAACACTTCCATCGACTTCTCGATCATATCGTGAAAAATCGCCATCATACACCGTTGAAACGTACCGGGTGCATTACAAAGTCCGAAAGGCATCCTACGATAAGCGAACGTTCCATAAGGACACGTAAACGTAGTCTTCTCTTGATCACGAGGGTTGATAGGGATTTGAAAGTAACCGGAAAAACCATCTAAAAAGCAATAGAATTCATTTCCCGCAAGTCGCTCCAACATTTGATCCATGAGGGGCAAAGGAAAGTGGTCTTTACGAGTGGCGTCATTTAACTTTCGGTAGTCAATACACACCCTCCAACCGGTCACAACACGAGTGGGAATCAACTCGTTGTTTTCATTAGGCACAACGGTCATTCCTCCCTTTTTAGGGACACAATGGATTGGGCTCACCCATGGGCTATCGAATATAGGATAAATCATTCCCGCGTCAAGGAGTTTAAGGACCTCCTTTTTAATGACATCGTGAATTTTGGGATTCACCCTTCTTTGACTTTGAATTGCGGGTTTGTAGTCCTCCTCCATTAAAATCTTGTGAGTACAAAATTTTGGGTCAATACCTTTAATGTCGGATATTTTCCACGTAATTGCCCCTTTATGAGCCTTAAGAACTTTCAAGAGCTCGGTTTTTTCATCATTAGCAAGACCTTTTGCAATAATAACCGGCAACTTGTCCTCACCTTCCAAGAATGCGTATTCAAGGTGAGAAGGAAGATCTTTCAATTCAAGGATAGGTGGTTCCTCGATTGAAGATTTTGGTTCAACACTCATAACTTCCATCGGCGAAAGAAATGGTGGAATAGAAGTATCATCACTAATCAACACCTCATCTTCATTGTCGATTTCATTTGAAGTGAGATCGCCTCCTTGGAATGGAGTGAGATTTGGTGTAGAATTAGCAAGAATCGGATCCAAAATAGTGGGATTGCCACTTGACGAGCTATCGGAAAAACCTAACACTTCTTGTGAAAACTCATCACAAACCACATCAACGATGTCAATGTGATTGATGGTAGCGATTGCATAAACATGAGAAGGTTTCGAGTTTTGAGTAGCGTTTATAACAAGTTCCTCTTCGTTGAATCTCAAAGTGATAGTTCTCGCATGAACATCGATAAGCGATCTCGAAGTGTCTAAAAATGAACGACCTAAAATTAGAGGAACTTGAGGATCCGCGGGGATGTCAACTACTATAAAATCAACGGGATAGTAGAACTTCGCCACTTTCACGAAAACATCTTCGGCTACTCCACATGCCATAATCGTAGAATGATCGGCCATCTCGATGGACATGTTCGAAGGAATGAGAGCCGGAAGCAAAAGCGATTTCCAAATGGAAAATGGAATCAAATAAATGCTCGCACCAAGATCGGCCAAGGTGAGGCATTCTTTCATATCTTGTATGTCACAAGGAATGAGAAACTTTCCGGGGTCACCAACTTTTTCCGGTATGCGGTTAAGATAAACCAAAGAACAATTAGCAAGCTTTGAAAGCTTTTCCTTATCGCTCATCATACTTTTAAAAGTGGAAGCGAAACGAGGCATATATAACAACGCGTCGGCTAAACTCATATCAAAATGCACTTGTTGAAACATTTTTATAAAAAGCTCGATTTGTTGTTTGTTACGTTCTTGCATTTTCTCTTTGTTTCGTCTCGAAGGGTAGGGTAAAGGTGGCATGGGTTGGACATTAGGCAACGTCCTTGGAAACTCGGGTTCCACAATTGGTATTGGTTCAACCGTAGGTGTGGTATGAGCGGTACTTCGTGGGATTGTAATGTGCTCCTTTTCGACCATCACCTCGGGTTCTTTCTCGATTTCCTTCTCCGTAGAAGTACTTGGACGAGAGATTGGTTCCTTGAAAGACGGTGTATGTAAACGTAAGCACGTAACGTAGAACCCTCCGGTTTGGTCGTAGTCGACGCTACTTCAAGATGTAAATCAGAATTTCTTCCCAAAATAAGTGAGTTCATAAAATAATATTTTCAAATAAATATTGAAAATAAAATAACACTCATAAATTGACGGATTGTCACAACAATAATAAGCAGTAATTAAGATTGGCCAATGACTTTTCTTCAATGATTCAAACACAATTTCATTAAACTGAAATGGGATTTACAGAAACTTGAACAAGGAAAAATCAAAAGAAAACGTCCCATTGAGACCTAAGGGCTTTATATATAGCCTTGCAAGTGACTAAGGAAGCTGAAAAATAACCTAAACCCTAGTTGTGAAGTCCCATAAATGCCCTTGAGGTTTTGTCTTCTTGGAAGAATCATGTGACTGAATTTGTCATGTAGTTGAGGTGTGAGCTGTTGGAATAGCATCAAGGGCTCATAATGAGCTTAGGATGTAAGCAGGATTGTGAGGCGTTGGATGGCTGGCTCAATCTTGTCTTCTTCCTCAAACGTGTAGCAGGGCATGTCCCATGTGGCATGTGGAGTTAAGTGGCATGTAGGTTGGGATATGATTAAGGCATGCTTAATCATTAATCTGGAGGTTTATGAGGTCTAATTACAAGTAAATTAAGAAAACCCAATTTGTGTTCTTGGTGAATAGTTAGGCGTTTAATCTGAGTTTGGGTTTAAAAAGATGTTTAGGGCCAGATTATTAAACTAATAAAGATTAGTTTAAATCTGTTATGGGTGGGAAGTGATGTGGCCAAATGAAGAGAGCTGATTGGTGGGATGGAGTAAGTGGGACACATGTCACCATTTGGTAGGTTAATTTAAGTTTTATGTCTGGCCATGTTAAGTCCCTCACCTTCTTTTCTCTTTTCACTTGCAATTAAAACAACAAAATCCGGATTTCCTTTGTTAATAAACTTTCACTTTTCACACTTTTGCCCCAAATACTTTTCCAAAGTATTTTCAGGGGTATTTCTTGCCATTTTTGAATTCTTCAAGGGCTGATTTGACATTTTGATGATGGATAATGGTCTTGACTTGTATGTTGAGCATTTTGGAGGACTGAAATTGCCAAGTCATGTTTGATAAGGGACCATTTTTGCCAAATATTGAAAGTTGAGGGTCCCTTTTGTGGAATTTTCAAAGGACCAAACTTGTAATTTCTTGTACTTTGAAGGACTTCATGATATATTTGACTTTGTGGAGGATATTGGTTGACAATTTAGCTTTGTTGAGGGGCTAAACTTGCCAAATCTTCAAAGTGGAGGGCCCTTTTTGTAATTTTGACAAACTTTAGGGACCAAACTTGTAATTATGAGGATACAAGGGTATAAAGTGTCAATTCTTCCATATTGGAGGACCCTTCTTCATAATTCTTCAAATCTTCAAGGGTAAATCTTGGGAAAGTCTTCATTAGGGCTTGGTTCATTGTGCGGCTTCGTTTCCCGTGTTCGTTTTTGCATGATTCTTGTGATCTTTTGTCATTTTCTCAATATCCGTACCTAAAATACACAAGTAACAAACACAAGCATATATATGGGTATTTTGATGATATTTAATGCATTTTAAGCCCTATTTGGAAGATGAGACTATGTATAAAAGCAGTCTCATCACTCCCCCATACTAAACCATTGCCGTGCCCTCACGCAATGCTAGAATAAAGTATCGTAGCATCTCCAAAATTAATTTTTATTCACTTTATTGAACGATAAACTAGCTACACTACTACTTTTGCTACTACTACTTGCGTTTTAGACATAATGTATGATTTTCATCGCAAAATGGGACGTTTAGGTTCATAGAATAAGAACACGTGAATGCTTCGTTAGAAATAATTTCATCGTCCTCGATTTTCACCCTATTCCATGCCAAGCGTGCAACGAGATCATTGTCATTATAAGTTAGTAATGCTAACACTACTCATATGCCCTAATCACGTACTTATCCTCCCATTATTCCTAAGTTGTATCTCTTATATTATATATTGTCTTGAATGTTTCACGAGGATACATTGTTTGACTTATGCGACAATAGAGATTTAGGTCTAAAAATAGAGTCCTAACGGTGTAACTAAGACCATCAAATCAACGACGTTTAGGTCTAAAAATAGAGTCCTAACGGTGTGACAAGAAGAATCGATAAACACGGTTTTATAACGGTTTTGAACAAGAGACTTATTACCAAGACTTTTATACGCCCCCTAACGGAAGGGCCTTATTATCTTTGGTTTACCTCCATCTTTTATTCAACTTCGCCATGAAGCTTTTATTATGACTTCGGTCTTGCCTTGCCTTTTATTATCCACCTCATCGGTAGTTTTATTAGCCAAAGACGTATATCCTCACGCTAAGGCGAATTTTGGATCTTTAAAGCTTCGAAGATTAAGGCTTGATTCACATTTAATTTTGCATAGATTTTTCGGCCTTGTGGGGCTTCAAATTGTTTGCTTGATTTAGGTGAGCACTTGAAATCTTATTATTGGGTGAAGCTTTTGATTATTCGGGTGCCAATACTTTAAAACCGTGACGCTGGTGATACCTTAATATCTTCCCAATTTAATTACACGGAAGCTACTAGAAAAGACTAGAAACCCAACAATCCCAACTAGACCACTAAGTCAATATTTATTAAGCAAAAAATATTTACATGCGAAGGGAGAATAAGCAAACAACGAGAACACATGACTTTTTGAAAGAATACGAGTACTCTACGTTTAGCATAGTAACTTATAATTAACCCTATCATTTCTCGTCCTCTTTTAAGAGACTTAGCCTAATGTGTAGTTAGAGAACCAAAGCTAAGTGCTCAACACGCACGGTCGAGTCAAAAATTACTCTTATTCTCGCCATCAGAAAATCTACATTCGTGTCTTCAAGCACTTATAAAACATGAGAAAATTTTTAAAATTTGGCCATTTTTAGCCTTATTTTGCAACAAAAACGATAAACAAAAAGATAAACTTTGGAAAGCGTGAAGGTTTGGCAAGGCAAGTATCTGTTCACCCCCCATACTAAAGTTAAACATTGTCCTCAATGTTTCGAGTCTAGGGGTGCAAACACCCCCATACTAGAGACGTAGTCGAATGCCTAATCTAGCATGGAAATGGTGTAACCATTAAATTAATAGCCGTTTATGAAGTGTGCTAATAACCTAAGGTTAGAACATCAAAAGGATATATCATGGATATTGAGAAAGTTTTCAAAGCAAACAATCGAGTGCTCCCATAAAACGAACACGAGAGGCTCCAATCGTGAAGATCATGATCATCTAAAGTCCACAATTCACAAACAACCACGGAATAAAGGTTGGAAGGGCACAAATACCCATATATTAACTACATTAGAAAGCGATAATATATACAAAGGATAAGCATGGGACTCCCCCACGAGGCTCCTCGTTTTTGATTACCGAGTCATGAGCTCGACTCGATCCCCTCAATACTAATTATCAATGGGGAAGGTGACTTGGTCGAGGTAGTTCAAGGATGGAACTTCCCCGCCAAAGTAGTGCTTCAACCTATGTCCATTCACCTTGAAGTTAGGACCATCATCTTGAGCTAGCTCGATGGTCCCATACGGAAACACTTGAGTCACGGTGAATGGACCGGACCAACGGGATTTCAACTTACTGGAAAAGATTTTCAAGCGAGAATTAAAAAGCAAAACTTGATCCCCAATGTTAAAAACCCGGTTTTTAATTTTAGAATCATGCAACTTTTTAGTTTTTTCCTTATAAATCAATGACTTTTCATAAGCAATATCCCTTAATTCATCTAATTCATTCAATTGCATTTTCCGGTGTTTTCCCGCGGTCTCCATAACATCATTACAATGCTTTAGGGCCCAATAAGCCTTGTGTTCTAACTCGATAGGCAAATGACAATTCTTTCCATACACAAGCTTATAGGGAGTGCACCCAATGGGCGTCTTATAAGCGGTCCTAAAGGCCCATAAAGCATCGTCTAACTTATCCGACCAAGATTGTCGGTTTTCCCCAAGGATCTCTCCAAGATCCTCTTCAAAGCTTGGTTTGAAACCTCGACTTGCCCACTCGTTTGTGGGTGATAAGCCGTAGAAAGCCGATGTGTAACCCCATATTTCCTTAGGACCCTTTCGAATTGGTCGTTACAAAAATGGGTTCCACGATCGCTTATGATAGCACGAGGGGTTCCAAACCGAGAAAACAAGCTTTTCAAAAACTTGACTACCACACGAGCATCATTGGTGGGCAAGGCCTTGGCCTCCACCCACTTAGATAGGTAGTCAACCGCAACGAGAATGTACTTATTACCACGAGATGATGGGAACGATCCCATAAAGTCAATACCCCAAACGTCAAAGATCTCACATACTTGGATGATGTTTTGTGGCATTTCATCTTTTTGTGAGGCTTTTCCTTGTCGTTGGCATGAATCACATGACTTCACAAGATCTTGTGCATCTCGATAAATAGTAGGCCAAAAGAAGCCGGCATCAAACACCTTCTTAGCCGTGAGATTAGCACCGTGGTGACCACCCGCGGGTCCCTCATGGCAAGCTCTAAGGATGTTAGAAGCTTCGGTGCCAAATACACAACGTCGGATGATTTGATCCGCACAAGTTCGAAACAAGTAAGGGTCGTTCCAAAAGTAGAACTTGACGTCCCGAAAGAATTTTCGTTTTTCTTGAGTCGTCATACCCTTAACGATGAAGTTACCCGCATGGTAATTTGCAAAATCCGCAAACCATGGGGTGGAAGGATCAAGCTTAGAATTCACTACACCAAGTGTTTCGAGCGGAAATGTTTCGGTGATTTCCTTCGGCTCGTAAACACTGTGGTGAGGATCTTGCAAACGAGAAAGATGATCGGCCGCTAGATTCTCGGCTCCTTTTTTGTCAACGATGGTGTGATCAAATTCTTGAAGGAGGAGAATCCAACGAAGTAATCTAGGCTTAGCATCTTGCTTTACCATGAGATACTTAATAGTCGAATGGTCCGTATACACTATGCATTTCGTCAAGACGAGATCAGGTCGATATTTCTCAAATGCATACACCACGGCAAGGAATTCCTTTTCCGTTGTAGTGTATTTTAGTAGAGCCTCGGTCATCGTCTTGCTAGCATAGTGAATAGGCAAGAAGTGCTTATCATGACGTTGCCCCAAAACGGCCGCAATAGCGTAATCACTAGCATCACACATAAGCTCAAAGGGGAGGTTCCAATTGGGAGCAACAAGAATGGGAGCTTCGGTCAGTTTCCTCTTAAGGATTTCAAAGGCTCGTACACAATCTTCGTCAAAGACAAAACGTGCCTCTTTTTCAAGAAGATGTGTAATGGGTCGAGAAATCTTTGAAAAGTCCTTGATGAAACGACAATAAAAGCCCGCGTGGCCTAGGAAACTCCTAAATCCCTTAACGGTTTGGGGATGAGGTAATTTGGCGATGACGTCTACCTTAGCGTAATCTACCTCAATCCCCGCTTTTGAGACCTTGTGCCCTAAGACGATTCCACTCTTAACCATAAAATGACATTTTTCCCAATTGAGCACAAGGTTGGTCTCCTCACAACGTTTCAACATTCTCTCAAGGTTCGACAAACACGAAGTGAACGAATTACCAAACACGGAAAAGTCATCCATGAAGACTTCCATCGTCTTCTCGATCAACTCATGAAAAATAGCCATCATGCACCTTTGAAAGGTCCCCGGTGCATTCCAAAGTCCGAATGGCATTCTACGATAGGCAAACGTTCCATATGGACACGTAAACGTAGTTTTTTCTTGATCACGACGATCGATGGGAATTTGGAAGTAACCGGAAAAACCATCTAAAAAGCAATAGAAATCGTTTCCCGCAAGACGCTCCAACATTTGGTCCATGAAGGGCAAGGGAAAATGGTCTTTTCGAGTGGCTTCATTCAACTTTCGATAGTCAATGCACACTCTCCATCCGGTCACGAGTCTAGTGGGAATCAACTCGTTGGCATCGTTTAGCACAACGCTCATCCCTCCCTTTTTAGGGACACAATGAATAGGACTCACCCAAGGGCTATCGGAAATAGGGTAAATCATTCCCGCGTCAAGGAGTTTAAGGACCTCCTTTTTTCTGACGTCGTGAATTTTGTGGTTCACCCTCCTTTGACTTTGGATTGCGGGTTTGTAATCCTCCTCCATTAAGATTTTGTGGGTACAAAACTTGGGATCGATTCCCTTAATGTCGGATAACTTCCACGCAATTGTCCTTTTGTGATCCTTTAGAACATCGACAAGTGCGGTTTTTTCACCATTCGAAAGTTCCTTCGTAATAATAACCGGCAACTTGTCGTCCTCCTCCAAATAGACATATTCGAGGTGAGGAGGTAAATCTTTCAACTCAAGGATAGGTGGTTCCTCAAGTGAAGATTTGGGCTCGATACTCATAACCTCCTCGGGTGGAGAAAATGGGAAATCATTAAGAAAATCCTTGATAATCGAGAAGTCCTCATCGTTGTCGAGGTCTTCGTCACAAGTACGTGGAACATTGCATTCTTCCAACGTCAAACCACCACCTTCAAATGGAGTGAAGGTTGGTGTCGAATTATCAAGAACTGGTTCTAACATAGTGGGATTGCCACTAGTTTCTTCATCACCAAAACCTAGAACTTCTTGTGAAAATTCCTCGTAAACCACGTCGATCATATCAACGAGGTTTATGGTTGCAACGGAATAAACATGAGAAATTTGAGAGTTTTGAGTTGCGTTTATAACAAGTTCCTCGTCGTTGAAACGTAAGGTGATCTTTCTAGCATGAACATCGATCAAAGCCATAGACGTATCTAAAAACGAACGACCTAAAATGAGAGGAACTTGAGGATCCGTGGGGATATCAACAACGATAAAGTCTAAGGGATAGTAGAACTTCCCCACTTTCACAAAAACGTCTTCCGCCAAACCACATGCGGGAATTGTGGAATGGTCGGCCAACTCGATAGACATTAGTGAAGGAGTAAGATTAGGAAGATTGAGCGACTTGAAGATTGCAAGTGGCATCAAGTCAATGCTAGCACCAAGATCGGCCAAGGCGAAGCATTCCTCCATATCTTGGATTGCACAAGGAATCAAGAATTTACCGGGATCACCGACTTTTTGAGGTATGCGATTAAGATAAACCGATGAACAACTAGACAATTGGTGCAATTTCTCCTTGTTGTTCAACATACTCTTAAAGTTAGCGGCAAATCGAGGCATCATGACCAAAGCATCGGCGAAACTCACATTAAGGTGCAAATCACGAAACATTTTCATAAAAATCTCAAATTGATAATTGTCGCGCTCTTGACGTTTCTCCTTCCTAAGTCTCGATGGATACGGCAAAGGTGGTGTGGGTTGAGGCATAGTAGGCATAGGCTTTGGAATCTCGGGTTCCAATGATGGTAATGGGTCAACCGTAGGTGTGGCATGAGCGGTACTTCGTGAGATTGGGACATGCTCCTTTTGGACCACCACCTCGGGTTCTTCCTCAATTGCTTCCTCCGTAGGAGCAATTGGTTGAGGAGTCGGTTCCTTAAGTGTCTTACCACTACGTGTGGTAATCACTTTCATCTCACCCTTAGGGTTTGACACGGTGTTGCTAGGAAGACTACTCGAAGACGGTTTACACATTATTGCCTCAAACATAGACGAGATTTTATCTTCAAACACGGATTGCCTCTTCTCGGCTTTTATCATTTCTTGTTTAATCTCGTGTTGCCCTTGTTCCATTTTTTGTTGGTTTTGTTGCAACCTAGTGACATTTCCTTCCATCTTGTTGGTGTGGATCTTAAGTTCATTAGCTAACTCATTTTTCAACTCTTTCTTCAAGTCGTTCTTAAACTCGGATCTTAGGCTAATGATTTCTCTTTGAATATTGTCAAACCTAGCATCATTCCCACTAGCGTATTCAACAAACTCACTTGGAAGATCTTTCAATGTTTGCAAACTTTTGTTGTTGTTTTGAAAATCATTTTGATTCTTGTTTGAAACTTGATTATTAGCCCCTTGATTCCCATAGTTTCCCTTGTTGTAATTGTTTTTGAAACCAACTTGATTGTTGCGATAGTTTTTGTTAGCATTTTGATTTGAACCAAAACCCGGTGGAGTCATTTGATTGGAGCGGGAAACTTGACCGTTTTGGTTGTAATTTCCCGTGGCCGCGAAGGCACTCGAAGTGTTACCACCGTTGGTAATGCACTCGGAGAAATCATGACCTCCACCACAATACATGCAAGAAACCTCAACCGCTTTAGCCGTAGCGGGAGCACTTTGTTCACCAACTTTAAACTCAATCAAAAGTCCTTTTAGCTTATCAAATTTTTTTTTTCCAAGTTCGCCTCAATTTGGCAAGCATCGTGGTAGTAGACAAAGAAGGTGAAGCCGAAGACGAAGCCTTACGAACACTAGACGTGCTACGAGGACTATACACCTTAGATCTATTTTCAATTATCACCAAAGCTTCCTCAACCATTTTACACAAAAAATTACCACCCGCGGCGGCATTCAAATAATCCCTTTCATGATCATTAAGTCCATTGTAAAACGTGTCAATTTGATGCAAGTCGGAAAAACCGTGATGAGGACATTCATGTAACATTTCCTTAAACCTATTCCAAGCCGTTAAAAAAATTAAACTCTTGTGAAAACTTTGAAATCTCGTTTTTCAAGTACGTAGTCTTAGAGGGTGGAAGAAATTGGTTCACAAACTTAGACACGAGATCCTTCCACGTCAATATGGAATTGGGTGGCTCTTTCTCTAACCAAATTTTAGCGGGCCCCGCTAAGGAATACGGAAAAAGCATCATCTTAATCGAGTCATTCGAGACATCCTTAAACTTGCAAGTGGCGGTAAGACGATTGAATTGGCGGATATGGTTGTGTGGATTGTCCTTTTCATCACCACGGAATTTGTTGTTTTGGATCATCGACAACAAACCCGTTTTCACCTCAAAATTCTCCACAAGGATAGCGGGAATCACAATAGCCTCTCCATAACCCTCGGTGGGTGCTTGAAGAACTCCATCATAGTTCGATTCACCATGGTTGGTGCTTCTCTTATAATGGGTTCGTCAATAGGAGACTCCTCACTAGAATTGTTTGGAGTGGGAGTTTTGTTCTTTCGTTTACGTGCACGTCTTGCTTGATTACGAGTTAGCATAAACGTTACGTACAACGAGGGGACGAGCAAAGAAGATTCTTTTTGGTGTTTTGTATTTTTTCAATTTTTTTGTGGTTTTTGATTGTATTAACCTTTTTGGATTTTGGTGAATGTATTAAGTAGACACAAATCTACAAATCTCCTCCTTAATCAAATCTCTCGATTAAAGAAGCCTCAAAGAATGAAAATGATCACGTGAAGTGAACGCCTTCGATGACTTTAGAACGTTGGTGGAACACCAAAACATTCAAGAGGGTTTAATCAATGGAAACCAAGAAAATATATATGATACTTAGTAATACTTTGGGCGGCAAAACCCTCGATTAGCTCTCAAAATCAAATACTCACAAGCAAGCGGGGAAACGAGGCGGCGCGAAGCACTTAAGAGCCTTTTTCCTTAGGATATATTTTATAATATCCGCCTTATACCCACCTTATAGTTTGTATTTTTCAAGATTAAGCTTCACGAAAGTATTTATCTATTTTTGCCTTTTTCTTTGGTTTGAGATTCGAATACAATGATTGGGTAATGACCTCCCAAGTCAAGGTTGTGATTTCTCACGTATTTGGAGTACTTGTGAATTTATTGTTCTACGTATACACTATAGTAATAGTATTCACACAAAAACCGAAAACCGATAATACGTATTAGTAGAGTGCTACTAATACAAATACTAATTATGGTTAGTATATAAAAACAACAATGCCAAATCAAAACACAACACGCCTCCCGGTAGCGGCGCCAAAATGATGTAGTGATTTTACTACTCTTTAGGAAAAGAGAGCAAAAGTGGCAAGTATTAAGTGTCGGTTTAGGAAAACCAAGCACTAATGACCAATTAAGTTCAAGTTCGTTTCCCAAGAAGGCTTAGTGTGTGTGTAATGAATTGATTATCTTTGTGATTATATTTTTGAGAAAGAAAAATAGAAATGAGATTAGAAGAGAATGACGGTTACGAAGACGGATTAAACTAAGTCGAAAAAGGTGTACACGTAAAACTGTAAAAAGAGCCAAAATTAAAATTTTACCCTAAAAATTCCTAAAAATTACCAAAAATCCACAATAATGTTCTAAGAGTTTACAAAAAATCCAAACTTGCCAAAACCTTTTAATTAATTAGATAATGACTTTTTAATGCTAATTAAAACCTAAAAATCAAAATTATTTATAAAAAAGCCCTAAACAAGATTTTAAAGTGTGTAAACCTCAAAAATACTCTAATTAAGCTAAAAACTATTTTTTAAAATTTTAAAACCTATAAAAACTATTTTTAAACAATTAAAAACTACTAAAATCAATTAAAACTTAAATTAATTCTAGAAAATAATTAAAAGACTCAAAAAATATTTAGAAAGTTGCAAAATTCCAAATTAAGTGTTTAGAACCTAGAAAAAATATAAAAACTTGGAAAATCAGAATTTTAATTTTTAATAATAAATTAATATTAAAATAATATTAAAAATCCAAAATTCATAAAAAATTCTAAAAACTTGCAAACTAGCTTTATTTAACCTAAATAACTTAGAAATGAAAGTAAAATTACCTAAATACCCCTATTGGGCCAAGAAAATGGGCTAAACCCAAAACAGTCCCTTATTGGGCCAAAATTAGGCCCAATAACAAAAATTGTTCAAAATAAGCCCAAAAAGCACAGGTTGACTCAAAATTTGATTTTAAACAACTTTTTCCAAAGGCCCGAAAGCTGAAAATGTGAAATAAGCTAGCTTATACCAAGCAGCTTATTCTTAATGGGCTTTTTGGCCCATTAAGCTATAAGCCAATGCCATACGCTAAAATTTGACACACAAGCTTCTTTTGACCTAAATAAGACTTTTGCAAAAATAAAATTGAAATAAGCCCAAGGAATAAGCCTGAAAATGCAATAAGCAATCTATAGAAAACGACAAAATAGTCGTTTTTGAGTTCTAGGCCACCCCAAGTGCTGATTCAAGTTCCAAAAGATTTTAAATGACTTAATTAAGAAAAATCAACAAAGAGTTTTCAAATAAGCTGACTCAATAAGCTGGAAAAAGCAGATAAGCACTTATGTAAAAGTCAAAGAAGTTGGTTTTCTAGTAAAAAGTCAAAGTCAAAGTCCAATAAGCTCCAGTCTACTTAAATGGGTCAAATAAGGAAGACCTATCACAAAAAATAAGTTGTTGCAAGTCTGGATAAGCTAGAATAGCTTATTGATAAGCTGATGACAAATTAACACTAGCAGGGGCTAGTTTTGAGTGTTGAGTAGTGGAAACTTTTTCCACTGCTTGACTTGTTTGACTTTTTGTCTTTAGTGACTTTTTTGGAGATTCAGATTATAGAAAGGCACCCAAATGATCTTTGGATCAAAAGGAGTCAATAACAATCAAAATAACACAATCACTAACACCCAATTGATACAGTTTAATCAATCAATCACCAGACATGATACAGACATGAACAATAAGCAGATAAGCACTTATGAGCAGTTTTAGCACAAATCAGCCAGCCAAATTCAACCAAATGCCTATAAAAGCTATTATAAACTCCAATAAGCAAGTCTAAACAGGTTTCATGCAATGGTTTAAAGAATTAAGCAATATTCAAGCCAATGAAAGTTACTGATGAACACTAACACATGCAGATTTCTACTTTGCTGATGTATTTGACACTTAAGCCAGATTAAACACCTCAAATCTTTCAAACAGGTTATAATGACTATGTTTAAACCACCTTTATCCCTAAGCATGCATACACACTAAGTGTTCCCAAAATCCTAGGTCAAAACAGGCAATATCAAAGTCTATTTTCAATTATTACCAAAGCTTCCTCAACCGTTTTACACAAAAAATTACCACCCGTGGCGGCATTCAAATAATCCCTTTCATGATCGTTAAGTCCATTGTAAAACGTGTCAATTTGATGCAAGTCGGAAAAACCGTGATGAGGACATTCATGTAACATTTCCTTAAACCTATTCCAAGCTGTTGAAAAACTTTCATTAAACTCTTGTGAAAACTTTGAAATCTCGTTTTTCAAGTGCGTAGTCTTAGAGGGCGGAAAAAATTGGTTCACAAACTTAGACACGAGATCCTTCCACGTCAATATGGAATTGGGTGGCTCTTTCTCTAACCAAATTTTAGCGGGCCCCGCTAAGGAATACGGAAAAAGCATCATCTTAATCGAGTCATTCGAGACATCCTTAAACTTGCAAGTGGCGGTAAGACGATTGAATTGGCGGATATGGTTGTGTGGATTGTCCTTTTCATCACCACGGAATTTGTTGTTTTGGATCATCGACAACAAACCCGTTTTCACCTCAAAATTCTCCACAAGGATAGCGGGAATCACAATAGCCTCTCCATAACCCTCGGTGGGTGCTTGAAGTAACACCATCATAGTTCGATTCGCCATGGTTGGTGCTTCTCTTATAATGGGTTCGTCAATAGGAGACTCCTCACTAGAATTGTTTGGAGTGGGAGTTTTGTTCTTTCGTTTACGTGCACGTCTTGCTTGATTACGAGTTAGCATAAACGTTACGTACAACGAGGGGACGAGCAAAGAAGATTCTTTTTGGTGTTTTGTATTTTTTCAATTTTTGTGTGGTTTTTGATTGTATTAACCTTTTTGGATTTTGGTGAATGTATTAAGTAGACACAAATCTACAAATCTCCTCCTTAATCAAATCTCTCGATTAAAGAAGCCTCAAGGAATGAAAACGATCACGTGAAGTGAACGCCTTCGATGACTTTAGAACGTTGGTGGAACACCAAAACATTCAAGAGGGTTTAATCAATGGAAACCAAGAAAATATATATGATACTTAGTAATACTTTGGGCGGCAAAACCCTCGATTAGCTCTCAAAATCAAATACTCACAAGCAAGCGGGGAAACGAGGCGGCGCGTTGCACTTAAGAGCCTTTTTCCTTAGGATATATTTTATAATATCCGCCTTATACCCACCTTATAGTTTGTATTTTTCAAGATTAAGCTTCACGAAAGTATTTATCTATTTTTGCCT
This sequence comes from Glebionis coronaria, assembly GCA_025667525.1. Classification (NCBI taxonomy): domain Eukaryota; kingdom Viridiplantae; phylum Streptophyta; class Magnoliopsida; order Asterales; family Asteraceae; genus Glebionis; species Glebionis coronaria. The sequence continues at coordinate 342,466,055 of CM046881.1, read as the reverse complement.
TTTTCTTTGGTTTGAGATTCGAATACAATGATTGGGTAATGACCTCCCAAGTCAAGGTTGTGATTTCTCACGTATTTGGAGTACTTGTGAATTTATTGTTCTACGTATACACTATAGTAATAGTATTCACACAAAAACCGAAAACCGATAATACGTATTAGTAGAGTGCTACTAATACAAATACTAATTATGGTTAGTATATAAAAACAACAATGCCAAATCAAAACACAATACGCTTCCCCGGCAGCGGCGCCAAAATGATGTAGTGATTTTACTACTCTTTAGGAAAAGAGAGCAAAAGTGGCAAGTATTAAGTGTCGGTTTAGGAAAACCAAGCACTAATGACCAATTAAGTTCAAGTTCGTTTCCCAAGGAGGCTTAGTGTGTGTGTAATGAATTGATTATCTTTGTGATTATATTTTTGAGAAAGAAAAATAGAAATGAGATTAGAAGAGAATGACGGTTACGAAGACGGATTAAACTAAGTCGAAAAAGGTGTACACGTAAAACTGTAAAAAGAGCCAAAATTAAAATTTTACCCTAAAAATTCCTAAAAATTACCAAAAATCCACAATAATGTTCTAAGAGTTTACAAAAAATCCAAAATTGCCAAAACCTTTTAATTAATTAGATAATGACTTTTTAATGCTAATTAAAGCCCTAAAAATCAAAATTATTTATAAAAAAGCCCTAAACAAGATTTTAAAGTGTGTAAACCTCAAAAATACTCTAATTAAGCTAAAAACTATTTTTTAAAATTTTAAAACCTATAAAAACTATTTTTAAACAATTAAAAACTACTAAAATCAATTAAAACTTAAATTAATTCTAGAAAATAATTAAAAGACTCAAAAAATATTTAGAAAGTTGCGAAATTCCTAATTAAGTGTTTAGAACCTAGAAAAAATATAAAAACTTGGAAAATCAGAATTTTAATTTTTAATAATAAATTAATATTAAAATAATATTAAAAATCCAAAATTCATAAAAAATTCTAAAAACTTGCAAACTAGCTTTATTTAACCTAAATAACTTAGAAATGAAAGTAAAATTACCTAAATACCCCTATTGGGCCAAGAAAATGGGCTAAACCCAAAACAGTCCCTTATTGGGCCAAAATTAGGCCCAATAACAAAAATTGTTCAAAATAAGCCCAAAAAGCACAGGTTGACTCAAAATTTGATTTTAAACAACTTTTTCCAAAGGCCCGAACGCTGAAAATGTGAAATAAGCTAGCTTATACCAAGCAGCTTATTCTTAACGGGCTTTTTGGCCCATTAAGCTATAAGCCAATGCCATAAGCTAAAATTTGACACACAAGCTTCTTTTGACCTAAATAAGACTTTTGCAAAAATAAAATTGAAATAAGCCCAAGGAATAAGCCTGAAAATGCAATAAGCAATCTATAGAAAACGACAAAATAGTCGTTTTTGAGTTCTAGGCCACCCCAAGTGCTGATTCAAGTTCCAAAAGATTTTAAATGACTTAATTAAGAAAAATCAACAAAGAGTTTTCAAATAAGCTGACTCAATAAGCTGGAAAAAGCAGATAAGCACTTATGTAAAAGTCAAAGAAGTTGGTTTTCTAGTAAAAAGTCAAAGTCAAAGTCCAATAAGCTCCAGTCTACTTAAATGGGTCAAATAAGGAAGACCTATCACAAAAAATAAGTTGTTGCAAGTCTGGATAAGCTAGAATAGCTTATTGATAAGCTGATGACAAATTAACACTAGCAGGGGCTAGTTTTGAGTGTTGAGTAGTGGAAACTTTTTCCACTGCTTGACTTGTTTGACTTTTTGTCTTTAGTGACTTTTTTGGAGATTCAGATTATAGAAAGGCACCCAAATGATCTTTGGATCAAAAGGAGTCAATAACAATCAAAATAACACAATCACTAACACCCAATTGATACAGTTTAATCAATCAATCACCAGACATGATACATACATGAACAATAAGCAGTTAAGCACTTATGAGCAGTTTTAGCACAAATCAGCCAGCCAAATTCAACCAAATGCCTATAAAAGCTATTATAAACTCCAATAAGCAAGTCTAAACAGGTTTCATGCAATGGTTTAAAGAATTAAGCAATATTCAAGCCAATGAAAGTTACTGATGAACACTAACACATGCAGATTTCTACTTTGCTGATGTATTTGACACTTAAGCCAGATTAAACACCTCAAATCTTTCAAACAGGTTATAATGACTATGTTTAAACCACCTTTATCCCTAAGCATGCATACATAGTAAGTGTTCCCAAAATCCTAGGTCAAAACAGGGAATATCAAAGTCTATTTTCAATTATCACCAAAGCTTCCTCAACCGTTTTACACAAAAAATTACCACCCGTGGCGGCATTCAAATAATCCCTTTCATGATCGTTAAGTCCATTGTAAAACGTGTCAATTTGATGCAAGTCGGAAAAACCGTGATGAGGACATTCATGTAACATTTCCTTAAACCTATTCCAAGCCGTTGAAAAACTTTCATTAAACTCTTGTGAAAACTTTGAAATCTCGTTTTTCAAGTGCGTAGTCTTAGAGGGCGGAAAAAATTGGTTCACAAACTTAGACACGAGATCCTTCCACGTCAATATGGAATTGGGTGGCTCTTTCTCTAACCAAATTTTAGCGGGCCCCGCTAAGGAATACGGAAAAAGCATCATCTTAATCGAGTCATTCGAGACATCCTTAAACTTGCAAGTGGCGGTAAGACGATTGAATTGGCGGATATGGTTGTGTGGATTATCCTTTTCATCACCACGGAATTTGTTGTTTTGGATCATCGACAACAAACCCGTTTTCACCTCAAAATTCTCCACAAGGATAGCGGGAATCACAATAGCCTCTCCATAACCCTCGGTGGGTGCTTGAAGTAACACCATCATAGTTCGATTCGCCATGGTTGGTGCTTCTCTTATAATGGGTTCGTCAATAGGAGACTCCTCACTAGAATTGTTTGGAGTGGGAGTTTTGTTCTTTCGTTTACGTGCACGTCTTGCTTGATTACGAGTTAGCATAAACGTTACGTACAACGAGGGGACGAGCAAAGAAGATTCTTTTTGGTGTTTTGTATTTTTTCAATTTTTTTGTGGTTTTTGATTGTATTAACCTTTTTGGATTTTGGTGAATGTATTAAGTAGAGACAAATCTACAAATATCCTCCTTAATCAAATCTCTCGATTAAAGAAGCCTCAAGGAATGAAAACGATCACGTGAAGTGAACGCCTTCGATGACTTTAGAACGTTGGTGGAACACCAAAACATTCAAGAGGGTTTAATCAATGGAAACCAAGAAAATATATATGATACTTAGTAATACTTTGGGCGGCAAAACCCTCGATTAGCTCTCAAAATCAAATACTCACAAGCAAGCGGGGAAACGAGGCGGCGCGAAGCACTTAAGAGCCTTTTTCCTTAGGATATATTTTATAATATCCGCCTTATACCCACCTTATAGTTTGTATTTTTCAAGATTAAGCTTCACGAAAGTATTTATCTATTTTTGCCTTTTTCTTTGGTTTGAGATTCGAATACAATGATTGGGTAATGACCTCCCAAGTCAAGGTTGTGATTTCTCACGTATTTGGAGTACCTGTGAATTTATTGTTCTACGTATACACTATAGTAATAGTATTCACACAAAAACCGAAAACCGATAATACGTATTAGTAGAGTGCTACTAATACAAATACTAATTATGGTTAGTATATAAAAACAACAATGCCAAATCAAAACACAACACGCCTCCCCGGCAGCGGCGCCAAAATGATGTAGTGATTTTACTACTTTTTAGGAAAAGAGAGCAAAAGTGGCAAGTATTAAGTGTCGGTTTAGAAAAACCAAGCACTAATGACCAATTAAGTTCAAGTTCGTTTCCCAAGGAGGCTTAGTGTGTGTGTAATGAATTGATTATCTATGTGATTATATTTTTGAGAAAGAAAAATAGAAATGAGATTAGAAGAGAATGACGGTTACGAAGACGGATTAAACTAAGTCGAAAAAGGTGTACACGTAAAACTGTAAAAAGAGCCAAAATTAAAATTTTACCCTAAAAATTCCTAAAAATTACCAAAAATCCACAATAATGTTCTAAGAGTTTACAAAAAAATCCAAACTTGCCAAAACCTTTTAATTAATTAGATAATGACTTTTTAATGCTAATTAAAGCCCTAAAAATCAAAATTATTTATTAAAAAGCCCTAAACAAGATTTTAAAGTGTGTAAACCTCAAAAATACTCTAATTAAGCTAAAAACTATTTTTTAAAATTTTAAAACCTATAAAAACTATTTTTAAACAATTAAAACTACTAAAATCAATTAAAACTTAAATTAATTCTAGAAAATAATTAAAAGACTCAAAAAATATTTAGAAAGTTGAAAAATTCCTAATTAAGTGTTTAAAACCTAGAAAAAATATAAAAACTTGGAAAATCAGAATTTTAATTTTTAATAATAAATTAATATTAAAATAATATTAAAAATCCAAAATTCATAAAAATTCTAAAAACTTGCAAACTAGCTTTATTTAACCTAAATAACTTAGAAGTGAAAGTAAAATTACCTAAATACCCCTATTGGGCCAAGAAAATAGGCTAAACCCAAAACAGTCCCTTATTGGCCCAAAATTAGGCCCAATAACAAAATTTGTTCAAAATAAGCCCAAAAAGCACAGGTTGACTCAAAATTTGATTTTAAACAACTTTTTCCAAAGGCCCGAAAGCTGAAAATGTGAAATAAGCTAGCTTATACCAAGCAGCTTATTCTTAATGGGCTTTTTGGCCCATTAAGCTATAAGCCAATGCCATAAGCTAAAATTTGACACACAAGCTTCTTTTGACCTAAATAAGACTTTTGCAAAAATAAAATTGAAATAAGCCCAAGGAATAAGCCTGAAAATGCAATAAGCAATCTACAGAAAACGACAAAATAGTCGTTTTTGAGTTCTAGGCCACCCCAAGTGCTGATTCAAGTTCCAAAAGATTTTAAATGACTTAATTAAGAAAAATCAACAAAGAGTTTTCAAATAAGCTGACTCAATAAGCTGGAAAAAGCAGATAAGCACTTATGTAAAGGTCAAAGAAGTTGGTTTTCTAGTAAAAAGTCAAAGTCAAAGTCCAATAAGCTCCAGTCTACTTAAATGGGTCAAATAAGGAAGACCTATCACAAAAAATAAGTTGTTGCAAGTCTGGATAAGCTAGAATAGCTTATTGATAAGCTGATGACAAATTAACACTAGCAGGGGCTAGTTTTGAGTGTTGAGTAGTGGAAACTTTTTCCACTGCTTGACTTGTTTGACTTTTTGTCTTTAGTGACTTTTTTGGAGATTCAGATTATACAAAGGCACCCAAATGATCTTTGGATCAAAAGGAGTCAATAACAATCAAAATAACACAATCACTAACACCCAATTGATACAGTTTAATCAATCAATCACCAGACATGATACAGACATGAACAATAAGTAGTTAAGCACTTATGAGCAGTTTTAGCACAAATCAGCCAGCCAAATTCAACCAAATGCCTACAAAAGCTATTATAAACTCCAATAAGCAAGTCTAAACAGGTTTCATGCAATGGTTTAAAGAATTAAGCAAGATTCAAGCCAATGAAAGTTACTGATGAACACTAACACATGCAGATTTCTACTTTGCTGATGTATTTGACACTTAAGCCAGATTCAACACCTCAAATCTTTCAAACAGGTTATAATGACTATGTTTAAACCACCTTTATCCCTAAGCATGCATACACACTAAGTGTTCCCAAAATCCTAGGTCAAAACATGCAATATCAAAGTCTATATAGTAGATTGTTTGATTCAAGGTTTCAAACGCAAAAACTTGCAGTAAAACACTCTCAACCAAGCAAATATCAGATACCAAGCATAAACAACACAATCCAACAACATAATATCAAGTTGCAAGCACAAACAGATAGACCCAAACACCCCTTTATCTTTTCCAAATCAAATTTTTCAAAGTAAAAGTGAGATTCAAGACTACCCAAGCATCAATTAACACTAAAAAAGGTATGATTAACAGATTCAAGCAAGGTCAAGCCACAAAATTCACAAGATAACAAGTCACATACAAATATCACCAAAAATCATGAATTTAAGCAGATTTTAGGATTGAGTATGCAAACCTCATGGATGTACATACACACCCACGAATTTTGAGCTTATGTGCTAGCAATAACAGGCACAAGCTTCCACAACAAGCCTGCTAAGATTGAACAAGGTTAAAGCATAAGAGCATAAAAATCTGAAACTTCAAAAATCTTGATTGATGCAACCTTGTTACCCCACACTTGATTATCCCCAAGTTATAAGCCTCACAACACCTTAACTAACTCAGTTAGGATGCTATGATTAGCCCTATAACCCAAGAATTCCAAGATTGGAACAAGTACTTAGCAAAATATCAAGAATGAGGAAAATTGCAAACTTTTGCAACCTCCAAGTGAAAACAGGTTTTAAACTTCTAAACTAACAATCATATAACAATAATAAGCAGTAATTAAGATTGGCCAATGACTTTTCTTCAATGATTCAAACACAATTTCATTAAACTGAAATGGGATTTACAGAAACTTGAACAAGGAAAAATAAAAAGCAAACGTCTCATTGAGACCTAAGGGCTTTATATATAGCCTTACAAGTGACTAAGGAAGCTGAAAAATAACCTAAACCCTAGTTGTGAAGTCCCAGAAATGCCCTTGAGTTTTTGTCTTCTTGGAAGAATCATGTGACTGAATTTGTCATGTAGTTGAGGTGTGAGTTGTTCGAATAGCATCAAGGGCTCATAATGAGCTTAGGATGTAAGCAGGATTGTGAGGCGTTGGATGGCTGGTTCAATCTTGTCTTCTTCCTCAAACGTGTAGCAGGGCATGTCCCATGTGGCATGTGGGGTTAAGTGGCATGTGTTTTTAAGGTTGGGATATGATTAAGGCATGCTTAATAATTAATCTAGAGGTTTATGAGGTCTAATTACAAGTAAATTAAGAAAACCCAATTTGTGTTCTTGGTGAATAGTTGGGCGTTTAATCTGTGTTTGGGTTTAAAAAGATGTTTAACGCCAGATTATTAAACTAATAAAGATTAGTATAAATCTGTTATGGGTGGGAAGTGATGTGGCCAAATGAAGAGAGCTGATTGGTGGGATGGAGTAAGTGGGACACATGTCACCATTTGGTAGGTTAAGGTAAGTTTTATGTGTGGCCATGTTAAGTCCCTCACCTTCTTTTCTCTTTTCACTTGCAATTAAAACAACCAAATCCGGATTTCCTTTGTTAATAAACTTTCACTTTTCACACTTTTGCCCCAAATACTTTTCCAAAGTATTTTCAGGGGTATTTCTTGCCATTTTTGAATTCTTCAAGGGCTGATTTGACATTTTGATGATGAATAATGGCTTGACTTGTATGTTGAGCATTTTGGAGGACTGAAATTGGCAAGTCATGTTTGATGAGGGACCAGTTTTGCCAAATGTTGAAAGTTGAGGGTCCCTTTTGTAATTTTGGATTTTTCAAAGGACCAAACTTGTAATTTCTTGTACTTTGAAGGATTTCATGATATATTTGACTTTGTGGAGGATATTGGTTGACAATTTAGCTTTGTTGAGGGGCTAAACTTGCCAAATCTTCAAAGTGGAGGGCCCTTTTTGTAATTTTGACAAACTTTAGGGACCAAACTTGTAATTATGAGGATACAAGGGTATAAAGTGTCAATTCTTCCATATTGGAGGACCCTTCTTCATAATTCTTCAAATCTTCAAGGGTAAATCTTGGGAAAGTCTTCATTAGGGCTTGGTTCATTGTGCAGCTTCGTTTCCCGTGTTCGTTTTTGCATGATTCTTGTGATCTTTTGTCATTTTTTCAATATCCGTACCTAAAATACACAAGTAACAAACGCAAGCATATATATGGGTATTTTGATGATATTTAATGCATTTTAATCCCTATTTGGAAGATGAGACTATGTATAAAAGCATCTCATCAGACCCAAGGTCAATCTTCGAGTATACGCTCGATCCTTGCAACTGATCAAACAGATCATCGATCCTAGGTAACGGGTAACGGTTCTTGATGGTAAGTTTGTTCAACTCACGATAGTCGATACACATCCGAAAAATCCCATCCTTCTTCTTCACAAATAAGACTGGAGCTCCCCAGGGTGAAGAACTCGGTCTTATGAATCCTTTATCAGTCAACTCTTGTAGTTGCGTCGCTAGTTCTTGCAATTCTGACGGTGCTAAACGGTAAGGCGCTCGAGCAACAGGTGCAGCTCCCGGTATTAAATCGATCTGGAATTCAACTTGTCTAGCCGGCGGTAATCCAGGCAAATCTTCAGGAAAGACTTCCGGAAAATCACGTAAGATAGGAACATCTTCCAACCGTTTTTCTTCCATCTGCTTTTCAGTAACACAGGCTAAAAATACGTGGCAACCTTTCGATAACAACTTCTAAGCCTTGACACGCGAGATAATGTTCAGTCGTGACATCCCCTTTCCGTTACTTATATCCCCTCGTACCTCCAAAACTTCATCACCAAATGGTAAACGAACGATCTTCTCGTCGCATACAATCGTAGCACGATATCTCGACAACCAATCCATTCCGACAATCACGTCAAAACTCCCTAACTCAACAGGCATAAGGTCTATTACGAAAGGATGACCTAGAAGATTTAAAGTGCATCCACGAAGTATAGTTTCGGCTTCTATCAACTTCCCATTAGCTAACTCAATAGTGTACTTAGTGTCTAAGGGCGAAGGGGCCACATCAGGTAAAACACTAAAAGCAGTCGACACAAAACTCCTATCGGCTCCAGTATCAAATAAAATAGAAGCATAACGACCATTGAGAAGAAACGTACCCATCACGACGTCGTGGTTTTGTTGCGCTTCTTCTCCTCCTATCACATAGACCCTTCCACGAGCTTCCCTAGCTTTAGCAATCTTTCTTTGGTCCTTGTTCTTTTTCTTTGGGCACTCATTGCTGTAGTGTCCCTTCTGCTGACATTCAAAGCAAGTGACGTTGGCTTTCGTGTTGGGTGGTGACTTACAATCCCTAGCAATGTGTCATGTTTTCTTGCAGTTGTGACATTGTACATTGCATTGTTCATTATGGTGACGCTTGCATCGATTGCACAAAGGTAACGTCCCATTGTATACTCCCTTTTCCCCAGTACCAGCAGTGTACGCTTTCACGGTGTCTTGCCTCTTATTAGGATAGTTCCCATGGTTGTTCCTTTGGTTATTACTCCATTTTCTCTTGTTGTCCGCGGCATTCCCAGCATTTGCTTGAACAACTTGGTCCATCAGACTGTGAGCCATCCTTATAGCATCACTAACTTTTGTCGGTCTAGACGATGTGACATTCCCTTGAACTCTACCCGGTAAACCCCAAATATAGCGCTCAACCTTCTTTTATTCATCCGGAACCATTCCAGGACATAGCAAACACAATTCTTGGAACCTCCTTGTGTACGTCCCAATGTCATTGTTCTTCACAGTCAGGTTCCACAATTCGATTTCCATTTTTTGAATCTCATTACGAGGACAGTACTCCTTAGTCAACAACTTATTAAGTTCCTCCCAACTCACTTCATACGCCTCCTCGGCTCCAGCCGTCTGCACATGGGTGTTCCACCATGTCAACGCTCCAGCAGCTAAAGTACAAGTAGAGTAAGTCACTTGGTTTTCAACAGCACATCCACTGACACGGAACACAGCTTCCATCTTTTCAACCCAACGAGCTAATCCGACAGCTCCTTCAGTACCATTAAAATTCAAAGGGTCACAGCTCCTAAAGTCCTTGTAAGTACACGGCTTAGGCAGTCGATTGTCAACATTGTTCGGTGGTGCTTCGTTCACGTTGTTGTTAGCTTGAACGTTTGCCAGTGCAGCAGTCACTCGTTGCGTAATCAGTGCTTCCAATTGTGTGTCAGTCATTCTGTTACATGTGTTCACCATTGTTTCTCTGCGTTAAGACAACAATGCAAATAAGGTTCAAGCACGAATATACACGTTATATATTTCTTATGCTAAAATAGAATGCAGAATTTAACAGTACAACAACATAAAAAGGATAGTCACTGGTCAAGGTCATAAAGTTAAATTCCCATTCATAATCAAAATATCGAATACATAGTCATAAAATAAGAGTATGATTACATCTAGTCTACTCCAACTAACCGAGTACTACTCTAGTTTAGTGGATACAATACCCAAAAGATAAAGATGTCAATCTACTCTAGAATTAAGCACAATAATGATGAATCTCTAAGTGCGACGACGACGATCACACTCAGCACATCTCGGTGAATCACTCCTCGGGTCTCCATCTGCAGCTCGGTCTCCTCCACGAACTGACTCCAACTCACGCCTCAACCTAGCAACCTCCTCAAGTGTGGTATCCAACAAGTCACGGGTATCCTCGTTATCCTCTAACAATCCAAAAAACGCTGACATGGAACAGTAGGCTTCTTCCTTATGTTGGACGTCTTCCTAATCTCACTCCTCCTACTAGGCTCAACGCCCTCAGGTACAACAGTCAAAGCATCAACCCTACTATCATCATTAGCCTCAGCATCCTCGCTATCACTACTAGCCACAACCATCCTAACGTCATTATCACTCTCGATCTCATCATCCATGTCCTCATCATCCTCACGATCTACCTCATATCCATCCATATCATCATCACCCTCATGATCTACCTCAACACCATCCATATCATCCTCATGACCTACCTCATGTCCATCCATACCCTCATCACCCTCGTGATCTACCTCAATACCATCCACGTCATCCTCATCTTCCTCATCGTCCTCACTACCACTAACCCACTCGATCAAAGTACGATGCACAACCGGTGGCATCCCATCAACAACCTCGGAAGTATCAGACAACACATCAGGCTCACCCTCATCATCCTCCTCCGGATCCTCGTCAGGGTCATACTCCGCACCTTCCTCCTCAGGATCAGCCTCCTCTGGGTCATTCTCCGGCTCATCATGATCTGGTATCATCTCAATCTTGTCTTCCCACTCTTCGTCAGCAGAGTCGGGCTGGTAAGTAACAGTAGATGACGACATAACCTGCAACAACCAAAATGCGTATTAAAGCAGTTGTAGGGTATGCATGAAATAATCATGTATAGAAATTAAAGTATGCAAATCAGCGAAATGCATATGTATATAATATATATTACGTATTACATAATATATATTACATATTACTTATAGTGTTATCTTACGTAATACATTACGTAGTACATATATGTATACAGAGTAACAAGTAGCCACATCGGTTATAGTCTAGGCATAAGATGCAAACCTAGTTCTCTATAACCAAGGCTCTGATTACCAATTCTGTAACACCCCAAAATGTGATATGCGGAAGCGGTGAAGCTCAGGGGCTGTTACATCATTGTATCATAGTTCAAGGTACAAGAGAACGAATCTAAATGAGACGTTTTATAAAATTACCTCGTTGAATTTAAATTAAAAAGCATCACAGTACAAAAGGTCTCAGTTTCAAAAGATAGTGCAGCGGAATGTAAAAGTTTTAAACATCAACGGGATAATAGTTCAAAAGCAGAAGTAAATAAATGTCCGAAGATAGCCAAGAAATGCATGCGGACTCCAAGTACTTCACACAGCATGTACAACGCATCATCAATTACCTGAGATAAATGCTAAATTGGGTCAACATAAAGTTGGTGAGAATATAGGTTTCAAGTAAAAGTTCATAGTAATTCAATTTCAGATTTTAATTTCATGTACACGTGCAACTATAGGAGATATAGTGCCAAGTGTAGGATAAATAGTGTTCACAAAGCGTTCACAGAAATCAAGTTTTACTTGCGTCCAGAAGCAAGCATCAAAGCATTTATCACATCCCAAAACATTAAACATAGAAAGCAGTTTAATAGGGATCTATAAACTCACCTCAAGCAACGATTCAAACCGCACAAGTAAGATCAAATAGTAGCGAGCAACTCTAGCAACAACTTAAATATAATACTATAGTTTAGGCGCTAGCAAATAAGTCACAATAGTTCATCACGTACGTTACTCATCAATCATATATATATCTTGTTGTTAAAATCGTGACTTGTAAATGTTATATCGTTATAAACATTATAGTATATATATACTTAGGCAAAAATATTTATTTTTTACTCGACGAAATTTCGACAGCCTTTCGGCGTAAATTTTATTTTACCAAAATTTATCTTAATAAATTTTCCAACACGATTTCTAACGAAAATTTGACAGCCTTTCGGCGTCACATAAAAATTTGCCATTTTTAGTAAGTACTCAAATCTCGTCCTAAAACCCCTATTTTCAACAAGTTCTCAATCGCCAATATTTCAACAAGTCATTTTCCGCAATAGTATCAATTTCCACTTCTAACGTTCAAACTTTTAACGGTACATCAAGTATTCACATTTCGTGCTAATAACCTTTTACAAAACAAGTCCAACATTCATATACAACTTTTGGTAACCATTTCGACACTTAAAACAACTCCGTTTGACTCGAAAACGTCGTTTCGACCACTTTAAAAATCTAGACAGCAAACACTTATAGTGTTTTTCACAAAAATAAGTTTTCTGACAACGAAATTTAAACGACCATATCTTACTCATTTTAGCTCCGTTTTTAGCCCATAATATATCGAAACGAAGGTATTAACTTATATTTCATAATATCGTAGTAAACTAGTGTCAAAACAATTTTTACGACCCTCTACGCCTCTTATAAAAATCGGACAGATTGTATGTTTTTTGTAAAAACTCATTTTCGACAATTTTCAAACGTAACCACTAGTAGTAACACTACTAGTTCCCTCCAATTATTCATAAACACCAGCAAAATCAAAGATTTTTCTTCAAGTTCACAAATCTAAAATATACATACTTATATTTTTCACAAGTCTTTCAATTAAACCATTTTCATGTATGGATCTAATAGATCCACACATAATTTCCATAGATCTTAAAATATTTCATGACCAAAAATAGTTTTTATCATTTTATTTCAAGAAAATACTTGATAAGTAACATGCATGCATAGATCTACGAAGATTATGCATGAAAAATGAAAAGATGAAAAAGGTTTAAGAAGTAACCTTGAGTAACGATTCTACGTAATCACAACGACCCGATCTACGCTCTAACCCACTAATAATCAACAAGAAATCTACTCTACAACTTAAACCCAAAAACTACTCAAATCAACAAACCAAGAATAACCATTCTTCTTTATGCTTGTACAAACTCTAGGGTGTATTTGTTTTGTGTTAATTCTTGTTAAAATGAAGCTTTAAGAAATCAACAATGATGGAAAATGTATGTGTATTTGTGCCCTGTGTTTTGAGAGAGAAAGAGAGGTATGTGTGTTTTTTTTGAAGTGAAATGAAGAGTGAATAAGTGAATTATTTGAGGTGGTTTTGGTTAATAAGTTAAGGAGTGTAAGATGTGTAAGTCTAAGCTTAATATGGTAAAGAGTGAAGTGTTGGTGCATCATGCACATGGTGTTGGTTTTGGCCGGTTATGGGGGTCCCATATGGGGGTAAATTATTCAAAAATTTTACTATGGTAACTAGTTAAAAGGTTTAAGGTAAAAAGGTTAGTTAGTTTTAGGTAAATATCAAAAAGTATATAGTTAAGTTTAAAATTACGTAAAACTTAAAAATTTGACGAAATATATTAAATTTACGATTTTTCGACGAAAACTGACATTTTATAATTGGTAAAGTATTTTATGCATGCTAACGACGGTTAAACGTAAAAACGACGTAAAATACGAAAACGCGATACTTTAATTAAACATTCACAGTAAATACGATTTATTACTATAAATAGCAAAAATACAAAAATACAGGCATATATAAACATACACAGAAATATTTAAATACGCTGCTCAAGAAAATACGATCACGCTGTTAAAAACTAAACAGTTAAGCACATAATTCACAGATAACGAATAATCTCATGGATTATCGTCAATTCATTGACCGTCTCTGCACTTTGGTCAGGTTCACAGAAAATGTTCAGAATAATGACTAAGCACAGTGTCAGGTCATTACTCGTCATCAAGCATTTTTTCAGAAAACGCGGGATAACTTCCCGGTTCCAACACAGTTAAATCACATCGTTGACTAAATAAAAATTCAAAGGGTAAAATAGTCATTTTACAAAGTAGGGAAAATTACCAGGTGTTACACCATTTAATTCGGGGTCGAGTCAGGCTCGTGACTCGGTTAAAAAAAACAAGCGCTTCTCGGGAGGCAACCCGATGATCTATTATTTTATCTATTTTCTACAATAAGTGTAGGGGGAGCCTAGTAGTTTGTTTGTGTGTTGTTGTGCAGGGATTTGTGCTTTCATGATCCACTTTTGGTGCTTTTGACGCGACCCGTGATCCCGTGTTCCCGTGTACCCGGTTCCTTCGATAAGTTTTTGCTATTGTGATTCAATCTTGTATATAAATAAAACGAATAAATGTAATCACTTTAGTTGTCCCTTCCTTAGCTCGATTTTAAACAACGTACTCAATGTCCTAAGTGTAGGGGAGTTTATTCTCCCACATGCTTAAACATTGAGGACAATGTTTATATTAAGTGTAAGGGGGATTTCTATCGAAATTTTAGTGGGCTTTTCCATTAATTTGACCTCATTTAAACCGGAAAATTTAAAAAATTTTCAACGTTTTTCAAATTTTTGATCTATTTTGGCCTAGTAGTATTTCAATTTATTTTCTTTCCTTTTGTCATCGCATCCTATTTTAATTTTCCATTTCAAGAATAAAGTTAAAAATAAAAAAATGAATAAAATGGTTTTAACAAGTTTAGATATCTTTGATATATTAGGCCCGTCGTGAATATTTTGACTCAACTCGAGTTTACTTATCAAAGTTTACTCTAGCTAGTATCCTTAACCATATGGACCTTAATTGGTTTATTAGGCTAAGCATCCACGAGTCTTATTCCTTGAGATTTTAAATTATGGAGAACGAGAGATGATAGAGTTGATAATAAGTTTAAGGGTTAATTCTTACTTATATGAGTTTTTGTGGCTCTTTCTTCCCGCTTGTATATTTAATTGCTTATTAAATGAGGATTTTTGCGGTGTAGATTCGATATCTTAACTCTTAGCCAAATCTTTATTCTCCTTTTAATTAAAGCATGAACACATTGAGGGTGTCAGCGTTGTGGAATACCGACTAAGGTGGCTCATAACCACTAAGTAGGAGGTATTCAGACCATGGGACCCTATCATTCCACATTATTGATCTTGGGGAGACTACTTCTAGAGGCAAAAGGGACCCTATCATTCCTTGTATTGCTCGTAGGCTGTGGCCTTCTGCTCTTAGTGTAGTTGTTTATTCCTGTAGAAGAAGACACGCATCTATTAGAATTAGCACTTTTTAGATCAATAACTTGTGGTTGAGTTATAGTGATCGGTTTTGTCCTAACGCTTGCTTTACGTTGTTTGCTAGGCACAGAGGGAGAACTAACACGAAACATTCCTGGGGCAATCACAGCAGTTTTCGTTCCAGCAACCTTGGGAAAAGGTGTCACAGCAATACGAGTGGGTCCCGAGGATGCTGGTTTCTGGATCATCGTATCCACAATCGAGCTAGGTTCAGAAGTCTTATCTTTTAACAAGGCCTTTAACTTATAGTTCTCACAGATTTTATCAATAAGTTTCTGATAGACAGACTTACTTTGTTCAACAGCCCGCTTATATGAAACAACAACAGATTCTAAATCTACAATCTTAGCCTTAAGCTTCTGAACATTACCACCACTAGCACTCTCTAACCCTGACGAGGCCAAATTCGTTTCCGAAACCCCTCCTAACTGAGCCTGCAACCGTGCGATAGTTTGTTGCATTTCATTGTGAGTTTTTTCATACGAAATCTTGTCATATTTGCATTCATCACATTTTTTGACAAATTTATTCCAAAGATCGGTGAATTCTTTATCCTTTTTAATGACATAAGATTCCATTTTCTCTTTCATAAGATCAAGCTCAGTTTGGAGGTTTTCATTATGCGACATAGAGGTACCTAACTCAACAGGGCTACTATCAATACAATCACAAGCTTTAGAGAGGCGTTCAAGATCGTTTTCCAAAACTTTGATTTTATCAAGAGATTCATCAGCTTCCTTCGTCAATGATTTAAAGTCTTCAACAAAGTTGGCTAATTCTTTTAGAAAAGCGTTTTCCAAATTTCCTAACCGAGCATCAACTTGATTAATAATCGGATTAATATCGTTTTGAAGAATTTTCTGAACCTCAATCTGAACAGGTGATGTAAAATTACCTCCAGTTATTTTTGAATTAACAACACGTTTAAGGATGACAAAGTTATCTTTAAGCTCGTTTAGAAATCGGCGAGTGATACTCGGTTTAGGAGGGTCATCAGACAATTCCTCACTTGGTAGCAAAAGCATTTCAGTATTCGTTTTAGACCGAACAAAAACAGTTGGCGGGTTAACTTTCGGATAATAAACGGGTATCACTTCTTTATCAAGCTTTTGCATTCTTAAACGAGACTCTACAGCAAGTTCAGTAGTTTCCTCGGAATCATGCACACTAGGAGGATCATGCTCATCAGACAATAGCACACTACCATTATATAAAGTTTCATTAGTGGCCTGAACTTTCTTAAGGTATCCTGGATTAGGGGGAAGAGGACAACCTAAAGCCATTTTGTATCGAGTGTAATTTATCTCATTCACTTTTGGTGCGAGCATATTTATCGTCTGCATAGTTTGGCCACGTTTTACTAAAAGGTTGTCTAATTCTCTAATCCTATCCTGCGCTTTGCAAAAGTCCTCAAGAAGCCCATCTTCTCGAATTTTGAAATCATGTTTTAGCTGTTTTCTTTCTTCTTTTAAATCAGAAACAATAGCTTTTTCAGTTGAAAGCTGTTTATTAAGAGAAGTGATTTCATCATTCAATTCACTTATCTTGTTAGCACTACTTAAGTGTAAGGCATTTAATTTCTTAGTGGTGCATTTTTCTTGATAAACAGATGTAGCATGAGCTTGTTCAAGTTCCTTGATTTTAGCATGATGAATCTCAAAACTTTTCTCCCGTTCCTTATATCCCGCAAGCTCAGTGGTCAATTTGGCATTAGTTTCTCTAAACTTATTATTAACCACCGTAGCATGATCTACATCCTTAGCAAGCTTATCGAATAGAGATTTATAATACGCATGTGTCTCATCAGGAAGGGTTGTAGGCTGAGCAACTTGATCCACACTAAGGTCCACACTAGGCTCATTCGAAATAATATTACTATTATTCGTTTGATCCTCGTGTGTCTCAATGTAGGGCTCAAGCATCTCAGTATACTCTTCCTCCTGATTAGACATATTATATATATCATTATCATCAAAACTTGGGTGTACCTCAGAGGGACCGTCTGCATCATAGACGGGAGCTCTGTCATCATGCATTCCTGAGGTTGATGCTTGCTGTAAGTTTGCCATCAAGATGTAGTTGGCATTCACCTCTTCTTCCTCGTCATATTCTGCTGCAGAAGCCATAAGATCAAATTCCTCAGCTTGAAGTGGAATCCCTGCCTCTTCCTTTTGTGCTATGAGAAGCTGAGTCTGAAGATAAGCAGCATCCCTCTTCTTTTTGGCTGTGCAATCTCTAGCATAATGACCAAATCCCCTGCAGTTGTAGCACTGAACCTGATGATTGTTGTTTCCATTACCCGTACCAGTATTCTCAGCCCTTGCAGCCACAATGTTACCCATCTGGTTACCAACCGCTGGCACAACTATTAACCCATTCTGATTTACCCACATTCGAAACACCCGGATTTTGACCACGATTTTGACCATACTGATTTCCTGCATTGCCAACGGTCTGCCCAGCATTCTGACCATATTGTTGAAACTGAGTCCCCGTGTTTCCAGCAACTACCAATTGGCGATCTTGATTCGCATTCATGAATGGTTGAGCAATCTGCCTATTTCTAGTATTAGAGGAGATTCTCTGATTGTTGTTGGTGGGGTTAATGGTGAATTTGAATGCCTTTGCAAGAAGGGCAAGACCAGTAGTAATAGCATGAGTAGGATCGGTAATGTCATCAAAACAGGCAATGGGTTGTTGTAAGTAATTCATAGCAGCAGGATGTTGATATCCATAAGCAGTGAGTTGTTGTTGTTGTTGTTGTTGTGGCATGAAGTTACTTGATGAGGGTTGATGGTAGGGTACCATGGGATATGACATAGATGATGGAGAGTTTGCCATAAAAGCCAATGGATCTTGTGTCTTGGCACGTCTTTCTGCCCTAACTTCGTTAGCTTCATCTTGATTCATCTTCAAATAGTCATACACTTGAGTGTAGTCCACGACATGAAGATCCTTAGTTTGATTGACAAGAGTGACATATCGTGACCATTCAGAAGGAAGATTATCAAGAAATTTGATGTTGGCAGCAATTTGTGCAGGTTCATGTTTGTTTCTTCTAAGATGGTTCATGAGGGTTGAAAACCGATGATAATAAGGTTCAATTTGTTCCCCTTCAGTAGACGTAAATTTCTCCCATTCACGAAGCAACTTAGTTTCCTTTTCTTGTAAACCGATTTCACTGCCCTTCATCATTTTCTGAATCCTAAGCCACATCTCGTGTGCGGTTTCACAACTATCGACAGCAGCATAAACATCTTCAGGAAGTCCCATAAGAATGACTTGAATTGCTTGATCATCAGCGTCGAGTTGTTTGGATTCAGCTTCAGTTAATTCTTCATCTGTTTGCTCATGACTTGAATCAGCTACTGGGTTAGCATTCGTAGGGTCCCCAGGCACAATAATTGTTCTTCGAACATACGGACCCTTTTGAATCGAGTTGACAATCAACTTTCCCAGAGGTTTACATTTTGCATAACGAAGGAGACGACTAGCCCATGTAGTGTAGTTCTCCTTGGTAAGCATGGGTGGACGATTCTCAGTACCCGCAGCATATATATCTTGTTGAGACCTCATCGTAGAAGTCGTGTGAACAACAGGATCTCAATTCGTAGAAAGCGTGTGGTGATGTTGAAATACCGAAACTTCTGATTTATTTTTTTTTCTCAGTCCGACAATAAATTTGTCAGTCCGACAAAACGGTAAGCTGAAAAAATTATGAATCGCCAAATTTTGAAATTGAGTTCGAGATAGCCAAAAACTAGTAGGGAAAAAATTCGATTTTACTTGACCTAAAAATTTTAACTCTTTTTTTTTTTGATCTTCGTGTAAACTATGTTCTGAAACTAGTCTAGATGGTGGCTAAGACTAAAAATTACTCAAACAAAATTTCCATCGGAATGCCCATCGGAAAATTCTATCGGAATGTTCTATCGGAATGTCCTTCTATCGGAATGTTCTACGATCGGAAAGTCCTTCTATCGGAATCTTAGATCGCAATGATGATCTGTCGGAATGCTAGATCGCAATGATGATCTGTCGGAATCTTCAGATCGGAATAACTTCAGATCGGAATGTGGCTAAAATAAATTGGACAGAGTAACGGCTCAAAAATTCCTTAAGACCCGTCGGAATCCCAGATCGCAATGCACGATCGGAATGTCACGTCGGAATAAGGTATCGAAATGCAGTGATCGCAAAGTAGAACCAAAAGGTTATTGCGATCTGGCCTCACACCCTTTGTACTTTCCGATGGTGAAACTTGCAAGAATTTCGGAAAGATGAACAAACACGAAATTTCTCAACTTTTGATCCAAAATACTTGTTTTTAAGCCAAAACCAAGATGCCCAAATCACTACTACACGATTTAAAGAAGGTATACTTCTTAGAAACACAAACAAACACGAAATTTGTTTGATGTTGTGACGAAAAACAATCAAAATCACACGAAATGCTCAAATACGAATCCCTTGGCGAATGATACCACTTGTTGGATTGTAACACACGACTTATAATGATATATAAATGAAGATGAAGATTAAACCAAAAAAGAAAGATTAGATTAGATGAAGGAAAAGAGAAAAACAAAAGATGTGAATTCCTAGTGAGAGAAACACAAACGTTTCTCTCTCTACAAAACAAATGAAATGGAAGACACACACACAAATGAGGCTTAGGAGGCCTTTTATACTAAGTAGTAAATGTTTAGGAGGCCTTCCTCATTTGTGTGTTCGGGACTAATTCCCGTTACATAAACATTAATAACTAAGAACTCTCGACACCGTTGAATAGTATTTTTCACGAGCTTCGCAACGGTATATTATATGACCATCACTTTAAATACGGCTAACAGAACCGTATAATCGTTTTCCTTTGGAAAGATTATCATTGATAATCATCGTATTAGGATCGAGATCGAATCTTGTTAGGATCTAAATATTAGAGCATCTGTAAGCAGGAGTTGAGATGAAGACACCCGACATACACCCATTGTGAGTTGGACATGTCTTTTAGGTTTATGGTTTCCTATGATGGCGAACCTAACCTTACAAAATACTCGACCCGCGAGACCTGAAATGATTGTTGAAATTAGGATCTGATTATTGACTGTCGGTAGTAGGCAGGGGGTTATGTGAATATGAAATGTAGATCTTGAAGTGCCAGATGGGTAGCAAAGTTATGCCAAAATTTTTAACCTTGGAGAAAAGAATTAATGATCTAACAAATCATGGGATATAAGTCCCCGTTGTATGGGACCATTGAGATGATGTAAAAGATTGGTTTGAAAGGCATCTAAGCTGGATCTACCCTAGGACTTCAAGAGCTGCGTGAATTATGATTCGAATATCGAACTTGATGGACTATCTATCAAGTGCGAATCTGAATTCTTCTTAATAAAGCTTAGATCGGTGAAAAGTTGCATTCATCAGAAACCCGTGAACATCATGGATAGAGAAAGTAAGTCAACATTTAGCCTGATCTTATTCCCGTAGTTATGTTTGATGAAACTCATGTATTGTAATGAATTACACTTGCGAGAAAAGATCGAATGTGGAGGAAGTACCCACATGGCTTTAACTCTATAAGAAGCGAGTAGTAAGATGATCTTTGAGGACAAAGATCCTGTTTAGGGGTAAATGCTATGACAATCCGTCAATTTATGATTGATATTTTATTCTCAGATATTATTTAAAAACATTATTTTAATGTTACAATATGAACTCACTTATTTTTGGGAAGTAATTTGGATTTACGTCTTGAAGTAGCGTCGACTACGTCTAAACCGGAGGATTCAACGTTACATGCTTACATACACCGTATTTGGTGACAGTCCGACATTTCAGAAAATAAATTTATCCGTGAATATTATTTTGGAGTTTTAAATTTGTGTTGGTTCATAAACTCACAAATTTACGAGAAGAGATTAGGACTTACGATTTTATTTTAACGTCCTTTACGACTAAACCGGAAACCTTAGGATTACGTATTTACGTTTTCGAACTCCGTTTTTGATGAGACAAATTTTATTAGATTCGTTTTGTGTCGTTGATTCATTACTTATAAAAACGTTTTTTGTAAAACGACCCGAGGGCACGCAAATCGAGGAAACTAGAATCGAGGAGTACCCGTAATTAAATGTGGATGAGACAAGTGGGACACTTGTCCCACCCCCACTTAAAACCGGCCTTAACTTAGCTACTAACACCATGAGGTGTCAAAGCCTTATAAACAAGTTATACACTTGTCCTTTTTGCTTACAATGTAAGCTTACAACATACATCAAAAACCACTAGCTAACTCTTTACCACCATTTACAACATGCAAACTACTAAAAATCCTCTCATCTCTTCCATTTGTGCCGTCCCATTTCTCCCCTTAAACACCACTTTTGATCAAAATCAACCATGAAGTCCTATGTTATTCTTGCACATGTTGAAGCCCTTTTGAAACCCTATTGATTGGTGGTGATTATAACATCCAAGGAGGAGTTTCCATGGAGTCTTGGGGCTAATTTTCCACAAGGTGTTCATGAAGAATGGTGGTCTTGAAGAAGGTCTTGGTTAATCACAAGTTTCTTCATCAAAATCCATGGCCAAATCATAATCTACATCAACTTGGTGGTATAAAGATTGTCCTCCTCATCCTCTTGTTATTTTTGATTATGTAATCTTGTATTTATTTTAATTATGTATATGTATATGATGATGAATGATGATTAAAAATATTGTGTGGGGATTTGGTGTTGATAAACATGCTTAAAAAGATGAAAAACTATAAGAAACAAGGTTAAAATCTTGCTTAATTTAGATGGCTGTATAAAACAGTAAAGAATCATATGGTAAACTGGTAAAATGACTTGAATAAATTGATACACAGTAAGCTATGGGTCTTGTACACATGTGAGAGTTGGCCATGCAATGGAATCATTGTAATGAGTGAGATATGATCAAAACAAGTTCAAAGTACAAATCTGAGTTCACTGTTTTGGACGATTTTTAGAAAATACTTAGAGGATGATTCGACAGTAGCTATAAAAGAGTTAAATGGAGCACATATCATGTAGTTTATGTGATAAACATTTGAGCTTCTATATCCATATATAACTCTAGATATGGCAGTTTTGGTGAACATGAAAATAAAAAATCAGATTTTGTAAATTAAAGTATAATAGTATTATATAAGCACTCAACCAAAAATAATATAAAATGTGAATTAAAACCCACTAATTTACATAATACATTTATATAAATAGTTATAATGATAAATAAGTGGACATTTTATATAAATGGTAACTTGTTAAGTTTTATAAGTTATAAAACTATAAACATGATTTTTACGACTTTTTCGGCTATTACCGTAAAATTAACGTTTTTGTTAAATAAAACTTAGACGGTTGGAACCGTCTAATGTAAACTTTATAAAGCTCATATACTGATATATAAACATATAGACCAAGTAAAAACCGATAAAACCCGAACTATATAACATACGAACATTAACGGGCTACGTTAACGTTATTGGACTAATAATACAACAAAATGGACTAAAACACTTATAAATTTATTTATTGGGCTTAACCCATTTAGGCCCAACTTGTAAAGTGTAGATACTGATAATATAAGTATAACATGGATTAATACAAGTTAAAGAACTTATAATAAGTTTATTGGACTTGAAACACGTAAGTAGGTAAAACTAGTAAACTAGTAAGAAGATACCAATACGTAAACACTAAAATAAGTAAAAGAGAACATGTAAACCCACTGGATCATCATATATATATAATCATCATATGTATACATAATTATTATTTTTATAAAATCATTGGACATGAGTCTAAGACGAGTATTATTTGTCTAGGTTTCCGTGATTGAAGCACGAACCGTACGTCCGAATTGCCGATAACCCGTCTTCCCACATCAACGTGATTTCATAGCCTCGCACTCTTTTAAATGTTTTTATAAATATTTTATAAACCCGCGAGGGAGATAATATGTTAGTTTTTATAAAATAGGACACCATTTGTCCCGATTGCTTGTTTATTGATTTAGACCCGAATGATTGTATGACCCGATTGTATGACCCGATAAATGATTAAAGGACCCGATAGATGAAATTAAATGGATTATTAAAGTTAGGTTATGTCACTAAAAGTCCCATTAGCATGAATTGTGAACTACCGGGATTTGGTAGACGCTTATGAATTTAATAGTACTATTTGGGGACGATCACCCCAGTTGGCACCTTGACGGTTGATCCCCGTCATGCCACATTGATTGGTAAGCGAATTTATGTATGAGAATATTTCCATAGCGTGACCTTTGTGACGACACGCTACTTTAGATGGGCAAATTGAGTATCGGGTTAGCTACCCGTTGTTTGTTTTAGTAAGGTAACAATGTCATGCGGCTTATAATAATCCAACTAATTAAATACTGCTATATGCTCCGAATTACGATGTATTGCCTGACTAGCAATACAGGGTCATACTATTGATATTATGTTCGTGTTTTGGTTTTCATAACCATATTCATATAACGATTTTTATTTAATCTATACAACGTTGCAAAACGTATTGTATGATGTTTTTACGACATTGGCTCGTATAATGATTTTTAAGGCAAATGCCTATATTATGATTTTCGACAAGGATTTGTATAAAAATGACTTTGGCTATTTTACGGCCTATTACAAAGATTTGTACAAAATGATTTTCAGTAATATTTTTATACTGATATTATATTGAGGGAATTTATTAAACTCTATGAATTCACTCGGCGTTATCGCTGACCTTTTCTTTTAACATGTTTTATCTCAGGTACTTGAAGGTAATTCTCGGGAAGACAACAAGAATTCATGGCCCGCACTTAAACAACAAATTTCCATTCAAATTCTTTGTAAAACTTTGTATGAATTAATATGACTTGGGACCTATGTAACTTTGATACTTATGAATGGAAATGCTTTATAAATAAACGACGCGATTTTTATGCGTTGTCTATGATGTGAGTAATGTGCTATCCCGTAACACCAACTAGTCTTCCGCTGTATTGAGTTATATAAATTTGGGGGTGTTACAAAATCCATGAGGGGTCGTGCGGAATGTACGTAGGACCAAGGTCCGTGGTAGCAACAACGTTGTGGAGCGGATACTACTGGCCAACTATGCATACAAACGCGCGAACACTCATTAATAAATGCAATGACTGCCAGGTACACATACGAGTACCTAGGCAGCCTTAGGAGGAGCTCACACCGATCACCTCCCCTTGGCCATTCTTCAAATGGGGAATCGATATTGCGGGACTCTTTCCCATAGCCGCGGGGGGAGTTAAGTTCCTCATAGTCGCAATGGATTACTTCACAAGATGGGTTGAGGCAAAGGCAGTCGTAACGATCACGGGGAATCAGGTGAAAAGGTTCGTATGGGACAACATAGTATGTCGTTTCGGACTGCCCGGTGAAATAGTCTCTGATAATGGAAAGCAGTTCGCAGAGAACCCCTTCAAGGATTGGTGCGTGAAGAATGGGATACACCAACGGTTCGTATCAGTCTCCTACCCGCAAACAAATGGACTTGTGGAAAGAGCAAACAGGAGTTTGGGAGATGGCATTAAAATCACGATTGGGGGAGCATAACAAGAAGTGGGTCGATGAGTTGTCGCATGTTTTGTGGGCACAACGCACGATGATCAAGATAGCCACAGGTGATACCCTTTCGCCTTAACGTATGGTACAGAGGCAGTCATTCGAGCTGAGATTGGATTGCAAACACTCCGCACAGCGGAGGTAGACATGGTTACTAACGACGATGAGCTGCGATTGAACTTAGACATAATCAAGGAACGACGAGAGTTAGCAGCAATCCGCGTAGCTAAGTCACAAGAAAAGATGAAAGGCTGCTATGATGCTAGGGTGTGCAAGACCTCCTTCAGACCAGGTGACTTTGTGTATCGCTCAAACGCGGCCAGTCGCGCTGAGAATACAGAAAAACTTGGACCTAAGTGGGAGGGACCTTACATAGTGACGGATGCATTGGGGAATGGCGTGTATCGGTTGCGTGACATGGATGGTCGCGACGTGCAAAAACCTTGGAACATATGCCATCTAAAGAAGTGCTACCTTTAACGGCGAACTTCCTAAGTGGATGTTAATAAGTGTGAAAACACTTATCCTTTTACCACTTATTTCCAATATTAACAAGACAAAAACGTGTATTTTATGTCGTAAAAGTCGGAATTATGCGTGGTTTTTTTTTAATTTTGTTTCAGGATAAATAATGAAAAAGGAAGAAAACATGGGCTATCATGGGCTTTTATCGAAGAAAAAGAAAAAAGACGAAGTCAAAAGATCAAGAGTGCAAAAAGAACAGAAGTCCAAGGCCTATTCTGAAGATTTATCGAAGAAAAAGTCTAAAGACGGAAGTTTAATGAAGTCGAAGAACTCAAGTCTAATTTTAGATAAAAACTATAAGACGAGTTCAAGTTATATCGACAAATCCTGAGACGACGTTGAGAAAGACAAAGAATTTAAATCGAGTCGAGACGAGAAGGAGGAAAGAAGGAAGCAACACATGCACTCTCCACCTCCTATATATACCCTCCTAATGTGTCATTAGGAGGGTGTTAGTTAGTTAATTGTTAGCTAGTTCATTTTTTTTTCTTTAGTTTTATTAAGAGAGAGAAAGTGTTTAACTTTCTCTCACTAGAATTTCATCCATTCTTTCTTTCATATTTAAGCTTTAATTCACTCTTGTATTTTGGATTCATTAATCTACAATTTCAAGTTATGTTTTTCATCTTCAATCTCTTTCTACCTTTCTTGATTTTTACTTATATTTGATCCAAAATCATTTTTGATTTTGTTTAATCTTGATGTTTATGAGATAAAAAAGTTATCTTTTGGTTTCTATCTAAGCTTTATACGGATTAAGCTTTGAGCTTATCATGCTTATTGGCTTATTTTATGTTTAGCTTATTTACCTTTTAGTTTTCTTAAAAAATTTAGTCTTTTTAGTGTTTGATTCATAAAGTTTGCTTATTTCGTGTTTTAAAAGTTTTAAATTTATGCTTGTTTTCATTTGGTTGAGATTTAAATAAGTGCTTATTCGTCTTTGCTTATTAGTACTTGTTCGGGTTTAAGCTTATTGAATTTAATTCGAATACCTTTTGTTTTTCAATCACAATATTATTAGGGTTTACTTATCGCGACAGTCATTCCGATTCAGCTTTGCGATCGCAATAACCATTAGGGTTTTACTTTGCGATCGATTATTCTGATCACTTATTCCGATCGTATATTACGATTGCTCCTGGCATCAAACATTACAATCGGGTATAAGGCTTATTGCGATGAAACGCTGCCAAAATTTCAACAGCCATATTCCGACAGACTTCACATTAAGATAGGACTTTGCGATGGTTTGAACATTGCGACAGTATACATTGTGACAGCTTGCATTACATTCTGATAGATTTGGTTTACTATTATTCCAATGTTTTTCTTCATTATTCCGACAGAATTCATTTGTTACATTCCAATATGATTCAGATCAAGGACATTCCGATGGGTTAAGTTTTTAGTTTTACAAAGTTTTAAGTTTTAAATTCACCTTTAAGTTTTTAAGTTTTTATGTTTTTAATCATTTATTTTTAACTCATAATTTTAGTTTAATTTTTAAAAGCTTTTATTTTACTCAACGACATTTTCATATTTGCTTTTATTTTAAAATAGATAATCAAACCATTTTTATTTTCCACCAAGAACAACTGAGTCTCACTTTTAACGGGTAATCAATTCGAAAAGACTGGAATAACGAATCTTTTTCATACGAGGCAATCCCTTGTATTAAATGGCGCCGCTGCCGGCTCTTTTCGTTAATATTAACGGTTTTTAGTAAAAGACACGTTGGATTTTGGGATCCGTTCCTTTTTTTACGTTATTTTTCTTGCTTAATTTTTCAAAAATCCTAAAAAATATAAAATTTTCAAAAAATCCAAAAAAATAGAAAAACATATAAAAACCAAAAATAATTCTTGTATATCTTTCTTTTCTTCTTGTAGGTGTGTATGTGTACCCATGCTCGTAAGAAGAAAGCAATTCAAGCCGAAGTCGTAACTCCACCTATTGTCACCATGGACAATCGACCAATGATCGAGCTTTTGCAATCGCAAGTAGAGAGAAACACCGATGCTATTGTTATACCCTAGATTGGAGCCAACAACTTTGAACTCAAATCCGGTTTCATTCAAATGGTCTCTGCTCAAGCATTCTTGGGGCGTACACTTGATGATCCTCATGACCATATAAAAAGGTTTATTCAACTCACTAATACGGTTAAGTATAATGGGGTTTCACAAGAGGTGATTCGCTTGCAACTTTTTCCTTTCTCTTTAGAGGGACAAGCCCGCCATTGGCTTGATAAGGAACCGCCACAAAGTATTCTTACGTGGTCGGATTTAGAGACCAAATTCATCAACTATTTTTTCCCACCCTCACGTACTACCGCTTTGTGGAATGAAATCATTAACTTTGAACAAAAGTACGGTGAGACATTTACTGAATCTTGGGATCGTTTTAAGGAACTTTTAAGAAAGTGACCACAACATGGTTTCACAAAAGTACATCAAATTAATACTTTTTACAATTGTTTAAGCATGAATGACCAAGATTCACTAAATAGTGCCTCGGGGGGGGGGGGGGGGGGGGTAATATTTTGGTTAAGTCTTCTAATGCCGCATGGGATATTATTCAGAATAAGTCTAGAGTACAAACTAAGAGTGTTCAGACTAATGTGGCTAGTGCTAGTACTAGTGACGCCGACAAGAGAATTGATAAGCTTACTTCGATTGTTGAAACACTTGCTCTACAAACCGCTAACAATACCAAAAGCATCAATGCGCAAGTTAATGCTATGAGTTAGTCATGTAAAATATGCGGGGGTTCTCATTCATACACCAATTGTCGTTCGACTCATGACAATCCGGAAAATGTGAATGCCGCTAACGGTAACTTTTCTACGGGAGGCTATCAAGCACGTCCTCAAGGTGACCGCAATTTGCTTAGTTATCGTTCAAACAACTTTCTTTCACCACCCGGTTCCCCCCCTCAAAACCAAAACAACCTCAATCGCAAAAATCAAAGCCAACCACGAGCTCCAAATCAATATCAATCCCAAAGTAACCCATATCCACCTCAAGGAAACAATCAAGTTCACCAACCACCCGCTTATCAACCACCTGCCTACCATGATCTTCCTCCCACCCAACTCACCGCATTTAATAAAGAGGTTGACACTTCATGAGGACTAATGATGCGATAGTGTAGAAACTTCAGCGACAAATCATCAACTTGAAAGGAGATATGGTGAAACAAGGGAATGATCTTCGAGCCAATTTGCGAAGCTCTCTGAGCAGTCAAACGAATGAATTAAGGGATATGATGGCTAGTTTCTTCCAAAGTAATCAAGCCTCTGGTTCGGGTTCTCTTTAAAGTAACACCGCTGCTAATCCAAGAGGTGAGATGAAAGAAATCACCACTTGAAGTGGAAAAGGTTTAAAGGAACCCGAGCTTCCTACACCTACACCAGTGATTGTGACAAAGGAAAATGAGTCCCCTTCACCAATTCCTCCACCTTCTACTTCTACCCCTCCACCACCCAAGGATGTGAGTGAGAATTCCATTCCAAAACCTTCATCTCAACCTAATATACCTTATCCCTCAAGGTTGAGGAAAGAGAAGTTGAAGAACAAGGATGATATTTAGGTTTCTAACTTTCTTAAAATGTTTAAACAACTGAATTTCAACATCTCCTTTGCTGAGGCTCTCGCTCACATGCCGAAGTATGCTAAAATATTTAAAGATCTTCTCAGTGACAATGAAAAGCTTCTTGATATCGCTCAGACCCAACTTAATGGGAATTTCTCCGCAGTGCTCTTAAGGAAATTACCCACCAAACATGCTGATCCGGATCGTTTTCTCATTCCTTGCAACTTCCCCGGGGTAGAGAATTGTATGGCCCTAGCCGATCTAGGTGCTAGTATAAACTTAATGCCATTAAGTGTTTGGAAACAATTATCTCTACCCGAGCTAGTCCCCACACGAATGACATTAGAATTATCTAACCATACGGTTGCTTATCCAGTGGCGATAGCCGAAGATGTCTTCGTCGGTGTCGACAAAATCACCTTTTCCGGTGGATTTTGTTGTCGTTAACTACGAGATGGATCCCCGTGTTCCATTAATCGTTGGACGTCCATTCTTGAGGATCGGTCGCACTCTCATTGATGTAGCCGCGGGCGAATTAATCATGAGAGTTGGTGACGATAAAATCGTCTTCAACATGGGTAAACTTTCTAAGCAGCCTTCTGAAAAAGAGAGCGTTAATTTCATTGACGTTCTCGATGAGGCTTGTGAAGAACATTTCAAAGACGCTTGTAAAAGTGGTTCTTCTTCTCTTCCCATTGTTGAGACCGTTGCCTCTATTGCTCCATCACTAACTCCTTTTGGAGAAAAAGATTTCCTTTTGAAAGAATTTGAAGCAACTTTGGGAGATGTAGACTTACAATATGACGATTCTCCCTCCAATTGGGATGACGATTCTCCCTCCAATAAAAAATCCTCCGAATTTAGAGCTTAGGGATCTACCGTCTCATCTCGAATACGTGTTCCTTGAAGACAATAAGAAGTTACCCGTCATCATCGCAAAGGATTTGAAAGAAGACGAAAAATCTCGACTTATCGACGTGCTGAAGAATCATAAGAAAGCGATTGCTTGGAAAATCTCCGATATTCGTGGAATTGATTCTCACTTTTGCACACATAAAATTCTCACGGAGGACGACTTTAAACCCACTATTCAAAACAAAAGAAGGGTGAATCCCAAGATCCATGACGTTATCAAAAAAGAGGTTATCAAACTTCTTGATGCGGGAATGATCTACCCTATCTCGGATTCACCATGGGTTAGTCTGGTCCATTGTGTGCCTAAGAAAGGCGGAATCACCGTTGTGCCCAATGAAAACAACGAGTTGATTCCTACTCGTCACGTTACAGGGTGGAGAGTTTGTATAGACTATCACAAACTCAATGATGCTACGAGAAAGGATCATTTTCTCCTTCCTTTTATGGACCAGGTGCTTGAACGTCTAGCGGGTAATGACTATTATTGCTTCTTAGACGGTTTCTCCATGTATTTTCAAATTCCCATGGATCCCAAAGACCAAGAGAAAACCACATTCACTTGTCCTTATGGAACATTTTCTTATAAAAGAATGCCTTTCGGCTTATGCAATGCTCCTGGGACTTTCCAAAGGTGTATGATGGCTATCTTCCATGACATGGTTGAAGAAACTATGGAAGTCTTCATGGATGATTTCTCGGTCTATGGTAACTCCTTCTCTTCTTGCCTTGCCAATTTAGAACGCATGCTTAAGCGGTGTGAAGACACTCGTCTCGTTCTTAATTGGGAAAAATGCCATTTCATGGTAAAAGAAGGCATTGTTCTTGGACATAAAATCTCCAAACCCGTTCTTGAAGTCGACCGTGCTAAAGTTGAAGTGATTGCTAAATTACCTCAACCTTCAACCGTGAAGGGTGTGAGAAGTTTCATTGGTCATGCGGGCTTCTATCGTCAATTCATTCAAGATTTTTCTAAGATCGCTCGCCCGATGACCCACCTCTTGGAAAAAGATACTCCTTTTATCTTTTCTAAAGAGTGTATTGAATCTTTCAATCTTCTTAAGGATAAATTAACTAAGGCACCTGTCTTGGTTACCCCTAATTGGGAGTTACCTTTTGAATTGATGTGTGATGCTAGCGATTTTGCTATTGGAGCGGTTTTAGGCCAAAGAGTGAACAAACACTTCCAACCAATCCATTATGCTAGCAAGACAATGACGGGGGATCAATTGCATTATACCACTACCGAAAAAGAGCTTTTAGCTGTAGTGTATGCTTTTGAGAAATTCCGCCCCTATCTTGTTCTTTCTACCACAATCGTATACACCGATCATTCCGCGTTGAAGTACTTGTTGACTAAACAAGATTCTAAGCCAAGACTTCTTCGTTGGGTTTTGCTCCTTCAAGAATTTAAAATTAAAGTTCGTGACAAAAAGGGAGCGGAAAACCTAGCCGCATATCATCTAAGTAGACTTAAGGATCCTTATCAAGGGGATAATCCGAATCAAGAGATCAACAACTATTTTCCCCTTGAGGCCTTAATGTCTATCAATTCTAATCTTGATGACACCCCGTGATTTACGTACATTGCAAACTACTTAGCGGGTGGTATTCTCATCGAACGGTTAACATCCCAACAAAAGAAGAAGTTCTTTAAAGATGTTAAGACTTACTTTTGGGATGACCCTTATCTCTTTAAACAATGTGCTAATCTGATTATTAAACGGTGTGTTGATGGACCCGCAACTTTAGAAATTCTCGAAGCTTGCCATAAAGGACCCACCGGTGGTCACTTTGGTCCCAACTACACCGCGAAGAAAAGTGTTTGACTCAGGATTCTATTGGCCCACCATTTATCGTGACACTCATAAAATGGTTAAAAATTGTGATGCTTGCCAACGCCAAGGCAAAATTGAACATAAAGATGAGATGCCTCAGAATTTAATACAAGAATGTGGAATCTTTGTTGTATGGGGTATCGACTTTATGGGGTCATTTCCATCATCCAAAGAGGACAAGTACATCCTCGTAGCCGTTGACTACGTATCTAAATGGGTTGAAGCTAAGGCTCTCCCTACGAATGATGCGAGGGTGGTTGTGAACTTTCTGAAATAACTTTTTGCTCGATTCTGTGTTCCTCGTGCTATCATCAGTGACCGCGGGACTCATTTTTGTAATGATCAATTTGCTCGAGTCATGGCTATGTACGGAGTCAATCACCGTCTTTCCACTGCTTATCATCCTCAAAGAAATGGTCAAGCCGATATATCTAACCGTGGATTGAAGAGAATATTAGAGAGAACTATGGGAGAGCATCGTGCCTCATGGGCCGATAAGTTAGATGATGCTTTGTGGGCTTTCCGTACCGCATATAAGACTCTGATTGGTTTCACTCCATATCATCTTGTGTACAGGAAGGCATGCCACCTCCCTATTGAGCTGGAACATAAGGCATATTGGGCCTTGAAGTGGGCCAATTTTGACATCAACAAAGCCGGTGATCTTCGGAAGATTCAACTCAATGAGCTAAATGAACTAAGGAATGAAGCTTATGAGAACTCATTGATCTACAAGGAGAAGACCAAGATCATTCATGATGCTAGGATAAAAAACCTAGAGTTCCACGTTGGTGATCAAGTTTTACTCTTTAACTCTCGGTTGAAGATCTTCTCAGGCAAGCTGAAGAGCAGGTGGTCTGGTCCATTCACCGTCGCCAAAGTCTTCCCTTACGGCACCATTGAGCTTTCTCAACCAAATGGGCCGAATTTTAAAGTGAATGGCCAGCGTGTGAAGCTGTACTTTGGTGAGGACATCTCTCATGAGATGATTCCATCCCTCACCACGTTTCCCTTGAATTAGTTTTGGGTCGAGTCAGGCTCGTGACTCGGTTAACAAAAACAAGCGCTTCTCGGGAGGAAACCCGTTGATCTATCCTTTACCGTTTTTATAATAAGTGTAGGGGGATCCCCGTATGTGTTTGTTGTATTGTTTCTTATAATGTGCAAGGATTAAAGCTTGAAAGACCCACTTTTAATGACATTTGACGAACCGTGATCCCGTCTACCCGTCTTCCTGGTTCTATACTAAATTGTCGTGATTCAATATTTCATATCTTATATGTTCACACTAAAATCACTATAGTTGTCTCTTCCTTAGCAACATTTAAATAAAGTTCACAATGTCCTAAGTGTAGGGGAGTTTACTCCCACATGCTTAAACATTGAGGACAATGTTTATATCAAGTGTAGGGGGGACTTCTATCGAAGTACGTGGGCTTTTCCATGAATTTGTCCTTATTTTAACCGGAAAATTTGATTTTTCGACATTTTTTCAAAATTTTTAATCTATTTTGGCCTAGTAGTTTTTCCTTTGTTATCGTTATTTACTTTCTTTGCTAAAATAAAATTTTGAATATAGTGGTTTTAATTTTTCAACGTTGTGAATCTTTTGACTCAACCTAAGTTTACTTATCCAAGTTTACTCTAGGTAGTATCCTTAACATGTTTAAGTCAAGTTTTGCTAGGCTTTTTGTTTAGGGAGCTTTAAAACACGAAAGCCTTAATTCTCACGGGTTAAGAACGAGAACTTTTCGCCAGTTCCTATAATTGATCCTAGAAATTCGTTTATCAATGGAACTTTAAAATGCGAATTCTAAACTTGAAAAAGTCTAAGAAGTTGCAAGATCCTATAGATGACTTGAAAACCCAAAACTTTGATTTAATTGGCTAAGAATCCACGAGTCTCATTCCTTGAGATTTTAAATTGTGGAGAATGAGAGATGATAGAGTCAATTATAAGTTTGGTATTCTTTCGTGAATTTATGTGAGTTGATTATAAGCTTTTTCTCCCGTCGCTTGCTAATAAATATATTTGCAATAAATAAGTTTGTACGATTTGAAAAGTTACTTAGCTTCTAGCCCAAGATCGTCTAAAAGTTGCTCGGTATTAAATAGAGTTCATAGCCAAGGCATAACTATTGAAGCGGGATGCGAAGATTGGCGAGTCCGAAAAGGCCCTAACAAGGCATGAGGGCTACATTTTGTTGCTAAAAGATCCCAAGTGATGTGAAGAGTCATTTATCAAAAATCAATATGAAGGATCGAGATACACGACGAAAAGCAAATACTCCCCTAAAGATCATGGATAAGTCTATCCAAAAAGGCCCTAACAAGGTATGAGGATAAATAGATCGAAGTCCTAAAAGGAGGCGGATCGTTGTATATCAATGTCCAAAATAAAGATTGGAGAAAAATGAAGAAGTTGTGGTCCAAATATGAAGAATCTCTCATAAACTTCAAGTGAAGAAATTCCTATTATGAAGAGAAGACCATAACTTCAAGAACGTCTCTCAAAGATTCGAAGTATGAAGTCACTGCCAAATATCGGTCCGAGAAAGGTCTCAAATCGTGAAGCGAGTTATGCCAATATATGAACTTTATGAGTTCCCGAGAAGCAGTTTTAAAAGATTTTGTCCTTTAGCTAACTATTGATTAAATCGTCCCACTTTATTTTCAACCTAGATAAACTATCGAAATAAGTCAAACAATGCATCTTCGTGATCATTCAAGACAATCATAAAATATAAGAGATACACCTAGGAATAAGGGAGTCTAAGTAAAGAATTGGGCGACATGAGTTCATGTTAGTTTCCTAACTTATAATAACAATGATCTCGTTTTTAAGCTTGGTATGAGGAACGTGAAACTTGAGGATGATGAACATTCATGACAGCCAAAAACCCCAATGTATGTGATAGGTGTGTAAACACCAATCCTTTTACCACTTATTTCTTACTAAAACAAGACCAAAACACGTATTTTATATCATTTGTTTGGAATTATGCGTGGGTTTTGTGTTTATTGTGTTTTCAGAGTCAACCGGATGAATATTGAAGAAAACATTGGATTGCACGGGTTTTATGGATAAAAAAGACTCAAGACGAAGTCTATTGTCCAAGAGATGCAAAAGATTTGAAGTCAATGGGCCTATTTGAAGATTTATCGAAAAAAGGACCAAAGATGGAAGATTTACATATGTCGAAGAAACTCAAGTTTATTAAACGAAGAAATTAAAAGACGAGTTGAATTTAATCGTCGACAAATACCGAATCAGAATCGAAAACGTCAACTTTACTGAAAAAGACGAGAAGACGAAAAGAGAGAAGAAAGCCCACTCACCAACCAACCACTTAGCCTATAAAAGGAAATCACCCTCACAAATTTGCAACTAGGTTTTCATTTTCCAGTTTTCTTCTTTTCTTTCGTAGCAAGCCAACACCACTAAGGTGTTGGTGATCTTTCATTTTTGTTGAATCCTTCATTTTGTAAGCTTTTAATCTTTTTCGTTTGATTGTTTTAACCTTAATCATCAATTTAATCTTTTCATTCATCTTGTTCATCTTCATATTTTTATTCAAAGTTCTTAAGTTCTTATTTAGTTGAGTTTGATCTTCTAAAGTTAACGGGTTTTGTGTTTTTATGATTGGGATTTATTGTTTATGGTTAGTAGATGAATTGTTATTAGTTTTGGTTAAGATTTGGTTAAAACTTTGGTCCATTTTTCACAAATTCGTGTTCCCCAGTTCGTGTGTTTGTTTACTGTTCTTCATCCCAGCAATATTCCGAATAGCCCCCTGTTTTAAGTTATTCCGCATAGTCATTTTCTATCCGGAATATCTATTATTCCGGATAGCCTTCTTTTCCGAATAGTCATCTTTATTCCGCATAGAGTAACTTATTCAGCATTGTCAATTATTCCGAATAGAGTTTAATATTCCGCATGGTCTTAATTATTCCGCATAGCTTTATCATTCCGCATGGCCTTCTTTATTCCGCTTAAGAAAAAATATTCCGAGTAGCCCTTATTATTCCGCATAGAGCCATTTATTCAGCATGGTCGTATATTCCGCATAGGTCATTTATTCCGAGTAAGATCATTATTCCGCATAGGGCTTGTTATTCCGTATAGAAGATTTTATTCCGCATGGCATCATTCCGCATGGCCATCATTCCGAATAGAGCATTTTGCCATCATTCCGAATAGAGCATTTTCAGTAGGGGTATTTTTCAGTTACTGTTTTATTTAAATTTTAATTCAAGTTTTATTTTTGTTAATTAATTCTTATACTTACCTTACGCATTTACCTTAGTAATATAGAAAATCAAACCCACTATTTGTCACCAAGAACAAATCATTCCACTTTTAGCTGTGATCAATTCGAGGAGATACCGAGACTTAAATCTGAACCATAGAAAAACACATGTATCAAATGGCGCCGCTGCCGGCTCTTCTCGTTAAGATTAACAGTTTTTTGTGAGAACTTGGATTTTGGGATCCGTTCACCGTGAACGTTACTTTTTCATAAAAAATTTCAAAAATCCTAAAAAATATAAAATTTTCAAAAATACAAAAAAATTAAAAAACCATAAAAACCAAAAATATTTCTTGTTTGCTTTGTTAGTTCTTTTGCAGGTGCATGCGCACACGATCAACGTCTTATCAAGAGCCCGAGCCTCTCGAAGACTTAGACATGGCCGGTGTACAAAACAACAACAATAACACACCTCAAAACAATAACAATCCACCTCTCAACAACAATAATAACAACAACAATGAGCCTCTATCGGACAATCGCCCGATGATTGAACTGTTACAAGCACATGTGGAGGGGAACAATGATCCAATTGTCATACCCGCGATTGCAGCCAACAACTTTTAGCTCAAATCCGGTTTTATCCAGATGGTCTCTGCTCAACCATTCATGGGGCGTACCATTGATGATCCACATGACCACATCAAGAGATTCCTACAACTCATGAATACTGTCAAATTCAATGGTGTTCCACAAGAGGTAATCCGTTTACAACTTTTTCCCTTTTCTTTAGAGGGACAAGCCTGGCATTGGCTTGCAAAGGAACCGCCACAAAGTATTCTGACGTGGACGGATTTGGAGACCAAATTTATCAACTACTTTTTCCCACCCTCTCGTACTACCGCTTTGCGGAATGAAATTATCAATTTTGAACAAAAGTACGATGAGTCTTTTAGTGAATCTTGGGACCGTTTCAAAGATCTTTTAAGAAAATGCCCACAACATGGTTTTACCAAAGTGCACCAAATTAACACTTTTTATAATGGTTTAAGCATGAATGACCAAGATTCACTTAACAGTGCCTCGGGGGGTAATATTTTGGTTAAGACTTCTAATGCCGCTTGGGATATCATTGAGAATAAGTCTCGTGTGCAAACAAAGAGTGTGCGGACCAATGCCGCAAGTGCTAGTACTAGTGACAACGACAAGCGACTTGACAAAATCACTGCGCTTCTTGAATCGCTTGCTACCCAAACCGCCAACAACACCAACAGCATCAACGCTAAAAACGCTCAAGTCAATGCTGTAAGCCAACCATGTGAAATATGCGAGGGTCCTCACTCTTACACCACTTGTACCGCCACCCAAGACAACCCTTCTGAGAATGTGAATGCAGCATACGGTACCTATCCTCCGACCGCTTATCAAGCTCGTCCTCAAGGTGACCGCAACTTGCTTAGCTACCTCTCAAACAACTATCTCTCACCGTCTGATTTTCCTCCTAACAACCCAAACCAACAACAAAACCTCAATCGCCCTCCTGAACAACAACAACAACCTCGTGCACCATACATACCACCTCACAAACAACCATATCCACCTCAAAGAAACAACCAAGTTTACCAACAACCTGCTTATCAACCACCCGCTTACCATGCTCCCCCTCCCAACCAACCCACCGCATTACACCAAGATGTTGAAACATACATGAGGACCAATGATGTGATTGTGGAAAATCTCCAACGGGAAGTGCTCAACTTGAAAGCATACATGGTGAAACAAGGAAACGATCTGCGAGCTGATATGGAAACACTTTGGCCAGTCAAACGAATGACTTAAGGAACATGATGGCTAGTTTCTTCAAAGGTAATCAACCCTCTTCTTCGGGTACTCTTCCGAGTAACACCGTTGCGAATCCAAGAGGGGAGATGAAAGCAATCACCACTCGCAGTGGCAAAGGTACCAAGGAACCCGAGCTTCCTATACCTCCACCGGTGATTGTGACTAAGGAGAACGAGTCACCTGCTCCTATTCCTCATCCTTCTACTTCCCCAATTTCTCCACCTCTTACTTCTACCCCTCCTCCACCCAAGGATGTGAGTGATCCTTCGATTCAAAAGCCTTCCTCTTCTTCCGATATACCTTATCCATCTAGGTTGAGGAAAGAGAAGCTCAAAAGAAAGGATGATATTCAAGTTTCGAACTTTCTTAAAATGTTTAAACA
This sequence comes from Glebionis coronaria, assembly GCA_025667525.1. Lineage (NCBI taxonomy): Eukaryota > Viridiplantae > Streptophyta > Magnoliopsida > Asterales > Asteraceae > Glebionis > Glebionis coronaria. The sequence continues at coordinate 342,427,610 of CM046881.1, read as the reverse complement.
ATTGAATTTCAACATCTCCTTCGCTGAGGCTCTCGCTCACATGCCTAAGTACGCGAAAATGTTCAAAGATCTTCTTAGTGACAAGGAGAAGCTTCTTGATATTGCTAACACCCAACTTAATGAGAATTGCTCTGCAGTACTCTTAAGGAAATTGCCAACCAAGCTTGGTGATCCGGCTCGCTTCTTAATCCCTTGTAACTTTCCGGGAGTAGAGAATTGCATGGCCCTAGCCGATCTAGGTGCCAGTATTAACTTAATGCCCTTAAGCGTTTGGAAGCAATTATCTCTCCCTGAGCTAGTCCGCACCAAAATGACTTTGGAATTAGCTAACCGTATGGTTGCTTATCCAGTGGGGATAGCCGAAGACGTCTTTGTAGGAGTCGACAAATTCACTTTTCCTGCCGATTTTGTTGTCGTTGACTACGACATGGACCCTCGTGTGCCATTGATCGTTGGTCGTCCATTCTTGAGGACCGGTCGCACTCTCATCGATGTTGAAGCTGGTGAGCTTATCATGAGAGTGGGTGACGATAAAATTGTCTTCAACATGGGAAAGCTTTCTAAACAGCCTTATTCTAACGAGAGTGTTAATTGAATTGACGTCCTTGATGAGGCTTGTGAAGAACACTTTAAAGATGCTTGTAAAAGTATTCCTACCTCTCTTCCCAATGTTGAGACCGTTTCCTCTATTGATTCATCACTATCTCTATTTGGAGAAAGTGATTTCCTTTGGAAAGATTTCGAAGCCACCATGCGAGATGTGAACTTAGACCATGACGATTCTCCCACCGATTGGGATGAAGATCTTCGCCTCATTGAAAACCTTCTCAAAGAAGACAATGTTTCTCCACCATCTCCCACGGTTATTTCTATCGATTCTCCGACTTTGAAAACGCCTCCCATCGAAAATCCTCCGGATTTAGAACTTAAGGAGTTGCCGCCCCATCTCGAGTACGTGTTCCTTGAAGAAGAGAAGAAGTCGCCCGTCATCATCGCGAAGGACTTGAAAGAAGACGAAAAATCTCGCCTCATCGCCGTGCTTAATGATCATAAGAAGGCAATTGCTTGGAAAATTTCCGATATCCGCGGAATTGATCCGAACTTTTGTACTCATAAGATTCTCATGGAAGATGACTTTAAACCCGCAATCCAGAGCTAAAGACAGGTTAATCCTCGCATTCACGACGTCATCAAACAAGAGGTTATCAAACTTCTAGATGCCGGCTTGATTTACCCTATTTCGGATTCGGCTTGGGTAAGTCCCGTCCATTGTGTGCCCAAGAAGGGCGTAATAACCGTTGTTCCCAATGAACACAACGAGTTGCTTCCCACTCGTCTCATTACTGGGTGGAGAATTTGTATTGACTATCGCAAGCTCAATGATGCCATGAGAAAAGATCACTTTCCTCTTCCTTTCATGGATCAAATGCTCGAGCGTCTTGCGGGTAATGACTATTACTGCTTCTTAGACGGTTTATCCGGGTATTTTCAAATTCCCATCGATCCCAAGGACCAAGAAAAGACCACTTTCACTTGTCCCTACGGAACATTTGCTTACAAACGCATGCCTTTTGGTTTATGTAATGCTCCTGGGACGTTCCAAAGGTGTATGATGGCTATCTTCCATGACATGGTGGAAGACACTATGGAAGTATTCATGGATGATTTCTCGGTTTATGGCGATTCATTCTCTTCTTGCCTTGCCAATTTAGAACGTATGCTTCAGCGGTGTGAAGACACTCGCCTCGTTCTTAATTGGGAAAAATGCCATTTCATGGTAAATGAGGGCATCGTGCTAGGACACAAGATCTCCAAATCCGGTCTTGAAGTAGACCGTGCTAAAGTCGATGTTATTTCTAAGTTGCTTCCACCTTCAACCGTGAAGGGTGTGAGAAGTTTCCTGGGTCATGCGGGCTTCTACCGTCGATTCATCAAAGATTTTTCTAAAATCGCTCGCCCGATGACCCACCTATTGGAAAAAGATACTCCTTTTATCTTTTCCAACGAGTGTATCGAAGCCTTCAACTTGCTTAAGGATAAGCTAACTAAGGAACCCGTCTTGGTTACCCCTAATTGGGAGCTTCCCTTCGAGTTGATGTGTGATGCTAGCGACTTTGCTATTGGTGCGGTTCTGGGCCAAAGAGTGAATAAACACTTCCAACCGATCCATTACGCTAGCAAGACAATGACGGGGGCTCAATTGCATTACACGACAACCGAAAAAGAGCTTTTAGTTGTTGTCTATGCCTTTGAAAAGTTTCACCCCTATCTTGTCCTTTCTACCACCATCGTCTACACCGATCATTCCGCGTTGAAGTACTTGTTGACTAAGCAAGATTCCAAACCAAGACTTCTTCGCTGGGTTTTGCTACTCCAAGAATTTAAAATCGAAATTCGTGATAAAAAAGGAGCTGAAAACCTAGCCGCGGATCATCTCAGTAGACTTGAGGATCCTTACCAAGGGGAACATCCGAACAAAGAGATCAATGACTCTTTTCCCCTGGAGACCTTAATGTCTATCAACTCGACTTCTGATGAAACCCCGTGGTTTGCGGACATTGCAAACTACTTGGCGGGTGGAATTCTCGTTTACGGGCTAACATCCCAACAAAAGAAGAGGTTCTTCAAAGACATTAAGACTTACTTTTGGGATGACCCGTATCTTTTCAAACAATTTGCCGACTTGATTATTCGCCGATGTGTTGATGGACCGGCAGCTTTAGAAATCCTTGACGCTTGCCACAAAGGACCCACCGGTGGTCACTTTGGTCCCAACTACACCGCCAAAAAAGTGTTTGACTCGGGATTTTATTGGCCTACCATTTATCGTGATGCTCACGAGATGGTTAAACATTGTGATGCTTGCCAAAAACAAGGCAAGATCACACATAAAGATGAGATGCCTCAGAATTTCATTCAAGAATGTGAAATCTTTGATGTTTGGGGTATCGACTTTATGGGGCCATTCCCTTCATCTATAGGAAACAAATATATCCTTGTAGCCGTTGACTACGTCTCCAAATGGGTTGAAGCCAAATATTTACCCACTAATGACGCAAGGGTGGTTTGTAACTTTTTGAAATTGCTATTCGCTAGATTCGGTGTGCCTCGTGCCATTATTAGTGATCGCGGGACTCATTTTTGCAATGACCAATTTGCAAGAGTCATGGATAAGTATGGTGTAAATCATCGTCTTTCCACCGCCTACCACCCACAAACTAATGGCCAGGCTGAAATCTCTAACCGAGGATTAAAGCGAATTCTTGAAAGAACCGTGGGAGAGCATCGTGCCTCATGGGCCGATAAACTTGATGATGCTCTGTGGGCTTTTCGTACCGCTTACAATACTCCGATTGGTTGTACACGATATCGTCTCGTGTACGGGAAAGCGTGCCACCTCCCCATTGAGTTGGAGCAAAAGGCTTATTGGGCATTGAAGTGGGCTAATTTTGATATCAACAAAGTCGGTGACCTACGTAAGATCCAACTCAATGAGCTGAATGAACTCCGTAATGAGGCTTATGAAAATTCTTTGATCTATAAGGAGAAGACTAAGCTCATTCATGACTCTAAGATTAAAAACCGAGAGTTCCAAGTTGGAGACAAAGTTTTACTCTTTAACTCTCGGTTGAAAATCTTTTCGGGCAAGCTGAAATCTCGTTGGTCCGGCCCATTCACCATTGCCCAAATTTTTCCATATGGTACTCTCGAGCTCGCTCAACCTAATGGACCTAATTTTAAGGTGAATGGCCAACGAGTGAAGTTGTACTTTGGTGAGGACATATCTCATGAGATGATTCCATCCCTCACCATGTTCCCCATGAACTAATTTTGGGTCGAGTCAGGCTCGTGACTCGGTTATCAAAAACAAGCGCTCCTTGGGAGGCAACCCGAGTATCTATCCTTTTCTGTTTTAACCTCCTAAGTGTAGGGGGACCTCTATAGGTTGCTTGTGTTTGTGTGGTGATGTGATTACAGGGATGAATGCACTTTTGGAACCTTTGAAGAACCGTGCTCCCGTGTTATCCGAAATCCAGTTCTATCTCTCAACTATCGTGATTAGTTTTCTTCATACTCACATTTGAAATTGATCACTTTAGTCGTCTCTTCCTTAACTTGATTTAACCAACGTGAACAATATCATAAGTGTAGGGGAGACTTTTCCCACATGCTTAAACATTGAGGACAATGTTTATCTTAAGTGTAGGGGGACTTCTATCGAAGTTTTAAGTGGACTTTTCCATGAAAATGCCTTCATTTAACCGGAAAATCATCTTTTTAAACATTTTTCAAATTTTTTATTAACTTTGGCCATTTAGTCGTAATTTTTAAATTTTTATCGTTGCTTTCGTATGTATATATCCCGCAATAAAGTCAAAAAAAATTAATAAAGTGGTGTAGCTAGTTTTGAAATCTTTGACATATTAGGCCCGTTGCGATTATTTTGACTCAACCCGAATAGACTTATCCAAGTTTATTCTAGCTAGTATCCTTAACCATGTAGACCTTAATTGGTTTATTAGGCTAAGCATCCACGAGTCTCATTACTTGAGATTTTAAATTGTGGAGGACGAGAAATGATAGAGTCAATTATAAGTCGGTATTGTTGCACAAGCTCACTTGGTGTAATTATTTGCCTATTCTCCCATCACTTGCTAATAATTTATCTACAATAAGTAAGGTCGTACGATTTGAAAAGTTACTTAGCTTCAAGCCCAAAATCGTTTAAAAGTTGCTCGGTAATGATAAGAGTTCATAGCCAAGGCATAACTTATGAAGCGGGGCGCGAAGATTGGCGAGTCCGAAAAGGCCCTAACAAGGCATGAGGATTCAATCTTATTGCTAAAGATCCAAGGTGATGTGAAAAGCATTATTCCCAAAATCAATATGAAGGATCAAGACTCACGACGAAAAGCAATCAACTCCCATAAAGATCATGGAGAAGTTCGAAAAGGAGGCGGATCGTTGTATCTCAAAATCCCAATTAGAGATTGAAGAAATAATCATGAAGTCGTGGTCAACAAAGTTGGAGTACCCCTCAAAAGTCTCCAAGTGAAGAAACTCTATTAACGATGAGAAGACCATTATCTCAAGAACGTCTCTCGAAGATATGAAGTATGAAGTACATGCCAAATATCGGCCCGAGAAAGGTCTCAAATCGTGAACCGAGTTATGCCAAGATATGAACTTTTTGATATCCCGAGAAGCAGTTTTAAGAGATTTTGTCCTTTAGCTAACTATTGATCAAAGCGTCCTACTTTGCTTTCAGCCTAAATAAACTATCGAAATAAGTCCAAAAATGCATCTTCTTGATCATTCTAAGACAAAAATAAAATATAAGAGATACAACTAGGAATAAGGGAGTTTAAGCATATAATTAAGCCGTGTGTGTAAGTGTTTGATTTGCTAACTTATAATAACAATGATCTCGTTTTTAAGCTTAGTTTGGGGAACGTGAAACTTGAGGGTGATAAATCTTCGCAGCACCAAATCCCTAATGTAAGTCCTTGATCTCTTTGCAAGTTATTTCCATATAGCTATTTTCAAGTGAAAATGGTTTTCTATCCTTTGGTTTACTTTAAAGTTTTAATTTCTCTTAGTACTTTAATTTTTGTTTAGTAGTATTTTAATAAGGCCAAGGTTGATTGATTATGAGAAAAGTGTAAATTTGCTTTATCGCTAAGCATTGCATGAGGGCATGGCAATGGTTAAGTGTAGGGGATTTGATAGGTGTGTAAACACCCATCCTTTTACCACTTATTTCTTACTAAAACAAGACCAAAACACGTATTTAATATCATTTGTTTGGAATTATGCGCGGTTTTTGTGTTTATTGTGTTTTCAGAGTCAACCGGATGAATATTGAAGAAAACATGGGATTGCACGGGTTTTATGGAAGAAAGAGACTCAAGACGAAGTCTATTGTCCAAGAGATGCAAAAGATTTGAAGTCAATGGGCCTATTTGAAGATTTATCAAATAAAAGGACCAAAGATGGAAGATTTACATATGTCGAAGAAACTCAAGTTTATTAAACGAAGAAATTAAAAGACGAGTTGAATTTAATCGTCGACAAATCCCGAATCAGAATCGAAAACGTCAACTTTACTGAAAAAGACGAGAAGACGAAAAGAGAGAAGAAAGCCCACTCACCAACCAACCACTTAGCCTATAAAAGGAAATCACCCTCACAAATTTGCAACTAGGTTTTCATTTTCCAGTTTTCTTCTTTTCTTTCGTAGCAAGCCAACACCACTAAGGTGTTGGTGATCTTTCATTTTTGTTGAATCCTTCATTTTGTAAGCATTTAATCTTTTTCGTTTGATTGTTTTAACCTTAAACATCAATTTAATCTATTCATTCATCTTGTTCATCTTCATCTTTTTATTCAAAGTTCTTAAGTTCTTATTTAGTTGAGTTTGATCTTCTAAAGTTAATGCGTTTTTGATGAGACTGCTTTTATACATAGTCTCATCTTCCAAATAGGTCTTAAAATGCATTAAATATCATCAAAATACCCAAATATATGCTTGTGTTTGTTGCTTGTGTATTTTAGGTACGGATATTGAGATAATGACAAAAGATCACAAGAATCATACAAAAACGAACACGGGAAACGAAGCCGCACAATGAACCAAGCCCTAATGAAGACTTTCCCAAGATCAACCCTTGAAGATTTGAAGAATTATGAAGAAGGGTCCTCCAATTATGAAGAATTGACACTTTATACCCTTGTATCCTCATAATTACAAGTTTGGTCCCTAAAGTTTGTCAAAATTACAAAAAGGACCCTTAACTTTGAAGAATTGGCAAGTTTAGCCCCTCAACAAAGCTAAATTGTCAACCAATATCATCCACAAAGTCAAATACATCATGAAGTCCTTCAAAGTACAAGAAATGACAAGTTTGGTCCTTTGAAAATCTCAAAATTACACAAAGGACCCTCAACTTTCAACAATTGGCAAAAATGGTCCCTCAATCATCAAGACTTGACAATTTCAGTCCTCCAAAATGCTCAACATACAAGTCTAGACCATTATCATTGAAGAAAATACCAAACCAGCCCTTGAAGAGTTCAATTATGGCAAGAAATACCCCTGAATTCATTTTATGAAAGTTTTTGGGCCAAAAATGTAAAAAGGCAAAAGTTGACAAAGCTGATTATGGTGTTGATAGAGTTTTCAAAAGAAAAGACAAGAAGAAAGAAAAGAAGGGACCAAAAGGGGCCAGACATAAAACTTACCTAGACCAACCAGCTCTTGCCACGTGCCCCACTATCTCTTTTCAACCAATGGCAGCCCTCCTTCCTTCCACATCACCAATCCACTCACACCAGCCATAATTAACTTAGTGGTGAATAGATACTTGCCTTGCCAAACCTTCACGCTTTCCAAAGTTTATCATTTTGTTTATCGTTTTGTTGCAAAATAAGGCTAAAAATGGCCAAATTTTAAAATTTTTCTCATGTTTTATAAGTGTTTGAAGACACGAATGTAGGTTTTCCGATGGCGAGAATAAGAGTAATTTTTGACTCGACCGTGCGTGTTGAGCACTTAGCTTTGATTCCTTAACTACACATTAGGCTAAGTCTCTTAAATGAGGACGAGAAATGATAGAGTTAATTATAAGTTACTATGCTAAACGTAGAGTACTCTTATTCTTTCAAAAACTCATGTGTTCTCGTTATTTGCTTATTCTCCCTTCGCATGTAAATATTTTTTGCTTAATAAATATTGACTTAGCGGTTTAGTTATGATTGTTGGGTTTCTAGTCTTTTCTAGTAGCTTCCGTGTAATTAAATTGGGAAGACATTAAGGTATCGCCAGCGTCACGGTTTTGAAGTATTGGCACCCAAATAATCGAAAGCTTCACCCAATAATAAGATTTCAAGTGCTCACCTAAATCTAGCAAACAATTTGAAGCCCCACAAGGCGAAAAATCTATGCAAAAATTGAAAGTGAATCAAGCCTTAATCTTCGAAGCTTTAAAGATCCAAAATTCGCCTTAGCGTGAGGATATACGTCTTTGGCTAATAAAACCACCGATGAGGCGGATAATAAAAGGCAAGGCAAGACCGAAGTCATAATAAAAGCTTCATGGCGAAGTTGAATAAAAGATGGAGGTAAACCAAAGATAATAAGGCCCTTCCGTTAGGGGGCGTATAAAAGTCTTGGTAATAAGTCTCATGTTCAAAACCGTTATAAAACCGTGTTTATCGATTCTTCTTGTCAACTTAATTTTTTAACATCGTTGTCTATTAGGAGGGGTTATTGATTTGATGGTCTTAGTTACACCGTTAGGACTCTATTTTTAGACCTAAATCTCTATTATCGCATAAGTCAACAATGTATCCTCGTGAACATTCAAGACATCATAAAATATAAGAGATATAACTTAGGAATAATGGGAGAATAAGTACGTGATTAGGGCATATGAGTAGTGTTAGCATTACTAACTTATAATGACAATGATCTCGTTGCACGCTTAGCATGGAATTGGGGTGAAAATCGAGGACGATGAAATTATTTCTAACGAAGCATTCACGTGTTCTTATTCTATGAACCTAAACGTCCCATTTTGCGATGAAAATCATACATTATGTCTATAACACAAGTAGTAGTAGTAGTAGTAGTGTAGTTAGTTTATCGTTCAATAAAGTGAATAAAACTAAATTTTGGAGATGCTTTGATACTTTATTCTAGCATTGCGTGAGGGCACGACAATGGCTTAGTATGGGGGAGTGATGAGACTGCTTTTATACATAGTCTCATCTTCCAAATAGGGCTTAAAATGCATTAAATATCATCAAAATACCCAAATATATGCTTGTGTTTGTTGCTTGTGTATTTTAGGTACGGATATTGAGATAATGACAAAAGATCACAAGAATCATGCAAAAACGAACACGGGAAATGAAGTCGCACAATGAACCAAGCCCTAATGAAGAAGACTTTCCCAAGATCAACCCTTGAAGATTTGAAGAATTATGAAGAAGGGTCCTCCAATTACGAAGAATTGACACTTTATACCCTTGTATCCTCATAATTACAAGTTTGGTCCCTAAAGTTTGTCAAAATTACAAAAAGGACCCTTAACTTTGAAGAATTGGCAAGTTTAGCCCCTCAACAAAGCTAAATTGTCAACCAATATCATCCACAAAGTCAAATACATCATGAAGTCCTTCAAAGTACAAGAAATGACAAGTTTGGTCCTTTGAAAATCTCAAAATTACACAAAGGACCCTCAACTTTCAACAATTGGCAAAAATGGTCCCTCAATCATCAAGACTTGGCAATTTCAGTCCTCCAAAATGCTCAACATACAAGTCTAGACCATTATCATTGAAGAAAATACCAAACCAGCCCTTGAAGAATTCAATTATGGCAAGAAATACCCCTGAATTCATTTTATGAAAGTTTTTGGGCCAAAAATGTAAAAAGGCAAAAGTTGACAAAGCTGATTATGGCGTTGATAGAGTTTTCAAAAGAAAAGACAAGAAGAAAGAAAAGAAGGGACCAAAAGAGGCCAGACATAAAACTTACCTAGACCAACCAGCTCTTGCCACGTGCCCCACTATCTCTTTTCAACCAATGGCAGCCCTCCTTCCTTCCACATCACCAATCCACTCACACCAGCCATAACTAACTTAATTTATTAAGTTAATTATGGCGCCTAACACCTGGTTTAAAAACTAAAACAGATCAAACCCATGTTCTTGGCATTCATAATCCAAATTGGGTTTTTCTAAACTGCTTAAAATTAAGCCACCAAAGTGTCCAGATTTGTGATTAAGGTCAACATGAACACATCCAAATCCTTAAACCCTATGCCACATCATCAACCATGTCACATGTTAAACCCTTGTCCCACCCCTTGGAGAAGAAGACAAAAAAGTAAAGCAAATCCAACGTCCCATAGACTTGCTTACTTTCTAAGCTTCACAAGAGCCATTGGATGCAATTCCAACAGCTATACACCCCACAAACGTCCAAGATAAGTCACATGAGCTCAAGATTTCAAATTTATACAAGGGCAATTTTGGAAGATCAAGCCTAGGGTTTTCACATTTTTCAGCTTTCTAGGACCATGTACACCCTCTATATAAAGGGTCTAGCTCATTACATTTATTCCTGCTTTTGGTTTTTCCTTTGTTCAAACACTTGTAAATCCTCTTTCTGATTAATGAATTTGAGTTAAGTGCTTTGAAGAAAGACCAAGTGCCATCTTTATTTTGCTTGTTTATGTTCTTAGTTTACTGCTTTTGAAGTTTAAAACCTGTTTTCAAAAGAGGAGTGTGCAAAAGTTTGCATATTTCCTCATTTTCTTGATATTTTGCTAAGTCTTGTTCCAATCTTGGAATTCTTGGGCTATAGGGCTGATCATAGCATCCTAACTGAGTTGGTTAAGGTGTGGTGAGGCTTATAACTTGGGGATAATCAAGTGTGGGGTAACAAGTTTGCATTAATCAAGTTTTTCCAAGTTTCTGATTTTTATGATATTGTGTTTAACCCTTGTTCAATCTTAGTAGGCTTTTTGTGGAAGCTTGTGCTTGTTCTTGCTAGCACATAAGCTCAAAATTCGTGGGTGTGGATGTACATCCATGAGGTTTGCATACTTAATCTCCAAATCTGCTTAAATTGTGATTTTTGGTGATATTTGTATGAAACTGTTGTTCTTGTGAATTTTGTGGCTTGTTCTTGCTTGAATCTGTTTATTAGACTTGTTTGAGTGTTAATTGATGCTTGGTTGGCCTGAAATCTCATTGTGCTTTTGAACATTTTGATTTGAAAAAGTTAAAGGGGTGTTTGGGTCTACTGGTTATTGCTTGTAATTTGTTTTTGAGTTAAGGGAAGTTGTTGTTTATGCTTTGTATCTGATATACCTTTGTTTGAGAGTGTTTTGCTGCAAGTTTTTGGGTTTGAACACTTGAATCAATCAATCTGCTATATAGACCTTGTTTCTGCTTGTTTTGACCTAGGATTTTGGGAACACTTAGTGTGTATGCATGCTTAGGGATAAAAGTGGTTTAAACAAAGTTAATATATCCTGTTTGAAAGATTTGAGGTGTTGAAATTGGCTTGTGTGTCAAATAAATAAGCAAAAGTAGAAAACTGCATGTGTTAGTGTTCATCAGTGACTTTCATTGCTTGAATCTTGCTTAATTCTTTGAACCAGTGCATGAAACCTGTTTAGACTTGCTCATTGGAGTTTATTATAGCTTGTGTGTGCATTTGGTTGAATTTGGCTGGCTGATTTGTGCTAAAACTGCTCTTGAATGCTGAACTGCTTATTGTTCATGTCTGTATCATGTCTGATGAATGATTGATTAAACTGTATCAATTGGGTGTTTGTGATTGTGTTATTTTGATTGTTATTGACTCCTTTTGATCCAAAGATCAATTGGGTGCCTTTGTGAAATCTGAATCCAAGAAAAAGTCACTAAAGACAAAAAGTCAAAATAGTCAAGCAGTGGAAAAAGTTTCCACTGCTCAACATCCAAAACTAGCCCCTGCTAGTGCAATTTTGTCATCAGCTTATCATTAAGCTATTCTAGCTTATTCTGACTTGCAACAACTTATTTTTTGTAATAGATCTTCATTATTTGACCCATTTAAGTGAACTGGAGCTTATGAGACTTTGACTTTGACTTTTTACTAGAAAACCAACTTGTTTGACTTTTAACATAAGTGCTTATTTGATTTTCCAGCTTATTGAGTGTGCTTATTTGAAAGGTCTTTGGTTTTTAAGCTTAGTTTTGTCAAAAGAAACATTTTGCAACTTGAATCAGCTTCTGAGGTGGTCTAGATCATAAAAACGACTATTTTGTCGTTTTGTGAATAAGTTTGTGACTTGTTTCTGGCTTATTAAGTGGGCTTATTTGAAATTTCTTTTTGCAGAAGTCTTTGTTAGGTCAAAAGAAGGTTGTGTGTTAAATTTTAGCTTATGGCAACAGCTTATGGCTTAATGGGCCAAAAAGCCCATTAAGAATAAGCTGCTTATTATAAGTTAGCTTATTTCACATTTTCAGCTTTTGGGCCTTTGGAAAAGGTTGTTTAAAATCAAATTTTGAGTCAACCTGTGCTTTTTGAGCTTATTTTGAGCACTTTTTCTTATTGGGCCTTAATTAAGCCCAATAAGGGACTGTTTTGGGTTTAGCCCATTTTCTAGGCCCAATAGGGGTATTTAGGTAATTTCACTTTCATTTCTGAGTTATTTAGGTTAAATTAAGCTATTTTGCATGTTTTTAGAATTTTTTATAATTTTTGGATTTTTAATATTATTTTAATATTATTTTATTATTAAAAATTAAAAGTCTGATTTTCTAGGTTTTTATATTTTTCCTAGGTTCTAAATACTTAATTAGGATTTTTGCAACTTTCCAAATATTTTTTAGGTCTTTTAATTATTTGTTATAATTAATTTAAGATTTAATTGATTTTAGGAGTTTTTAATTGTTTAAAAATAGTTTTAATTGGTTTTAAAATTTTAAAAAAAGTTTTTAGCTTAATTAGAGTATTTTTGTGGTTTACAAACTTGAAAATCTTGTTTAGGGCTTTTTAATAATTAATTTTGATTTTTAGGGCTTTAATTAGCATTAAAAAGTCATTATCTAATTAATTAAAAGGTTTTTGCAAGTTTTGATTTTTTGTAAACTCTTAGAATATTATTAGGGATTTTTGGTAATTTTTAGAAATTTTTAGGTTAAAATTTTAATTTTGGTGGTTTTTACGACTTTACATGTACGCCTTTTTAGACTTAGTTTAATCCGTCTTCATAACCGTCATTCTCTTCTAATCCCCTTTCTATTTCTCTTATTCAAATATAATCACAAATTAATCCATATCATTACACATATAACACACTAGCCTCCTCGTGAACGAACTTGAACTTAATTGGTCATTAGTGCTTGGTTTTCCTAAACCGACACTTGATACTTGCCACTTTTGTCATCCTTTTCCTAAAGGGTAGCAAAACCACTACATCATTTTGGCGCCGCTGCCGGGGAGGCGTGCTGTGTTTTGATTTGGCATTGTTGTTTTTATACTAACCATAATTAGTATTTGTATTAGTAGCACTCTACTAATACGTATTATCGTTTTTCGGTTTTTGTGTGAATATTATTACTATATTGTATACGTAGAACAATAAATTCACAAGTACTCCAAATACGTGAGAAATCACAACCTTGACTTGGGAGGTCATTACCCAATCATTGTATTCGAATCTCAAACCAAAGAAAAAGGCAAAAATAGATAAATACTTTCGTGAAGCTTAATCTTGAAAATACAAACTATAAGGTGGGTATAAGGCGGATATTATAAAATATATCCTAAGGAAAAAGGCTCTTAAGTGCTTCGCGCCGCCTCGTTTCCCCGCTTGCTTGTGAGTATTTGATTGTGAGAGTGAATCGAGGGTTTTGCCGCCCAAAGTATTACTAAGTATCATATATATTTTCTTGGTTTCTATTGATTATACCCTCTTGAACGATTTGGTGTTCCACCATCGTTCTAAAGTCTTCGAAGGCGTTCACTCCACGTGATCGTTTTCATTCCTTGAGGCTTCTTTAATCGAGAGATTTGATTAAGGAGGAGATTTGTAGATTTTTGTCTACTTAATACATTTCACCAAACTCCAAAAAGGTTAATACAATCAAAAACCACAAAAAAAATTAAAAAATACAAAACACCAAAAAGAATCTTCTTTGCTCATCCCCTCGTTGTACGTGACGTTTATGCTAACTCGAAATCAAGCAAGACGTGCACGTAAACGAAAGTACAAAACTCCCACTCCCAACAATTCTAGTGAGGAGTCTCCTATTGACGAACCCATTGTAAGAGAAGCACCAACCATGGCGAATCGAACTATGATGGAGTTACTTCAAGCACCCACCGAGGGTTATGGAGAGGCTATTGTGATTCCCGCAATCCTTGCGGAGAATTTTGAGGTTAAGACGGGTTTGTTGTCCATGATTCAAAACAACAAATTCCGTGGTGATGAGAAGGACAATCCTCACAACCATATCCGCCAATTCAATCGTCTTACCGCTACTTGCAAGTTTAAGGATGTCTCTAACGACTCGATTAAGATGATGCTTTTTCCGTATTCCTTAGCGGGGCCCGCAAAAATTTGGTTAGAGAAAGAGCCACCCAATTCTATATTGACGTGGAAGGATCTCGTGTCTAAGTTTGTGAACCAAATTTTTCCGCCCTCTAAGACTACACACTTGAAAAACGAGATTTCAAAGTTTTCACAAGAATTTAATGAAAGTTTTTCAACGGCTTGGAATAGGTTTAAGGAAATGTTACATGAATGTCCTTGATAGGTGTGAAAACACCCATCCTTTTACCACTTAATTCTGGTTAAAACAAGACCAAAACACGTATTTAATATCATTTGTTTGGAATTATGCGTGGTTTTTGTGTTTATTGTGTTTTCAGAGGCAACTGGATGAATATTGAAGAAAACATGGGATTGCACGGGTTTTATCAAGGAAAAAGACTCAAGACGAAGTCTATTGTCCAAGAGATGTAGAAAATTTGAAGTCATTGTGCCTATTTGAATATTTATCGAAGAATAGAGCCAAAGATGGAAGATTCATATATGTCGAAGAACTCGAGTCTATTAAATAAAATATTATAAGACGAGTTGGAATTATTCACCGACACTTCTCAAATCCAAGTCGGAAACGTTTAATTAAAAGACGCATGAAGACTTAAGAAGAAAGAAGAAAAAGAAGCCCAAATCGAAGCCCAATCAAAAGCCCACCACCACCATGTACACGCCTATATAAAGGCCCTTACTTCACAAAAATTCACACTTAGTCTTTTAGGTAGTTTCTAGTTTTAGAGAGAGAAAGTTCTAAACTTTCTCTCACTAGATTTCATCTTTTTCTCTTTCAAGATCAACATTTGTATTACTTTTTCATTAATCAAGTTCAAGTTTTTATCTTTTAATCTTTACTCTCATCCTTCCTTTCTTTTACTTTTATTGATTTTGGTACAAATCTCGTATGATCCGTGTTGTTCATCTATGATTTGTGCTTAAAAAGTTGTTAACTTTTAATGTTTCCTTAAGTTTTTTTTACATAAATAAGCTTTGAGATCCTTGTTCTTATTGGCTTATTTGATGATTTAGCTTATTTACTTTTTGAAGTTTTTATGAAAAGTTCATCTTTTTATTGATTTGATTTAAAAGTTGTTTACTTTGAGTTTGGAAAAGTTGATTTTAGTGCTTATTTGATCAGCTTATTAAAAGATTCGAGTTAGTTTTGGGTTTTAGCTTGTCCTAATAGCTTATTTCCCTTGCTTTTGTCCCGAATTTGTACCATTTTCGGGAAGGGAAACTCCCTTTTCCGATTGTACTTTCCGACCGAGCAACACCCCCTCTTTCCGTTCGGTCGATCGGAAAAGGGTTTTGGTTTTTCCGATTTGCCCCAATTTCCTGGATTCCGATTGGTGTTATTTCGTTTATTCCGATTGGATCTTGCTCCACATTCCGACTGAGTTGTTCTTTTTCCATTATTCCGATTGATTGGATTTACAGTATTCCGATTGAGGTCCTTTCCCCATATTCCGACCGTAGCTTGCCACATTCCGATCATTTGATCGGAATAACATTCCGATCACCCCTTTTTACGGTTATTCCGATTGAGTTGTTTTGCTTTGTGCCGTTCTTACTTTCTTTTAGTACTTTTCAATTTAGTTCATAGTTTTGCCAAGTTTTCCAAGAGTTAGTTTTTATTGAGTGTTCATTTATTTTATATTAAAATCTTTAAGTTTTCAACATTTATTTTTAAACTCGTTTCTTACTTTAATCTTTCAAGTCTTTAATTTCACTCTTCGACACTTAATTTCTTGTCATTAGTTTAAAACAGATAAACAAACCAACCACTTTTTATTAACCAAGAACAAATCATTCCACCTAAGGCCGAGATCAATTCGAGAAGATTCCGAGAGAAATTAGAACCCACATAAAATCATTGTATCAAATGGCGCCGCTGCCGGCTCTTCTCGTTAAGATCAAAAGTTTTTTGTGAGAACTTGGATTTTGGGATCCGTTCCCCGTGAACGTTACTTTTTCACAAAAAAAATTTCAAAAATCCTAAAAAATATAAAATTTTCAAAAAAAAAAAAAAAAAAAAATTATTAAAACCAAAAATATTTTTGCTTTGTTTTTCTTTGTTCGTTCTTTTGCAGGTGTATGCGCACTCGATCCACGTCATATCAAGAGCCCGAGCCTCTCGATCACTTAGACATGGCCGGTGTACCACCTCCAAACAATAATAACAACAACAACCCGCCTTTCAACAACATGAACAATAACAACAACAATGAGCCTCTTCTGGATAATCGTCCGATGATTGAATTGCTGTAAGCTCATGTAGATGGCAACACGGACCCAATTGTCATACCTCCAATTGCCGCCAACAGCTTTGAGCTAAAATCAGGTTTTATCCAGATGGTCTCCGCTCAACCATTCTTGGGACGTACCATTGATGATCCACACGACCACATCAAGAGATTCTTACAACTCACCAACACGGTTAAATTCAATGGCGTTTCACAAGAGGTTATAAGGTTACAACTTTTTCCTTTTCTTTAGAGGGACAAGCCCGGCATTGGCTTGCTAAGGAACCGCCACAGAGTATTCTCTCGTGGACGGATTTGGAAACTAAGTTTATCAATTACTTTTTCCCACCCTCTCGTACTACCGCATTGCGGAATGAAATCATAAATTTTGAACAAAAGTACGATGAGTCATTCAGTGAATCTTGGGATCGTTTCAAAGATCTTTTAAGAAAATGCCCACAACATGGTTTCACCAAAGTACATCAAATCAATACTTTTTACACTGGTTTAAGCATGAGTGACCAAGATTCACTGAACAGTGCCTCGGGAGGTAATCTATTGGCTAAGACTTCCAATGCTGCTTGGGACATCATTGAGAATAAATCTCGTGTGCAAACCAAGAGTGTTAGGACCAATGTCGCTAGTGCTAGCACTAATGACAGCGACAAGC
Source organism: Glebionis coronaria (assembly GCA_025667525.1). NCBI lineage: Eukaryota > Viridiplantae > Streptophyta > Magnoliopsida > Asterales > Asteraceae > Glebionis > Glebionis coronaria. The sequence goes on along the minus strand of CM046881.1, from coordinate 342,410,592 downwards.
GACTCGACAAAATCACCACGCTTCTTGAATCGCTTGTCACCCACACCGTCAGCAACAACAACAGCAATAACGCCAAAAACGCTCAAGTGAACGCTGTCGGCCAACCTTGTGAGATATGCGGTGGTCCTCATTCTTACACAACTTGTACCGCCACCCAAGATTACCCTGCAGAGAATGTGAATGCAGCATATGGCACCTATACTCAACCTGCTTATCAAGCAAAACCTCAAGGTGACCGCAACTTGCTTAGCTACCGTTCCAACAACTATATCTCACCACCTGGTTTTAATCCTAACAACCAAAACCAATAACAAAACCTCAACCGCCCTCCTCAACAACAACAAACTCGTACACCATACATCCCTCCTCACAAGCAGCAACAACCACCTCAACGAAACACCCAAGTTTACCAGCAACCTGCTTATCAACCACCCGCATACACTGCTCCTTCCAACCAAACCCCCGCATCACATCAAGACATTGGAACCTACATGAGGACTAACGATGTGATCGTGGATAATCTCCAACAGGAAGTGCGCAACTTGAAAGCAGATCTGATGAAACAAGGGAATGATCTAAGAGCTGATATGAAGAACACTATGGATAGTCAAACGAATGACTTGAGGAACATGATGGCTAGTTTCTTCAACAGTAATCAACCCTCTTCTTCGGGTACTCTTCCGAGTAACACCGTTGCGAATCCAAGAGGGGAGATGAAAGCAATCACTACTCGAAGTGGCAAAGGTACCAAGGAACCCGAGCTTCCTATACCTCCACCGGTGGTTGTGACTAAGGAGAACGAGTCACCTGCTCCTATTCCTCATCCTTCTCCTTCCCCAATTTCTCCACCTCTTCCTTCTACCCCTCCTCCACCCAAGGATGTGAGTGATCCTATTCTTCCAAAACCTTCCTCTTCTTCCAATATACCTTATCCATCTAGGTTGAGGAAAGAGAAGCTCAAAAGCAAGGATGATATTCAGGTTTCGAACTTCCTTAAAATGTTCAAACAACTGAATTTCAATATCTCCTTCGCTGAGGCTCTCGCTCACATGCCTAAATATGCGAAAATGTTTAAAGATCTTCTGAGCGACAAGGAAAAGCTCCTCGATCTCGCCAACACCCAACTTAATGAGAACTGCTCTGCAGTGCTCTTGAGGAAATTGCCAATCAAGCTTGGTGATCCGGGTCGTTTTCTTATCCCTTGCAATTTCCCGGGAGTAGAGAATTGCATGGCCCTAGCCGATCTAGGTGCCAGTATTAGTCTCATGCCTCTAAGTGTTTGGAAGCAATTATCTCTCCCAGAGCTAGTCCCCACGAAAATGACTTTGGAATTAGCCAACCGTACGGTTGCTTATCCAGTGGGGATAGCCGAAGACGTCATTGTAGGAGTCGACAAATTCACCTTCCCTGCTGATTTTGTTGTCGTCGACTACGAGATGGACCCCCGTGTACCACTGATTGTTGGTCGTCCATTCCTTAGGACCGGTCGCACTCTCATTGATGTTGAAGCCGGTGAGCTTATCATGAGAGTGGGTGACGATAAAGTAGTCTTCAACATGGGAAAGTTGTCTAAACAGCCTTATTCATATGAGAGCGTTAATTGTATTGACGTTCTTGATGAGGCTTGTGAAGAACACTTTAATGATGCTTGCAAAAGTATTCCTACCTCTCTTCCCACTGTTGAGACCGTGTCCTCCATTGATTCATCGTTGTCTCTATTTGGAGATGGTGATTTATTTTGGAACAATCTTGAAGATACCATGGGAGATGCGAATTTAGCTACTAATGATTCTCCTATCGATAGGGATGAAGACATGAATTTCTTTGACAATCTTCTCACCGAAGACAATCCTTCGCCTCCATCTCCCACGGTCATTGCTATCGATACTCTGACTTCGAATACGCCTACCATCGAAAATCCTCCGGATTTGGAACTTAAGGAGTTGCCGCCCCATCTCGAGTATGTATTCCTTGATGAAGAGAAGCAGTCGCCAGTCATCATTGCTAAGGACCTAAAGGATGAAGAGAAAGCCCGACTTGTCGCCGTGTTGAAGAATCATAAGAAGGCTATCGCTTGGAAAATCTCCGACATTCGTGGAATTGATCCTCACTTCTGCACACACAAAATTCTCATGGAGGACGACTTTAAGCCCACTATTCAAAGCCAACGAAGGGTGAATCCAAAAATCCATGAAGTCATCAAAACAGAGGTTCTCAAACTTCTTGATGCGGGTATGATATACCCTATTTCGGATTCACCATGGGTTAGTCCAATCCATTGTGTGCCCAAGAAGGGCGGAATAACCGTTGTTCCCAATGAACACAACGAGTTGATTCCCACTCGTCTCGTTACTGGGTGGAGAGTTTGTATAGACTACCGCAAACTCAATGATGCCACGAGAAAGGATCATTTCCCTCTACCTTTCATGGACCAAATGCTTGAACGTTTAGCCGGTAATGAATATTACTGCTTTCTTGATGGTTTCTCGGGTTATTTCCAAATACCCATCGATCCCCAAGATCAAGAGAAGACAACATTCACTTGTCCCTATGGCACTTTTGCTTACAAAAGAATGCCTTTTGGCTTATGTAATGCGCCCGGGACTTTCCAAAGGTGTATGTTAGCTATCTTCCATGACATGGTTGAACAAACCATGGAAGTCTTCATGGATGATTTCTCGGTCTTCGGGGATTCTTTCTCTTCTTGCCTTGCCAATTTGGAACGTATGCTCAAGCGGTGCGAAGACACTCGCTTTGTTCTGAATTGGGAAAAATGCCATTTTATGGTAAAAGAAGGCATCGTGCTGGGACACAAGATTTCCAAAGCCGGTCTTGAAGTAGACCGTGCTAAAGTCGATGTTATCGCTAAGTTGCCTCCACCTTCAACCGTGAAGGGTGTGAGAAGTTTCCTGGGTCATGCGGGCTTCTACCGTCGATTCATCAAAGATTTTTCTCAAATCGCTCGCCCGATGACCCACCTCTTGGAAAAAGATACTCCTTTTATCTTCTCCAAAGAGTGTCTTGAAGCCTTCAACTCGCTTAAGGATAAGCTAACTAAGGCACCCGTCTTGGTTACCCCTAATTGGGAGCTTCCCTTTGAGTTGATGTGCGATGCTAGTGATTTTGCTATTGGAGCGGTTCTTGGACAAAGAGTGAACAAACACTTCCAACCGATCCATTACGCTAGCAAGACAATGACTGGGGCACAATTGCATTATACGACAACCGAAAAAGAGCTTTTAGCTGTTGTCTCTGCCTTTGAAAAATTCCGCCCCTATCTTGTCCTTTCCACCACCATCGTGTATACCTATCATTCCGCGCTGAAGTACTTGTTGACAAAGCAAGATTCCAAACCAAGACTTCTTCGCTGGGTTTTGCTGCTCCAGGAATTTAAAATCGAAATTCGCGATAAAAAAGGAGCAGAAAACCTAGCCGCGGATCACCTCAGTAGACTTGAGGATCCTTACCAGGGGGATCATCCGAACAAAGAAATCAATGATTCTTTTCCCTTGGAGACCTTAATGTCTATCAACTCGACTGCTGACGAAACCCCGTGGTTTGCGGACATTGCAAACTACTTGGCGGGTGGAATCCTCGTTGACGGGTTAACATCCCAGCAAAAGAAGAAGTTCTTCAAAGACATAAAGACTTACTTCTGGGATGACCCGTATCTTTTTAAACAATGTGCCGACTTGATTATTCGCCGATGTGTTGATGGACCGGCAGCTTTCGAAATCCTTGATGCTTGCCACAAAGGACCCACCAGTGGTCACTTTGGTCCCAACTACACCGCCAAAAAAGTGTTTGATTCGGGATTTTATTGGCCCACCATCTATCGTGATGCTCACGAGATGGTTAAACGATGTGATGCTTGCCAAAAACAACGCACGATCACACATAAAGACGAGATGCCTCAGAATTTCATTCAAGAGTGTGAAATCTTTGATGTTTGGGGTATCGACTTTATGGGGCCATTCCCTTCATCTAAAGGAAACAAATACATCCTTGTTGCCGTTGACTACGTCTCCAAGTGGGTTGAAGCCAAAGCTTTTCCTACTAATGATGCAAGGGTGGTTTGTAACTTTTTGAAATCGCTATTCGCTCGATTCGGCGTTCCTCGTGCTATTATCAGTGACCGCGTGACTCATTTTTGCAACGATCAATTTGCAAGAGTCATGGCTAAGTATGGTGTCAATCACCGTCTTTCCACCGCCTATCATCCCCAAACCAATGGGCAAGCAGAGATATCCAATCGTGGATTGAAGCGAATTTTGGAGCGTACTGTGGGAGAGCATCGTGCCGCGTGGGCCGCTAAGTTAGATGATGCTCTGTGGGCTTTCCGTACTGCTTACAAGACCCCGATCGGTTGTACACCTTATCGTCTTGTGTACGGGAAAGCATGCCACCTTCCCATCGAGCTGGAGCATAAGGCTCACTGAGCCTTGAAGTGGGCTAACTTCGACATCAACAAAGCCGGTGATCATCGCAAGATTCAACTCAACGAGCTCAACGAACTAAGGAATGAAGCTGATGAGAACTCGCTGATCTACAAAGAGAAGACGAAGATCCTCCATGACGCAAAAATCAAGAACCGAGAGTTCCACGTTGGTGATCAAGTCTTACTTTTTAACTCTCGGTTGAAGATCTTCTCTGGCAAGTTGAAGAGCCGCTGGTCTGGTCCATTCACTGTCGCCAACGTCTTTCTGTATGGGACCATTGAGCTTTCTCAGCCAAATGGGCCCAATTTCAAGGTGAATGGCCAGCGTCTGAAGCTGTACTTTGGTGAGGACATCTCTCAGGAGATGATTCCATCCCTCACCACGTTCCCCATGAACTAAATTTGGGACGAGTCAGGCTCGTGACTCGGTTATAAAAAACAAGCGCTCCTCGGGAGGCAGCCCGAGTATCTATCCTTTTATGTTTTAATCCCCTAAGTGTAGGGGGGACTTCTATACGTGTTTGTCTTTGTGTGGTGTGATTACAGGGATAAGTGCACTCTTGGAATTTTTGAAGAACCGTGCTCCCGTGTTATTCGAAATCCGGTTCTATCTCTCAACTATCGTGATTCAATTTTCTTCATACTCACATTTGAAATTGATCACTTTAGTCGTCTCTTCCTTAACTTGATTTAACCAACGTGCACAATGTCATAAGTGTAGGGGAAACTTTTCCCACATGCTTAAACATTGAGGACAATGTTTATCTTAAGTGTAGGGGGGACTTCTATCGAAGTTTTAAGTGGACTTTTCCATGAAAGTACCTTCATTTAACCAGAAAATCATCTTTTTCAACATTTTTCAAATTTTTAATTAACTTTGGCTATTTAGTCGTAATTTTTAAATTTTTATCGTTGCTTTCATATGTATATATCCCGCAATAAAGTCAAAAATTTTAATAAAGTGGTGTAGCTAGTTTAGAAATCTTTGACATATTAGGCCCGTTGCGTTTATTTTGACTCAACCCGAATAGACTTATCCAAGTTTATTCTAGCTAGTATCCTTAACCATGTAGACTGATGAGATTGCTTTTATACATGGTCTCATCGTCCAAAACGGCCTTAAAATGCATAAAATATCATAAAATATGCCAAATATATGCTCGTGTTTGTTACTTGTGTATTTTTAGGTACGGATATTGAGGAATTGGAAAAAGATCACAAGAATCAATCAAAAACGAACACGGGAAACGAAGCCGCACAATGAACCGGGCCCAAGTTTGGAATTTTGCAAAATGACCCTTGAAGAATTGAAGATTGGCAAGAATGGCCCCTCATCTTTGAAAAACTTGTCACAATTGACCCTCCAAATATCAAATATACAAGTATGGTCCCTATTGTTTGAAGATATTACAAGACCAGTCCCTAGAATATGAAGAATATACATTTAATACCCTTGGATAAGGTTTTGTAAGCCTTTGTGCCACTTTTGACAAGTTGTCAAAAGTTGATAAAGGCAAAAGTGGGCGCTGACGGGGTTTAATACAAAGTAAACAAGAGAAGAAAGCTTGGGGGTCAAAACTGCCAACTAACCAAACCCTTACACCCACTCAGACCCTGACACGTCATCCTCACCCACCCAAATACCCAAACCCATAACCCAACCCGTCTACCCAGTCCACAACCCACCCAACTTATTAAAACATGGTCAACTGGTCAACAATTTTTCCCTCTAAACATAAAGTTTAAAAACTTTATTTCCCAAAACAGATTAAATCCTCTCTTAATCCCCCTTAAACCCTAATCTTACCCAGACCCAATCAACACCAAATTAAAGGGGTTTCATCCCTTTTTGTCCAGATCCTTGATTGAGCCTTTTCTCACCAAAACCCACATTCCACATCACCACAAGACACACCCATGTGTCTTGTGGGACCCTCCCCTGCAACATCACTTTCCCTCAAAACCCTAAACCCGACCAAACCAACATCCCAGATCACACCCCTTGGTCCCCAAGCTAAAATTAACGTCCAAGATCATTCAACAAGAGCTGGCAACATCACATGGGCATCTTTACCAAAAATCAGTCAAATGAGCAAGGGCAAAATCGGATTTTCCAAGCTTTAGGGTTTTCCTTTTTATTATTTGTTTATTCAGCATCTAGATAGTTCTATTATGCCTATAAAAGCATCTCTCAACCTGTGAGAAGAGCTTTGTTCCAGTTTTTAAGCTTTTTCACTTGTAATCCCTTTTTAAGAAAATAAAAGTTTGGTGTTTGTTAAATGCAAGTGTAATTCCTTTTTATGTTTTTTAAAAGTTGTGTGTTGTGTTAAAAGCTTAAGCTGAGTTCCATCTTCATTGTATAACACTCTGAGTGTTTAAGTTTTTCAAAAAGGTTTTGAAAGAATTTTATGAATTTAAGAAATCATAGGTTGTTATGAAGTGAAAGTGGAATAACATCCCATGATTTCTGATTTATAAGTTGTTTCTAAAACGTGGTTAAAGTTATTGGGTTCATTGGTTCAAATATTTTTAAGGAAGTTTTTAAGAAAATCAGGAAAGTGTATTTTCTTTGTGTTTGATCTTGTTCTTAGCAGGATTGTTGGAGTGTGTTGCTTTTAAAGGTTCAGCTCAGGCCCCAGCCTGATTGGAGGTGGTTATTCAACCACTGAGGGACTTGGATGTAAGTCCCTCAAGGTAAAAAACCCCTTTTCATTTTTAGTTTTTCAGATTTTGGTCATTTGCATGATTTATATGAAACTGCATGTTAAGTGTGTTTATATGGTTTGATTTGTGTTTAAATGATATGATATGCATGTTAGATGCTGTTTGAATCAGTTTAAGTAAGTTTTAAAGTGTTTTGGTTTGAAAAAGTTGGATAACAAGTTTTTAAAGGGGTGTTTGGATACGGGTTTAATTAAGTAAGATTGATAGATTTTGAGTTTTTAAACCTGTTAGAAATACTTGGTAGGGGTCAATAGGTTGTAAGATAGCTTTGGTTATCAGTTTGGTACAAGTTGAACAAGTTTGGATGATAAAAAGATAAAAATCATAGCAATATTCTATAATCTGCTTGTGTGACTGATTTTTAAGTGATTTTGCCATCAAAACTTTGTAAGCTGCTAGATCTTAGGTTGTTTGAGGGAGGTGTTTCAGTTCTATGCTAGTTTATGTGAATGTGTGAAAAAATTTGTGGTCTGGAAACTCATTCTTGTGCAAGTTTTGAGCATCAAACACCACCAGACCATCTGTTTGTATCAGCAACCTTCATTTGATCTTGTGCCTTGTTTGTGTGGAATTTGTGCTAAGTTTTTGTTCTTACTTGTTTGTTATCTGCTTGTCTTGACTCCTTGTGCTCCAAAGAGCACAAGGGTGCCTTGTTTATCCAAGAACACCACAAATCATAAGCAAACCAAGCCCTCTTGGTCATACTCTTTACAAGTGAACAAATTTCACTTGTTCATCAGAAACAAGTGCCTAACTGGGCACGTTTCTTGCTTAATCTTGCTTGATCCTTGATTAATCTAGTTTGTGTTTGTGTTTTTCTGTGTTGAAAAGTTACTGGAATCAAGTGTAAAAAAAAAAGGAAAAGTTTTATAAAAACTACACCCTGCCTGGACTCGAACCCCCGACCTGCAGCTCAGGAGTGAGGGGTTCTACCAGTGATCTAGATGAGTTTTTACGTTATCATTTCATTTCATTAGTTATTTAACCAGTTTTTCACTTTGGCTTATATTAATAAGCCGTAGCTTATTCAGTCATTTTTAGCTTATTTAAGTAGCTTATTTGATAGGTAGTATTTTTCCTAGGATATTATTAAGGTTTAGGATTTTTCTGATTAAAAGTTTTATTTTTCTCTTTATTTAATTAATTATTAAGATTATTTTTAGTTTTAAATTTAGAAAGTCATTTAAAAATAGTGAACAGTAATTAAAAAATACAAAAAAAATAGTTTTTAGGTTTTAATTTATATTTTTGAGGTTTACATATCAAAAAGTTTTCAGAAACTTTAATTTTTAATTTTATTTGATTTTAGGTTTTTTATTAAAATTTAAAAATTAATATAAAATTAATTAAGAGGTTTTAGGAGCTTTAATTTACATTTTCTTCTTAGTTAGAATATTTAGGATTTTTGAGAATTTTTTAGAATTTATTTGAGAACTTTTTATTTTTTGGAATATTTTATTATTATTTTATTCATAAAAATTCAAGTTTTATTTTTAACTTTTTTTCATTTTTCCTAGATTCTAGACATTAAATTAGGAACTTTGTCACTTTCCAATTAATTTTTAGGCTTTTCAATTAATTTTTAGAATTAATTTAAGATTTAATAGATTTTAATAGTTTTTAGGAGTTTAAAAATAGTTTAATTTGGTTTTAAAATTTTTAAAAAATAGTTTTAGCTTAATTAGGTCATTTTTAAGGTTTACAAACTATTAAATCTTGTGTGGGGCTTTTTAATATTTAAAAGTGATTTTTAGGGCTTTAATTAGCATTAAAAAGTCATTATTAAATTAATTAAAAGGTTTTGGCAAGTTTAGATTTTTTGTACACTCTTAGAATATTATTGTGGATTTTTAGTAATTTTTAGGAATTTTTAGGTTAAAATTTTAATTTTTGTCGTTTCTACGTCTTAACTTTCTAGTAGTGTTTTTGCCTATTTTCCTACTTTTTTTCGTCTTCGTCATTTTCTCTTCTCCTTTCTTCTCATTAATAACCAAAAACAAAATCAATCATTCATTACACAACACACGTGCCTCCTCGAGAGAACGATCCCTTCATTTGGGTCATAACTTGTGATTTTCCTAAATCGCTCGTTAATACTTACAACTATCATTTTGGCGCCGCTGCCGGGGAGGCGTGTTGTGTTTTGATTGAACATTGTTGTTTTCTATATTAGCCATAATAGTATTTGTATTAATAGCACTCTATTAATACGTATTATCGTTTTTCAGTTTTTGTGTGAATATTATTACTATATTGTATACGTAGAACAATAAATTCACAAGTACTCCAAATACGTGAGCAATCACATCCTTGATTCGGGATTTCATCACTCGATCATTGTATTCGAATCTCAAACCAAAGAAAAAAGGCAAAAATAGATAAATACTTTCGTGAAGCTTAATCTTGATAATACAAACTATAAGGTGGGTATAAGGCGGTTGTATTTGACAACCTAAAGGAAAAAGGCTCTTAAGTGCTTCGCGCCGCCTCGTTTCCTCCGCTTGCTTGTGCGTATTTGATTTTGAGAGTGAATCGAGGGTTTTGCCGCCCAAAGTATTATTACATATCATATATATTTTCTTGGTTTCATATTGATTAAACCCTCTTGAACGATTTGGTGTTCCACCATCGTTCTAAAGTCATCGAAGGCGTTCACTCCACGTGATCGTTTTCATTCCTTGAGGCCTTTTTAATCAAGAGATTTGATTGAGGAGGAGATTTGTGGACTCATTGTCTACTTAATATATTCACCAATTCCAAAAAAGTTAATACAATCAAAAACCACAAAAAAATTGAAAAACACAAAATACCAAAAAGAATCTTCTTTGCTCGTCTCCACGTTGTACGCGACGTTTATGCTCACTCGTAATCAAGCAAAACGTGCACGTAGACGCAAGAACAAAACTCCTACTAAAACTCATTCTAGTGAGGAGTCTCCAAGTGAGGAACCTATTGTAGAACAAGAAGCTATCATGGCTAATCGTACTATGATTGAGTTGCTTCAAGCACCCACCGAGGGTTTTGGAGAGGCCATTGTGATTCCCGCCATCCTTGTGGAGAACTTTGAGATCAAGACGGGTTTAATGTCTATGCTTCAAGCAAACAAGTTTCGCGGTCACGAAAAAGACAACCCACATTATCACATTAGGCAATTTAATCGTCTCACCGCGACAAGCAAGTTTAAGGATGTACCACACGATGCCATTAAGATGATGTTGTTTCCTTACTCGTTAGATGGACCCGCCAAGATTTGGCTTGAGAAAGAACCACCGAATTCGATTTTGACATGGGCCGATCTCGTGTCTAAATTTGTGAATCAATTTTTTCCACCATCTAAGACAACACATTTGAAAAACGATATTTCACGTTTTACACAAAGACCAAATGAAAGTTTTTCAATGGCTTGGGAAAGGTTTAAAGAAATGTTACATGAATGTCCACACCATGATTTTTCCGAATTGCATCAAATTGACACGTTTTATAATGGGCTTAATGATCATGAACAAGATTATTTAAATGCCGCCGCGGGTGGCAATTTTTTGTGCAAAACGACCAATGAGGCTTTGAAAATCATAGAAAATAGGTCTAAGGTCTATAGCCCTCGTAACACACCGAGTGTTGCCAATTTGGGCTCTTCATCATCTCGTTCCATTAATGCCTTGCAAGATGAAGCAAATGAGGAGAATCGGTTTTTCGATAGGTTTTCGACTCTTATGTCTCATTGGAAAGCTCAAGAAGCTTCAAATTCCGCTTCGGTTAAAGCGGTTGCTAAGAGTTGTATTTCGTGTGGTGGAGCTCATGATTTTTCCGAGTGCATTACCGCGGATGGTAACACTTCGAATGCTTATGTAGCCACGGGAACTTATAACCAAATCGGTCAAGGTTCCCGCCAAAATCAAGCTCCACAAAATCAAAATGCTAATAACTATCGAAACAACAATCAAGGTGGAAATTACCAAGGAAATCAAAGGAATTATAACAAGGGTAATTATCAAAGTGGTAATGGGCAAATTTCTAACCAAAACCAAAACCGTGATTTTCAAACTCCTACTCAAGGTTTTCAAAATGCTCACACTAAAAATTTGCAAGGAGAATTTTTAGATTATGCTAAGGCTAATGATGCTAAGTTTGATAACATGCAACGTGAGATGATTAGCTTAAGGTCCGAGTTGAAAAACGAGCTTAAAAACGAACTTGCTAATGAACTAAAAACTCATGCTAACAAAATGGAAGGAAATGTCTAACGTCTTCAACAAAATCAACAAAAGATGGAATTAGGACAACATGAGATTAAGCAAGAGTTGTTAAAAGCGGATGCTAGGCAATCTAAGTTTGAAGACCGTATGGCTAAAATGTTTGAAGCTATCATGTGTAAGCCCTCTTCTTCGGGTGGTCTTCCTAGTGATACCATCGTGAACCCGAAAGGAGAATTGAAGGTTATTACTACTCGTAGTGGTAAAACTTTGAAAGAACCCACTTCTCGTCCAAGTACTTCTATGGAGAAGGAAAAAGAGAAAGAACCCGAGGTTGTGGTTGAAAAGGAGCACATTGCAAGCCCACGAAGTACCGCTCAAACCACACCTACGGTTGAACCTACACCAATCATGGAACCCGAGATTCCAAGGCCGATGCCTATGCCTAATTTGCCCCAACCCACACCACCTTTACCCTAACCATCAAGACGAAACAAGGAAAAGGCACAAGAACGAAATAATTATCAATTTGAACTCTTTATGAAAATGTTTCGTGACTTGCATTTTAATATAAGTTTTGCCGACGCCTTAGTCATGATGCCTCGATTTGCCGCGAACTTCAAAAGTATGTTGAATAACAAAGAGAAATTGCAAAAATCGTCTAGTTGTTCTTCGGTTTTTCTAAGCCGCATACCTCAAAAGGTCGGTGATCCTGGAAAGTTTTTAATCCCATGTGCTATCCAAGACATGGAAGAATGCTACGCCTTGGCCGATCTTGGTGCTAGTATTAATTTGATGCCTTTTGAGATTTTTAAATCGCTCAATCTTCCAAATCTCACTCCTTCAAGAATGTCAATCGAAATGGCCGATCATTCTACGATTCTAGCTTGTGGAGTTGCCGAGGACGTCTTTGTGAAAGTTGGGAAATTCTATTATCCCGTGGACTTCATTGTTGTTGACATTCCCATCGATCCTAAAGTTCCGTTAATTTTAGGTCGATCTTTTTTGGATACCTCGAGAGCACTTATCGATGTGCATGCAAGAAAAATCACTCTTCGTTTCAATGAGGAAGAACTCGTCATTAATGCAACCCAAAACTCCACTCTTTCTCATGTGTATTCTATCACATCTTTGTACAATGTCAATCCCATCAAAAACATTTGCAAAAAGATTTCCAATAGAGTTTTAGGAGTTGTTGAGAAAAATGAAGTTCCGTCCCCTCCGCCGGTGGAGGTTAAGAGTGTTAAGCCTATGATTCCAATCTCGAGTGATTCTTCGGATGATGAATACGTTGATCCCGATGGGGAGGTTTTCTTTGTTGACAAAAGATTTGAAAACTTGCCACCACCTAAACCAAAAATATTTCAAAATGTGAGAATTTTTAGTGTGACTAACATTGTTTTAGATACACCAAATATTTTTGACATAATCAAATCGGGTTTTCACAAGGAGAGTGCTAAAGATGAAAAAGGAAAAGATTTTGAATTTAATTTAAAGGATTTTTCTACAATTCTAACTCCGTCATCACCGCGTTTATTGAGTACTACAAACTCGTCTTCTCCTTTTGACGATGCTTTGTGTGGACTTAGTGTGGGGGAAGCCCTTTATGTTCCCTCCCCTTTCTCCACCGAGGACGAGATATTTGATCCTGGAATTGCTTATATAGGGAAATCTCGGTCTTCCACCGATGCAATAAATGGAAAATCTTTTCATTTTATTGGTGCGAGTCTACCTCGAGTAGCTCAATGTTTTGACTTACCCTTTGTCCCACCCTTCTATTTCTTCTCTCCTATTTTCTTCTACCCCATTGGGGTTTGTGTTGAAGAAGCGTTGTTTCGTCTTTCTTCCGAAAACGAAGACGCTATCTTTGACCCCGGTATACGTTTATCGGATTTTTAAAGTACTCCACGTGTTTTTGGGCCTTGTTTATCATGTAAGCCCCACCAAAAATTGACCAAACCTTGATTATCCCTAAATGATCACATTTATGGGGATTCGAGTCGAGCTTTTGACTCGGTTATCAAAAACAAGGTGCCTCGTAGGGGAGACCCATGCTTATCCATGTACATATTATTGCTTTCTAATGTAGTTAATGTGAGGGGATTTGTGCCCTTCCAACCTTTGTTTCGTGGTTGTTTGTGCATTGTGATTTTTAGATCATGATCTTCACGATTGGAGCCTCTCGTGTTCGTTTTATGGGAGCACTCGATCGTTTGCTTTGGAGGCCTTTCCCAATATCCATATGATATATCCTTTTATGTTCTAACCTTAGGTTTTTAGCACACTTCATAAACGGCTATTACTTATTGGTTACACCCTTTCCATGCTAGATTAGGCATTCGACTACGTCTCTAGTATGTGGGTGTTTGCACCCCTAGACTCGAAACATTAAGGACAATGTTTAACTTTAGTATGGGGGGTGAATAGATACTTGCCTTGCCAAACCTTCACGCTTTCCAAAGTTTATCGTTTTGTTATCGTTTTGTTGCAAATAAGGCTAAAAATGGCCAAATTTTAAAAATTTTCTCATGTTTTATAAGTGTTTGAAGACACGAATGTAGATTTTCCGATGGCGAGAATAAGAGCAATTTTTGACTCGACCGTGCGTGTTGAGCACTTAGCTTTGATTCCTTAACTACACATTAGGCTAAGTCTCTTAAATGAGGACGAGAAATGATAGAGTTAATTATAAGTTACTATGCTAAACGTAGAGTACTCGTATTCTTTCAAAAACTCATGTGTCCTCGTTGTTTGCTTATTCTCCCTTCGCATGTAAATATTTTTTGCTTAATAAATATTGATTTAGCGGTTTAGTTTTGATTGTTGGGTTTCTAGTCTTTTCTAGTAGCTTCCGTGTAATTAAATTAGGAAGACATTAAGGTATCGCCAGCGTCACGGTTTTGAAGTATTGGCACCCCAATAATCGAAAGCTTCACCCAATAATAAGATTTCAAGTGCTCACCTAAATCTAGCAAACAATTTGAAGCCCCACAAGGCCTAAAATCTATGCAAAAATTGAAAGTGAATCAAGCCTTAATCTTCGAAGCTTTAAAGATCCAGAATTCGCTTTAGCGTGAGGATATACGTCTTTGGCTAATAAAACCACCGATGATGGCGGATAATAAAAGGCAAGGCAAGACCGAAGTCATAATAAAAGCTTCATGGTGAAGTTGAATAAAAGATGGAGGTAAACCAAAGATAATAAGGCCCTTCCGTTAGGGGGCGAATAAAAGTCTTGGTAATAAGTCTCATGTTCAAAACCGTTATAAAACCGTGTTTATCGATTCTTCTTGTCAACTTAATTTTTTAACATCGTTGTCTATTAGGAAGGGTTATTGATTTGATGGTCTTAGTTACACCGTTAGGACTCTATTTTTAGACCTAAATCTCTATTAACGCATAAGTCAATGATGTATCCTCGTGATCATTAAGACAAAATAAAATATAAGAGATACAACTTAGGAATAATGGGAGAATAAGTACGTGATTAGGGCATATGAGTAGTGTTAGCATTACTAACTTATAATTACAATGATCTCGTTGCACGCTTGGCATGGAATTAAGGTGTAAATAGAGGACGATGAAATTATTTCTAACGAAGCATTCACGTGTTCTTGTTCTATGAACCTAAACGTCCCATTTTGCGATGAAAATCATACATTATGTCTAAAACACAAGTAGTAGCAATAGTGTAGTGTAGCTAGTTTTTCATTCAATAAAAGTGAATAAAATTAAATTTTGGAGATGCTTTGATACTTTATTCTAGCATTGCGTGAGGGCACGGCAATGTTTTAGTATGGGGGAGTGATGAGACTGCTTTTATACATGGTCTCATCGTCCAAAACGGCCTTAAAATGCATAAAATATCATAAAATATGCCAAATATATGCTCGTGTTTGTTACTTGTGTATTTTTAGGTACGGATATTGAGGAATTGGCAAAAGATCACAAGAATCAATCAAAAACGAACACGGGAAACGAAGCCGCACAATGAACCGGGCCCAAGTTTGGAATTTTGCAAAATGACCCTTGAAGAATTGAAGATTGGCAAGAATGGCCCCTCATCTTTGAAGAACTTGTCACAATTGACCCTCCAAATATCAAATATACAAGTATGGTCCCTATTGTTTGAAGATATTACAAGACCAGTCCCTGGAATATGAAGAATATACATTTAATACCCTTGGATAAAGTTTTGTAAGCCTTTGTGCCACTTTTGACAAGTTGTCAAAAGTTGATAAAGGCAAAAGTGGGCGCTGATGGGGTTTAATACAAAGTAAACAAGAGAAGAAAGCTTGGGGGTCAAAACTGCCAACTAACCAAACCCTTACACCCACTCAGACCCTGACACGTCATCCTCACCCACCCAAATACCCAAACCCATAACCCAACCCGTCTACCCAGTCCACAACCCACCCAACTTATTAAAACATGGTCAACTGGTCAACAATTTTTCCCTCTAAACATAAAGTTTAAAAACTTTATTTCCCAAAACAGATTAAATCCTCTCTTAATCCCCCTTAAACCCTAATCTTACCCAGACCCAATCAACACCAAATTAAAGAGGTTTCATCCCTTTTTGTCCAGATCCTTGATTGAGCCTTTTCTCACCAAAACCCACATTCCACATCACCACAAGACACACCCATGTGTCTTGTGGGACCCTCTCCTGCAACATCACTTTCCCTCAAAACCCTAAACCCGACCAAACCAACATCCAGATCACACCCCTTGGTCCCCAAGCTAAAATTAACGTCCAAGATCATTCAACAAGAGCTGGCAACATCACATGGGCATCATGACCAAAATTCAGTCAAATGAGCAAGGGCAAAATCGGATTTTCCAAGCTTTAGGGTTTTCCTTTTTATTATTTGTTTATTCAGCATCTAGATAGTTCTATTATGCCTATAAAAGCATCTCTCAACCTGTGAGAAGAGCTTTGTTCCAGTTTTTAAGCTTTTTCACTTGTAATCCCGTTTTAAGAAAATAAAAGTTTGGTGTTTGTTAAATGCAAGTGTAATTCCTTTTTATGTTTTTTAAAAGTTGTGTGTTGTGTTAAAAGCTTAAGCTGAGTTCCATCTTCATTGTATAACACTTTGAGTGTTTAAGTTTTTCAAAAAGGTTTTGAAAGAATTTTATGAATTTAAGAAATCATAGGTTGTTATGAAGTGAAAGTGGAATAACATCCCATGATTTCTGATTTATAAGTTGTTTCTAAAACGTGGTTAAAGTTATTGGGTTCATTGGTTCAAAGATTTTTAAGGAAGTTTTTAAGAAAATCAGGAAAGTGTATTTTCTTTGTGTTTGATCTTGTTCTTAGCAGGATTGTTGGAGTGTGTTGCTGTTAAAGGTTCAGCTCAGGCCCCAGCCTGATTGGAGGTGGTTATTCAACCACTGAGGGACTTGGATGTAAGTCCCTCAAGGTAAAAAACCCCTTTTCATTTTTAGTTTTTCAGATTTTGGTCATTTGCATGATTTATATGAAACTGCATGTTAAGTGTGTTTATATGGTTTGATTTGTGTTTAAATGATATGATATGCATGTTAGATGCTGTTTGAATCAGTTTAAGTAAGTTTTAAAGTGTTTTGGTTTGAAAAAGTTGGATAACAAGTTTTTAAAGGGGTGTTTGGATACGGGTTTAATTAAGTAAGATTGATAGATTTTGAGTTTTTAAACCTGTTAGAAATACTTGGTAGGGGTCAATAGGTTGTAAGATAGCTTTGGTTATCAGTTTGGTACAAGTTGAACAAGTTTGGATGATAAAAAGATAAAAATCATAGCAATATTCTATAATCTGCTTGTGTGACTGATTTTTAAGTGATTTTGCCATCAAAACTTTGTAAGCTGCTAGATCTTAGGTTGTTTGAGGGAGGTGTTTCAGTTGTATGCTAGTTTATGTGAATGTGTGCAAAAATTTGTGGTCTGGAAACTCATTCTTGTGCAATTTTTGAGCATCAAACACCACCAGACCATCTGTTTGTATCAGCAACCTTCATTAGATCTTGTGCCTTGTTTGTGTGGAATTTGTGCTAAGTTTTTGTGCTTACTTGTTTGTTATCTGCTTGTCTTGACTCCTTGTGCTCCAAAGAGCACAAGGGTGCCTTGTTTATCCAAGAACACCACAAATCATAAGCAAACCAAGCCCTCTTGGTCATACTCTTTACAAGTGAACAAATTTCACTTGTTCATCAGAAACAAGTGCCTAACTGGGAACGTTTCTTGCTTAATCTTGCTTGATCCTTGATTAATCTAGTTTGTGTTTGTGTTTTTGTGTGTTGAAAAGTTACTGGAATCAAGTGTAAAAAAAAAAAAGGAAAAGTTTTATAAAAACTACACCCTGCCTGGACTCGAACCCCCGACCTGCAGCTCAGGAGTGAGGGGTTCTACCAGTGATCTAGATGAGTTTTTACGTTATCATTTCATTTCATTAGTTATTTAACCAGTTTTTCACTTTGGCTTATATTAATAAGCCGTAGCTTATTCAGTCATTTTTAGCTTATTTAAGTAGCTTATTTGATAGCTAGTATTTTTCCTAGGATATTATTAAGGTTTAGGATTTTTCTGATTAAAAGTTTTATTTTTCTCTTTATTTAATTAATTATTAAGATTATTTTTAGTTTTAAATTTAGAAAGTCATTTAAAAATAGTGAACAGTAATTAAAAAATACAAAAAAATAGTTTTTAGGTTTTAATTTATATTTTTGAGGTTTACATATCAAAAAGTTTTCAGAAACTTTAATTTTTAATTTTATTTGATTTTAGGTTTTTTATTAAACTTTAAAAATTAATATAAAATTAATTAAGAGGTTTTAGGAGCTTTAATTTACATTTTCTTCTTAGTTAGAATATTTAGGATTTTTGAGAATTTTTTAGAATTCATTTGAGAACTTTTTATTTTTTGGAATATTTTATTATTATTTTATTCATAAAAATTCAAAGTTTTATTTTTAACTTTTTTTCATTTTTCCTAGATTCTAGACATTAAATTAGGAACTTTGTCACTTTCCAATTAATTTTTAGGCTTTTCAATTAATTTTTAGAATTAATTTAAGATTTAATAGATTTTAATAGTTTTTAGGAGTTTAAAAATAGTTTGATTTGGTTTTAAAATTTTTAAAAAATAGTTTTAGCTTAATTAGGTCATTTTTAAGGTTTACAAACTGTTAAATCTTGTGTAGGGCTTTTTAATATTTAAAAGTGATTTTTAGGGCTTTAATTAGCATTAAAAAGTCATTATTAAATTAATTAAAAGGTTTTGGCATGTTTAGATTTTTTGTAAACTCTTAGAATATTATTGTGGATTTTTAGTAATTTTTAGGAATTTTTAGGTTAAAATTTTAATTTTTGTCGTTTCTACGTCTTAACTTTCTAGTAGTGTTTTTGCCTATTTTCCTACTTTTTTTTCGTCTTCGTCATTTTCTCTTCTCCTTTCTTCTCATTAATAACCAAAAACAAAATCAATCATTCATTACACAACACACGTGCCTCCTCGAGAGAACGATCCCCTCATTTGGGTCATAACTTGTGGTTTTCCTAAATCGCTCGTTAATACTTACAACTATCATAGACCTTAATTGGTTTATTAGGCTAAGTGTCCACGAGTCTCATTACTTGAGATTTTAAATTGTGGAGGACGAGAGATGATAGAGTCAATTATAAGTCGGTATTCTTGCGCAAGCTCACTTGGTATAATTATTTGCCTATTCTCCCATCACTTGCTAATAATTTATCTGCAATAAGTAAGGTCGTACGATTTGAAAAGTTACTTAGCTTCTAGCCCAAGATCGTTTAAAAGTTGCTCGGTAATGATAAGAGTTCATAGCCAAGGCATAACTTATGAAGCGGGGCGCGAAGATTGGCGAGTCCGAAAAGGCCCTAACAAGGCATGAGGATTCAATTTTATTGCTGAAGATCCAAAGTGATGTGAAAAGCATTATTCCTAAAATCAATATGAAGGATCAAGACTCACGACGAAAAGCAATCAACTCCCATAAAGATCATGGAGAAGTCTATCCGAAAAGACCCTAACAAGGTATGAGGATAAATAGATCCAAGTCCGAAAAGGAGGCGGATCGTTGTATCTCAAAATCCCAATTAGAGATTGAAGAAATAATCATGAAGTCGTGGTCAACAAAGTTGGAGTACCCCTCAAAAGTCTCCAAGTGAAGAAACTCTATTATGATGAGAAGACCATTATCTCAAGAACGTCTCTCGAAGATATGAAGTGTGAAGTACATGCCAAATATCGGCCCGGGAAAGGTCTCAAATCGCGAACCAAGTTATGCCAAGATATGAACTTTTTGATATCCCGAGAAGCAGTTTTAAGAGATTTTGTCCTTTAGCTAACTATTGATCAAATCGTCCTACTTTGCTTTCAGCCTAAATAAACTATCGAAATAAGTCCAAAAATGCATCTTCGTGATCATTCTAAAACAAAAATAAAATATAAGAGATACACCTAGGAATAAGGGAGTCTAAGCATTTAATTAAGCCATGTGTGTAAGTGTTTGAATTGCTAACTTATAATAACAATGATCTCGTTTTTAAGCTTAGTTTGGGGAACGTGAAACTTGAGGGTGATAAATCTTCGCAGCACCGAAGCCCTAATGTAAGTCCTCGATCTCTTTGCAAGTTATTTCCACATAGCTATTTTCTATCTTTTTGTTTACTTTAAAGTTTCAATCTCTCTTAGTACATAAATTTTTGTTTAGTAGTATTTTAATAAGGCCAAGGTTGATTGATAATGAGAAAAGTGTAATTGTGCTTTGTCACTAAGCATTGCATGAGGGCATGGCAATGGTTAAGTGTAGGGGATTTGATAGGTGTGAAAACACCCATCCTTTTACCACTTAATTCTGGTTAAAACAAGACCAAAACACATATTTAATATCATTTGTTTGGAATTATGCGTGGTTTTTGTGTTTATTGTGTTTTCAGAGGCAACTGGATGAATATTGAAGAAAACATGGGATTGCACGGGTTTTATCAAGGAAAAAGACTCAAGACGAAGTCCTATTGTCCAAGAGATGCAGAAAATTTGAAGTCATTGTGCCTATTTGAAGATTTATCGAAGAATAGAGCCAAAGATGGAAGATTCATATATGTCGAAGAACTCGAGTCTATTAAATAAAATATTATAAGACGAGTTGGAATTATTCACCGACACTTCTCAAATCCAAGTCGGAAACGTTTAATTAAAAGACGCATGAAGACTTAAGAAGAAAGAAGAAAAAGAAGCCCAAATCGAAGCCCAATCAAAAGCCCACCACCACCATGTACACGCCTATATAAAGGCCCTTACTTCACAAAAATTCACACTTAGTCTTTTAGGTAGTTTCTAGTTTTAGAGAGAGAAAGTTCTAAACTTTCTCTCACTAGATTTCATCTTTTTCTCTTTCAAGATCAACATTTGTATTACTTTTTCATTAATCAAGTTCAAGTTTTTATCTTTTAATCTTTACTCTCATCCTTCCTTTCTTTTACTTTTATTGATTTTGGTACAAATTTCGTATGATCCGTGTTGTTCATCTATGATTTGTGCTTAAAAAGTTGTTAACTTTTAATGTTTCCTTAAGTTTTTTTTACATAAATAAGCTTTGAGATCCTTGTTCTTATTGGCTTATTTGATGATTTAGATTATTTACTTTTTGAAGTTTTTATGAAAAGTTCATCTTTTTATTGATTTGATTTAAAAGTTGTTTACTTTGAGTTTGGAAAAGTTGATTTTAGTGCTTATTTGATCAGCTTATTAAAAGATTCGAGTTAGTTTTGGGTTTTAGCTTGTCCTAATAGCTTATTTCCCTTGCTTTTGTCCCGAATTTGTACCATTTTCGGGAAGGGAAACTCCCTTTTCCGATTGTACTTTCCGACCGAGCAACACCCCCTCTTTCCGATCGGTCGATCGGAAAAGGGTTTTGGTTTTTCTGATTTGCCCCAATTTCCTGGATTCCGATTGATGTTATTTCGTTTATTCCGATTGGATCTTGCTCCACATTCCGACTGAGTTGTTCTTTTTCCATTATTCCGATTGATTGGATTTACAGTATTCCGATTGAGGTCCTTGCCCCACATTCCGACCGTAGCTTGCCACATTCCGATCATTTGATCGGAATAACATTCCGATCACCCCTTTTTATGGTTATTCCGATTGAGTTGTTTTGCTTTGTGCCGTTCTTACTTTCTTTTAGTACTTTTCAATTTAGTTCATAGTTTTCCCAAGTTTCCCAAGAGTTAGTTTTTATTGAGTGTTCATTTATTTTATATTAAAATCTTTAAGTTTTCAACATTTATTTTTAAACTCGTTTCTTACTTTAATCTTTCAAGTCTTTAATTTCACTCTTCGACACTTAATTTCTTGTCATTAGTTTAAAACAGATAAACAAACCAACCACTTTTTATTAACCAAGAACAAATCATTCCACCTAAGGCCGAGATCAATTCGAGAAGATTCCGAGAGAAATTAAAACCCACATAAAATCATTGTATCAGTCCTCTTCACGGTTTTTCCGATTTGCATCAAATTGACACGTTTTACAACGGACTTAATGATCATGAAAGGGATTATTTAAATGCCGCCGCGGGTGGTAATTTTTTGTGTAAAACGGTTGAGGAAGCTTTGGTGATAATTGAAAATAGATCTAAGGTGTATAGTCCTCGTAGCACGTCTAGTGTTCGTAAGGCTTCGTCTTCGGCTTCACCTTCTTTGTCTAATACCATCGATGCTTGCCAAATTGAGGCAAACTTGGAAAACAAGATTTTTGATAAGTTGAAAGGACTTTTGATTGAGTTTAAAGTTGGTGAACCAAGTGCTCCCGCTATGGTTAAAGCGGTTGAGGTTTCTTGCATGTATTGTGGTGGAGGTCATGATTTCTCCGAGTGCATTACCAACGGTGGTAACACTTCGAGTGCCTTCGCGGCCACGGGAAATTACAACCAAAACGGTCAAGTTTCCCGCTCTAATCAAATGACTCCACCGGGTTTTGGTACAAATCAAAATGCAAACAACTATCGCAACAATCAAGTTGGTTTTAAGAACAATTACAACAAGGGAAACTATGGGAATCAACGGGCTAATAATCAAGTTTCAAACAAAAATGATTTTCAAAATAACAACAAAAGTTTGCAAACATTGAAAGATCTTCCAAGTGAGTTTGTTGAATATGCTAGTGGAAATGATGCTAGGTTTGACAACATTCAAAGAGAAATAATTAGCCTAAGATCCGAGTTTAAAAACGACTTGAAGAAAGAGTTGAAAAATGAGTTAGCTAATGAACTTAAAATCCACACCAACAAGATGGAAGGAAATGTCACTAGGTTGCAACAAAACCAACAAAATATGGAACAAGGGCAACATGAGATTAAACAAGAGATGCTTAAGGCCGAGAAAAGGCAAACCGAAGCCGTATTGAGGCAATCTAATTTTGAAGATAAAATCTCATCTATGTTTGAGGCAATAATGTGTAAACCGTCGTCAAGTGGTCTTCTTAGTAACACCATATCCAACCCTAAGGGTGAGATGAAAGTGATTACCACACGTAGTGGTAAGACACTTAAGGAGCCGATTCTTCAACCAATTGCTCCTACGGAGGAAGCAATTGAGGAAGAACCCGAGGTGGTGGTCCAAAAGGAGCATGTCCCAATCCCACGAAGTACCGCTCATGCCACACCTACGGTTGACCCATTACCATCATTGGAACCCGAGATTCCAAAGGCTATGCCTACTATGCCTCAACCCACACCACCTTTGCCCTATCCATCGAGACTTAGGAAGGAGAAACGTCAAGAGCGCGACAATTACCAATTTGAGCTTTTTATGAAAATGTTTCGTGATTTGCACCTTAATGTGAGTTTCGCCGATGCTTTGGTCATGATGCCTCGATTTGCCGCTAACTTTAAGAGTATGTTGAACAACAAGGAGAAATTGCACCAATTGTCTAGTTGTTCGTCGGTTTATCTTAATCGCATACCTCAAAAAGTCGGTGATCCCGGTAAATTCTTGATTCCTTGTGCAATCCAAGACATGGAAGAATGTTTCTCCTTGGCCGATCTTGGTGCTAGCATTAACTTGATGCCACTTGCAATCTTCAAGTCGCTCAATCTTCCTAATCTTACTCCTTCACTAATGTCTATCGAGTTGGCCGACCATTCCACAATTCCCGCATGTGGTTTGGCGGAAGATGTTTTTGTGAAAGTGGGGAAGTTCTACTATCCCGTAGACTTCATTGTTGTTGATATCCCCACGGATCCTCAAGTTCCTCTCATTTTAGGTCGTTCGTTTTTAGATACGTCTATGGCTTTGATTGATGTTCATGCTAGAAAGATCACCTTACGTTTCAACGACGAGGAACTTGTTATAAACGCAACTCAAAACTCTCAAATTTCTCATGTTTATTCCGTTGCAACCATAAACCTCGGTTATATGATTGACGTGGTTTGCGAGGAATTTTCACAAGAAGTTCTAGGTTTTGGTGATGAAGAAACTAGTGGCAATCCCACTATGTTGGATCCAATTCTTGATAATTCGACACCAACCTTCACTCCTTTTGAAGGTGGTGGTTTTACATTGGAGGAATGCAATGTTCCACGTACTTGTGACGAAGACCTCGACAACGATGAGGACTTCTCGATTATCAAGGATTTTCTTAACGATTTCCCATTTCCTCCACCCGAGGAGGTTATGAGTATCGAGCCCAAATCTTCACTTGAGGAGCCACCTATCCTCGAGTTGAAAGATTTACCTCCTCACCTCGAATATGTCTATTTGGAGGAGGACGACAAGTTGCCGGTTATTATTGCGAAGGATCTTTCGAATGATGAAAAAACCGCACTTGTCGATGTTCTTAAGGATCATAAAGGGGCGATTGCGTGGAAGTTATCCGACATTAAGGGGATCGATCCCAAGTTTTATACCCACAAAATCTTAATGGAGGAGGATTTCAAGCCAACAATCCAAAGTCAAAGGAGGGTGAACCCCAAAATTCACGACGTCATCAAAAAGGAGGTCCTTAAACTCCTTGACGCGGGAATGATTTACCCTATTTCCGATAGCCCTTGGGTGAGTCCTATTCATTGTGTCCCTAAAAAGGGAGGGATGACCGTTGTGCCAAATGATGCCAACGAGTTGATTCCCACTAGACTCGTGACCGGATGGAGAGTGTGCATTGACTATCAAAAGTTGAATGAAGCCACTCGAAAAGACCATTTTCCCTTGCCCTTCATGGACCAAATGTTGGAGCGTCTTGCGGGAAACGATTTCTATTGCTTTTTAGATGGTTTTTCCGGTTACTTCCAAATTCCCATCGATCCTCGTGATCAAGAAAAAACTACGTTTACGTGTCCATATGGAACGTTTGCCTATCGTAGAATGCCATTCGGACTTTGCAATGCACCGGGAACTTTTCAACGATGCATGATGGCTATTTTTCATGATATGATCGAGAAGACGATGGAAGTCTTCATGGATGACTTTTCCGTGTTTGGTGATTCCTTTACTTCGTGTTTGTCGAACCTTGAGAGAATGTTAAAACGTTGTGAGGAAACCAACCTTGTGCTCAATTGGGAAAAGTGTCATTTTATGGTTAAGAGTGGAATCGTCTTAGGCACAAGGTCTCGAAAGCGAGGATTGAGGTAGATCAAGCTAAGGTAGGCGTCATCGCCAAATTACCTCATCCCAAAACCGTTAAGGGAGTTAGGAGTTTCCTAGGCCACGCGGGCTTTTATCGACGATTCATCAAGGATTTCTCGAAGATTTCTCGACCCATTACACATCTTCTTGAAAAATAGGCACGTTTTGTCTTTGACGAAGATTGTGTACGAGCCTTTGAGATCCTTAAGAGGAATCTTACCGAAGCTCCCATTCTTGTTGCTCCCAATTGGAACCTCCCCTTTGAGCTAATGTGTGATGCTAGTGATTACGCTATCGGGGCCGTTTTGGGGCAACGTCATGATAAGCACTTCTTGCCTATTCACTATGCTAGCAAGACGATGACCGAGGCTCAACTTAAATACACTACAACGGAAAAGGAGTTCCTTGCCGTGGTGTATGCATTTGAGAAATTCCGACCTTATCTCGTCTTGACAAAATGCATAGTGTATACAGACCATTCGGCTATTAAGTATCTCATGGCAAAGCAAGATGCTAAGCCGAGATTACTTCGTTGGATTCTCCTCCTTCAAGAATTTGATCACACCATCGTTGACAAAAAAGGAGCCGAGAATCTAGCGGCCGATCATCTCTCTCGTTTGGAAGATCCTCACCAAAGTGTTTACGAGCCTAAGGAAATCACCGAAACATTTCCGCTCGAGACACTTGGTGTAGTGAATTCTAAGCTTGATTCTTCTACCCCATGGTTTGCGGATTTTGCAAATTACCATGCGGCTAACTTCATCGTTAAGGGTATGACGACTCAAGAAAAACGAAAATTCTTTCGTGACGTCAAGTTCTACTTTTGGAACGACCCTTACTTGTTTCGAACTTGTGCGGATCAAATCATCCGACGTTGTGTTTTTGGCATCGAAGCTTCTAACATCCTTAGAGCTTGCCATGAGGGACCCACGGGTGGTCACCACGGTGCTAATCTCACGGCTAAAAAGGTGTTTGATGTCGGCTTCTTTTGGTCTACTATTTACCGAGATGCACAAATTCTTGTGAAGTCTTGTGATGCATGCCAACGACAAGGAAAAGCCTCACAAAAAGATGAAATGCCACAAAATATCATTCAAGTATGTGAGATCTTTGACGTTTGGGGCATAGACTTTATGGGGCCGTTCCCATCATCTCGTGGTAATAAGTACATCCTTGTTGCGGTTGACTACCTATCTAAGTGGGTGGAGGCGAAGGCCTTGCCCACTAATGATGCTCGTGTGGTAGTTAAGTTCTTGAAAAGCTTGTTTGCTCGGTTTGGAACCCCTCGTGCGATCATAAGCGATCGTGGAACCCATTTTTGTAATGACCAATTCGAAAGAGTCTTAAGGAAATATGGGGTTACACATCGTCTTTCTACGGCTTATCACCCACAAACGAGTGGGCAAGTCGAGGTTTTAAACCGAGCTTTGAAGAGGATCTTGGAGAGATCCGTAGGGGAAAACCGACAATCTTGGTCGGATAAGTTAGACGATGCTTTATGGGTCTTTAGGACCGCTCATAAGACACCCATTGGGTGCACTCCCTATAAGCTTGTGTATGGAAAGAATTGTCATTTGCCTATCGAGTTAGAACACAAGGCTTATTGGGCCCTAAAGCATTGTAATGATGATATGGAGACCGCGGGAAAACACTGGAAAATGCAATTAAATGAATTGGATGAATTGAGGGATATTGCTTATGAAAATTCATTGATTTATAAAGAGAAAACTAAAAAGTTGCATGATTCTAAAATTAAAAACCGGGTTTTTAACATTGGGGATCAAGTTTTGCTTTTTAATTCAAGATTGAAAATCTTTTCCGGTAAATTGAAATCCCGTTGGTCCGGTCCATTCACCGTGACTCAAGTATTTCCGTATGGGACCATCGAGCTAGCTCAAGATGATGGTCCTAACTTCAAGGTGAATGGACATAGGTTGATGCACTACTTTGGCGGGGAAGTTCCATCCTTGAACTACCTCGACCAAATCACTTTCCCCAATGATAATTAGTATTGAGGGGATCGAGTCGAGCTCATGACTCGGTAATCAAAAACGAGGTGCCTCGTGGGGGAGTCCCATGCTTATCCTATGTACATATTATCGCTTTCTTAGTCTAATGTAGCTTACATGTGGGGATTCGTGCCCTTCCAACCTTTGTTCCGTGGTTGTTTATGATATGTGGTTTTTAGATCATGATCTTCACGATTGGAGCCTCTCGTGTTCGTTTTATGGGAGCACTCAATCGTTTGCTTTGGAGACATTTCTCAATATCCATGATATATCCTTTGATGTTCTAACCTTAGGTTTTTAGCACACTTCATAAACGGCTATTTATTTAATGGTTACACCCTTTCCATGCTAGATTATGCATTCGACTACGTCTCTAGTATGGGGGTGTTTGCACCCCTAGACTCGAAACATTGAGGACAATGTTTAACTTTAGTATGGGGGGGGGGTGAATAGATACTTGCCTTGCCAAACCTTCACGCTTTCCAAAGTTTATCATTTTGTTTATCGTTTTGTTGCAAAATAAGGCTAAAAATGGCCAAATTTTAAAAATTTTCTCATGTTTTATAAGTGTTTGAAGACACGAATGTAGGTTTTCCGATGGCGAGAATAAGAGTAATTTTTTACTCGACCGTGCGTGTTGAGCACTTAGCTTTGATTCCTTAACTACACATTAGGCTAAGTCTCTTAAATGAGGACGAGAAATGATAGAGTTAATTATAAGTTACTATGCTAAACGTATAGTACTCTTATTCTTTCAAAAACTCATGTGTTCTCGTTATTTGCTTATTCTCCCTTCGCATGTAAATATTTTTTGCTTAATAAATATTGACTTAGCGGTTTAGTTAGGATTGTTGGGTTTCTAGTCTTTTCTAGTAGCTTCCGTGTAATTAAATTGGGAAGACATTAAGGTATCGCCAGCGTCACGGTTTTGAAGTATTGGCACCCAAATAATCGAAAGCTTCACCCAATAATAAGATTTCAAGTGCTCACCTAAATCTAGCAAACAATTTGAAGCCCCACAAGGCGAAAAATCTATGCAAAAATTGAAAGTGAATCAAGCCTTAATCTTCGAAGCTTTAAAGATCCAAAATTCGCCTTAGCGTGAGGATATACGTCTTTGGCTAATAAAACCACCGATGAGGCGGATAATAAAAGGCAAGGCAAGACCGAAGTCATAATAAAAGCTTCATGGCGAAGTTGAATAAAAGATGGAGGTAAACCAAAGATAATAAGGCCCTTCCGTTAGGGGGCGTATAAAAGTCTTGGTAATAAGTCTCATGTTCAAAACCGTTATAAAACCGTGTTTATCGATTCTTCTTGTCAACTTAATTTTTTAACATCGTTGTCTATTAGGAGGGGTTATTGATTTGATGGTCTTAGTTACACCGTTAGGACTCTATTTTTAGACCTAAATCTCTATTATCGCATAAGTCAACAATGTATCCTCGTGAACATTCAAGACATCATAAAATATAAGAGATATAACTTAGGAATAATGGGAGAATAAGTACGTGATTAGGGCATATGAGTAGTGTTAGCATTACTAACTTATAATGACAATGGTCTCGTTGCATGCTTAGCATGGAATTGGGGTGAAAATCGAGGACGATGAAATTATTTCTAACAAAGCATTCACGTGTTCTTATTCTATGAACCTAAACGTCCTATTTTGCGATGAAAATCATACATTATGTCTATAACACAAGTAGTAGTAGTAGTAGTGTAGTTAGTTTATCGTTCAATAAAGTGAATAAAATTAAATTTTGGAGATGCTTTGATACTTTATTCTAGCATTGCGTGAGGGCACGGTAATGGCTTAGTATGGGGGAGTGATGAGACTGCTTTTATACATAGTCTCATCTTCCAAATAGGGCTTAAAATGCATTAAATATCATCAAAATACCCAAATATATGCTTGTGTTTGTCGCTTGTGTATTTTAGGTACGGATATTGAGATAATGACAAAAGATCACACGAATCATGCAAAAACGAACACGGGAAACGAAGCCGCACAATGAACCAAGCCCTAATGAAGACTTTCCCAAGATCAACCCTTGAAGATTTGAAGAATTATGAAGAAGGGTCCTCCAATTATGAAGAATTGACACTTTATACCCTTGTATCCTCATAATTACAAGTTTGGTCCCTAAAGTTTGTCAAAATTACAAAAAGGACCCTTAACTTTGAAGAATTGGCAAGTTTAGCCCCTCAACAAAGCTAAATTGTCAACCAATATCATCCACAAAGTCAAATACATCATGAAGTCCTTCAAAGTACAAGAAATGACAAGTTTGGTCCTTTGAAAATCTCAAAATTACACAAAGGACCCTCAACTTTCAACAATTGGCAAAAATGGTCCCTCAATCATCAAGACTTGGCAATTTCAGTCCTCCAAAATGCTCAACATACAAGTCTAGACCATTATCATTGAAGAAAATACCAAACCAGCCCTTGAAGAATTCAATTATGGCAAGAAATACCCCTGAATTCATTTTATGAAAGTTTTTGGGCCAAAAATGTAAAAAGGCAAAAGTTGACAAAGCTGATTATGGCGTTGATAGAGTTTTCAAAAGAAAAGACAAGAAGAAAGAAAAGAAGGGACCAAAAGGGGCCAGACATAAAAATTACCTAGACCAACCAGCTCTTGCCACGTGCCCCACTATCTCTTTTCAACCAATGGCAGCCCTCCTTCCTTCCACATCACCAATCCACTCACACCAGCCATAACTAACTTAATTTATTAAGTTAATTATGGCGCCTAACACCTGGTTTAAAAACTAAAACAGATCAAACCCATGTTCTTGGCATTCATAATCCAAATTGGGTTTTTCTAAACTGCTTAAAATTAAGCCACCAAAGTGTCCAGATTTGTGATTAAGGTCAACATGAACACATCCAAATCCTTAAACCCTATGCCACATCATCAACCATGTCACATGTTAAACCCTTGTCCCACCCCTTGGAGAAGAAGACAAAACAGTAAAGCAAATCCAACATCCCATAGACTTGCTTACTTTCTAAGCTTCACAAGAGCCACTGGATGCAATTCCAACAACTATACACCCCACAAACGTCCAAGATAAGTCACATGAGCTCAAGATTTCAAATTTCTACAAGGGCAATTTTGGAAGATCAAGCCTAGGGTTTTCACATTTTTCAGCTTTCTAGGACCATGTACACCCTCTATATAAAGGGTCTAGCTCATTACATTTATTCCTGCTTTTGGTTTTTCCTTTGTTCAAACACTTGTAAATCCTCTTTCTGATTAATGAATTTGAGTTAAGTGCTTTGAAGAAAGACCAAGTGCCATCTTTATTCTGCTTGTTTATGTTCTTAGTTTACTGCTTTTGAAGTTTAAAACCTGTTTTCAAAAGAGGAGTGTGCAAAAGTTTGCATATTTCCTCATTTTCTTGATATTTTGCTAAGTCTTGTTCTAATCTTGGAATTCTTGGGCTATAGGGCTGATCATAGCATCCTAACTGAGTTGGTTAAGGTGTGGTGAGGCTTATAACTTGGGGATAATCAAGTGTGGGGTAACAAGTTTGCATTAATCAAGTTTTTCCAAGTTTCTGATTTTTATGATATTGTGTTTAACCCTTGTTCAATCTTAGCAGACTTTTTGTGGAAGCTTGTGCTTGTTCTTGCTAGCACATAAGCTCAAAATTCGTGGGTGTGGATGTACATCCATGAGGTTTGCATACTTAATCTCCAAATCTGCTTAAATTGTGATTTTTGGTGATATTTGTATGAAACTGTTGTTCTTGTGAATTTTGTGGCTTGTTCTTGCTTGAATCTGTTTATTAGACTTGTTTGAGTGTTAATTGATGCTTGGTTGGCCTGAAATCTCATTGTGCTTTTGAACATTTTGATTTGAAAAAGTTAAAGGGGTGTTTGGGTCTACTGGTTATTGCTTGTAATTTGTTTTTGAGTTAAGGGAAGTTGTTGTTTATGCTTTGTATCTGATATACCTTTGTTTGAGAGTGTTTTGCTGCAAGTTTTTGGGTTTGAAAACTTGAATCAATCAATCTGCTCTATAGACCTTGTTTCTGCTTGTTTTGACCTAGGATATTGGGAACACTTAGTGTGTATGCATGCTTAGGGATAAAAGTGGTTCAAACAAAGTTAATATAACCTGTTTGAAAGATTTGAGGTGTTGAAATTGGCTTGTGTGTCAAATACATCAGCAAAAGTAGAAAACTGCATGTGTTAGTGTTCATCAGTGACTTTCATTGCTTGAATCTTGCTTAATTCTTTGAACCAGTGCATGAAACCTGTTTAGACTTGCTCATTGGAGTTTATTATAGCTTGTGTGTGCATTTGGTTGAATTTGGCTGGCTGATTTGTGCTAAAACTGCTCTTGAATGCTGAACTGCTTATTGTTCATGTCTGTATCATGTCTGATGAATGATTGATTAAACTGTATCAATTGGGTGTTTGTGATTGTGTTATTTTGATTGTTATTGACTCCTTTTGATCCAAAGATCAATTGGGTGCCTTTGTGAAATCTGAATCCAAGAAAAAGTCACTAAAGACAAAAAGTCAAAATAGTCAAGCAGTGGAAAAAGTTTCCACTGCTCAACATCCATAACTAGCCCCTGCTAGTGCAATTTTGTCATCAGCTTATCATTAAGCTATTCTAGCTTATTCTGACTTGAAACAACTTATTTTTTGTAATAGATCTTCATTATTTGACCCATTTAAGTGAACTGGAGCTTATGAGACTTTGACTTTGACTTTTTACTAGAAAACCAACTTGTTTGACTTTTAACATAAGTGCTTATTTGATTTTCCAGCTTATTGAGTGTTCTTATTTGAAAGGTCTTTGGTTTTTAAGCTTAGTTTTGTCAAAAGAAACATTTTGCAACTTGAATCAGCTTCTGAGGTGGTCTAGATCATAAAAACGACTATTTTGTCGTTTTGTGAATAAGTTTGTGACTTGTTTCTGGCTTATTAAGTGGGCTTATTTGAAATTTCTTTTTGCAAAAGTCTTTGTTAGGTCAAAAGAAGGTTGTGTGTTAAATTTTAGCTTATGGCAACAGCTTATGGCTTAATGGGCCAAAAAGCCCATTAAGAATAAGCTGCTTATTATAAGTTAGCTTATTTCACATTTTCAGCTTTTGGGCCTTTGGAAAAGGTTGTTTAAATCAAATTTTGAGTCAACCTGTGCTTTTTGAGCTTATTTTGAACACTTTTTCTTATTGGGCCTTAATTAAGCCCAATAAGGGACTGTTTTGGGTTTAGCCCATTTTCTAGGCCCAATAGGGGTATTTAGATAATTTCACTTTCATTTCTGAGTTATTTAGATTAAATTAAGCTAGTTTGCAAGTTTTTAGAATTTTTTATAATTTTTGGATTTTTAATATTATTTTAATATTATTTTATTATTAAAAATTAAAAGTCTGATTTTCTAGGTTTTTATATTTTTCCTAGGTTCTAAATACTTAATTAGGATTTTTGCAACTTTCCAAATATTTTTTAGGTCTTTTAATTATTTGTTATAATTAATTTAAGATTTAATTGATTTTAGGAGTTTTTAATTGTTTAAAAATAGTTTTAATTGGTTTTAAAATTTTAAAAAATAGTTTTTAGCTTAATTAGAGTATTTTTGTGGTTTACAAACTTGAAAATCTTGTTTAGGGCTTTTTAATAATTAATTTTGATATTTAGGGCTTTAATTAGCATTAAAAAGTCATTATCTAATTAATTAAAAGGTTTTTGCAAGTTTTGATTTTTTGTAAACTCTTAGAATATTATTAGGGATTTTTGGTAATTTTTAGAAATTTTTAGGTTAAAATTTTAATTTTGGTGGTTTTTACGACTTTACGTGTACGCCTTTTTAGACTTAGTTTAATCCGTCTTCATAATCGTCATTCTCTTCTAATCCCCTTTCTATTTCTATTATTCAAATATAATCACAAATTAATCCATATCATTACACATATAACACACTAGCCTCCTCGTGAACGAACTTGAACTTAATTGGTCATTAGTGCTTGGTTTTCCTAAACCGACACTTGATACTTGCCACTTTTGTCATCCTTTTCCTAAAGGGTAGCAAAACCACTACATCATTTTGGCGCCGCTGCCGGGGAGGCGTGTTGTGTTTTGATTTGGCATTGTTGTTTTTATACTAACCATAATTAGTATTTGTATTAGTAGCACTCTACTAATACGTATTATCGTTTTTTCGGTTTTTGTGTGAATATTATTACTATATTGTATACGTAGAACATAAATTCACAAGTACTCCAAATACGTGATAAATCACAACCTTGACTTGGGAGGTCATTACCCAATCATTGTATTCGAATCTCAAACCAAAGAAAAAGGCAAAAATAGATAAATACTTTCGTGAAGCTTAATCTTGAAAATACAAACTATAAGGTGGGTATAAGGCGGATATTATAAAATATATCCTAAGGAAAAAGGCTCTTAAGTGCTTCGCGCCGCCTCGTTTCCCCGCTTGCTTGTGAGTATTTGATTGTGAGAGTGAATCGAGGGTTTTGCCGCCCAAAGTATTACTAAGTATCATATATATTTTCTTGGTTTCTATTGATTAAACCCTCTTGAACGATTTGGTGTTCCACCATCGTTCTAAAGTCATCGAAGGCGTTCACTCCACGTGATCGTTTTCATTCCTTGAGGCTTCTTTAATCGAGAGATTTGATTAAGGAGGAGATTTGTAGATTTTTGTCTACTTAATACATTTCACCAAACTCCAAAAAGGTTAATACAATCAAAAACCACAAAAAAATTAAAAAATACAAAACACCAAAAAGAATCTTCTTTGCTCATCCCCTCGTTGTACGTGACGTTTATGCTAACTCGAAATCAAGCAAGACGTGCACGTAAACGAAAGAACAAAACTCCCACTCCCAACAATTCTAGTGAGGAGTCTCCTATTGACGAACCCATTGTAAGAGAAGCACCAACCATGGCGAATCGAACTATGATGGAGTTACTTCAAGCACCCACCGAGGGTTATGGGGAGGCTATTGTGATTCCCGCAATCCTTACGGAGAATTTTGAGGTTAAGACGGGTTTGTTGTCCATGATTCAAAACAACAAATTCCGTGGTGATGAGAAGGACAATCCTCACAACCATATCCGCCAATTCAATCGTCTTACCGCTACTTGCAAGTTTAAGGATGTCTCTAACGACTCGATTAAGATGATGCTTTTTCCGTATTCCTTAGCGGGGCCCGCAAAAATTTGGTTAGAGAAAGAGCCACCCAATTCTATATTGACGTGGAAGGATCTCGTGTCTAAGTTTGTGAACCAATTTTTTCCGCCCTCTAAGACTACGCACTTGAAAAACGAGATTTCAAAGTTTTCACAAGAATTTAATGAAAGTTTTTCAACGGCTTGGAATAGGTTTAAGGAAATGTTACATGAATGTCCTCATCACGGTTTTTCCGATTTGCATCAAATTGACACGTTTTACAATGGACTTAATGATCATGAAAGGGATTATTTGAATGCCGCCGCGGGTGGTAATTTTTTGTGTAAAACGGTTGAGGAAGCTTTGGTGATAATTGAAAATAGATCTAAGGTGTATAGTCCTCGTAGCACGTCTAGTGTTCGTAAGGCTTCGTCTTCGGCTTCACCTTCTTTGTCTAATACCATCGATGCTTGCCAAATTGAGGCAAACTTGGAAAACAAGATTTTTGATAAGTTGAAAGGACTTTTGATTGAGTTAAAAGTTGGTGAACCAAGTGCTCCCGCTACGGTTAAAGCGGTTGAGGTTTCTTGCATGTATTGTGGTGGAGGTCATGATTTCTCCGAGTGCATTACCAACGGTGGTAACACTTCGAGTGCCTTCGCGGCCACGGGAAATTACAACCAAAACGGTCAAGTTTCCCGCTCTAATCAAATGACTCCACCGGGTTTTGGTACAAATCAAAATGCTAACAACTATCGCAACAATCAAGTTGGTTTTAAGAACAATTACAACAAGGGAAACTATGGGAATCAAGGGGCTAATAATCAAGTTTCAAACAAAAATGATTTTCAAAATAACAACAAAAGTTTGCAAACATTGAAAGATCTTCCAAGTGAGTTTGTTGAATATGCTAGTGGAAATGATGCTAGGTTTGACAACATTCAAAGAGAAATAATTAGCCTAAGATCCGAGTTTAAAAACGACTTGAAGAAAGAGTAGAAAAATGAGTTAGCTAATGAACTTAAAATCCACACCAACAAGATGGAAGGAAATGTCACTAGGTTGCAACAAAACCAACAAAAAATGGAACAAGGGCAACATGAGATTAAACAAGAGATGCTTAAGGCCGAGAAAAGGCAAACCGAAGCCGTATTGAGGCAATCTAATTTTGAAGATAAAATCTCATCTATGTTTGAGGCAATAATGTGTAAACCGTCGTCAAGTGGTCTTCCTAGTAACACCATATCCAACCCTAAGGGTGAGATGAAAGTGATTACCACACGTAGTGGTAAGACACTTAAGGAGCCGATTCCTCAACCAATTGCTCCTACGGAGGAAGCAATTGAGGAAGAACCCGAGGTGGTGGTCCAAAAGGAGCATGTCCCAATCCCACGAAGTACCGCTCATGCCACACATACGGTTGACCCATTACCATCATTGGAACCCGAGATTCCAAAGGCTATGCCTACTATGCCTCAACCCACACCACCTTTGCCCTATCCATCGAGACTTAGGAAGGAGAAACGTCAAGAGCGCGACAATTACCAATTTGAGCTTTTTATGAAAATGTTTCGTGATTTGCACCTTAATGTGAGTTTCGCCGATGCTTTGGTCATGATGCCTCGATTTGCCGCTAACTTTAAGAGTATGTTGAACAACAAGGAGAAATTGCACCAATTGTCTAGTTGTTCGTCGGTTTATCTTAATCGCATACCTCAAAAAGTCGGTGATCCCGGTAAATTCTTGATTCCTTGTGCAATCCAAGACATGGAAGAATGTTTCGCCTTGGCCGATCTTGGTGCTAGCATTAACTTGATGCCACTTGCAATCTTCCTAATCTTACTCCTTCACTAATGTCTATCGAGTTGGCCGACCATTCCACAATTCCCGCATGTGGTTTGGCGGAAGACGTTTTTGTGAAAGTGGGGAAGTTCTACTATCCCGTAGACTTCATTGTTGTTGATATCCCCACGGATCCTCAAGTTCCTCTCATTTTAGGTCGTTCGTTTTTAGATACGTCTATGGCTTTGATTGATGTTCATGCTAGAAAGATCACCTTACGTTTCAACGACGAGGAACTTGTTATAAACGCAACTCAAAACTCTCAAATTTCTCATGTTTATTCCGTTGCAACCATAAACCTCGTTGATATGATTGACGTGGTTTGCGAGGAATTTTCACAAGAAGTTCTAGGTTTTGGTGATGAAGAAACTAGTGGCAATCCCACTATGTTGGATCCAATTCTTGATAATTCGACACCAACCTTCACTCCTTTTGAAGGTGGTGGTTTTACGTTGGAGGAATGCAATGTTCCACGTACTTGTGACGAAGACCTCGACAACGATGAGGACTTCTCGATTATCAAGGATTTTCTTAACGATTTCCCATTTCCTCCACCCGAGGAGGTTATGAGTATCGAGCCCAAATCTTCACTTGAGGAGCCACCTATCCTCGAGTTGAAAGATTTACCTCCTCACCTCGAATATGTCTATTTGGAGGAGGACGACAAGTTGCCGGTTATTATTGCGAAGGATCTTTCGAATGATGAAAAAACCGCACTTGTCGATGTTCTTAAGGATCACAAAGGGGCGATTGCGTGGAAGTTATCCGACATTAAGGGGATCGATCCCAAGTTTTGTACCCACAAAATCTTAATGGAGGAGGATTTCAATCCAACAATCCAAAGTCAAAGGAGGGTGAACCCCAAAATTCACGACGTCATCAAAAAGGAGGTCCTTAAACTCCTTGACGCGGGAATGATTTACCCTATTTCCGATAGCCCTTGGGTGAGTCCTATTCATTGTGTCCCTAAAAAGGGAGGGATGACCGTTGTGCCAAACGATGCCAACGAGTTGATTCCCACTAGACTCGTGACCGGATGGAGAGTGTGAATTGAATATCAAAAGTTGAATGAAGCCACTCGAAAAGACCATTTTCCCTTGCCCTTCATGGACCAAATGTTGGAGCGTCTTGCGGGAAACGATTTCTATTGCTTTTTAGATGGTTTTTCCGGTTACTTCCAAATTCCCATCGATCCTCGTGATCAAGAAAAAACTACGTTTACGTGTCCATATGGAACGTTTGCCTATCGTAGAATGCCATTCGGACTTTGCAATGCACCGGGAACTTTTCAACGATGCATGATGGCTATTTTTCATGATATGATCGAGAAGACGATGGAAGTCTTCATGGATGACTTTTCCGTGTTTGGTGATTCCTTTACTTCGTGTTTGTCGAACCTTGAGAGAATGTTAAAACGTTGTGAGGAAACCAACCTTGTGCTCAATTGGGAAAAGTGTCATTTTATGGTTAAGAGTGGAATCGTCTTAGGGCACAAGGTCTCGAAAGCGGGGATTGAGGTAGATCAAGCTAAGGTAGACGTCATCGCCAAATTACCTCATCCTAAAACCGTTAAGGGAGTTAGGAGTTTCCTAGGCCACGCGGGCTTTTATCGACGATTCATCAAGGATTTCTCGAAGATTTCTCGACCCATTACACATCTTCTTGAAAAAGAGGCACGTTTTGTCTTTGACGAAGATTGTGTACGAGCCTTTGAGATCCTTAAGAGGAAACTTACCGAAGCTCCCATTCTTGTTGCTCCCAATTGGAACCTCCCCTTTGAGCTAATGTGTGATGCTAGTGATTACGCTATTGGGGCCGTTTTGGGGCAACGTCATGATAAGCACTTCTTGCCTATTCACTATGCTAGCAAGACTATGACCGAGGCTC
Organism: Glebionis coronaria; assembly: GCA_025667525.1. Lineage (NCBI taxonomy): Eukaryota > Viridiplantae > Streptophyta > Magnoliopsida > Asterales > Asteraceae > Glebionis > Glebionis coronaria. Next base: position 342,372,712 of record CM046881.1, on the reverse strand, counting down.
AACTTAAATACACTACAACGGAAAAGGAGTTCCTTTCCGTGGTGTATGCATTTGAGAAATTCCGACCTTATCTCGTCTTGACAAAATGCATAGTGTATACAGACCATTCGGCTATTAAGTATCTCATGGCAAAGCAAGATGCTAAGCCGAGATTACTTCGTTGGATTCTCCTCCTTCAAGAATTTGATCACACCATCGTTGACAAAAAAGGAGCCGAGAATCTAGCGGCCGATCATCTCTCTCGTTTGGAAGATCCTCACCAAAGTGTTTACGAGCCTAAGGAAATCACCGAAACATTTCCGCTCGAGACACTTGGTGTAGTGAATTCTAAGCTTAATTCTTCTGCCTCATGGTTTGCGGATTTTGCAAATTACCATGCGGGTAACTTCATCGTTAAGGGTATGACGACTCAAGAAAAACGAAAATTCTTTCGTGACGTCAAGTTCTACTTTTGGAACGACCCTTACTTGTTTCGAACTTGTGCAGATCAAATCATCTGTAGTTGTGTTTTTGGCACCGAAGCTTCTAACATCCTTAGAGCTTGCCATGAGGGACCCACGGGTGGTCACCGCGGTGCTAATCTCACGGCTAAAAAGGTGTTTGATGCCGACTTCTTTTGGCCTACTATTTACCGAGATGCACAAATTCTTGTGAAGTCTTGTGATGCATGCCAACAACAAGGAAAAGCCTCACAAAAAGATGAAATGCCACAAAATATCATTCAAGTATGTGAGATCTTTGACGTTTGGGGCATAGACTTTATGGGGCCGTTCCCATCATCTCGTGGTAATAAGTACATCCTTGTTGCGGTTGACTACCTATCTAAGTGGGTGGAGGCGAAGGCCTTGCCCACTAATGATGCTCGTGTGGTAGTTAAGTTCTTGAAAAGCTTGTTTGCTCGGTTTGGAACCCCTCGTGCGATCATAAGCGATCGTGGAACCCATTTTTGTAATGACCAATTCGAAAGAGTCTTAAGGAAATATGGGGTTACACATCGTCTTTCTACGGCTTATCACCCACAAACGAGTGGGCAAGTCGAGGTTTCAAACCGAGCTTTGAAGAGGATCTTGGAGAGATCCGTAGGGGAAAACCGACAATCTTGGTCGGATAAGTTAGACGATGCTTTATGGGTCTTTAGGACCGCTCATAAGACACCCATTGGGTGCACTCCCTATAAGCTTGTGTATGGAAAGAATTGTCATTTGCCTATCGAGTTAGAACACAAGGCTTATTGGGCCCTAAAGCATTGTAATGATGATATGGAGACCGCGGGAAAACACCGGAAAATGCAATTAAATGAATTGGATGAATTGAGGGATATTGCTTATGAAAATTCATTGATTTATAAAGAGAAAACTAAAAAGTTGCATGATTCTAAAATTAAAAACCGGGTTTTTAACATTGGGGATCAAGTTTTGCTTTTTAATTCAAGATTGAAAATCTTTTCCAGTAAATTGAAATCCCGTTGGTCCGGTCCATTCACCGTGACTCAAGTATTTCCGTATGGGACCATCGAGCTAGCTCAAGATGATGGTCCTAACTTCAAGGTGAATGGACATAGGTTGAAGCACTACTTTGGCGGGGAAGTTCCATCCTTGAACTACCTCGACCAAATCACTTTCCCCAATGATAATTAGTATTGAGGGGATCGAGTCGAGCTCATGACTCGGTAATCAAAAACGAGGTGCCTCGTGGGGGAGTCCCATGCTTATCCTATGTACATATTATCGCTTTCTTAGTCTAATGTAGCTTACGTGTGGGGATTCGTGCCTTTCCAACCTTTGTTCTGTGGTTGTTTGTGATATGTGGTTTTTAGATCATGATCTTCACGATTGGAGCCTCTCGTGTTCGTTTTATGGGAGCACTCAATCGTTTGCTTTGGAGACATTTCTCAATATCCATGATATATCCTTTGATGTTCTAACCTTAGGTTTTTAGCACACTTCATAAACGGCTATTTATTTAATGGTTACACCCTTTCCATGCTAGATTATGCATTCGACTACGTCTCTAGTATGGGGGTGTTTGCACCCCTAGACTCAAAACATTGAGGACAATGTTTAACTTTAGTATGGGGGGGTGAATAGATACTTGCCTTGCCAAACCTTCACGCTTTCCAAAGTTTATCATTTTGTTTATCGTTTTGTTGCAAAATAAGGCTAAAAATGGCCAAATTTTAAAATTTTTCTCATGTTTTATAAGTGTTTGAAGACACGAATGTAGGTTTTCCGATGGCGAGAATAAGAGTAAATTTTGACTCGACCGTGCGTGTTGAGCACTTAGCTTTGATTCCTTAACTACACATTAGGCTAAGTCTCTTAAATGAGGACGAGAAATGATAGAGTTAATTATAAGTTACTATGCTAAACGTAGAGTACTCTTATTCTTTCAAAAACTCATGTGTTCTCGTTATTTGCTTATTCTCCCTTCGCATGTAAATATTTTTTGATTAATAAATATTGACTTAGCGGTTTAGTTAGGATTGTTGGGTTTCTAGTCTTTTCTAGTAGCTTCCGTGTAATTAAATTGGGAAGACATTAAGGTATCGCCAGCGTCACGGTTTTGAAGTATTGGCACCCAAATAATCGAAAGCTTCACCCAATAAAAAGATTTCAAGTGCTCACCTAAATCTAGCAAACAATTTGAAGCCCCACAAGGCAAAAAATCTATGCAAAAATTGAAAGTGAATCAAGCCTTAATCTTCGAAACTTTAAAGATCCAAAATTCGCCTTAACGTGAGGATATACGTCTTTGGCTAATAAAACCACCGATGAGGCGGATAATAAAAGGCAAGGCAAGACAGAAGTCATAATAAAAGCTTCATGGCGAAGTTGAATAAAAGATGGAGGTAAACCAAAGATAATAAGGCCCTTCCGTTAGGGGGCGTATAAAAGTCTTGGTAATAAGTCTCATGTTCAAAACCGTTATAAAACCGTGTTTATCGATTCTTCTTGTCAGCTTAATTTTTTAACATCGTTGTCTATTAGGAGGGTTATTGATTTGATGGTCTTAGTTACACCGTTAGGACTCTATTTTTAGACCTAAATCTCTATTATCGCATAAGTCAACAATGTATCCTCGTGAACATTCAAGACATCATAAAATATAAGAGATATAACTTAGGAATAATGGGAGAATAAGTACGTGATTAGGGCATATGAGTAGTGTTAGCATTACTAACTTATAATGACAATGATCTCGTTGCACGCTTAGCATGGAATTGGGGTGAAAATCGAGGACGATGAAATTATTTCTAACGAAGCATTCACGTGTTCTTATTCTATGAACCTAAACGTCCCATTTTGCGATGAAAATCACACATTATGTCTATAACACAAGTAGTAGTAGTAGTAGTGTAGTTAGTTTATCGTTCAATAAAGTGAATAAAATTAAATTTTGGAGATGCTTTGATACTTTATTCTAGCATTGTGTGAGGGCACGACAATGGCTTAGTATGGGGGAGTGATGAGACTGCTTTTATACATAGTCTCATCTTCCAAATAGGGCTTAAAATGCATTAAATATCATCAAAATACCCAAATATATGCTTGTGTTTGTTGCTTGTGTATTTTAGGTACGGATATTGAGATAATGACAAAAGATCACAAGAATCATGCAAAAACAAACACGGGAAACGAAGCCGCACAATGAACCAAGCCCTAATGAAGACTTTCCCAAGATCAACCCTTGAAGATTTGAAGAATTATGAAGAAGGGTCCTCCAATTATGAAGAATTGACACTTTATACCCTTGTATCCTCATAATTACAAGTTTGGTCCCTAAAGTTTGTCAAAATTACAAAAAGGACCCTTAACTTTGAAGAATTGGCAAGTTTAGCCCCTCAACAAAGCTAAATTGTCAACCAATATCATCCACAAAGTCAAATACATCATGAAGTCCTTGAAAGTACAAGAAATGACAAGTTTGGTCCTTTGAAAATCTCAAAATTACACAAAGGACCCTCAACTTTCAACAATTGGCAAAAATGGTCCCTCAATCATCAAGACTTGGCAATTTCAGTCCTCCAAAATGCTCAACATACAAGTCTAGACCATTATCATTGAAGAAAATACCAAACCAGCCCTTGAAGAATTCAATTATGGCAAGAAATACCCCTGAATTCATTTTATGAAAGTTTTTGGGCAAAAAATGTAAAAAGGCAAAAGTTGACAAAGCTGATTATGGCGTTGATAGAGTTTTCAAAAGAAAAGACAAGAATAAAGAAAAGAAGGGACCAAAAGGGGCCAAACATAAAACTTACCTAGACCAACCAGCTCTTGCCACGTGCCCCACTATCTCTTTTCAACCAATGGCAGCCCTCCTTCCTTCCACATCACCAATCCACTCACACCAGCCATAACAAACTTAATTTATTAAGTTAATTATGGCGCCTAACACCTGGTTTAAAAACTAAAACAAATCAAACCCATGTTCTTGGCATTCATAATCCAAATTGGGTTTTTCTAAACTGCTTAAAATTAAGCCACCAAAGTGTCCAGATTTGTGATTAAGGTCAACATGAACACATCCAAATCCTTAAACCCTATTCCACATCATCAACCATGTCACATGTTAAACCCTTGTCCCACCCCTTGGAGAAGAAGACAAAACAGTAAAACAAATCCAACGTCCTATAGACTTGCTTACTTTCTAAGCTTCACAAGAGCCATTGGATGCAATTCCAACAGCTATACACCCACAAACGTCCAAGATAAGTCACATGAGCTCAAGATTTCAAATTTCTACAAGGGCAATTTTGGAAGATCAAGCCTAGGGTTTTCACATTTTTCAGCTTTCTAGGACCATGTACACCCTCTATATAAAGGGTCTAGCTCATTACATTTATTCCTGCTTTTGGTTTTTCCTTAGTTCAAACACTTGTAAATCCTCTTTCTGATTAATGAATTTGAGTTAAGTGCTTTGAAGAAAGACCAAGTGCCATCTTTATTCTGCTTGTTTATGTTCTTAGTTTACTGCTTTTGAAGTTTAAAACCTGTTTTCAAAAGAGGAGTGTGCAAAAGTTTGCATATTTCCTCATTTTCTTGATATTTTGCTAAGTCTTGTTCCAATCTTGGAATTCTTGGGCTATAGGGCTTATCATAGCATCCTAACTGAGTTGGTTAAGGTGTGGTGAGGCTTATAACTTGGGGATAATCAAGTGTGGGGTAACAAGTTTGCATTAATCAAGTTTTTCCAAGTTTCTGATTTTTATGATATTGTGTTTAACCCTTGTTCAATCTTAGCAGGCTTTTTGTGGAAGCTTGTGCTTGTTCTTGCTAGCACATAAGCTCAAAATTCGTGGGTGTGGATGTACATCCATGAGGTTTGCATACTTAATCTCCAAATCTGCTTAAATTGTGATTTTTGGTGATATTTGTATGAAACTGTTGTTCTTGTGAATTTTGTGGCTTGTTCTTGCTTGAATCTGTTTATTAGACTTGTTTGAGTATTAATTGATGCTTGGTTGGCCTGAAATCTCATTGTGCTTTTGAACATTTTGATTTGAAAAAGTTAAAGGGGTGTTTGGGTCTACTGGTTATTGCTTGTAATTTCTTTTTGAGTTAAGGGAAGTTGTTGTTTATGCTTTGTATCTGATATACCTTTGTTTGAGAGTGTTTTGCTGCAAGTTTTTGGGTTTGAACACTTGAATCAATCAATCTGCTATATAGACCTTGTTTCTGCTTGTTTTGACCTAGGATTTTGGGAACACTTAGTGTGTATGCATGCTTAGGGATAAAAGTGGTTTAAACAAAGTTAATATAACCTGTTTGAAAGATTTGAGGTGTTGAAATTGGCTTGTGTGTCAAATACATCAGCAAAAGTAGAAAACTGCATGTGTTAGTGTTCATCAATGACTTTCATTGCTTGAATCTTGCTTAATTCTTTGAACCAGTGCATGAAACCTGTTTAGACTTGCTCATTGGAGTTTATTATAGCTTGTGTGTGCATTTGGTTGAATTTGGCTGGCTGATTTGTGCTAAAACTGCTCTTGAATGCTGAACTGCTTATTGTTCATGTCTGTATCATGTCTGATGAATGATTGATTAAACTGTATCAATTGGGTGTTTGTGATTGTGTTATTTTGATTGTTATTGACTCCTTTTGATCCAAAGATCAATTGGGTGCCTTTGTGAAATCTGAATCCAAGAAAAAGTCACTAAAGACAAAAAGTCAAAATAGTCAAGCAGTGGAAAAAGTTTCCACTGCTCAACATCCAAAACTAGCCCCTGCTAGTGCAATTTTGTCATCAGCTTATCATTAAGCTATTCTAGCTTATTCTGACTTGCAACAACTTATTTTTTGTAATAGATCTTCATTATTTGACCCATTTAAGTGAACTGGAGCTTATGAGACTTTGACTTTGACTTTTTACTAGAAAACCAACTTGTTTGACTTTTAACATAAGTGCTTATTTGATTTTCCAGCTTATTGAGTGTGCTTATTTGAAAGGTCTTTGGTTTTTAAGCTTAGTTTTGTCAAAAGAAACATTTTGCAACTTGAATCAGCTTCTGAGGTGGTCTAGATCATAAAAACGACTATTTTGTCGTTTTGTGAATAAGTTTGTGACTTGTTTCTGGCTTATTAAGTGGGCTTATTTGAAATTTCTTTTTGCAGAAGTCTTTGTTAGGTCAAAAGAAGGTTGTGTGTTAAATTTTAGCTTATGGCAACAGCTTATGGCTTAATGGGCCAAAAAGCCCATTAAGAATAAGCTGCTTATTATAAGTTAGCTTATTTCACATTTTCAGCTTATGGGCCTTTGGAAAAGGTTGTTTAAAATCAAATTTTGAGTCAACCTGTTCTTTTTGAGCTTATTTTGACCACTTTTTCTTATTGGGCCTTAATTAAGCCCAATAAGGGACTGTTTTGGGTTTAGCCCATTTTCTAGGCCCAATAGGGGTATTTAGGTAATTTCACTTTCATTTCTGAGTTATTTAGGTTAAATTAAGCTAGTTTGCAAGTTTTTAGAATTTTTTATAATTTTTGGATTTTTAATATTATTTTAATATTATTTTATTATTAAAAATTAAAAGTCTGATTTTCTAGGTTTTTATATTTTTCCTAGGTTCTAAATACTTAATTAGGATTTTTGCAACTTTCCAAATATTTTTTAGGTCTTTTAATTATTTGTTATAATTAATTTAAGATTTAATTGATTTTAGGAGTTTTTAATTGTTTAAAAATAGTTTTAATTGGTTTTAAAATTTTAAAAAATAGTTTTTAGCTTAATTAGAGTATTTTTGTTGTTTACAAACTTGAAAATCTTGTTTAGGGCTTTTTAATAATTAATTTTTATTTTTAGGGCTTTAATTAGCATTAAAAAGTCATTATCTAATTAATTAAAAGGTTTTTGCAAGTTTTGATTTTTTGTAAACTCTTAGAATATTATTAGGGATTTTTGGTAATTTTTAGAAATTTTTAGGTTAAATTTTAATTTTGGTGGTTTTTACGACTTTACGTGTACGCCTTTTTAGACTTAGTTTAATCCGTCTTCATAACCTTCATTCTCTTCTAATCCCCTTTCTATTTCTCTTATTCAAATATAATCACAAATTAATCCATAACATTACACATATAACACACTAGCCTCCTCGTGAACGAACTTGAACTTAATTGGTCATTAGTGCTTGGTTTTCCTAAACCGACACTTGATACTTGCCACTTTTGTCATCCTTTTCCTAAAGGGTAGCAAAACCACTACATCAGTTTTGTGTTTTTATGATTGGGATTTATTGTTTATGGTTAGTAGATGAATTGTTATTAGTTTTGGTTAAGATTTGGTTAAAACTTTGGTCCATTTTTCACAAATTCGTGTTCCCCTGTTCGTGTGTTTGTTTACTGTTCTTCATCCCAGCAATATTCCGAATAGCCCCCTGTTTTAATTTATTCTGCATAGTGATTTTCTATCCAGAATATCTATTATTCCGGATAGCCTTCTTTTCCGAATAGTCATCTTTATTCCACATAGAGTAACTTATTCAGCATAGTCAGTTATTCCGAATAGAGTTTAATATTCCGCATGGTCTTAATTATTCCGCATAGCTTTATCATTCCGCATGGCCTTCTTTATTCAGCATAAGAAAAAATATTCCGAGTAGCCCTTATTATTCCGCATAGAGCCATTTATTCCGCATGGTCGTATATTCCGCATAGGTCATTTATTCCGAGTAAGATCATTATTCCGCATAGGGATTGTTATTCCGTATAGAATATTTTATTCCGCATGGCCATCATTCCGCATGGCCATCATTCCGCATGGCCATCATTCCGAATAGAGCATTTGGCCATCATTCCGAATAGAGCATTTTCAGTAGGGGTATTTTTCAGTTACTGTTTTATTTAAATTTTAATTCAAGTTTTATTTTTGTTAATTACTTGCTTATACTTACCTTACGCATTTACCTTCTTAGTAATATAGAAAATCAAACCCACTATTTGTCACCAAGAACAAATCATTCCACTTTTAGCTGTGATCAATTCGAGGAGATACCGAGACTTAAATCTGAACCATAGCAAAACACATGTATCAGTATGTCTTTGATTTCTTTACTTGTTTTTTATATATTTCTATCTTTTTAATAAGGGCCAAGGTGGGTTATTTATGATGAAAAATGTAAACCGTGCTTTGAAATTAATGCATTGCATGAGGGCATTGCAATGGTCAAGTGTAGGGGATTTAGTAAGTGTGAAAACACTTATCCTTTTACCACTTATTTCCAATATTAACAAGACCAAAACTTGTATTTTATGTCGTAAAAGTCGGAATTATGCGTCGTTTGTGTTTTTATTGTGTTTCAGGATAAAAAATGAAAAAGGAAGAAAACATGGGCTATCACGGGCTTTTATCGAAGAAAAAGACAAAAGACGAAGTCAAAAGATCAAGAGTGCAAAAAGAACGGAAGTCAAGGCCTATTCTGAAGATTTATCGAAGAAAAAGTCTAAAGACGGAAGTTTAATGAAGTCGAAGAACTCAAGTCTAATTATAGATAAAAATGATAAGACGAGTTCAAGTTATATCGACAAATCTCGAGACGACGTCGAGAAAGACAACGAATTTAAATCGAGTCGAGACGAGAAGGAAGAAAGAAGGAAGCAACACATGCACTCCCCACCTCCTATATATACCCTCCTAATGTGTCATTAGGAGGGTGTTAGTTAGTTAATTGTTAGCTAGTTCATTTTTCTTTCTTTATTTCTATTTAGAGAGAGAAAGTGTTTAACTTTCTCTCACTAGAATTTCATCCTTTCTTTCTTTCATGTTTAAGCTTTAATTCACTCTTGTATTTTGGATTCATTAATCTACAATTTCAAATTAAGTTTTTCATCTTCAATCTCTTTCTACCTTTCTTGATTTTTACTTATGTTTGATCCGAAATCATTTTTGATTTTCTTTAATCTTGATGTTTATGAGATCAAAAAGTTATCTTTTGGTTTCTATCTAAGCTTTATACGGATTAAGCTTTGAACTTATCATGCTTATTGGCTTATTTTGTGTTTAGCATATTTACCTTTTAGTTTTCTTAAAAAGTTTAGTCTTTTTTAAGTTTGATTCATAAAGTTTGCTTATTTCGTGTTTTAAAAGTTTTTAAAATTTATGCTTGTTTTCATTTGGTTGAGATTTAAATAAGTGCTTATTCGTCTTTGCTTATTAGTACTTATTCGAGTTTAAGCTTATTGAATTCCATCCGAATACCTTTTGTTTTTCCATCACAATATCATTAGGGTTTACATATTCCGACAGTCATTCCGATTCAGCTTTGCGATCGCAATAACCATTAGGGTTTTACTTTGCGATCGATTATTCCGATCACTTATTCCGATCGTATATTGCGATTTCTCCTGGCATCGTACATTGCGATCGGGTATAAGGCTTATTGCGACGAAACGCTGCCAAATTCAACAACCATATTCCGACATACTTCACATTCAGATAGGACTTTGCGATAGTTTGAACATTGCGACAGTATACATTGTGACAGCTTGCATTACATTCCGATAGATTTGGTTTACTATTATTCCGATGTTTTTCTTCATTATTCCGACAGAATTCCTTTGTTACATTCCGATATGATTCAGATCAAGGACATTCCGATGGGTTAAGTTTTTAGTTTTACAAAGTTTTATGTTTTAAATTCACCTTTAAGTTTTTAAGTTTTTAATCATTTATTTTTAACTCGTAATTTTAGTTTAATTTTTAAAAGCTTTTATTTTACTCAACGACATTTTCATATTTGCTTTTAGTTTAAAATAGATAATCAAAGCATTTTTATTTTCCACCAAGAACAACTGAGTCGCACTTTTAACTGGTAATCAATTCGAAAAGACCGGAATAACGAATCTTTTTCATACGAGGCAATCCCTTGTATCAGAGGTATTGTTTTTCTTTTTATTTTATGTATTTAAAATCTTGCAAGTATTAATAAAACAATCGTGGTCCCTAGCTAGTTCCACGGCGCATTCTGAATTTTTTTTCTTTATGTCATACATACTTTTTTCTTATTATATATTTCTTATTCGCGCACGCGTGCACAACGTTTCTAGGAGAAATAAGAGGATTGAGCCTACCCTACTAATTAGAGTCATCGAGTAATAGGGATGCACCCCCTTCGACCATGGATCGTGTATCCTTGTTAGGCCCCTTGCTATTAATGACGTCGTAGCAAGTTATGCAGCCAGTAAACTCTGAGACTGTTAAGACACACTTGTGCGCACCTAACAATGGGTCAGCCTCACCTGACCGTCCTTATGGTAGTAGCGGTATTCCACACGTAATGAGCTTCTCAAACCCATATGGACCATTTATAAGTTTACATTAGCTTATTATGCGAAATTACGCTATAAACATTAAATAGACTTTTTCATAACAAAAAAGGGATAGTGTTTATTACAAAATCAAACATTTGTGGATAACAAATACAACATATATTTACAAATCTCAAAGGCGATTGGAGAGCAGATGGGTCTCAGAGGAGGATCTCTTCAGTTTTATCAAAGGAGGGCAGTAAGCAGTAGTGCGGTAATCCTTCAGACTTTTTTCCATCCGGTCCAGCAGGCGTGAATCCCTCTCCAGCAATGGCAATGGCAACACAGGGATGGAAGGAGCAAGATGGGCCGCACTAAAGGAGGGCGCTGCTTCTATGTTCACCAGGGCTTTCTTGGCAGCAGCGCGGCTCTCGTGTGCTACAAGGAACTCAGATACTGGCACTTCCTTCTCATTCTTGAAGGGATCAAGAACATCCTTGGGATGCGTGAATACTTGTATGGTCAACTGCTCCATGGATGGTTTTAGGTGGAAGTTTGCCAATGCTTCTACGCCCTCTGCCTTGTGGCGCGCTAAGGTGAGGCCCTCCATTACAAATTCAAAGGGAACTTCATGATACTTGTCCTCCAGGAAAAAGGAGGACAGCGGACACACGCTCATTTCTTTCATGGTTGTGGTGAGCTTGGCATCGGCCTTCGGATCATAAAAAGAAACCTCCGATAGTTCTTTGTTCAGTAACTTCTCCTTGTGCGCTGTCACCAAACCTCTTGAAGTGCCCTCATTGATGGCGGCTATGACAGACTTGGAGAATGCGGTTCGCAGGGTGGGTTCTTCCAAAGCAACCAATGCGGCTAGGCGCAGACCATGGTGCACTAGACACTGCTTCTGGGCTATCTCTTTCATTAGGCGGGGGTACAGTTCCTCATCTAGTTTGATACTCAGCCTCTTCATTTGACAACTGAGATCGTTTGCATCTTCCTTTACCTTAGCACCCAGAGCGTCAACATCAGCAACAAACCTATTCTTCCCCTCTTCAAAGGCCCCCATAGCAACTAGGTAGGAGGCCTTTATTTTGTGGAGTTGGGCTCGCTCTTCATCAAGAGCGGCAAATAGCCTGTTTCTTTCTTCTGTTAAGGAATGGAGGAGGGCGGCATCTTTTCTTCCTCTCTCGGCTTCATGGTCTATTTTTTGATGCATATCGCCGAGAGCGGAGGATCTCTCTTCAGTGATCTGCCTTAGTTTTTCCTCCGTGCTGTGAAGTTTGGCAGACAATCCCAGGTATCTCTTCTTGAGGTGCGATATCAATGTAACATGCTGCGCTGCCAGATAACTTGTCACATCGACCAGGACGACATCGCTCATCCCTTCTAGCACTTCCTCTCAGTCAGGGGGCACGATGTTGTCTAAAAAGCTTGCGCAGTCAAAAGCGCTCGTTAGGTCAGAGGATGGAGGAAGCTCTCGGTCAGGGACAAAGGTAGGATCTTGTACGAACCCGCTTCCCCCCGCTGACGAAGTCTCCTTATGAGGGGAGGGCATAGTCTTTGTTTTTTCAGCAGATTTTTCCTATTCGTCGATGCTACATAAGGCTAATAGTTAGGCGGACGCAAAGAAAATAGTGACGTATGAGGGAGAACATATGACTAACTAATAAGTGTGAAAACACTTATCCTTTTACCACTTATTTCCAATATTAACAAGACCAAAACGTGTATTTTTGTCGTAAAAGTCGGAATTATGCGTGGTTTGTGTTTTTATTGTGTTTCAGGATAAAAAATGAAAAAGGAAGAAAACATGGGCTATCACGGGCTTTTATCGAAGAAAAAGAGAAAAGACGAAGCCAAAAGATCAAGAGTGAAAAAAGAACGGAAGTCCAATGCCTATTCTAAAGATTTATGGAAGAAAAAGTCTAAAGACGGAAGTTTAATGGAGTCGAAGAACTCAAGTCTAATTATAGATAAAAATTATAAGACGAGTTCAAGTTATATAGAAAAATCCCGAGACGACGTCGAGAAAGACAAAGAATTTAAATCGAGTCGAGACGAGAAGGAAGAAAGAAGGAAGCAACACATGGATTCCCCACCTCCTATATATACCCTCCTAATGTGTCATTAGGAGGGTGTTAGTTAGTTAATTGTTAGCTAGTTCATTTTCTTTCTTTAGTTTTATTTAGAGAGAGAAAGTGTTTAACTTTCTCTCACTAGAATTTCATCTTTTCTTTCTTTCATGTTTAAGCTTTAATTCACTCTTGTATTTTGGATTCATTAATCTACAATTTCAAGTTAAGTTTTTCATCTTCAATCTCTTTCTACCTTTCTTGATTTTTACTTATATTTGATCCGAAATCATTTTTGATTTTGTTTAATCTTGATGTTTATGAGATCAAAAAGTTATCTTTTGGTTTCTATCTAAGCTTTATACGGATTAAGCTTTGAGCTTATCATGCTTATTGGCTTATTTTGTGTTTAGCTTATTTACCTTTTAGTTTTCTTAAAAAGTTTAGTCTTTTTAATGTTTGATTCATAAAGTTTGCTTATTTCGTGTTTTAAAAGTTTTTAAATTTATGCTTGTTTTCATTTGGTTGAGATTCAAATAAGTGCTTATTCGTCTTTGCTTATTAGTACTTATTCGGGTTTAAGCTTATTGAATTCCATCTGAATACCTTTTGTTTTTCCATCACAATATCATTAGGGTTTACATATTGCGACAGTCATTCCGATTCAGCTTTGCGATCGCAATAACCATTAGGGTTTTACTTTGCGATCGATTATTCCGATCACTTATTCCGATCGTATATTGCGATTGCTCTTGGCATCGTACATTGTGATCGGGTATAAGACTTATTGCGACGAAACGCTGCCAAATTTCAACAACCATATTCCGACAGACTTCACATTCAGATAGGACTTTGCGATGGTTTGAACATTGCGACAGTATACATTGTGACAGCTTGCATTACATTTCGATAGATTTGGTTTACTACTATTCCGATGTTTTTCTTCATTATTCTGACAGAATTCATTTGTTACATTCCGATATGATTCAGATCAAGGACATTCCGATGGGTTAAGTTTTTAGTTTTACATAGTTTTAAGTTTTAAATTCACCTTTAAGTTTTTGAGTTTTTAATCATTTATTTTTAACTCGTAATTTTAGTTTAATTTTTAAAAGCTTTTATTTTACTCAACGACATTTTCATATTTGCTTTTAGTTTAAAATAGATAATCAAACGATTTTTATTTTCCACCAAGAACAACTGAGTCACACTTTTAACTGGTAATCAATTCGAAAAGACTGGAATAACGAATCTTTTTCATACGAGGCAATCCCTTGTATTAAATGGCGCAGCTGCCGGCTCTTTTCGTAAGATTAACGGTTTTTAGTGAAAGACGCGTTGGATTTTGGGATTCATTCCTTTTTGAACGTTATTTTTCTTGCTTAAATTTTCAAAAATCCTAAAAAATATAAAATTTTCAAAAAATCCAAAAAAAATAGAAAAACATATAAAAACCAAAAATATTTCTTGTCTATCTTTCTTTTCTTTTTGTAGGTGTGTATGCGTACCCGTGCTCGTAAGAAGAAAGCAATTCAAGCCGAAGTCGTAACTCCACCTATTGTCACCATGGACAATCGACCAATGATCGAACTTTTGCAATCACAAGTAGAGGGCAACACCGATGCTATTGTTATACCCGAGATTGGAGCCAATAACATTGAACTCAAATCCGGTTTCATTCAAATGGTCTCTGCTCAACCATTCATGGGGCGTACACTTGATGATCCTCATGACCATATAAAAAGGTTTCTTCAACTCACTAATACGGTTAAGTATAATGGGGTTTCACAAGAGGTGATTCGCTTGCAAATTTTTCCATTCTCTTTAGAGGGACAAGCCCGCCATTGGCTTGATAAGGAAACGCCACAAAGCATTCTTACGTGGTCGGATTTAGAGACCAAATTCATCAACTGTTTTTTACCACCCTCACGTACTACTGCTTTGCGGAATGAAATCATTAACTTTGAACAAAAGTACGGTGAGACATTTAGTGAATCTTGGGATCGTTTTAAGGAACTTTTAAGAAAGTGTCCACAACATGGTTTCACAAAAGTACATCAAATTAATACTTTTTACAATGGTTTAAGCATGATTGACCAAGATTCACTAAATAGTGCCTCGGGAGGTAATATTTTGGTTAAGTCTTCTAATGCCGCATGGGATATTATTGAGAATAAGTCTAGAGTGCAAACTAAGAGTGTTCGGACTAATGTGGCTAGTGCTAGTACTAGTGACACCGACAAGAGAATTGATAAGCTTACTTCGATTGTTGAAACACTTGCTACAAACCGCTAACAATACCAAAAGCATCAATGCGCTAGTTAATGCTATGAGTCAGTCATTTATAATATGCGGGGGTTCTCATTCATACACCGATTGTCCTTCGACACATGACAATCCGGAAAATGTGTATACCGCTAACGGTAACTTTTCTACGGGAGGCTATCAAGCACGTCCTCAAGGTGACCGCAATTTGCTCGGTTATCGTTCAAACAACTTTATTTCACCACCCGGTTCCCCCCTCAAAACCAAAACAACCTTAATCACAACAATCAAAACCAACCACGAGCTCCAAATCAATATCAATCCCAAAGAAACCCATATCCACCTCAAGGAAACAATCAAGTTCACCAACCACCCGCTTATCAACCACCTGCCTACCAGGCTCTTCCTCCCACCCAACCCACCGCATTTAATAAAGAGGTTGACACTTCATGAGGACTAATGATGCGATAGTGTAGAATCTTCAGAGACATATCATCAACTTGAAATGAGATATGGCGAAACAAGTGAATGATCTTCGATCCGATATGCGAAACTCTTTGAGCAGTCAAACGAATGACTTAAGGGATATGATGGCTAGTTTCTTCCAAAGAAATCAAGCCTCTGGTTCGGGTTCTCTTCCGAGTAACACCGTTGCTAATCCAAGAGGGGAGATGAAAGCAATCACCACTCGAAGTGGAAAAGGTTTAAAGGAACCCGAGCTTCCTACATCTACACCAGTGATTGTGACAAAGGAAAACGAGTCCCCATAACCAATTCCTCCACCTTCTACTTCCACCCCTCCACCACCCAAGGATGTGAGTGAGAATTCAATTCCAAAACCTTAATCTCAACCCAATATACCTTATCCCTCAAGGTTGAGGAAAGAGAAGTTGAAGAACAAGGATGATATTCAGGTTTCTAACTTTCTTAAAATGTTTAAACAACTGAATTTCAGCATCTCCTTTGCTGAGGCTCTCGCTCACATGCCGAAGTACGCTAAAATGTTTATAGATCTTCTCAGTGACAAAGAAAAGCTTCTTGATATCGCTCAGACCCAACTTAATTAGAATTGCTCCGCAATGCTCTTATGGAAATTACCCACCAAACTTGGTGATCCGGGTCGTTTTCTCATTCCTTGCAACTTTCATGGGGTAGAGAATTATATGGCCCTAGTCGATCTCGGTGCTAGTATAAACTTAATACCATTAAGTGTTTGGAAACAATTATCTCTACCCGAGCTAGTCCCCACACGAATGACATTAGAATTAGCTAACCGTACGGTTGCTTATCTAGTGGGGATAGTCGAAGATGTCTTCGTCGGTGTCGACAAATTCACCTTTCCGGCGGATTTTGTTGTCATTGACTACGAGATGGATCCCCGTGTTCCATTAATCGTTGGACGTCCATTCCTGAGGACCGGTCACACTCTCATTGATGTAGCCGCTGGCGAATTAATCATGAGAGTTAGTGACGATAAAATCGTCTTCAACATGGGTAAACTTTCTAAGCAGCCTTCTGAAAACGAGAGCGTTAATTTCATTGACGTTCTTGATGAGGCTTGTGAAGAACATTTCAAAGACGCTTGTAAAAGTGGTTCTTCTTCTCTTCCCATTGTTGAGAGTGTTGCCTCTATTGCTCCATCACTAACTCCTTTTGGAGAAATTGATTTCCTTTTGAAAGAATTTAAAGCAACTTCGGGAGATGTGGACTTACAATATGACGATTCTCCCTCCAATTGGGATGAAGACATTCGTACTATTGAGAAACTTGTCAATGAGGACCATATTTCTCCACCATCTCCTAAGGAAATCTCTATCGATGATCCGAATTTGACTATACCTTCCATCGAAAATCCTCCGGATTTAGAGCTTAAGGATCTACCGTCTCATCTCAAATACGTGTTCCTTGAAGACAATAAGAAGTTACCCGTCATCATCACAAAGGATTTGAAAGAAGACGAAAAATCTCGACTTATCGACGTGCTGAAGAATCATAAGAAAGTGATTGCTTGGAAAATCTCCGATATTCGTGGAATTGATCCTCACTTTTGCACACATAAAATTCTCACGGAGGACGACTTTAAACCTACTATTCAAAACCTAAGAAGGGTGAATCCCAAGATCCATGACGTTATCAAAAAAGAGGTTATCAAACTTCTTGATTCGGGAATGATCTACCCTATCTCGGATTCACCATGGGTTAGTCCGGTCCATTGTGTGCCTAAGAAAGGCGGAATCACCGTTGTGCCCAATGAAAACAACGAGTTGATTCCTACTCGTCTCGTTACAGGGTGGAGAGTTTGTATAGACTATCGCAAACTCAATGATGCTACGAGAAAGGATCATTTTCCCCTTCCTTTTATGGACCAAATGCTTGAACGTCTAGCGGTTAATGACTATTATTGCTTCTTAGACGGTTTCTCCAGGTATTTTCAAATTCCCATCGATCCCAAAGACCAAGAGAAAACCACATTCACTTGTCCTTATGGAACATTTGCTTATAAAAGAATGCCTTTCGGCTTATGCAATGCTCCTGGGACTTTCCAAAGGTGTATGATGGCTATCTTCCGTGACATGGTTGAAGAAACTATGGAAGTCTTCATGGATGATTTCTCGGTCTATGGTGACTCCTCATTTTTCCTTGCCAATTTAGAACTCATGCTTAAGCGGTGTGAAGACACTCGTCTCGTTCTTAATTGGGAAAAATGCCATTTCATGGTAAAAGAAGGCATTGTTCTTGGACATAAAATCTTCAAAGTCGGTCTTGAAGTCGATCGTGCTAAAGTTGAAGTGACTGCTAAATTACCACCTTCAACCGTGAAGGGTGTGAGAAGTTTCCTTGGTCATGCAGGCTTCTATCGTCAATTCATTCAAGTTTTTTTTAAGATCGCTCACTCGATGACCCACCTCTTGGAAAAAGATACTCCTTTTATCTTTTCTAAAGAGTGTATTGAATCTTTCAATCTACTTAAGGATAAATTAACTAAGGCACCTGTCTTGGTTACCCCTAATTGGGAGTTACCTTTTGAATTGATGTGTGATGCTAGCGATTTTGCTATAGGAGCGGTTTTGGGCCAAAGAGTGAACAAACACTTCCAACCAATCCATTATGCTAGCAAGACAATGACGGGGGCTCAATTGCATTATACCACTACCGAAAAAGATCTTTTAGCTGTAGTGTATGCTTTTGAGAAATTCCTCCCCTATCTTGTTCTTTCCACCACAATCGTGTACACCGATCATTCCGCGTTGAAATACTTGTTGACTAAACAAGATTCTAAGCCAAGACTTCTTCGTTGGGTTTTGCTCCTTCAAGTATTTAAAATTGAAATTCGTGACAAAAAGGGAGCGGAAAACCTAGCCGCGGATCATCTAAGTAGACTTGAGGATCCTTATCAAGGGGATCATCCGAACCAAGAGATCAACGACTCTTTTCCTCTTGAGGCCTTAATGTCTATCAATTCCAATCTTGATGACACCCCGTTGTGACAATCCGTCAATTTATGGTCGATATTTAATTCTCAAGTATTATTGAAAAACATTATTTTAATGTTATATTATGAACTTACTCATTTTGGGAAGAAATTTGGTTTACGTCTTGAAGTAGCATCGACTACGTCTAAACCGGAAGAATTCTACGTTACGTGCTTACGTTTACATACACCATTTTGGTGACAGTCTGACATTTCAGGAAATAATTTTATTCTTGAATATTATTTTAGAATTTAAATTTGTGTTGGTTCATAAACTCACAAATTTACGAGAAGAGATTAGGACTTACGAGAAAATTTTTATTATATTCATTTTGTGTCGTTGATTCATAATTTATAAAAACGTTTTTCGTAAAACGACCCGAGGGCACACAAATCAAGGAAACTAGAATCGAGGAGTACCCGTAAATTAGTGGAGATGAGACAAGTGGGACACTTGTCCCACCCCCACTAAATAAAATGGCAAGATAAAGCTTCACTAACACACATTTGAGGTGTCCATTTTCTAGTAAAAACTAGGACACATTTCTTAGTTTTTCAAGAAAACCACTAAACCTCAAAAACTAGCTAACATAAACAACCAACTCACTTTGTTACATGCAAAACTCACACACTCTCTCCTTTCTGTCTCTATGTGGACGTCCCATATCACCCAAAAACACCCCATTTCATCAAAAATTTAACCATTAACTTAAGCTATAATCAACATATGTTGATAGTTACTTAAAAAGATGAATATTAGAGGTGATGTTAACATGTGAAAAGGAGTTTTCAAGGGAGTTTGGGGCTGATTTCTCAAGGAGTTTCCATGAAGATCAAGGGATGATTTTTCAAGGAGTCTACAAATACTTGGTGATCCTAGAAGTGGTGTTGATATCTCATAATATTGGTTAACCAAAACCAAGTCTTGTTCATCATCAACCCCATCTTTTCATCACTTTGGTGGTATAGAGATTGTTCTTCCTATCCTTTTGTTATTTTAAATATATAATCTTGTATTTTCTTTAGTTATGTATATGTATATGATGATGAATGATGATTAAAAATATTGTGTGGGGATCATGTGTTGATAAACATGGGTAAAAAGATGGAAAAACCATGTGTAAAAAGGTTAAAATCTTTCTTAATTTAGTTGGCTGTATAAAAACAGTAAGCAACCATATGTTAAACTAATAAAATTCAATAGTTGAATCAATATACAGTAAGTATTAAGTCTCGTACACATGTGAGAGTTGGCCATGCAATAGAATCATTATAATGAGTGAGATATGATCAAAACAAAATTGATGTATCAATCTGAATAGTCTGTTTTGTGAAAATAATATGAAGTTTATGTAATCCAAAAATTAGCTTCTATCTCCTTGTAGAACTCAAGATATGATAAAAATGGTGAAAGTGAAACTAAAAATCAGATTTGTGAAATTAAGTATAATAGTATTATAATAGCACTCAAGTAAATATAGTATAAAATGTAAACTTAAAACCCACTAACTTATGTATTACATATAAATAAGTATGTACATTAATAAATAAATGGGATATTTTATAAAAATGGTAATTTGATAAGTTTTATAAGTTATAAAACTATAAACATGCTTTTTACGTCTTTTCGGCTAAAACCGATAAATTAACGTTTTCGTCAATTAAAACTTAGACGGTCGGACCCGTCTAATGTAAACTTTTTATAACTCATGTACTGATGAATAAGTATATATTACAAGTAAAAACCCGAGCTTTATAACATATGGACATTAACGGGCCAAATTAGCCTTATTGGACTATTAACCCAACTAATTTGGCTAAATACTTATGAACTTACTTATTGGGCTTAACCCACTTGGACCCTACATGTTAGTATAGGACTGATAATAAAAGTATAAATGGACTAAAATAAAGAGTTAAACTCTTAATGGACTTATAATGGGCTTATTGGGCCTTGACAAGTAAAGAAGTTAAACTAGTGAAACTAGTCTAAATTTGACTAACACATAACACTATAATGTGTATGAAGATATAAAAACACACTTGATCATCATCATAATTATAATATCATCATATATATACATAGCCATTGTTTTTATAAAGTCATTGGACAAGAGTCTAAGACGAGTATTATTTGTCTAGGTTTCCGTGATTGAGGAACGTACCGTACATCCAAATCGCCGATAACCCGCCTTTCCCAATCCACGTGAGTTCATATCCTCGCACACTTTTAAATGTTTTTATGAAATGTTTTATAAACCCGTGAGGGAGATAACATGTTAGTTTTGATAAAATTGGACACCATTTGTCCCGATTGTTTGTTTATTGATTTGGACCCGAATGATTGTATGACCCGATGAATGATTATATGACCCGATGTATGAAATAAAATGGATTATTAATGTTAGGTTATGTCAATAAAAGTCCCATTAGCATGAATTATGAACTACCGGGATTTGGTAGACGCTTATGCATATAATAGTACTATTTGGGGA
This sequence comes from Glebionis coronaria, assembly GCA_025667525.1. Classification (NCBI taxonomy): domain Eukaryota; kingdom Viridiplantae; phylum Streptophyta; class Magnoliopsida; order Asterales; family Asteraceae; genus Glebionis; species Glebionis coronaria. The sequence continues at coordinate 342,351,668 of CM046881.1, read as the reverse complement.
TGATCACCCCAGTTCGCGCCTTGACGGTTGATCCCCGTCGTGCCACATTGATTGGTAAGCGAATTTATGTATGAGAAGATATCCATATCGTGATTTTTGTGACGACACGCTAATTTAGATGGGCAAATTGAGTTTCGGGTTAGCTACCCATTGTTTGGTATAGTAAGGTAATAATGTCATGCGACTTATAATAATCCAAATAACGAAAATACTGCTATACGCACAGAATTATAATATATTGCCTGACTAGCAATACGGGGTCTTATTATTGATATTGTGTTCGTGTTTTGGTTTTACATAACCATATTCATATAACGGTTTTTATTTAAGTCTATTCAACGTTATAAAACGTATGATATTTTTACGACAATGGTTCGTATAATGATTTTGAAAGCAAAAGCCTATATTTTGATTTTTGATAAGGATTTGTATAAAAATGACTTTGGCTATTTTATGGCCTATTACAAAGATTTGTACAAAATGATTTTCAGTAATAATTATATGCCGATGATATATTAATGGTTTTATTAAACTCTATGAATTCACTCCGCGTTTTCGCTAACCTTTTCTTTTAACATGTTTTATCTCAGGTACTTGAAGGTAATTCTCGGGAAGACGACAAGAATTTATGGCCCGCACTTGAATAACAATTTCAATTCAAATGTTTTATAAAATTGTATGAAATACTATGACTTGGGACCTATGTAAATTTGATATTCATGAATGGAAATGCTTTATTATTAAACGACGCGATTTTAAGCGTTGTCTATGATTTGAGTAATGTGCTATCCCGTAACACCAAAGCTCTCGCTACAGTTTGGTACCAGAGCTCTCGTTATAGAGAACGAAAGATTTTTAAAACCAAGGTTTTGAATAAAACATTTCAAAATCTTTTAACTATAAACATTTTTCTCAAAATGTCTAAAAATCTTTTGACTATAACGGTGCTGAAAAATTCCCAAGTTACCGACAAGGCCAGACTGAGATGTGTTATTTTAATATATATATATATATATATATATATATATATATATATATATATATATATATATATATATATATATATATATATATATATATATATATATATATATGTTGTAGTTTGATTATATGATTGTTTGATGATTATTTTAATACTTATACGAGGTATTTATACGACGTAGATTGTCACAAGAAACCCTAACTCCCCTAGCAAATCAATCGAAGCTATTCCCGTAGGAATTCTAGCTATTCTAGTTCTAAAGCAAGTTGTGGATATTTATGATCCCGGCAAAATGGTTGATATTTTTAGAAATGTTAGTATTTGTTGATTATGATATTAAAGATGAATTGGCGAGATTAAATCTGATGTCGATGTCATGACGATCTTTCCTTATAGAGTGGAGTTTGACAAAATCCTTACCACCTAGAAAGATGTCATCTGATCGGTGTCACCCAATTCTTAAATTTGAAATCGAATGGGTGAATGTTGCTTTGAGGCTGTCATTGGAGCCTTTACCCAAAAGCCTCATGCCACTAGTACCTTTCTGAGAAGTTTAATTGAATATGTGAGTCATTTCATACTAGTGACTCATTTAATAACTACTGATGAAGGAGCTATAGGATTGGAAATTATGTGTTGTTCATATCGAGTTTTTATTTCCCTTTCAAGGTCTAAGAATAAGTTTGAAAGTATTGGAGAATGAGGTAGGATATTGCATTGAGAATGATTTGAATGAAACCTGAATGAAGTAAAATTTAACTTGTATGGAATATGAGATTGTTAAGAGGAAGTTGTTGAGTCCTGTAATTGAATTATAAGGTTTTAAATGATTGTTAGTTCGTGTTAAGGGTTTTTCCTAGGCCATTGTCCAATGACGAGGATGCCCAGTGTTTAAGAAATAAATTGAAGAACTCTTCTTCTGAATTGGGACCAATGGATCTTCCGGGACAGGTGGAACACCTAATGACTCTTGTAGATTAGTATTCATTGTGGTATCTTTTAAAAATCCCAAACTTAACTGAGACATCAGTTGGTAGGATGAGATATTGGAATTGTATGACATAGTGACACGTAATGTTTTACGGTATGATATAGTGTTTTTACCACCCTTTAGGAAAAGAGAGGCAAAGTAGTGGTAAGCGTTAAGTGTCGGTTTAGGAAAACCGAGCACTAATGACCAAATAAGTTCGTTTCCCAAAGAGGCACGTGTGTTGTGTAATGAATTGATTTTGATTGATGATTTTATTTAGAATAAAAGAGAAAATAAATGAGAAAGAAATGACGGTTACGAAGACGGATCGAGCTAAGACGAAAACGTGTTCACGTAAAACCGTAAATAGTGCCAAAATTAAAATTTAACCTAAAAATTCCTAAAAATTACTAAAAATACCTAATAATATTCTAAGAGTTTAAAAAAATCAAAACTTGCTAAAACCTTTTAATTAATTAAATAATGACTTTTTAATGCTAATTAAAGCCCTAAAAATCACAATTAATTATTATAAAGCCCTACACAAGATTCTCAAGTTTGTAAACCTCAAAAATGACCTAATTAAGGTAAAAACTATTTTAAAAAATTTAAAACCAAATTAAACTATTTTTAAACACTTAAAAACTATTAAAATCAATTAAAACTTAAATTAATTCTAGAAATTAATTGGAAACCCTAAAAAAATTTGGAAAGTTACAAAGTTCCTAATTATGTGTCTACAATCTAGGAAAAATGAAAAAAGTAGAAAAAACTAATTTTCAATTTTTAATAATAAAATAATAATAAAATAATCAAAAAAATTCAAAGTTTATAAATTAATTCTAAAAAATTACGAAAAATATAGAATATTGTAACTAAGACAAAAATGAAATTAGAAGTTTCTAAAACCTATTTAATAATTTTATATTAAATTTTAAAGTTGGTAAGAAACCCTAAAATCAAATAAAATTAAAAATAAGACTTTTTGGAAACTTTTTTGGATGTAAACCTAAAAAATATAAATCAAAACCTAAAAACTATTTTTTTGGATTTTTAAAATGCTTTTTGCTATTTTTAAACTAATTATCTAAATACGGCTAAATAAAAAATGATAAAAAAATAATTAAAGAAAGAGAAAAATCAAAATTCTAACAAGAAAAATCTTAAATGGTATAACAACCCTAGGAAAAATACAACTACCCAAATTAGCTTATTAAATAAGCTCAAATGAGCTGATTAAGCTACGGCTTTTATTCCAAAAGCCCAAACAAAAACGTCTTAAGTAACTTTTGAAATGAAACCCTAGCAGTCAAAGACCCTAGGGCGCAATGGTAAGATGTGTGTGTTGTGAGGAGGAAGGCGCATGTTCGAGTCCTGGCCAGTCCTTTTTTATCTTTTTATTTTTTTTCTTTTTTAAATTTTAAAAACTTAAACTTAATACTTCTTAGATCACAAAAACACAAACACAAATCCAAATTAAACAAGATTAAGCCCTAGAGATTGAAAAACGTGCCCAGTTATGGACTGAGTTTCTGATGAACACCAAGTAGTTTCTTCACATGTGCAAATAAGGATCAAGAGGACTTGATCTTGAGTTTGTGGTGTTGTTTGATGGACAATAGGCACCCCTACACTCAGTTGGAGTGTAGGGAGTCAAGCAAACACAAAACAAGCACAAGTAATCACACAATCAATCAAAAATGCCCAATGAAGGTTTCTGACTAAGCATACACAAGTCTGGGGTGTTTTGCTGATATACTTGGCACTCAAATGGATTTCAATGACCAAGAACTTGCATACAATCCCACTAACTGGTACATAAGCAATAACAATCCCTAAAACAGCCTATTATCTAATAGATATTCAAACTTGAATGGCAAAATCACATGGAAACAAGCACAAAGAAGCAATTACTGATTAAGCTAGTTTATACCTTTTTTAAACATGCAAAAGTGCTTAAAACCTACCCAAACTGAAACCAAAGAGCATATAACACTTAAATACAACCTAGTGAGAGAATCTAACAGGTTTTAAGCCAGGATTAACAACAATCAACCCTACTTAAGCCTTAATCCAAACACCCCTTTAAATTTCAGAAAACAAATTTTTTCAAACAAAACCTAACAAAACTTAACCAACTGATTTCTAAACTATCTAACATGCATATAACCCTGAAATAAGTGAGATCCAACAGCTTTCAACAAACATACAACCAACTTTCATGCAAATCACATAAAGCACATAAATTTTCAGAAAACTGAAAATTGAAATAGGAAACAAGAAACTACCTTAAGGGACCTACATCCAGGTCCCTTAGTAGCAGCTTAGCCACCTCCTATAGACCCGGGTCTATGCTGAACCTTGGACAAACAAAACTCAAATCCTGCTAAGAGAAAATGAAAACAAGCAAACACAATATCTGATTTTACCAAACTTTTTGAAACCTTAAATTCCAACAATCCTTGGAACCTATAAAATGCTTTTAAAACAAGTCCAAACTCAGAAATCAATGGTCCAAGTCCACTTTCACTTCTTTGGACCTTAGATTTCTGAAAATTGAAAACTTTTTAAAAACCTTTTTGAAACTTAAACACACAATGTGTTACACAATTTAAAAATGGAACTCAGAATGGCCTTCAACACACACACAACTTTTAATAATTATAAAAACGAATTACACTTGTTTCAACAAACACCAAACTTTTATATCATTAAAAAGGAATTACAAATGAGAAAGCCAAAATCTGGAACAAGAAGAAAATGATAAGTCCTATGGCTTTATATAATAGCCTACATATCATTCTAGAATGTGAAAACCCTAGTGAGTGGAATTCCAGAAAAGCCCCTTGGTCTTTTGTCTTCAAACTGGTCAAAATCGTCCATGTGATGAGAGTGATGTGCAAGCTGGCTTGGAGTGATCCTGGGCGTTCAAATCTGCTTGGGGACCAAGGAGTATGTCTCAATCGTTGGTTTGGTCAGGTTATTGGGTTTGGGGGAAAGAGACGGGTGCAGGGGAGGGTCCCACAAGACACATGGGTGTGTCTTGTGGTGGTTTGTGATGTGGGTTTAGGTGAGAGTGACCTTAATTAAGGATCTGGAAAGATTTGATCAAAAACCCTATGTTTTAAAGGTAATTGAAGACGGGTAGGATTAGGGTTTATCTTGTGATTAGGGAGTTGATTAATCCATTTTGGGTAAAAACAGATTTAAATAGTCTGTTTGGTGGGAAAGAGTTAGGGGTTGACTAGTTGACCAGTCTATTTAATAAACTGGTTGGGTTTGGTACGGGTTTGGTTGGGTAATGGGTAAGGGTTTGGGTAAATGGGTGGGTTTAGTGACGTGTAAGGAGCTGAATGGTGGAATGGGTTTGGTTGTCTTGGCAGTTATGGCCCCCAATGTTTCACTTTCTTTTCACTTTGTAATAAATGGCTAACAACGCCCTTTTTCCTTTTATCAACTTTTGCTCACTTGTCATTTTTGGCACTAAATGTTTCAAAACTTTTCAAAGGGCTTCAAATGTAATTCTTTGATTCTTCAAGGACTGAACTTGTAATGTCTTCAAACTTTAGGGACCCTATTCATAATTATGAATATTTGAGGGGTATAAAGTGTTAATCTTCAAAAGTTTAGGGACTAAAGTTGCCCATCTTCAATTCTTCAAGGGCATTTTTGTAAAATCCAAACTTGGGCCCGGTTCATTGTGCGGCTTCGTTTCCCGTGTTCGTTTTTGATTGATTCTTGTGATCTTTTGCCATTTCCTCAATATCCGTACCTAAAAATACACAAGTAACAAACACGAGCATATATTTGGCAATTTTAATGATATTTAATGCATTTTAAGCCCGATTTGGACGATGAGACCATGTATAAAAGCAGTCTCATCACTCCCCATACTAAACCATTGTCGTGCCCTCACGCAATGCTAGAATAAAGTATGATAGCACCTCTAAAATTCATTTTTATTCACTTTATTGGAATGATAAATTAGCTACACTACTACTATTACTACTACTTGCGTTTTAGACATAATGTATGATTTTCATCGCAAAATGGGATGTTTAGGTTCATAGAATAAGAACACGTGAATGCTTCGTTAGAAATAATTTCATCGTCCTCGATTTTCACCTTAATTCCATGCCAAGCGTGCAACGAGATCATTGTCATTATAAGTTAGTAATGCTAACACTACTCATATGCCCTAATCACATACTTATCCTCCCATTATTCCTAAGTTGTATCTCTTATATTTTATTATGTCTTGAATGTTTCACGAGGATACATTGTTTGACTTATGCGATAATAGAGATTTAGGTCTAAAAATAGAGTCCTAACGGTGTAACCAAGACCATCAAATCAATAACCCCTCCTAATAGACAACGATGTTAAAAAATTAAGTTGACAAGAAGAATCGATAAACACGGTTTTATAACGGTTTTGAACATGAGACTTATTACCAAGACTTTTATACGCCCCCTAACGGAAGGGACTTATTATCTTTGGTTTACCTCCATCTTTTATTCAACATCGCCATGAAGCTTTCATTATGACTTTGGTCTTGCCTTGCCTTTTATTATCCGCCATCATCGGTGGTTTTATTAGCCAAAGACGTATATCCTCACGCTAAGGCGAATTTTGGATCTTTAAAGCTTCGAAGATTAAGGCTTGATTCACTTTCAATTTTGCATAGATTTTAGGCCTTGTGGGGCTTCAAATTGTTTGCTAGATTTAGGTGAGCACTTGAAATCTTATTATTAGGTGAAGCTTTCGATTATTCGGGTGCCAATACTTCAAAACCGTGACGCTGGCGATACCTTAATGTCTTCCCAATTTAATTACACGGAAGCTAATAGAAAAGACTAGAAACCCAACAATCCTAACTAAACCTCTAAGTCAATATTTATTAAGCAAAAAAAAAAATATTTACAAGCGAAGGGAGAATAAGCAAACAACGAGAACACATGAGTTTTTGAAAGAATACGAGTACTCTACGTTTAGCATAGTAACTTATAATTAACTCTATCATTTCTCGTCCTCATTTAAGAGACTTAGCCTAATGTGTAGTTAAGGAATCAAAGCTAAGTGCTCAACACGCACGGTCGAGTCAAAAATTACTCTTATTCTCGCCATCGGAAAACCTACATTCGTGTCTTCAAACACTTATGAAACATGAGAAAAATTTTAAAATTTGGCCATTTTTAGCCTTATTTTGCAACAAAACGATAAACAAAAAGATAAACTTTGGAAAGCGTGAAGGTTTGGCAAGGCAAGTATCTATTCACCCCCCATACTAAAGTTAAACATTGTCCTCAATGTTTCGAGTCTAGGGGTGCAAACACCCCCATACTAGAGACGTAGTCGAATGCCTAATCTAGCATGGAAAGGGTGTAACCGTTAAATTAATAGCCGTTTATGAAGTGTGCTAAAAACCTAAGGTTAGAACATCAAAAGGATATATCATTTGGATATTGAGAAATGTCTTCAAAGCAAACGATCGAGTGCTCCCATAAAACGAACACGAGAGGCTCCAGTCGTGAAGATCATGATCTAAAAACCACAATTTACAAACAACCACGGAACAAAGGTTGGAAGGGCACAAATCCCCTCACATTAACTAATTAGAAAGCAATAATATGTACATGGATAAGCATGGGTCTCCCCCACGAGGCACCTTGTTTTTGATAACCGAGTCAAAAGCTCGACTCGAATCCCCATAAATGTGATCGTTTAGGGATATCATGGTATGGTCAATTTTTAGTGGGGCTTACATGATAAACAAGGCCCAAAAAACAACCGGTATTAAGGACTAAGTCCTTTGATGGTGCAAAATACCGGGGTCGAAGATGGCGTTCTCGTTTTCATTGGAAAAACAAATCAACGCCACTTCATCAAAAGCCAACAAAAACTCAATGAGTTTCAAGAAAATAAGAGAGAAGAAATAGAAGGGTGGGACAATGGGTAAGTCAAAACATTGAGCTACTCGAGGTAGACTCGCACCAATCAAATGAAAAGATTTTCCATTTATTGCATCGGTGGAAGACCGAGATTTCCCTATATAAGCAATTCCAGGATCAAATATCTCGTCCTCGGTGGAGAAAGGGGAGGGAACATAAGCGGATTCCCCCACGCTAAGTCCACACAAAGCATCGTCAAAAGGAGAAGACGAGCTTGTAGTACTCAAAGCACGTGGTGATGACGGAGTTAGAGTTGTAGAAAAATCTTTTAAATTCAATTCAAAATCTTTTCCTTTTTCATCTTTTACACTCTCCTTGTGAAAACCCGATTTAATTATGTCAAAAATATTTGGTGTTTCTATAGCAATGTTAGTCACACTAAAAATTCTCACATTTTGAAACCGTTTTGGTATAGGTGGTGGTAAGTTTTCAAATCTTTTGTCAACAAAGAAAACTCCCCCATCGGGATCAACGTATTCATCATCCGAAGAATCACTCGAGATTGGAATCGTAGGCTTAACACTCTTAACCTCCACCGGCGGAGGGGACGGAACTTCATTTTTCTCAACAACTCCTACAACTCTATTTGAAGTCTTTTTGCAAATGTTTTTGGTGGAATTGACATTGTACAAAGACGTGATAGAATACACATGAGAAAGTGTGGAGTTTTGGGTTGCATTAATGACGAGTTCTCCTCATTGAAACAAAGAGTGATTTTTCTTGCATGCACATCGATAAGTTCTCTCGAGGTATCCAAAAAAGATCGACCTAAAATTAACGGAACTTTAGGATCGATAGGAATGTCAACAACAATAAAGTCTACGGGATAGTAGAACTTTCCAACTTTCACAAAGACGTCCTCGGCAACTCCACAAGCTAGAATCGTAGAATGATCGGCCATTTCGATTGACATTCTTGAAGGAGTGAGATTTGGAAGATTGAGCGATTTAAAAATCTCAAGAGGCATCAAATTAATACTAGCACCAAGATCGGCCAAGGCGTAGCATTCTTCCATGTCTTGTATAGCACATGGGATTAAAAACTTGCCGGGATCACCGACTTTTTGAGGTATGCGGATTAGAAAAACCGATGAACAACTAGACGATTTTTGCAATTTCTCTTTTTTATTCAACATACTTTTGAAGTTCGCGGCAAATCGAGGCATCATGACTAAGGCGTCGACAAAACTTATATTAAAATACAAGTCACGAAACATTTTCATAAAAAGTTCAAATTGATAATTATTTCTTTCTTGTGCCTTTTCCTTGTCTCGTCTTGAAGGGTAGGGTAAAGGTGGTGTGGGTTGGGGCATAGTAGGCAAAGGCAACGGCCTTGGAATCTCGGGTTCCATGATTGGTGTGGGTTCAACCGTAGGTGTGGTTTGAGCGGTACTTTGTGGGCTTGTAATTTGCTCCTTTTCAACCACAACCTCGGGTTCTTTCTCTTTTTCCTTCTCCATAGAAGTACTTGGACGAGAAATGGGTTCTTTGAAAGTTTTACCACTACGAGTAGTAATAACCTTCAATTCTCCTTTCGGGTTCACGATGGTATCACTAGGAAGACCACCCGAAGAAGAGGGCTTACACATGATAGCTTCAAACATTTTTCCCATTCGGTCTTCAAACTTAGATTGCCTAGCATCCGCTTTTAACAATTCTTGCTTAATCTCATGTTGACCTTGCTCCATTTTTTGTTGATTTTGTTGGAGTCTTTGAACATTTCCTTCCATTTTATTAGCATGAGTTTTAAGTTCATTAGCAAGTTTGTTTTTAAGCTCGTTTTTCAACTCGGACCTTAATCTAACCATTTCACGTTGCATATTGTCAAACTTAGCATCATTAGCTTTAGCATAATTCAAAAATTCTCCATGAAGATTTTTGGTGTGATCATTTTGAAAACCTTGAGTAGAAGTTTGAAAATCACGGTTTTGGTTTTGATTAGAAATTTGCCCATTTCCACTTTGGTAATTACCCTTGTTATAATTCCTTTGATTTCCTTGGTAATTTCCACCTTGGTTGTTGTTGCGATAGTTATTAGCATTCTGATTTGGTGGAGCTTGATTTTGGCGGGAACCTTGACCGATTTGGTTATAAGTTCCCGTGGCTACATAAGCACTCGAAGTGTTACCATCCGCGGTAATGCACTCGGAAAGATCATGAGCTCCACCACACGACAAACAACTCTTAGAAACCGCTTTAACCGAAGCGGAATTTGAAGCTTCTTGAGCTTTCCAATGGGACATAAGGCTAGCAAATCTATCAAAAAATCGATTTTCTTCATTTGCTTCATCATGTAAGGCATTGATACTACGAGACGATGATGAGCCCATTTTGGCAACACTCGGTGTGTTACGAGGGCTATAAACCTTAGACCTATTCTCAATTATGACCAAAGCTTCTTCAACCCTTTTACACAAAAAATTACCACCCGCGGCGACATTCAAATAATCTCTTTCATGATCATTAAGTCCATTGTAAAACGTGTCTATATGGTGCAAATCGGAAAAACCGTGATGAGGACATTCATTTAACATCTCCTTAAACCTATTCCAAGCCGTTGAAAAACTTTCATTTGATTCTTGTGAAAATTTAGAAATCTCATTTTTCAAATGCGTAGTCTTAGAGGGCGGAAAAAATTGGTTCACAAACTTTGAAACGAGATCCTTCCACGTCAATATAGAATTGGGTGGCTCTTTCTCTAACCAAATTTTAGCGGGCCCCGCTAAGGAATACGGAAAAAGCATCATCTTAATCGAGTCATTTGAGACATCCTTAAATTTGCACGTGGCGGTAAGACGATTGAATTGGCGGATATGGTTGTGGGGATTGTCCTTCTCATCACCACAGAATTTGTTGTTTTGGATCATCGACAACAAACCCGTTTTTACCTCAAAATTCTCCGCAAGGATAGCGGGAATTACAATAGCTTCTCCATAACCCTTGGTGGGTGCTTGAAGTAACTCCATCATAGTTCGATTCGCCATGGTTGGTGCTTCTCGTACAATGGGTTCGTCAATAGGAGACTCCTCACTAGAATGAGTTGGAGTGGGAGTTTTGTTCTTTCGTCTACGTGCACGTTTTGCTTGATTACGAGTTAGCATAAACGTCACGTACAACGTGGAGACGAGCAAAGAAGATTCTTTTTGGTATTTTGTATTTTTCAATTTTTTTGTGGTTTTTGATGGTATTAACCTTTTTTGGAAATTGGTGAAATGTATTAAGTAGACAAAAATATACAAATCTCCTCCTTAATCAAATCTCTTGATTAAAGAAGCCTCAAGGAATGAAAACGATCACGTGGAGTGAACGCCTTTGATGACTTTAGAACGATGGTGGAACACCAAATCGTTCAAGAGGGTTTAATCAAATGAAACCAAGAAAATATATATGATACTTAAGTAATACTTTTGGCGGCAAAACCCTCGATTAGCTCTCAAAATCAAATACGCACAAGCAAGCGGAGGAAACGAGGCGGCGTGAAGCACTTAAGAGCCTTTTTCCTTTAGGTCGTGAAATACAACCGCCTTATACCCACCTTATAGTTTGTATTATCAAGATTAAGCTTCACGAAAGTATTTATCTATTTTTGCCTTTTCTTTGGTTTGAGATTCGAATACAATGATTGGGTAATGACCTCCCAAGTCAAGGTTGTGATTTCTCACGTATTTGGAGTACTTGTGAATTTATTGTTCTACGTATACAATATATTAATAATATTCACACAAAAACCGAAAAACGATAATACGTATTAGTAGAGTGCTACTAATACAAATACTAATTATGGCTATTATAAAAAACAACAATGGTTCAATCAAAACACAACACGCCTCCCCGGCAGCGGCGCCAAAATTGATGTAGTGTTTTTACCACCCTTTAGGAAAAGAGAGGCAAAGTAGTGGTAAGCGTTAAGTGTCGGTTTAGGAAAACCGAGCACTAATGACCAAATAAGTTCGTTTCCCAAGGAGGCACGTGTGTTGTGTAATGAATTGATTTTGATTGATGACTTTATTTAGAAGAAAATAGAAAAGAAATGAGAAAGAAATGATGGTTACGAAGACGGATCGAGCTAAGACGAAAACGTGTTCACGTAAAACCGTAAATAGTGCCAAAATTAAAATTTAACCTAAAAATTCCTAAAAATTACTAAAAATTTATAATAATATTCTAAGAGTTTACAAAAATCAAAACTTGCTAAAACCTTTTAATTAATTTAATAATGACTTTTTAATGCTAATTAAAGCCCTAAAAATCACAATTAATTATTAAAAAGCCCTAAACAAGATTTTCAAGTTTGTAAACCTCAAAAATGACCTAATTAAGCTAAAAACTATTTTTAAAAAATTTAAAACCAAATTAAACTATTTTTAAACACTTAAAAACTATTAAAATCAATTAAAACTTAACTTAATTCTAGAAATTAATTGAAAAGCCCTAAAAATATTTGGAAAGTTACAAAGTTCCTAATTACGTGTCTACAATCTAGGAAAAATGAAAAAAAGTAGAAAAAACTAATTTTCAATTTTTAATAATAAAATAATAATAAAATAATCAAAAAATTCAAAGTTTATAAATTAATTCTTAAAAATTACCAAAAATCTAGAATATTGTAACTAAGACAAAAATGAAATTAAAAGTTTCTAAAACCTATTTAATAATTTTATATTAAATTTTAAAGTTGGTAAAAAACCCTAAAATCAAATAAAATTAAAAATAAGACTTTTTGAAAACTTTTTTGGATGTAAACCTCAAAAATATAAATCAAAACCTAAAAACTATTTTTTTGGATTTTTAAAATGCTTTTTGCTATTTATAAACTAATTATCTAAATACGGCTAAATAAAAAATGATAAAAAAATAATTAAAGAAAGAGAAAAATCAAAATTCTAACTAGAAAAATCTTAAATGGTATAACAACCCTAGGAAAAATACAACTACCCAAATTAGCTTATTAAATAAGCTCAAATGATCTGATTAAGCTACGGCTTTTATTCCAAAATCCCAAACAAAAACGTCTTAAGTAACTTTTGAAATGAAACCCTAGCAGTCAAAGACCCTAGGGCGCAATGGTAAGATGTGTGTGTTGTGAGGAGGATGGCGCAGGTTCGAGTCCTGGCCAGTCCTTTTTGATCTTTTTATTTTTTTTCTTTTTTAAATTTTAAAAACTTAAACTTAATACTTCTTAGATCACAAAAACACAAACACAACTCCAAATTAAACAAGATTAAGCCCTAGAGATTGAAAAACGTGCCCACTTATGGACTGAGTTTCTGATGAACACCAAGTAGTTTCTTCACATGTGCAAATAAGGATCAAGAGGACTTGATCTTGAGTTTGTGGTGTTGTTTGATGGACAATAGGCACCCCTACACTCAGTTGGAGTGTAGGGAGTCAAGAAAACACAAAACAAGCACAAGTAATCACACAATCAATCAAAAATGCCCAATGAAGGTTTCTGACTAAGCATACACAAGTCTGGGGTGTTTTGCTGATATACTTAGCACTCAAATGGATTTCAATGACCAAGATCTTGCATACAATCCCACTAACTGGTATATAAGCAATAACAATCCCTAAAACAGCCTATTATCTAATAGATATTCAAACTTGAATGGCAAAATCACATGGAAACAAGCACAAAGAAGCAATTACTGATTAAGCTAGTTTATACCTTTTTTAAACATGCAAAAGTGCTTAAAACCTACCCAAACTGAAACCAAAGAGCATATAACACTTAAATACAACCTAGTGAGAGAATCTAACAGGTTTTAAGCCAGGATTAACAACAATCAACCCTACTTAAGCCTTAATCCAAACACCCCTTTAAATTTCAGAAAACAAATTTTTTCAAACAAAACCTAACAAAACTTAACCAACTGATTTCTAAACTATCTAACATGCATATAACCCTGAAATAAGTGAGATCCAACAACTTTCAACAAACATACAACCAACTTTCATGCAAATCACATAAAGCACATAAATTTTCAGAAAACTGAAAATTGAAATAGGAAACAAGAAACTACCTTAAGGGACCTACATCCAGGTCCCTTAGTGGCAGCTTAGCCACCTCCTATAGACCCGGGTCTATGCTGAACCTTGGACAAACAAAACTCAAATCCTGCTAAGAGAAAATGAAAACAAGCAAACACAATATCTGATTTTACTAAACTTTTTGAAACCTTAAATTCCAACAATCCTTGGAACCTATAAAATGCTTTTAAAACAAGTCCAAACTCAGAAATCAATGGTCCAAGTCCACTTTCACTTCTTTGGACCTTAGATTTCTGAAAATTGAAAAACTTTTTAAAAACCTTTTTGAAACTTAAACACACAAAGTGTTACATAATTTAAAAATGGAACTCAGATTGGCCTTCAACACACACACAACTTTTAATAATTATAAAAAGGAATTACACTTGTTTCAACAAACACCAAACTTTTATATCATTAAAAAGGAATTACAAATGAGAAAGCCAAAATCTGGAACAAGAATAAAATGCTAAGTCCTATGGCTTTATATAATAGCCTACAGATCATTCTAGAATGTGAAAACCCTAGTGAGTGGAATTCCAGAAAAGCCCCTTGGTCTTTTGTCTTCAAACTGGTCAAAAATCGTCCATGTGATGAGAGTGATGTGCAAGCTGGCTTGGAGTGATCCTGGGCGTTCAAATCTGCTTGGGGACCAAGGAGTATGTCTCAATCGTTGGTTTGGTCGGGTTATTGGGTTTGGGGGAAAGAGACGGGTGTAGGGGAGGGTCCTACAAGACATATGGGTGTGTCTTGTGGTGGTTTGTGATGTGGGTTTAGGTGAGAGTGACCTTAATTAAGGATCTGGAAAGATTTGATCAAAAACCCTATGTTTTAAAGGTAATTGAAGCTGGGTAGGATTAGGGTTTATCTTGTGATTAGGGAGTTGATTAATCCATTTTGGGTAAAAACAGATTTAAAAAGTCTGTTTGGTGGGAAAGAGTTAGGGGTTGACTAGTTGACCAGTCTATTTAATAAACTGGTTGGGTTTGGTACGGGTTTGGTTGGGTAATGGGTAAGGGTTTGGGTAAATGGGTGGGTTTAGTGACGTGTAAGGAGCTGAATGGTGGAATGGGTTTGGTTGTCTTGGCAGTTATGGCCCCCAATGTTTCACTTTCTTTTCACTTTGTAATAAATGGCTAACAACGCCCTTTTTCCCTTTATCAACTTTTGCTCACTTGTCATTTTTGGCACTAAATGTTTCAAAACTTTTCAAAGGGCTTCAAATGTAATTCTTGGATTCTTCAAGGACTGAACTTGTAATGTCTTCAAACTTTAGGGACCCTATTCATAATTATGAATATTTGAGGGGTATAAAGTGTTAATCTTCAAAAGTTGAGGGACTAAAGTTGCCAATCTTCAATTCTTCAAGGGCATTTTTGTAAAATCCAAACTTGGTCCCGGTTCATTGTGCGGCTTCGTTTCCCGTGTTCGTTTTTGATTGATTCTTGTGATCTTTTGCCATTTCCTCAATATCCGTACCTAAAAATACACAAGTAACAAACACGAGCATATATTTGGCAATTTTAATGATATTTAATGCATTTTAAGCTCGATTTGGACGATGAGACCATCTATAAAAGCAGTCTCATCACGGTACAATTTTGACTTGTTTGTGATTAATGAAAAGACTACCTTTGATTGCTAAATCCTACATGTATCGATGTTATCTATCTTTTCTTGCTTCATCCTAATGTTCGCATTAGTGATGCAACCATTGAACAAGTACTCATCTTGATTTGAGTTACGTTGTGGATTATTCTTTTTGAGCACCATCGATGTCATGAAACTCATGATTAATTTGCTAAGCTCATTTCCTATTATATTGTAGTTAGTTCTTGGTGAACAACTTTTCATCACTCTTTTGCAGATCACTCGTTGTTTTTATAAGTTAAAACAGTATCCTTGGTAAAGATTGAATTTTCATCACCGTAAGGATTATTTAAAGTGAGATTTATAAATAATAGCTATCGAAATAAAGTTGTTTATGAAACACTTTGGAAAACATAATTGTTTCCATAACAAAGAACATCTCTGTAAATTCATTTTGAATTAAGCATGAATATATATATTTTAAACATGATGACAAAGTTTTGACGAACTAAGTATTGCATCATTAATCTTAAAATTATATATAGTTGCGCGCCTACATATAATTTGGAAGGGACCATGCAAGGCTGATTAGTAGTCACCATGAAATTATTAATAAACACTAAACTTTCTTTGAAGATTGTGAAAGATTAAACTTTATGAGATCTGCAAGAAGTGCAAAATAGGGACATATTGTTAGGGACACCTACATATGTGCCCATACTATGTATTCTTCTAAATCGAATTTACTTATCTGTGGATATTGTCTTATTTGACAATTGACAACTCTTTCTTGTCCAATTCTCTCGTGGTGAGATTCTTTGGAAAAGTATATGATTACCGAGTATTGATACCCGACTGGGTGTATCGACATTCCTATCATTTCTTTTGATTAGATTTCATTTGAATGACCTGGGTAACGATCCGAGGAGCTTCGAATGCTTACTCAATCATGAAAACTTGGGATATATTCATATTCGTTAGTGATTTTGTCCTTATCTGATTTGAAATTCTCTCGTGTAGGTCATGCGTTGACCTTACTCTTTTGACGTTAGTTATGTCTCCAGATATCCTTGAATTGTGAAGGCACACGAGTTATTATTAGTCTTTTAAGAAGTTCACGTCTTATCGATGGTAATGAAACTGGAAGGTTGATAGTGCCAGTAAAATGGATTGATTGATTATGTCATGACGACATTGTCTTAATTGATGGGAACTCGAGTAGAATTCCCCTAAAAGATTAGATGTTGATTATCAAAAGTAATATAAATAATTCTTGATAGATGACCATATCCTGCATTTAGACTTGAAATTATACCATGAATGGTTATAAACTGATCATAGATCTTGAAATCTAGAAAGAACTTAAATTAAATGTATTAAAAGATGTTTATGTTATGTAAAATTTTAGGAGGTATTTGCTGGTAAATTACCTAGACTTTAGGCATTAAGGCAAGTTGAATTTGGTATTGATTATATTCCCGGTGCTGCACCTGTGGCATGTGCACGGTACATCAGCACCATCTGAATTAAAAGAATTACTGTACAAATGAGAAAGTTGCCGGAGAAAGATTTTATTCTGCCGAGCTCGTCATTATAAAGAGCTATGGTGTTATTATTCCTTATATTTTTGGAATTACCGTGAACTAGGTAAATTGATGATCAAAATCTATATCCACTACCTAAGATGATAGATTTGTTCGATCATTTACAAGGTTCTAGTGTATATTCAGGAATTTGATCCACGGCATAGTTATTATCAACTTCGCGTCTGCGAAAAAGATTATATATTCCAATCACAACATCCAGAACTTGTAATGAACATTATGAGTTTCATGTTATGTTGTTTGGATTGACCAATGCACACGTAGCATCCATAAATTTGGTGAACCACGTGTGTAGGGTGTAATTTGATAAATTCATGCTTGTGATCATTAAGGACCATTTGTTTGTTTATAAGAATAAGGAGTTAATAATCATTTATAGACTGCCCTGAATTGGCCGAGTAGTGAAAACCTGTACCTTGAGTATTTAACATATGATTTAGAGATTTAATCCTTTACATTATTTGATCGTGTGATTAATGGTAGTAAAATCTAAATTTACTCTTCAAAGATTAAAGTAATTAAGGCTTTGGGTTATACCAAAAAGAAAGTGCAAATATGTTTTGACAAATGTTTTATCAAAGGAAATTTTAAGGAATCATTCCCTTAAACCCAAATCATTTAACTAAACTCCTGTTTAGGGGTAAATATTTGTGTATACCTCAAGACAACCTAAGAGGGATTGAGGAAACAATTTAAACCAAGATTTGGAATTTGAAACGACAATTTTTGCTTTTCCACTAAGAAAATTTTGACCAAAGTATAAACAAAGAACTTTTCGAACATTTACAGATCTTATTAATTATTTTTGGTAAATAGAAAAAAAAATCGTGTTAATTAAATTCAAATTTATATTGAATATTTTTCTATAATTGGACGGAGTGAGATATTTAAAAAATTTTACGTTTACGTTTCGTAAAATTTAATATTTATTATTTAATTACTTGTAATATTTATCGACGCTAGAAACGTCGGATTGAGCAAAACGGATAAAAATGATAGTTGAGACGAAACTAAAACTTAGAAATATGAAGAAAGAATTTTTGAATGAATTATGGTCATGATAATTATTTCATGAAGAAAGGTGAACGTAGATACTGAAACATTATGTAGAAAGGATAAAGAACCAATTAGGATGTGTTCCTTAATAATGACTGTTCAAAATAAGTTGCCGAGCAATTTAAAATATAGCCAATGCTTGTAAAAAGGATAATATAGATAATAAAAGGGGTTCGCGGCTAATGAGAACCATTAGAAATGAGAAGCCGATGGCGTTAAATGTTTTAAAGGCCACTTGTGGTTGCCTAAATTTGGAGATTTTGAGATTTAGTCATGTTGAAATCTCATAAGATTAACTATTCTATTCATGACCGTTTCTAATTTAATGTATCTTTATCTAAAAGAATTTGTACTGATGACAAATTATGAAGGCAGACATCGCCTCATACATTAGTGAACGTCTAACTATTGCAAAGGTCATCATCTGAATTTGATTCGATTTGGGTCATCGTGTGCCTGTAATTATGAAGGCAGACATCGCCTCATACATTAGTGAACGTCTAACATTGACTCTTTTGTATTTAAAGGAGTTGTGTAAACATAGTGTGCCTGTAATCGATCATCTCTATCAAGATTCTCGCTTAGCATCGAATTTCTAGAGATTTGCTCAGAAGTCATTAGGAACGAACCTTGATGAGAGTACTATTTACCACCCCAATCAAAGGGACGAGGTAAAGTAATGATACAAAACACTAGAAGTGTTGTTTTATGCTTGAATGATTTACCTTTGGTAATAAACCATATAACCGTTTTCCCTTTGGAGAGATCATCATTGATAATTATCGTATTAGGATCAAGATCGAATCTTGTGTGGATATATATATGAGAGCATCTGTAAGCAGGAGTTGGGATGAAGACACCCGACATTCACCCATTGTGAGTTGGACATTTCTTTTAGGTTTAAGGTTTCCTATGATGACAAACCTAACCTTACAAAAATACCAGAACCGTGAAACCTGAATTGATTGTTGAAATTAGGATCTGATTATTGACTGCCAGTAGTGGGCAGGAGGTTATGTGAATATGAAATGTAGATCTTGAAGTGCAGGATGGGTAGCGAAGTTATGCCGAAAAATTTCACCATGGAAAAACGAATTGATGATCTGAAAGATCATGGGAAATAAGTCCCCGTTGTATGGGACTATTGAGATAATGTAAAAAGTTGGTTTGAAAGGCATATAAGTTGGATCTATCCTAGGACTTCAAGGGCTGCTTGAAATATGTTTCGTATATCGAACTTGATAAAACATCTATCAAGTGAGAATCTGATTACTTCTTGATGAAGTTTAGATTGACGAATAGTTGCATTCATCAAAAACCCGTGAACATCATGGATAGAGAAAGTAAGTCACCCTTAAGCCTGATCATATTCCCGTAGTTATGTTTGATGAAACTCGCGTATTGTAATGAATTACACTTGTGAGAAAAGACCGAATGTAGAGGAAATACCCACATGGCTCTAACTCTATAAGAAGCAAGTAATAAGATAAATTGATCTTTGAGGACAAAGATCCTGTTTAGGGGTAAATGCTGTGACAATCCGTCAATTTATGGTCGATATTTTATTCTCAAGTATTATTTAAAAACATTATTTTAATGTTATATTCTGAACTTACTCATTTTTGGGAAGAAATTTGGGTTTACGTCTTGAAGTAGCATCGACTACCTCTAAACCGGAAGAATTCTACGTTACATGCTTACGTTTACATACACCGTTTTGGTGAAAGTCTGACATTTCAGGAAATAAATTTATCCGTGAATATTATTTTAGAATTTAAATTTGTGTTGGTTCATAAACTCACAAATTTACGAGAAGATATTAGGACTTACAAGCATAATTTAACGTCCTTTACGACTAAACCGGAAACCCTAGGTTTACGTATTTACGTTTTTGAACTCCGTTTTTGATGAGACAATTTTTATTAGATTCATTTTGTGCCGTTGATTCATAATTTATAAAAACGTTTTTCGTAAAACGACCCGAGGGCACGCAAATCGAGAAAACTAGAATCGAGGAGTACCCGTAAATTAGTGGAGATGAGACAAGTGGGACACTTGTCCCACCCCCACTAAATCAAAAGGCAATTACTGATTAAGCTAGTTTATACCTTTTTTAAATATGAAAAAGTGCTTAAAACCTACCCAAACTGAAACCAAAGAGCATATAACACTTAAATACAACCTAGTGAGAGAATCTAACAGGTTTTAAGCCAGGATTAACAACAATCAACCCTACTTAAGCCTTAATCCAAACACCCCTTTAAATTTCAGAAAACAAATTTTTTCAAACAAAACCTAACAAAACTTAACCAACTGATTTCTAAACTATCTAACATGCATATAACCCTGAAATAAGTGAGATCCAACAACTTTCAACAAACATACAACCAACTTTCGTGCAAATCACATAAAGCACATAAATTTTCAGAAAACTGAAAATTGAAATAGGAAACAAGAAACTACCTTAAGGGACCTACATCCAGGTCCCTTAGTGGCAGCTTAGCCACCTCCTATAGACCCGGGTCTATGCTGAACCTTGGACAAACAAAACTCAAATCCTGCTAAGAGAAAATGAAAACAAGCAAACACAATATCTGATTTTACTAAACTTTTTGAAACCTTAAATTCCAACAATCCTTGGAACCTATAAAATGCTTTTAAAACAAGTCCAAACTCAGAAATCAATGGTCCAAGTCCACTTTCACTTCTTTGGACCTTAGATTTCTGAAAATTGAAAAACTTTTTAAAAACCTTTTTGAAACTTAAACACACAAAGTGTTACACAATTTAAAAATGGAACTCAGATTGGCCTTCAACACACACACAACTTTTAATAATTATAAAAAGGAATTACACTTGTTTCAACAAACACCAAACTTTTATATCATTAAAAAGGAATTACAAATGAGAAAGCCAAAATCTGGAACAAGAATAAAATGCTAAGTCCTATGGCTTTATATAATAGCCTACAGATCATTCTAGAATGTGAAAACCCTAGTGAGTGGAATTCCAGAAAAGCCCCTTGGTCTTTTGTCTTCAAACTGGTCAAAAATCGTCCATGTGATGAGAGTGATGTGCAAGCTGGCTTGGAGTGATCCTGGGCATTCAAATCTGCTTGGGGACTAAGGAGTATGTCTCAATCGTTGGTTTGGTCGGGTTATTGGGTTTGGGGGAAAGAGACGGGTGCAGGGGAGGGTCCTACAAGACATATGGGTATGTCTTGTGGTGGTTTGTGATGTGGGTTTAGGTGAGAGTGACCTTAATTAAGGATCTGGAAAGATTTGATCAAAAACCCTATGTTTTAAAGGTAATTGAAGCTGGGTAGGATTAGGGTTTATCTTGTGATTAGGGAGTTGATTAATCCATTTTGGGTAAAAACTGATTTAAAAAGTCTGTTTGGTGGGAAAGAGTTAGGGGTTGACTAGTTGACCAGTCTATTTAATAAACTGATTGGGTTTGGTACGGGTTTGGTTGGGTAATGGGTAAGGGTTTGGGTAAATGGGTGGGTTTAGTGACGTGTAAGGAGCTGAATGGTGGAATGGGTTTGGTTGTCTTGGCAGTTATGGCCCCCAATGTTTCACTTTCTTTTCACTTTGTAATAAATGGCTAACAACGCCCTTTTTCCCTTTATCAACTTTTGCTCACTTGTCATTTTTGGCACTAAATGTTTCAAAACTTTTCAAAGGGCTTCAAATGTAATTCTTGGATTCTTCAAGGACTGAACTTGTAATGTCTTCAAACTTTAGGGACCCTATTCATAATTATGAATATTTGAGGGGTATAAAGTGTTAATCTTCAAAAGTTGAGGGACTAAAGTTGCCAATCTTCAATTCTTCAAGGGCATTTTTGTAAAATCCAAACTTGGGCCTGGTTCATTGTGCGGCTTCGTTTCCCGTGTTCGTTTTTGATTGATTCTTGTGATCTTTTGCCATTTCCTCAATATCCGTACCTAAAAATACACAAGTAACAAACACTAGCATATATTTGGCAATTTTAATGATATTTAATGCATTTTAAGCTCGATTTGGACGATGAGACCATGTATAAAAGCAGTCTCATCACGGTACAATTTTGACTTGTTTGTGATTAATGAAAAGACTACCTTTGATTGCTAAATCCTACATGTATCGATGTTATCTATCTTTTCTTGCTTCATCCTAATGTTCGCATTAGTGATGCAACCATTGAACAAGTACTCATCTTGATTTGAGTTACGTTGTGGATTATTCTTTTTGAGCACCATCGATGTCATGAAACTCATGATTAATTTTCTAAGCTCATTTCCTATTATATTGTAGTTAGTTCTTGGTGAACAACTTTTCATCACTCTTTTGCAGATCACTCGTTGTTTTTATAAGTTAAAACAGTATCCTTGGTAAAGATTGAATTTTCATCACCGTAAGGATTATTTAAATTGAGATTTATAAATAATCGCTATCGAAATAAAGTTGTTTATGAAACACTTTGGAAAACATAATTGTTTCCATAACAAAGAACATCTCTGTAAATTCATTTTGAATTAAGCATGAATATATATATTTTAAACATGATGACAAAGTTTTGACGAACTGAGTATTGCATCATTAATCTTAAAATTATATATAGTTGCGCGCCTACATATAATTTGGAAGGGACCATGCAAGGCTGATTAGTAGTCACCATGAAATTATTAATAAACACTAAACTTTCTTTGAAGATTGTGAAAGATTAAACTTTATGAGATCTGCAAGAAGTGCAAAATAGGGACATATTGTTAGGGACACCTACATATGTGCCCATACTATGTATTCTTCTAAATCGAATTTACTTATCTGTGGATATTGTCTTATTTGACAATTGACAACTCTTTCTTGTCTAATTCTCTCGTGGTGAGATTCTTTGGAAAAGTATATGATTACCGAGTATTGATACCCGACTGGGTGTATCGACATTCCTATCATTTCTTTTGATTAGATTTCATTTGAATGACCTGGGTAACGATCCGAGGAGCTTTCGAATGCGTACTCAATCATGAAAACTTGGGATATATTCATATTCGTTAGTGATTTTGTCCTTATCTGATTTGAAATTCTCTCGTGTAGGTCATGCGTTGACCTTACTCTTTTGACGTTAGTTATGTCTCCAGATATCCTTGAATTGTGAAGGCACACGAGTTATTATTAGTCTTTTAAGAAGTTCACGTCTTATCGATGGTAATGAAACTTGAAGGTTGATAGTGCCAGTAAAATGGATTGATTGATTATGTCATGACGACATTGTCTTAATTGATGGGAACTCGAGTAGAATTCCCCTAAAAGATAAGATGTTGATTATCAAAAGTAATATAAATAATTCTTGATGGATGACCATATCCTGCATTTAGACTTGAAATTATACCATGAATGGTTATAAACTGATCATAGATCTTGAAATCTAGAAAGAACTTAAATTAAATGTATTAAAAGATGTTTATATTATGTAAAATTTTAGGAGGTATTTGCTGGTAAATTACCTAGACTTTAGGCATTAAGGCAAGTTGAATTTGGTATTGATTATATTCCCGGTGCTGCACCTGTGGCATGTGCACGGTACGTCAGCACCATCTGAATTAAAAGAATTACTGTACAAATGAGAAAGTTGCCGGAGAAAGATTTTATTCTGCCGAGCTCGTCATTATAAAGAGCTATGGTGTTATTATTCCTTATATTTTTTGAATTACCGTGAACTAGGTAAATTGATGATCAAAATCTATATCCACTACCTAAGATGATAGATTTGTTCGATCATTTACAAGGTTCTAGTGTATATTCAGGAATTTGATCCACGGCATAGTTATTATCAACTTCGCGTCTGCGAAAAAGATTATCTATTCCAATCACAACATCCAGAACTTGTAATGAACATTATGAGTTTCATGTTATGTTGTTTGGATTGACCAATGCACACGTAGCATCCATAAATTTGGTGAACCACGTGTGTAGGGTGTAATTTGATAAATTCATGCTTGTGATCATTAAGGACCATTTGTTTGTTTATAAGAATAAGGAGTTAATAATCATTTATAGACTGCCCTGAATTGGCCGAGTAGTGAAAACCTGTACCTTGAGTATTTAACATATGATTTAGAGATTTGATCCTTTACATTATTTGATCGTGTGATTAATGGTAGTAAAATCTAAATTTACTCTTCAAAGATTAAAGTAATTAAGGCTTTGGGTTATACCAAAAAGAAAGTGCAAATATGTTTTGACAAATGTTTTATCAAAGGAAATTTTAAGGAATCATTCCCTTAAACCCAAATCATTTAACTAAACTCCTGTTTAGGGGTAAATATTTGTGTATACCTCAAGACAACCTAAGAGGGATTGAGGAAAAAATTTAAACGAAGATTTGGAATTTGAAACGACAATTTTTGCTTTTCCACTAAGAAAATTTTGACCAAAGTATAAACAAAGAACTTTTCGAACATTTACATATCTTATTAATTATTTTTGGTAAATAGAAAAAAAAATCGTGTTAATTAAATTCAAATTTATTTTGAATATTTTTCTATAATTGGACGAAGTGAGATATTTAAAAAATTTTAAGTTTACGTTTCGTAAAATTTAATATTTATTATTTAATTACTTGTAATATTTATCAACGCTAGAAACGTCGGATTGAGCAAAACGGATAAAAATGATAGTTGAGACGAAACTAAAACTTAGAAATATGAAGAAAGAATTTTTGAATGAATTATGGTCATGATAATTATTTCATGAAGAAAGGTGAACGTAGATACTGAAACATTATGTAGAAAGGATAAAGAACCAATTAGGATGTGTTCCTTAATAATGACTGTTCAAAATAAGTTGCCGAGCAATTTAAATTATAGCCGATGCTTGTAAAAAGGATAATATAGATAATAAAAGGGGTTCGCGGCTAATGAGAACCATTAGAAATGAGAAGCCGATGGCGTTAAATGTTTTAAAGGCCACTTGTGGTTGCCTAAATTTGGAGATTTTGAGATTTAGTCATGTTGAAATCTCATAAGATTAACTATTCTATTTACGACCGTTTCTGATTTAATGTATCTTTATCTAAAAGAAGTTGTACTGATGACAAATTATGAAGGCAGACATCGCCTCATACATTAGTGAACGTCTAACTATTGCAAAGGTCATCATCTGAATTTGATTCGATTTGGGTCATCGTGTGCCTGTAATTATGAAGGCAGACATCGCCTCATACATTAGTGAACCTCTAACATTGACTCTTTTGTATTTAAAGGAGTTGTGTAAACATAGTGTGCCTGTAATCGATCATCTCTATCAAGATTCTCGCTTACCATCGAATTTCTAGAGATTTGCTTAGAAGTCATTAGGAACGAACCTTGATGAGAGTACTATTTACCACCCCAATCAAAGGGACGAGGTAAAGTAATGATACAAAACACTAGAAGTGTTGTTTTATGCTTGAATGATTTACCTTTGGTAATAAACCATATAACCGTTTTCCCTTTGGAGAGATCATCATTGATAATTATCGTATTAGGATCAAGATCGAATCTTGTGTGGATATATATATGAGAGCATCTGTAAGCAGGAGTTGGGATGAAGACACCCGACATTCACCCATTGTGAGTTGGACATTTCTTTGAGGTTTAAGGTTTCCTATGATGACAAACCTAACCTTACAAAAATACCAGACCCGTGAAACCTGAAATGATTGTTGAAATTAGGATCTGATTATTGACTGCCAGTAGTGGGCAGGAGGTTATGTGAATATGAAATGTAGATCTTGAAGTGCAGGATGGGTAGCGAAGTTATGCCGAAAAATTTCACCATGGAAAAACGAATTGATGATCTGAAAGATCATGGTAAATAAGTCCCCGTTGTATGGGACTATTGAGATAATGTAAAAAGTTGGTTTGAAAGGCATATAAGCTGGATCTATCCTAGGACTTCAAGGGCTGCTTGAAATATGTTTCGTATATCGAACTTGATAAAACATCTATCAAGTGAGAATCTGATTACTTCTTGATGAAGTTTAGATTGACGAATAGTTGCATTCATCAAAAACCCGTGAACATCATGGATAGAGAAAGTAAGTCACCCTTAAGCCTGATCATATTCCCGTAGTTATGTTTGATGAAACTCGCGTATTGTAATGAATTACACTTGTGAGAAAAGACCGAATGTAGAGGAAATACCCACATGGCTCTAACTCTATAAGAAGCAAGTAATAAGATAAATTGATCTTTGAGGACAAAGATCCTGTTTAGGGGTAAATGCTGTGACAATCCGTCAATTTATGGTCGATATTTTATTCTCAAGTATTATTTAAAAACATTATTTTAATGTTATATTCTGAACTTACTCATTTTTGGGAAGAAATTTGGGTTTACGTCTTGAAGTAGCATCGACTACCTCTAAACCGGAAGAATTCTACGTTACATGCTTACGTTTACATACACCGTTTTGGTGAAAGTCTGACATTTCAGGAAATAAATTTATCCGTGAATATTATTTTAGAATTTAAATTTGTGTTGGTTCATAAACTCACAAATTTACGAGAAGATATTAGGACTTACGAGCATAATTTAACGTCCTTTACGACTAAACCGGAAACCCTAGGTTTACGTATTTACGTTTTTGAACTCCGTTTTTGATGAGACAATTTTTATTAGATTCATTTTGTGCCGTTGATTCATAATTTATAAAAACGTTTTTCGTAAAACGACCCGAGGGCACGCAAATCGAGAAAACTAGAATCGAGGAGTACCCGTAAATTAGTGGAGATGAGACAAGTGGGACACTTGTCCCACCCCCACTAAATCAAAAGGCGAGACAAAGCTTCACTAACACACATTTGTGGTGTCCATTTTCTAGTAAAAATTAGGACACATGTCTTAGTTTTTCAAGAAAACCACTAAACCTCAAAAACTAGCTAACATAAACAACCAACTCACTTTGTTACATGCAAAACTCACACACTCTCTCCTTTATCTCTCTATTTTAACGTCCCATATCACCCAAAAACACCCCATTTCATCAAATATTTAACCATGAACTTAAGCTATAATCAACATATGTTGATAGTTACTTAAAAAGATGAAGAGTGGAGGTGATCTTAACATGTCAAAAGGAGTTTTCAAGGTAGTTTGGGGCTGATTTCTCAAGGAGTATTCATGAAGATCAAGGGCTGATTTTTCAAGGAGTCTACATATACTTGGTGATTCTAGAAGTGGTGTTGATATCTCATAAGATTGGTTACCTAAAACCAAGTCTTGTTCATCATTAACCCCATCTTTTCATCACTTTAGTGGTATAGAGATTGTTCTTCCTATCCTTTTGTTATTTTAAACATGTAATCTTGTATTTTATTTATTTATGTATATATATATGATGATGAATGATGATTAAAAATATTTTGTGGGGATCATGTGTTGATAAACATGGGTAAAAAGATGGAAAAACCATGTGTAAAAAGGTTAAAATCTTGCTTAATTTAGTTGACTGTATAAAAACAGTAAGCAACCATATGTTAAACTGATAAAATGAAATAGTTGAATCAATATACATTAAGTATTAAGTCTTGTACACATGTGAGAGTTGACCATGCAATGGAATCATTATAATGAGTGAGACATGATCAAAACAAAATTGATGTACCAATCTGAATAGTCTGTTTTGTGAGGACTGTCAGAGACACTTAGACTTGGATTGAGCAGTAGCTAAAACTAACTTATTTGTAGCACATAATATGAAGTTTATGTCATTAAAAAAATGAGTTTCTATCTCCTTGTAGAACTCAAGATATGATAGAAATGGTGAAAGTGAAACTAAAAATCAGATTTGTGAAATTAAGTATAATAGTATTATAATAGCACTCAGGTAAATATAGTATAAAATGTAAACTTAAAACCCACTAACTTATGTATTACATATAAATAAGTATGTACATTAATAAATAAATGGGACATTTTATAAAATGGTAATTTGATAAGTTTTATAAGTTATAAAACTATAAACATGCTTTTTACGTCTTTTCGGCTAAAACCGATAAATTAACGTTTTCGTCAATTAAAACTTAGACGGCCGGACCCGTCTAATGTAAACTTTTTATAATTCATGTACTGATGAATAAGTATATATTACAAGTAAAAACTGATAAAAACCCGAGCTTTATAACATATGGACATTAACGGGCCAAATTAGCCTTATTGGACTATTAACCCAACTAATTTGGCTAAATACTTATGAACTTACTTATTGGGTTTAACCCACTTGGGCTCAACATGTGAGTATAGGACTGATAAAAAAAGTATAAATGGAATAAAGTAAAGAGTTAAACTCTTAATGGGCTTATAATGGGCTTATTGGGCCTTGACAAGTTAAGAAGTTAAACTAGTGAAACTAGTCTAAATTTGACTAACACATAACACTATAATGTGTATGAAGATATAAAAACCCACTTGATCATCATCATACTTATAACATCATCATATATATACATAGCAATGTTTTTATAAATTCATTGGACAAGAGTCTAAGACGAGTATTATTTGTCTAGGTTTCCATGATTG
The DNA here is from genome assembly GCA_025667525.1 of Glebionis coronaria. Taxonomy (NCBI): domain Eukaryota; kingdom Viridiplantae; phylum Streptophyta; class Magnoliopsida; order Asterales; family Asteraceae; genus Glebionis; species Glebionis coronaria. Next base: position 342,322,940 of record CM046881.1, on the reverse strand, counting down.
AGGCATGTACCGTACATCCAAATCGCCAATAACCCGCCTTTCCCAATCCACGTGAGTTTGTAGCCTCGCACTCATTTAAATGTTTTTATGAAATGTTTTATAAACCCGTGAGGGATATAACATGTTAGTTTTGATAAAATAGGACACCATTTGTCCCGATTGTTTGTTTATTAATTTGGACCCGAATGATTGTATGACCCGATGAATGATTATATGACCCGATGTATGAAATAAAATGGATTATTAAAGTTAGGTTATGTCACTAAAAGTCCCATTAGCATGAATTGTGAACTACCGGAATTTGGTAGACGCTTATGCATATAATATTACTATTTGGGGACGATCACCCCAGTTCGCGCCTTGACGGTTGATCCCCGTCGTGCCACATTGATGGGTAAGCGAATTTATGTATGAGAAGATTTCCATATCGTGATTTTTGTGACGACACACTAATTTAGATGGGCAAATTGAGTTTCGGGTTAGCTACCCGTTGTTTGGTATAGTAGGGTAACAATGTCATGCGGCTTATAATAATCCAAATAACGGAAATACTGCTATACGCACAGAATTATAATATATTGCCTGACTAGCAATACGGGGTCTTATTATTGATATTGTGTTCGTGTTTTGGTTTTACATATTCATATAACGGTTTTATTTAACTCTATACAATGTTATAAAACGTATTGAATGATGTTTTTACGACAATGGTTCGTATAATGATTTTGAAGGCAAAAGCCTATATTATGATTTTTGATAAGGATTTGTATAAAATGACTTTGGCTATATTATGGCCTATTACAAAGATTTGTACAAAATGATTTTCGGTAATAATTATATACCGATGATATATTAATGGTTTTATTAAACTCTATGAATTCACTCGGCGTTTTCGCTGACCTTTTCTTTTAACATGTTTTATCTCAGGTACTTGAAGGTAATTCTCGGGAAGACGATAAGAATTTATGGCCTGCACTTGAATAACAATTTCCATTCAAATGTTTTGTAAAATTGTAGGAAATACTATGACTTGGGACCTATGTAAATTTGATATTCATGAATAGAAAATGCTTTATTATTAAACGACGCGATTTTAAGCGTTGTCTATGATTTGAGAAATGTGCTATCCCGTAACACCAACGACTCTTTCGCTGAACTAAAGTATAAATATTTGGGGGTGTTACACTCGTGGTTTGCGGACATTGCAAACTACTTAGCGGGTGGTATTCTCATCGAAGGGTTAACATCCCTACAAAAGAAGATGTTCTTTAAAGATGTTAAGACTTACTTTTGGGATGACCCTTATTTCTTCAAATAATGTGTTGATCTGATTATTTGACGGTGTGTTGATGGACCCGCAGCTTTACACCGCGAAGAAAGTGTTTGACTCAGGATTCTATGGGCCCACCATTTATCGTGATGCTCACGAAATGGTTAAAAATTGTGATGCTTTCCAACGCCAAGGCAAAATCACACATAAAGATGAGATGCCTCATAATTTCATACAAGAATGTGAAATATTTGACGTATGGGGTATCGACGTTATGGGGCCATTTCCATCATCAAAAGGGAACAAGTACATCCTCGTAGCCGTTGACTACGTATCTAAATGGGTTAAAGCTAAGGCTCTCCCTACGAACAATGTGAGGGTGGTTGTGAACTTTCTGAAGCAACTTTTTGCTCGATTCGGTGATCCTCGTGCTATCATCAGTGACCGCGGGACTCATTTTTGCAATGATCAATTTGCTCGAGTCATGGATAAGTACGGTGTCAATCACCGTCTTTCCACCGCTTATCATCCTCAAACAAATGGTCAAGCCGAGATATCTAACCGTGGATTGAATTGAATATTAGAGAGAACTGTGGAGAGCATCGTGCCTCATGGGCCGATACGTTAGATGATGCTTTGTTGGCTTTCCGTACCGCATATAAGACTCCGATTGGTTGCACTCCATATCGTCTTGTGTACGAGAAGGCATGCCACCTCCCTATTGAGCTGGAACATAAGGAATACTGGGCCTTGAAGTGGGCCAATTTTGACATCAACAAAGTCGGTGATCTTCGGAAGATTCAACTCAATGAGCTAAATGAACTAAGGAATGAAGCTTAAGAGAACTCATTGATCTACAAGGAGAAGACCAAGATCATTCATGATGCTAGGATAAAAAACCGAGAGTTCCACGTTGTTGATCAAGTTTTACTCTCTAACTCTCGGTTGAAGATCTTCTCGGGCAAGATGAAGAGCAGGTGGTCTGGTCCATTCACCGTCGCCAAAGTCTTCCCTTACGGCACCATTGAGCTTTCTCAACCAAATGGGCCGAATTTTAAAGTGAATGGCCAGCGTGTGAAGCTGTACTTTGGTGAGGACATCTCTCATGAGATGATTACATCCCTCACCACGTTTCCCTTGAATTAGTTATGGGTCGAGTCAGGCTCGTGACTCGGTTAACAAAAACAAGCGCTTCTCGTGACGCAACCCATTGATCTATCCTTTACCGTTTTTATAATAAGTGTAGGGGGGATCCCCGTATGTGTTTGTTGTCTTGTTTCTTATAATGTGCAAGGATTAAAGCTTCAAAGACCCACTTTTGATGACATTTGACGAACCGTGATCCCGTGTACCCGTCTTCTTGCTTCTATCCTAAACTGTCGTGATTCAATATTTCATATCTTATATGTTCACATTGAAATCACTATAGTTGTCTCTTCCTTAGCAACATTTAAACAAAGTGCACATTGTCCTAAGTGTAGGGGAGTTTACTCCCACATGCTTAAACATTGAGGACAATGTTTATATCAAGTGTAGGGGGCGACTTCTATCGAAGTAAGTGGGCTTTTCCATGAATTTGTCCTCATTTTAACCAGAAAATTTGATTTTTCGACATTTTTTCAAAATTTTTAATCTATTTTGGCCTAGTAGTTTTTCCTTTGTTATCGTTATTTACTTTCTTTGCTAAAATAAAATTTTGAATAAAGTGGTTTTAATTTTTCTACGTTGTGAATCTTTTGACTCAACCCGAGTTTACTTATCCAAGTTTACTCTAGCTAGTATCCTTAACGTGTTTAAGTCAAGTTTTTCTAGGCTTTTATTTAGGGAGCTTTAAAACGCGAAAGTCTTAACTCTCACGGGTTAAGAACGAGAACTTTTCGCAAGTTCCTATAATTGATCCTAGAAAGTCGTTTATCAAGGGAATTTTAAAATGCGAATTCTAAACTTGAAAAAGTCTAAGAAGTTGTAAGATCCTATATGTAACACCCCCAAATTTATACAACTTAGTACAGCGGAAGACTAGTTGGTGTTACGGGATAACACATTACTCACATCATAGACAACGCATAAAAATCGCGTTGTTTAATAATAAATCATTTCCATTCATAAAGATCAAAGTTACATCGGTCCCAAGTCATATTATTTCATACAAAGTTTTACAAAGTATTTGAATGGAAAATATTGTTTAAGTGCGGGCCATGAATTCTTGTCGTCTTCCCGAGAATTACCTTCAAGTACCTGAGATAAAACATGTTAAAAGAAAAGGTCAGCGATAACGCCGAGTGAATTCATAGAGTTTAGTAAAGTCCATCAATATAATATCGGTATAAAATTATTACCGAAAATCATTTTGTACAAATCATTTTAGTAGGCCATAGAATAGCCAAAGTCATTTTATACAAATCCTTATCGAAAATCATAATATAGGCATTTGCCTTAAAAATCATTATACGAGCCAATGTCGTAAAAACATCATACAATACGTCTTACGACGTTGTATAAAAATAAAAACCGTTATATGAATATGGTTATGAAAACCAAAACACAAACATAATATCAATAGTATGACCCTGTATTGCTAGTCAGGCAATACATCGGAATTCGGAGCGTCTATTAGTATTTCGTTAATTTGGATTATTATAAGCCGCATGACATTGTTACCTTACTAAACCAACAATGGGTAGCTAACCCGATACCAATTTTGCCCATCTAAAGTAGCGTGTCGTCACAAAGTTCACGCTATGGAAATCTTCTCATACATAAATTCGCTTACCAATCAATGTGGCATGACGGGGATCAACCATCAAGGCGCGAACTGGGGTGATCATCCCCAAATAGTACTATTAAATGCATAAGCGTCTACCAACTCCCGGTAGTTCACAATTCATGCTAATGGGACTTTTAGTGACATAACCTAACTTTAATAATCCATTTAGTTTCATCGATCGGGTCCTTTAATCATTTATCGGGTCATACAATCGGGTCATTCAATCATTCGGGTCCAAAATCAATAAACAAACAATCGGGACAATTGGTGTCCTATTTTATAAAAACTAACATGTTATCTCCCTCGCGGGTTTATAAAACATTTATAAAAACATTTAAAAGAGTGCGAGGCTATGAACTCACGTTGATATGGGAATGCGGGTTATCGGCGATTCGGACGTACGGTACGTGCTTCAATCACGGAAACCTAGACAAATAATACTCGGTCTTAGACGTTTGTCCAATGACTTTATAAAAATATCAATTATGTATACATATGATGATTATATATATATGATGATCAAGGGGGTTTACATATTCTTGTTTACTCATTTTTGTGTTTTGTGTCGATAACTTTTATACTAGTTTTCTCGTTTTACCTATTTACGTGTTTTAGGTCCAATAAGCCTATTATAAGTTTATTAACTTGTTTTAACCCATGTTATACTTATATTATCAGTATCTACACTTTATAAGTTGGGCCTAAATGGGTTAAGTCCAATAAATTCTTTTTATGAGTGTTCATCTTATTTAGTCCAATTATTAGCCCAAGTATTAGTCCAATATGTTTACTTAGCTCGTTAATGTCCGTATGCCCTATAGTTCGGGTTTTATCGGTTTTTACTTGTTATACATGTTTATATATCAGTATATAAGTTTTATAAAGTTTACATTAGACGGGTCCAACCATCTAAGTTTTATTTAACAAAAACGTTAATTTTACGGCGATAGCCGAAAAAGTTGTAAAAATCAAGTTTATAGTTTTATAACTTATAAGTGTTATTCCACTACCATTTTTATAATTTATATACTTATTCCACCTTTTACATATTAATATAAATAGAATCCAAGAGTTAGTGAGTTTTAACTTTACATTTTATACAATATAATTTTGAGTGCTTATATAATAGTATTATACTTTAATTTCCAAAAATCTGATTTTTATCTTCACTTTCACCAAAACTGCCATATCTTGAGTTCTATATGGAGATAGAAGCTCAAATTTTTATCACATAAACTACATGATATGTGCTACATTTAACTCCTCTATGGATACTGTTTAATCATCTTCTAAATATTTTCTAAAAATCGTCCATAACAGTAACCTCAGATTTATATCCTAAACTTGTTTTGATCATATCTCACTCATTATTTTGATTCCATTGCATGGCCAACTCTCACATGTGTACAAGACATATAGCTTACTGTAAATCCATTCTACTTCATCATTTTATCAGTTTACCATAGGGTTCTTTACTGTTTTATACAGCCATCAAATTTAACCAAGATTTTAACCTTGTTTCTTATGGTTTTTCACCTTTTTAATCATGTTTATCAACAACAAATCCCCACATAACATTTTTATCATCATATAATCATCATATACATATACAATAGGAAATAAAATACATGATTTCATAATAAAAATAACAAGAGGATGAGGAGGACAATCTTTATACCACCATGATGATGTAGATTATAATCAAAACATGGATTTTTGATGGAGAAACTTGTGATGCACCAAGACCATCTTCATGACCACCATGCTTCATGAACTCCTTGTGGAAAATCAGCCCTAACACTTCATGGAAACTCCTCCTTGGATGTTATAACTTGCACCAATCAATAGGGCTTCAAAAGGGCATCAACATGTATATGAATAACATGAGATTTGTGGTTGATTTTGATCAAGTGATGGTGGTTTGTGGTGAAAATGGGACGGCACAATGGGGAGGATGAGAGAGTATGTGAGTTGTTTGCATGGTGAATAATGAGGAAATGGTTTGAGTTAGATGGTTTTGACTAGTGGAAGGCTTACTTAGTAAGCTAAGACAAGTGTAAGACTTTGTGAGATAAACTTGACACCTAAATGGTGTTGAGTTGCTAGTGTTGGCCGGTTTTGGAGTGGGGTGGGACAAGTGTCCCACTTGTCTCATCCCATTTATTTACGGGTACTCCTCGATTCTAGTTTCCTCGATTTGCGTGCCCTCGGGTCGTTTTACGAAAACGTTTTTATAAATTATGAATCAACGGCACAAAACGAATCTAATAAAAATTGTCTCATCAAAAACGGAGTTCGAAAACGTAAATACGTAATCCTAAGGTTTCCGGTTTAGTCGTAAAGGACGTTAGAATAAAATCGTAAGTCCTAGTCTCTTCTCGTAAATTTGTGAGTTTATGAACCAACACAAATTTAAAACTCCAAAATAATATTCACGGGTAAATTTATTTTCTGAAATGTCGGACTGTCACCAAAGACGGTGTATGTAAACGTAAGCACGTAACGTTGAATCCTCCGGTTTAAACGTAGTCGATGTAAATCCAAATTTCTTCCAGAGAATAAGTGAGTTCATAAAATAATATTTTCAAATAAATATTGAGAATAAAATATTTACCATAAATTGACGGATTGTCACAGCATTTACCCCTAAACAGGATCTTTGTCCTCAAAGATCATCTTACCTTACTACTCGCTTCTTATAGAGTTAAAGCCATGTGGGTATTTCCTCCATAGTCGGTCTTTTCTCACAAGTGTAATCCATTATAATACATGAGTTTCATCAACCATAACTACGGGAATAAGATCAGGCTAAATGTTGACTTACTTTCTCTATCCATGATGTTCACGGGTTTCTGATGAATGCAACTTTTCGCCGATCTAAGCTTTATTAAGAATAATCAGAATTTCACTTGATAGATATTCCATCAAGTGCGATTTACGAAACATAATTCACGCGGTTCTTGAAGTCCTAGGGTAGATCCAGCTTATATGCCCTTCAATCCCAACTTTTACATCATTTCAATGGTCCCATACAACGGGGACTTATATCCCATGATTTGTCAGATCATGAATTCATTTTTCCAAGGTTAAAAATTGTGGCATAACTTCGCTACCCATTTGGCACTTCAAGACCTACATTTCACATTCACATAACCTCCTGCCCACTATCGGCAGTTAATAATCAATTCCTAATTTCAACAATCATTTCAGATTTCGCGGGTCGGGTATTTTGTAAGGATAGGTTCGCCATCATAGGAACCTTAAACCTAAAAGACATGTCCAACTCACAGTGGGTGTATGTCGGGTGTCTTCATCTCAACTCTTGCTTACAGATGCTCTAAGATTTAGATCCTACCAAGATTCGATCTCAATCCTAATACGATGATTATCAATGGTAATCCTTCCAAAGGAAAGCGATTATATAATTTATTACCAAAGGTCAATCATTCAAACATAAAACAGCACTTATATTACTTTGTATCGTTACTTTACCTCGTCCCTTCGATTGGGATGGTACATAGTACTCTCATCAAGGTTCGTTCTCAATGATTCCTGAGCAAATCTCTAGAAATTCGATGCGAAGCGAGGATCTTGATAAAGATGTTCGATACAGGCACACTAGGTTTACATAACTCTTTTGCATTTATCATTGACGGGAATGATATTAGCAGATTTGGTCGGTCTGTCGACGATGACCCAAATCGAATCAAATTCAGATGATGACCTTTGTAATAGTTAACCGTTTACTAATGTATGAGGCGATGTCTGCCTTCACAATTTGTCATTAGTACAACTTCTTCTGATGGTGATACATTTAGTCATCAATGACATAAATAGAATACTTATACTTACAAATTCCAACAAAACTATATCTCACAATCTCCATATTTAGGCAACCATAAATGGCCCCTTAAAACATTTAATGCCATTGTCTTCTCAATCTTAATGATTCATATTAGTCGCGAATCCCTTTTTATTATCTATATTATCCTTTTTACAAACATTGTTTATTTTTATATTGTTCGGCAATTTATTTTGCACCTTCATTATTAAGAACACATCCTAATTGGTTCTTTATCCTTTTTATATAATGCGTCGGTATTTATATTCACTTCTCATGATGATATAATTATCATGTCCACAATTCACTCAGATATTATTTTTATATTATGCGTCAGTAATTACGTTCACTTTCTCCTGATGAAATAAATATCATAACTGTATTTATTCAAAATTCTTTCTTTATATTTTCTAAGTTTCAGTTTTGTCTCATCTATCATTTTTATCATTTTTTTTTCTCAATCCAGCGTTTAAAGCGTCGACAATTATTATATGTAAATTAACAATAATTATTTAATTTTTATGAAACGTAAACGTAAAAGTTTTAAATTTCTTAGTTCGACCAATTATATAAAATGTTCAAAAATAAATTTGAGTTTAATTAACAAGATTTTTGTTGATTTATCGAAAATAATTAATAAGATTCGTAAATGTTTGAAAAAATCTTTGGTTACACTTTGGTCAAAATTTTCTTAGTTGAAAAGCAAAAATTATCGTTTCAAATTTTAAGTCATGGTTTAAATGGTTTCCTCAATCCATTTTAGGTTATCTTGAGGTATACAAAAACATTTACCCCTAAACAGAAGTTTAGTTAAATGGTTTGTGTATAAGGGAATAATCCCTTTAAAAATCCTTTGTTAAAACATTTTTCAAAACATATTTCCATTTCTTTTTGGAAAAATCCAAAGTCTTAAAAGGGCTCTTAAATTTTGAAGAGTCTATATGCATACATCTTACCATTATTAATCCAACGGCCATCTTATGTAAAGGATTAAGTTTTAATCCCTAAGCGTTAATGGTTCTAATCTTTGAAAAGTCAATATAGCTTTCATTATCTATTAATCACACGGTTAAATCATGTAAAGGTTTAAGTCTTTAAGTCTTATGTTATATATTCAAGGTACAGGTTTTCGTTGTTCGGCCAATTCAGGGCAATCTATAAATAATTATTATTAACTCATTCTTATTCTTATAAACAAACAAATGGTCCTTAATGATCGCAAGCATGAATTTATCAATTTACAGCCTACACACGTGATTCACCAATTTTATGAATGCTACATGTGTATTAGTCAATCCAAACGACATCACTTGAAACTCATAATATTCATTACAAGTACCGGATGTAGTGATTGGAATAAATAATCTTCTTCGCGGATTCGAAGTTTATAATAACCATGCTGTGGATCAAATCTTTAAAACATACGCTAAAACCTTGTAAATGATCGAACAATCTTCTATTTCGAGTTATGGATATCGTTTTCGATTGTCAATTTACTCAGTTCACAGTAATCTATAAATGTATGGAATGATAACACCATAGCTCTTCATGATGACATGCTTGGTAGAATAAAATCTTTCTCCGACAACTCTCAGTTGTACTGTAATTCCTTTAATTTAGATGGTGCTGACGTACAGTGCACAAGCCATAGGTGCAGCACCGGGAATATAATCAATACCAATTTCAACTTTCCTTAATGGCGAAAGTCTAGGTAATTCACCAACAAATATCTCCTAAAGTTTCAGATAACGGAAACATCTTTTAATAAATTCATATTAAGTTCTTTCTAGATTATAATATCTATAACCAGTTCAGAACCATTCACGGTATACTTTTAAGTCTAAATGCAGGATAAAATCATCCATCAAGAATTATTTAGATCACTTTTGATAATCAGCATCTTATCATTTAGGGGAATACTACTCGAGTTCCCATCAATTAAGACAATGTCGTCATGACATAATCTATCAATCCATTCTACGGGCACTATCAACTTTCCAGTTGCATTGCCGTCGATAAGATGTGAACTTCTCAAAAGACTAATAATAATTCATAATCCTTCACAATTTCAGGGATATCTGGAGACACAACTACTATTAAAAGAGTAAGGTCAACGCATAATCTAAGCGAGAGAATTTCAAATCAGATACAGACGAAAACATTTAACGAATATGAATATATCCCATGTTTTCATAATTTGGGTACGCATTCGAAAGCTCCTCGGATCATTACCCAGGTCATTCAAATGAAATCAAATCAAAAGAAATGATAAGAACGTCAATACATCCAGTCGGGTATCAACACTCGATAATCAAATACTTTTCCTAAGAATCTCACTACGGGAGAATTGGACACGAAAGAATTGTCAATTGTCAAATAAGACAATTTCCACAGATGAGTAAATTCGACTCAGAAGAATAGATGCTACAGGCACATATGTAGGTGTCCCTAACATTATGTCCTTATTTTTCACTTCTTGCAGATCTCATTAAAATTTAATCTTTCACAATCCTCAAAGAAAATGTAGTGTTTATTCATTAGTTTTATGGTGACTACTAATCAGTCTTGCATGGTCCATTCCAAATTGTATGTAGGCGCGCAACTATATACAATTTCAAGATTAACGAGGCAATACTCTGTTCGTCAAAATTTTATCATCATGTTTATAATAAAATCATTTTCATGCTTAATTCTTAGATAAGAATCAAGAATAAATTTACAAAGATTTTCTTTGTTATGAAAACAGTTAAGTTTCCAAAGTGTTTCATAAACAACTTCATTTTGATATCAGTCACTTTTAAATCTCACTTTGAATAATCCTTATTGTGATGAAAATTAAGTTTTCTCAAAGGATACCGTTTTAACTTTATAAAAACAATGTATGATCTGCAAAAGAGTGATGAAAAGTGGTTCACCAAGAATTAACTACGATATGATAGGAAATGAGCTTAGCCAAATAATCATGAGGTTCATGACCTCGATGGCACTCAACAAGAATAATCCACAACTTAACTCAAATCAATATGAGTACTTGTTCAATGGTTACATTACTAATGCGAACATTAGGATGAAGCAATAAAGGATAGATAACATCGATACATGTAGAATTTAGCAATCAAAGGTAGTCTTTTCATTAATCACAAACAAGTCAAAATTGTACCGTAACACATTACGTGTCACTATGTCATACAATTCTCAGAACTCATCCTACCAACTGATGTCTCAGTTAAGTTAGGGATTATCTTTAAAAGATACCACAATGAATACTAATCTACAAGAGTCATTAGGTGTTCCACATGTCCCGAAAGATCCATCGGTCCCAATTTAGAAGAAGATTTCTTCAATTTATTTCCTGGACACTGGGCATCTTCGTTAGTGGACAATGGCCTAGGAACAACCCTTAACACGAATCAACAATCATTTAAAACCTTATAATTCAATCACAAAACTTAACGACTTCCTCTTAACAATCTCATATTGCATACGGGTCAAGTTTCACTTTATTCAAGTTTCAACAAATTTTATACTCAATTCGATATCCTACCTCATTATCCAATACTTACAACCTTATTCTTCGGCCTTGTAAAGGCAATACAATCTCAATATGAATCAACACTAAATTTCCAATCCTATAGCTCTTACAACAATAATTATCAAATGAGTCATTAATATGAAATGACTTGATCATTCAACTAGACTTCTCGGAAAGGTATTAGTGGCATGAGGCTTTTGGGTAATGGTTCCAATGACAGCCTCAAGTGCAACATTCACCCTTTCGATTTCAAATTTAAGAATTGGATGACAACGAATCAGATGACATCTTTCCAGGTGATAACGTTTTGTCAAACTCCACTCTATAAGGAAAGATCGTCATGACATCGATATCCGATTTAATATCGCCAATTCTTCTTTCAATTTCACAATCAACTAATATCTATATTTCTACGAATATCAACCATTTGTTGGGATCATAAATATCCACAACTTGGTTTAGATCTAGGATAGCTAGAATTCCTACGAGAATAGCTTCGATTAATTTACTAGGGGATTTAGGGTTTCTTGTGACAATCGACGTCGTATAAATACCTTGTATAAATATCAAAATAATCATCAAACAATCATGTAATAAAATTACATCATATATATATAATCCAAGTTATATATATATTAAAATAACACTTCTCAGTCTTGGCCTTGTCGGTAACTCGGAAATTCTTCGGCACCGTTATAGTCAAAAGATTTTTAGACATTTTTAGAAAAATGTTTATAGTTAAAAGATTTTGAAAAGTTTTATTCAAAACCTTAGTTTTAAAAATCTTTCGTTCTCTATAACGAGAGCTCTGGTACCAAACTGTAACACCCCCAAATTTATACAACTTAGTACAGCGGAAGACTAGTTGGTGTTACGGGATAGCACATTACTCACATCATAGACAACGCATAAAAATCGCGTTGTTTAATAATAAATCATTTCCATTCATAAAGATCAAAGTTACATCGGTCCCAAGTCATATTATTTCATACAAAGTTTTACAAAGTATTTGAATGGAAAATATTGTTTAAGTGCGGGCCATGAATTCTTGTCGTCTTCCCGAGAATTACCTTCAAGTACCTGAGATAAGACATGTTAAAAGAAAAGGTCAGCGATAACGCCGAGTGAATTCATAGAGTTTAATAAAATCCATCAATATAATATCGGTATAAAATTATTACCGAAATCATTTTGTACAATTCATTTTAGTAGGCCATAGAATAGCCAAAGTCATTTTATACAAATCCTTATCGAAAATCATAATATAGGCATTTGTCTTAAAAATCATTATACGAGCCAATGTCGTAAAAACATCATACCATACGTCTTACGACGTTGTATAAAAATAAAAACCGTTATATGAATATGGTTATGAAAACCAAAACACAAACATAATATCAATAGTATGACCCTGTATTGCTAGTCAGGCAATACATCGGAATTCGGAGCGTCTATTAGTATTTCGTTAATTTGGATTATTATAAGCCGCATGACATTGTTACCTTACTAAACCAACAACGGGTAGCTAACCCGATATCAATTTTGCCCATCTAAAGTAGCGTGTCGTCACAAAGGTCACGCTATGGAAATCTTCTCATACATAAATTCGCTTACCAATCAATGTGGCACGACGGGGATCAACCGTCAAGGCGCGAACTGGGGTGATCGTCCCCAAATAGTACTATTAAATGCATAAGCGTCTACCAACTCCCGGTAGTTCACAATTCATTCTAATGGGACTTTTAGTGACATAACCTAACTTTAATAATCTATTTAGTTTCATCGATCGGGTCCTTTAATCATTTATCGGGTCATACAATCGGGTCATTCAATCATTCGGGTCCAAAATCAATAAACAAACAATCGGGATAATTGGTGTCCTATTTTATAAAAACTAACATGTTATCTCCCTCGCGGGTTTATAAAACATTTATAAAAACATTTAAAAGAGTGCGAGGCTATGAAATCACGTTGATATGGGAAGGCGGGTTATCGGCGATTCGGACGTACGGTACGTGCTTCAATCACGGAAACCTAGACAAATAATACTCGGTCTTAGACGTTTGTCCAATGAATTTATAAAAATATCAATTATGTATACATATGATTATATATATATGATGATCAAGGGGGTTTACATATTCTTGTTTACTCATTTTTGTGTTTTGTGTCGATAACTTTTATACTAGTCTTCTCGTTTTACCTATTTACGTGTTTTAGGTCCAATAAGCCTATTATAAGTTTATTAACTTGTTTTAACCCATGTTATACGTATATTATCAGTATCTACACTTTATAAGTTGGGCCTAAATGGGTTAAGTCCAATAAATTCTTTTTATGAGTGTTCATCTTATTTAGTCCGATTATTAGCCCAAGTATTAGTCCAATATGTTTACTTAGCTCGTTAATGTCCGTATGCCCTATAGTTCGGGTTTTATCGGTTTTTACTTGTTATACATGTTTATATATCAGTATATAAGTTTTATAAAGTTTACATTAGACGGGTCCAACCATCTAAGTTTTATTTAACAAAAACGTTAATTTTACGGCGATAGCCGAAAAAGTCGTAAAAATCAAGTTTATAGTTTTATAACTTATAAGTGTTATTCCACTACCATTTTTATAATTTAGATACTTATTCCACCTTTTACATATTTATATAAATAGAATCCAAGAGTTAGTGGGTTTTAACTTTACATTTTATACAATATAATTTTGAGTGCTTATATAATAGTATTATACTTTAATTTCCAAAAATCTGATTTTTATCTTCACTTTCACCAAAACTGCCATATCTTGAGTTCTATATTGAGATAGAAGCTCAAATTTTTATCACATAAACTACATGATATGTGCTACATTTAACTTATCTATGGTTCTGTTGAATCATCTTCTAAATATTTTCTAAAAATCGTCCAAAACAGTAACCTCAGATTTATATCCTAAACTTGTTTTGATCATATCTCACTCATTATTTTGATTCCATTGCATGGCCAACTTTCACATGTGTACAAGACATATAGCTTACTGTAAATCCATTCTACTTCATCATTTTATCAGTTTACAATAGGGTTCTTTACTGTTTTATACAGCCATCAAATTTAACCAAGATTTTAACCTTGTTTCTTATGGTTTTTCACCTTTTTAATCATGTTTATCAACAACAAATCCCCACATAACATTTTTATCATCATATAATCATCATATACATATACAATAGGAAATAAAATACATGATTTCATAATAAAAATAACAAGAGGATGAGGAGGACAATCTTTATACCACCATGATGATGTAGATTATAATCAAAACATGGATTTTTGATGGAGAAACTTGTGATGCACCAAGGCCATCTTCATGACCACCATGCTTCATGAACTCCTTGTGGAAAATCAGCCCTAACACTTCATGGAAACTCCTCCTTGGATGTTATAACTTGCACCAATCAATAGGGCTTCAAAAGGGCATCAACATGTATATGAATAACATGAGATTTGTGGTTGATTTTGATCAAGTGATGGTGGTTTGTGGTGAAAATGGGACGGCACAATGGGGAGGATGAGAGAGTATGTGAGTTGTTTGCATGCTGAATAATGAGGAAATGGTTTGAGTTAGATGGTTTTGACTAGTGGAAGGCTTACTTAGTAAGCTAAGACAAGTGTAAGACTTTGTGAGATAAACTTGACACCTAAATGGTGTTGAGTTGCTAGTGTTGGCCAGTTTTGGAGTGGGGTGGGACAAGTGTCCCACTTGTCTCATCCCATTTATTTACGGGTACTCCTCGATTCTAGTTTCCTCGATTTGCGTGCCCTCGGGTCGTTTTACGAAAAACGTTTTTATAAATTATGAATCAACGGCACAAAACGAATATAATAAAAATTGTCTCATCAAAAACGGAGTTCGAAAACATAAATACGTAATCCTAAGGTTTCCTGTTTAGTCGTAAAGGACGTTAGAATAAAATCGTAAGTCCTAGTCTCTTCTCGTAAATTTGTGAGTTTATGAACCAACACAAATTTAAAACTCCAAAATAATATTCACGGGTAAATTTATTTTCTGAAATGTCGGACTGTCACCAAAGACGGTGTATGTAAACATAAGCACGTAACGTTGAATCCTCCGGTTTAAACGTAGTCGATGTAAATCCAAATTTCTTCCCAAGAATAAGTGAGTTCATAAAATAATATTTTCAAATAAATATTGAGAATAAAATATTGACCATAAATTGACGGATTGTCACACTATAGATGACTTGAAAACCCAAAACTTAGATTTAATTGGCTAAGCATCCACGAGTCTCATTCTTTGAGATTTTAAATTGTGGAGAACGAGAGATGATAGAGTCAATTATAAGTTTGGTATTCTTTCGTGAATTTATATGAGTTGATTATAAGATTTTTCTCCCATCGCTTGCTAATAAATATATTTGCAATAAATAAGTTTGTACGATTTGAAAAGTTACTTAGCTTCTAGCCCAAGATCGTTTAAAAATGCTCGGTATTAATTAGAGTTCATAGCCAAGGCATAACTTATTGAAGCGGGATGCGAAGATTGGCGTGTCCGAAAAGGCCTAACAAGGCATGAGGGCTACATTTTGTTGCTAAAAGATCCCAAATGATGTGAAGAATCATTTATCAAAAATCTATATGAAGGATCGAGACACACGACGAAAAGCAAATACTCCCCTAACGATCATGGAGAAGTCTATCCAAAAAGGCCCTAACAAGGTATGAGGATAAATAGATCCAAGTCCTAAAAGGAGGCGGATCGTTGTATATCAAAGTCCAAAATAAAGATTGGAGAAAAATGAAGAAGTCGTGGTCCAAAAATGAAGAATATCTCAAAAACATCAAGTGAAGAAATTCCTATTATGAAGAGAAGACCATAACTTCAAGAACGTCTCTCAAAGATTCGAAGTATGAAGTCATTGCCAAATATCGGTCCGAGAAAGGTCTCAAATCGTGAAGCGAGTTATGCCAAGATATGAACTTTATGAGGCCCCGAGAAGCAGTTTTAAAAGATTATGTCCTTTAGCTAACTATTGATTAAATCGTCCTACTTTATTTTCAACCTAAATAAACTATCGAAATAAGTCAAACAATGCATCTTCATGATCATTCAAGACAATCATAAAATATAAGAGATACACCTAGGAATAAGGGAGTGTAAGTATATAATTGGGCCACACGATTTCATGTTAGTTTGCTAAGTTATAATAACAATGATCTCGTTTTTAAGCTTGGTATGGGGAATGTGAAACTTGAGGATGATGAACATTCATGACAGCCAAAAACCCCAATGTAAGTCTTTGATTTCTTTACTTGTTTTGTATATATTTCTATCTTTTTAATAAGGGCCAAGGTGGGTTATTTATGATGAAAAATGTAAACCGTGCTTTGAAATTAATGCATTGCATGAGGGGATTGCAATGGTCAAGTGTAGGGGATTTAATAAGTGTGAAAACACTTATCCTTTTACCACTTATTTCCAATATTAACAAGACCAAAACGTGTATTTTATGTCGTAAAAGTCGGAATTATGCGTGGTTTGTGTTTTTATTGTGTTTCAGGATAAAAAATGAAAAAGGAAGAAAACATGGGCTATCACGGGCTTTTATCGAAGAAAAAGACAAAAGACGAAGTCAAAAGATCAAGAGTGCAAAAAGAACGGAAGTCCAAGGCCTATTCGAAAGATTTATCGAAGAAAAAGTCTAAAGACGGAAGTTTAAGGAAGTCGAAGAACTCAAGTCTAATTATAGATAAAAATTATAAGACGAGTTCAAGTTATATCGACAAATCCCGAGACGACGTCGAGAAAGACAAAGAATTTAAATCGAGTCGAGACGAGAAGGAAGAAAGAAGGAAGCAACACATGCACTCCCCACCTCCTATATATACCCTCCTAATGTGTCATTAGGAGGGTGGTAGTTAGTTAATTGTTAGCTAGTTCATTTTTCTTTCTTTAGTTTTATTTAGAGAGAGAAAGTGTTTAACTTTCTCTCACTAGAATTTCATCCTTTCTTTCTTTCATGTTTAAGCTTTAATTCACTCTTGTATTTTGGATTCATTAATCTACAATTTCAAGTTAAGTTTTTCATCTTCAATCTCTTTCTACCTTTCTTGATTTTTACTTATAATTGATCCGAAATCATTTTTGATTTTGTTTAATCTTGATGTTTATGAGATCAAAAAGTTATCTTTTGGTTTCTATCTAAGCTTTATACGGATTAAGCTTTGAGCTTATTATAACCCCCCAAATTTATACAACTCAATACAGTGGAAGACTAGTTGGTGTTACGGGATAGCACATTACTCACATCATAGACAACGCTTAAAAGTCGCGTCGTTTTAATAATAAAGCATTTCCATTCATAAATATCAAAGTTACATCGGTCCCAAGTCATATTATTTCATACAAAGTTTTACAAAGTATTTGAATGGAAAATGTTTTTTAAGTGCGGGCCATGAATTCTTGTCGCCTTCCCGAGAATTACCTTCAAGTACCTGAGATAAAACATGTTAAAAGAAAAGGTCAGCGATAACGTCGAGTGAATTCATAGAGTTTAATATAATCCATCAATATAATATCATTATAAAATTATTACTGAAAATCATTTTGTACAAATCTTTGTAATAGGCCATAAAATAGCCAAAGTCATTTTTATACAAATCCTTGTCGAAAATCATAATATAGGCATTTGCCTTAAAAATCATTATACGAGCCAATGTCGTAAAAACATCATACAATACGTCTTATGACGTTGTATAAAGTCAAATAAAAACCGTTATATGAATATGGTTATGAAAAACAAAAACACGAACATAATATCAACAGTATGACCCTGTATTGCTAGTCAGGCAATACATCGTAATTCGGTGCGTCTAGTAGTATTTCGTTAGTTTGGATTATTATAAGCTGCATGACATTGTTACCTTACTACAACAAAAAACGGGTAGCTAGCCCGAAACTCATTTGCCCATCTAAATTAGCGTGTCATCACAAAGGTCACGCTATGTAAATCTTCTCATACATAAATTCGCTTACCAATCAATGTGGCACGACGGTGATCAACCGTCAAGGCGCGAACTGGGGTGATCTTCCCCAAATAGTACTATTATATGCACAAGCGTCTACCAAATCCCGGTAGTTCACAATTCATGCTAATGGGACTTTTAGTGAATAACCTAACTTTAATAATCCATTTTATTTCATCTATCGGGTCCTTTAATCATTTATCGGGTCATACAATCATTCGGGTCCAAATCAATAAACAAACAATCGGGACAAAAGGTGTCCTATTTTATAAAAACTAACATGTTATCTCCCTCGCGGGTTTATAAAACATTTCATAAAATCATTTAAAAGAGTGCGAGGCTATGAACTCACGTTGATGTGGGAAAGCGGGTTGTCGGCAATTCGGACGTACGGTACGTGCTTCAATCACGGAAACCTATATAAATAATAATCGGTCTTAGACGTTTGTCCAATGACTTTATAAAAATAACAATTATGCATACATATGATGATTTTATATATATGATTATCAAGTGGGTTTACATATTTTCGTTTACTCATTTTAGCGTTATGTGATGGTAACGTTTATACTAGTTTACTAGTTTTACCTATTTACGTGTTTTAGGTCCAATAAACTTATTATAAGTTCTTTAACTTGTATTAATCCATTTCATAATTGTATTATCAGTATTTGTACTTTACATGTTGGGCCCAAATGGGTTAAGCCCAATAAGTTCTTTTTATAAGTGTTTAACTTATTTAGTCCAATTATTAGTCCTATATGCTTACTTAGCTCGTTAATGTCCGTATGTCCTATAGTTCGGGTTTTATCGGTTTTTACTTGTATTAGATACTTACATATCAGTATATGACTGTTAAAAACTTTACATTAGACGGGTTTGATCGTCTAAGTTTTATTTGGCGAAAAACGTTAATTTTACGGTAATAGCCGAAAAAGTCGTAAAAATCAAGTTTATAGTTTTTATAACTTATAAATATTATTCCACTACCATTTTTATAATTTATCCATTTATTTAACCTTATACATATTTATATAAATGAAATTCATAAGTTAGTGGGTTTTAATTTCTCATTTTATACTATATAATTTGAGTGCTTATATAATAGTAATAAACATTAATTTTTCAAAATCTGATTTTTATTTTCATCTTCACCATTTTTATCATATCTAGAGTTATACAATGAATTAGAAGCTCATTTTTGGATGGCATGAACTTCATATTATGTGCTACAATTAACTTAGTTATAGCTACTGCTCATTTTAAGTTTATCTATGCTTAACAGTCCCTACAAAACAGCTTATTCAGATTAGCACACTCATCTTGTTTTGATCATATCTCACTCATTATAATGATTCCATTGCATGGCCAACTCTCACATGTGTATGAAATCTTATACTTACTGTAAATGGATTCCACCATGCAATTTTATCAGTTTAAGTCTTGGTTACTTACTGTTTTTATACAGCCATCACATTATGCAAGATTTTAACCATTTTACATGTGGTTTTCCATCTTTTTACCCATGTTTATCAACACCAAATCCCCACATAATATTTTTATCATCATTCATCATCATATACATATATATAAATAAAGAAAATACAAGATTACATAATCAAAATAACAAGAGGATGGGAAGAACAATCTCTATACCACCAAAGTGATGAAAAGATGGGGTTGATGATGAACAAGACTTGGTTTTGGGTAACCAATCTTATGAGATATCAACATCACTTCTAGGATCACCAAGTATTTGTAGATTCCTCCAAAAATCAGCCCTTGTTCTTCATGAAAACTCCTTGAGAAATCAGCCCCAAACTCCCTTAAAAACTCCTTTTTACATGTTAAGATCACCTCCAATCTTTATAACTTCAATGGGTTTTCATCATATATAAATTATACATATGATTTATGATTGAATCAAGATTAAATGGGGGTTGTTTTGGGTGAAGAGTGGACGAAAATGGGGAGAGAAAGAGTGTGTTTTTGGTGGTTTGCATGTGATGGAAACGAGGAAGTGGTTTAGGGAGGAATGGTTTTGATGTGGTAGCTTGTTTACAAAGTGGCTAGGACAAGTGTCCTAGCTTACTTTGTAAGCTTTGACACATATCAAATGTGTTGTCTTGTGTTAAACCATCCCATGTGTGGGGTGAGGCAAAACTTGTTTTGTCTCATCCCACTAATTTACGGGTACTCCTGGATTCTAGTTTCCTCGATTTGCGTGTCCTCGGGTCGTTTTACGAAAAAAGTTTTTATAAATTATGAATCAACGGCACAAAACAAATCTAATAAAAATTGTTTCATCAAAATCGGAGTTCAAAAACGTAAATACGTAATCCTAAGGTTTCCGGTTTAGTCGTAAAGGACGTTAAATTATGCACGTAAGTCCTAATCTCTTCTCGTAAATTTGTGAGTTTATGAACCAACACAAATTTAAATTCCAAAATAATATTCACGAATAAATTTATTTTCCTGAAATGTCGGACTGTCACCAAAAACGGTGTATGTAAACGTAAGCACGCAACGTTGAATCCTTCGGTTTAGACGTAGTCGACGCTACTTCAAGACGTAAATCCAAATTACTTCCCAAAAATAAGTGAGTTCATATTGTAACATTAAAATAATGTTTTCAAATATATTTGAGAATAAAATATCAATCATAAATTGACGGATTGTCACAGCATTTACCCCTAAACAGGATCTTTGTCCTCAAAGATCATCTTACTACTCGCTTCTTATATAGTTAAAGCCATGTGGGTATTTCCTCCACATTCGGTCTTTTCTCACAAGTGTAATTCATTACAATACGCGAGTTTCATCAAACATAACTACGGGAATAAGATCAGGCTTAATGTTGACTTACTTTCTCTATCCATGATGTTCACGGGTTTTTGATGAATGCAACTTTTCGCCGATCTAAACTCTACTAAGAACAATCAGATTCTCACTTGATAGATATTCCATCAAGTTCGATATACGAATCATAATTCACGCAGCTCTTGAAGTCCTAGGGTAGATCCAACTTATATGCCTTTCAAACCCATCTTTTACATCATCTCAATGGTCCCATACAATGGGGACTTATATCCCATGATTTGTCAGATCATTAATTCATTTCTCCAAGGTTAAAATTTTTGGCATAACTTCGCTACCCATCTGGCACTTCAAGATCTACATTTCATATTCACATAACTTCTTGCCCACTATCGGCAGTCAATAATCAGATCCTAATTTCAACAATCATTTCAGGTCTCGCGGGTTGGGTATTTTGTAAGGTTAGGTTCGCCATCATAGGAAACCTTAAACCTAAAAGGCATGTCCAACTCACAATGGGTGTATGTCGGATGTCTTTATCTCAACTCCTGCTTATAGATGCTCTAATATTTAGATCCTAACAAGATTCGATCTTGATCCTAATACGATAATTATCAATGATAATATTTCCAAAGGAAAGCGATTATACGGTTCATTACCAAAGGTCAATCATTCAAACATAAAATAAGACTTCTAGTATTTTGTATCGTTACTTTACCTCGTCCCTTCTATTGGGGTGGTACATAGTACTCTCATCAAGGTTCGTTCTCAATGATTTCTGAGCAAATCTCTTGAAATTCAATGGGAAGCGAGGATCTTGATAAAGATGTTCGATACAGGCACACTATGTTTACATAACTCTTTTGCATTTATCATTAACGGGAATGATGTTAGCAGATTTGGTCTGTCTGTCGACGATGACCCAAATCGAATCAAATTCAGATGATGACCTTTGCAATAGCTAGACGTTTACTAATGTATGAGGCGATGTCTGCCTTCATAATTCGTCATCAGTACATCTTCTTCAGACAAAGGTACTTTTAGTCATAAATGACATAAATAGAATGCTTATACTTACAAATTCCAACATAACTATATCTCACAATCTCCATATTTAGACAATCACAAATGGACTTTTAATCATTTAATGCTATCGGCTTCTCTATTTTAATGGTTCACATTAGCCGCGAACCTCTTTTATAATCTATATTATCCCTTTTTACAAACATTGTTTATATTTATATCGTTCGGCAATTTATTTTGCACCTTCATTATTAAGGAACATGTCCTAATTGATTCTTTATCTTTTCTATATTATGTGTCAGTATCTACATTCATTTTCTCCTGATGAAATAAACATCATAACCGTATTTATTTAAAATTCTTTCTTCATATCTTCTATGTTTTAGTTTCATCTTCACTATTATCTTTATCTGTTTTACTCAATCCGACGTCTAAAGCGTCGATAATTATTACATGTAAATTAACAATAATTATTTCATTTTTATGAAACGTAAACGTAAAAATTTTAAATTTCTTAGTTCGACCAATTATATAAAATGTTCAAAGTAAATTGGAATTTAATTAACAGAATTTTTGTTGATTTATCGAAAATAATTAAAATTATTAATAAGATCCGTAAATGTTTGAAAAATCTTTGTTTATACTTTGGTCAAAATTTTCTTAGTTGAAAAGCAAAAATTTTCGTTTCAAACTTCAAGTCATGGTTTAAATGGTTTCCTCAATCCCTCTTAGGTTGTCTTGAGGTATACACGAACATTTACCCCTAAACAGGAGTTTAGTTAAATGTTCTGGGTATAAGGGAATAATCCCTCAAAAGTTCTTTTTGATAAAACATTTGTCAAAACACATTTGCACTTCCTTTGTGGTAAAACCCAAAGTCTTAAAAGGGCTCTTAATTTTTGAAGAGTCAATATAGATTCCATTATCTTATTAATCACACGGTCAAATAATGTAAAGGATTAAGTCTTTAATCACATGTTAAATACTCAAGGTACAAGTTTTCATTGTTCGGCCAATTTAGGACAGTTTATAAATAATTATTAACTCCTTCTTATACTTATAAACAAACAAATGGTCCTTAATGATCACAAGCATGAATTTATAAATTTACAGCCTACACACGTGATTCACCAAATTTATGAATGCTACATGTGTATGAGTCAATCCAAACAACATAACATGAAACTCATAATGTTCATTACAAGTTCTGGATGTGGCGATTAGAATAGATAATCTTTTTCGCGGACGCGAATTTGATGATAACCATGCCGAGGATCAAATCTTTAGAACATACGCTAGAACCTTGTAAATGATCGAATAAATCTTCCATTTCGAGTTATGGATATCGTTTTCGATTGTCAATTTACTCAGTTCACAGTAATCTATAAATATAAGAAATGATAATACCATAGCTCTTAATAATGATGAGCTTAGGTAGAATAAAATCTTTCTCCGACAACTCTCTCAGTTGTACGGTAATTTCTTTAATTCAGATGGTGCTGACGTACAGTGCACATGCCACAGGTGCATCACCGGGAAAATAATCAATACCAAATTCAACTTGCCTTAATGGCGAAAGTCTCGGTAATTCACCAGCAAATACCTCCTAAAATTTCAGATAACAGAAACATCTTTTAATACCTTCATGTTTAGTTCTTTCTAGATTATAATATCTATGACTAATTCACAACCATTCATGGTATAATTTCAAGTCTAAATACAGGATATGGTCATCCATCAAGAATTATTTAGATCACTTTTGATAATCAACATCTTATCATTTAGGGGAATTTTACTCGAGTTCCCATCAATTAAGACAATGTCGTCATGTCATAATCAATCTATCCATTCTACTGGCACTATTAACTTTCCAGTTTCATTATCGTTGATAAGATGTGAAGTTCTCAAAAGACTAATAATAATTCATAATCTTTCACAAATTCAAGGATATATGGAGACACAACTACCATTAAAAGAGTAAGGTCAACGCATAATCTACGCGAGAGAATTTCAAATCAGATACAGATGAAAACATTTAATGAATATGAATATATTCCATGTTTTCATAATTTGAGTACGCATTCGAAAGCTCCTCAGATCGTTACCCAGGTCATTCAAATGAAATCAAATCAAAAGAAATGATAGGAACGTCGATACATCCAGTCGGGTATCAACACTCGGTAATCAGATACTTTTCCAAAGAATATCACCATGGGAGAATTGGAAAAGAAGGGAATATCAATTGTCAATTAAGACAATATCTATAGATGAGTAAATTCGACTCAGAAGAATAAATAGTGTGGGCACATATGTAGGTGTCCCTATCAATATGTCCCTATTTTTCACTTCTTGCAGATCTCATAAAAATTAATCTTTCACAACTTCAACGAAAATGTAGTGTTTATTAATCAATTTTATGGTGACTACTAATCAGTCTTGCATGGTCCCTTCTAAATTGTATGTAGGCGCGCAACTATATACAATTTCAAGATTAACGATGCAATACTCATTTCGTCAAAAAATTTATATCATGTTTATAATAAAAACATTTTCATGCTTAATTCTTAAATAAGAATCAAGAATAAATTTACAAAGATTTTCTTTGTTATGAAAATAATTAAGTTTCCAAAGCGTCTCATAAACAAATTCATTTTGATATCAGTCACTTATAAATCTCACTTTGAATAATCCTTATTGTGATGAAAATTAAATTTTCTCAAAGGATACCGTTTTAACTTTATAAAAACAATGTGTGATCTGCAAAGGAGTGATGAAGAGTGGTTCACCAAGAACTAACTACGATATGCTAGGAAATGAGCTTTGGCCAAATAATCATGAGGTTCATGACCTCGATGGCGCTCAAAAAGAATAATTCACAACGTAACTCAATTCGAGATGAGTACTTGTTCAATGGTTGCATTACTAATGCGAGCATTAGGAAGAAGCAAGAAAAGATAGATAACATCGATACATGTAGGATTTAGCAATCAAAGGTAGTCTTTTCATTAATCACAAACAAGTCAAAATTGTACCGTAACATATTATGTGTCACTATGTCATACAATTCTCAGAACTCATCCTACCAACTGATGTCACAGTTAAGTTAGGGATTATTTTTAAAAGATACCACAATGAATACTAATCTACAAGAGTCATTAGGTGTCCCACCTGTCCCGGAAGATCCATCGGTCCCAAATCAGAAGAAGATTTCTTCAATTTATTTGTTGGACACTGGGCATCCTCGTCATTGGACAATGGCCTAGGAACAACCTTTAACACAAACTAACAATCATTTAAAACCTTATAATTCAATCATATGACTTAGTAATTTCCTCTTATCAATCTCATATTCCATACAAGTTAAGTTTTACTTTATTTAAATTTCAACCACTTTTATACTCAATTCGATATCCTACCTCATTTTCCAATACTTTCATCCTTATTCTTACACCTTAATAGGGCAATAAAAGCTCGATATGATCAATACTTAAATTTCAATCCTATAGCTCTTACAACGACAATTATCAAATGAGTCACTAGTATGAAATGACTCACACATTCAATTAGACTCTCGGAAAGGTACTAGTGGCATGAGGCTTTTGGGTAATGGTTCCAATAACAGCCTCAAGTGCAACATTCACCCTTTCGATTTCAATTTAAGAATTGGGTTACAACGAATCAGATGACATCTTTCTAGGTGGTAACGTTTTGTCAAACTCCACTCTAAAAGGAAAGATCGTCATGACATCGATATCAGATTTAATCTCCCCAATTCTTTTTCAATATCACAATCAACTAATATCTACGTTTCTACGAATATCAACCATTTGTTGGGATCATAAATATCCACAACTTGGTTTAGAGATAGCTAGAATTCCTACGAGAATAACTTCTATTAATTTACTAGGGGATTTAGGGTTTCTTGTGACAATCTACGTCGTATAAATACCTCATATAAATATCAAAATAATCATCAAACAATCATGTAATAAAATTACATCCTATATATATATAATCCAAGTTATATATATATATTAAAATAACACTTCTCAGTCTGGCCTTGTCGGTAACTCGGGAATTCTTCGGCACCGTTTTAGTCAAAAGATTTTTAGACATTTTGTGAAAAATGTTTATAGTTAAAAGATTTTGAAATGTTTTATTCAAAACCTTGGTTTTAAAAATCTTTCGTTCTCTATAACGAGAGCTCTAGTACCAAACTATAACACCCCCAAATTTATACAACTCAATACAGCGGAAGACTAGTTGGTGTTACGGTATAGCACATTACTCACATCATAGACAACGCTTAAAAGTCGCGTTGTTTTAATAATAAAGCATTTCCATTCATAAATATCAAAGTTACATCGGTCCCAAGTCATATTATTTCATACAAAGTTTTACAAAGTATTTGAATGGAAAATGTTGTTTAAGTGCGGGCCATGAATTCTTTTCGCCTTCCCGAGAATTACCTTCAAGTACCTGAGATAAAACATGTTAAAAGAAAAGGTCAGCGATAACGCCGAGTGAATTCATAGAGTTTAATATAATCCATCAATATAATATCAGTATAAAATTATTACTGAAAATCATTTTGTACAAATCTTTGTAATAGGCCATAAAATAGCCAAAGTCATTTTTATACAAATCCTTGTCGAAAATCATAATATATGCATTTGCCTTAAAAATCATTATACGAGCCAATGTCGTAAAAACATCATACAATACGTATTATGACGTTGTATAAAGTCAAATAAAAACCGTTATATGAATATGGTTATGAAAAACCAAAACACGAACATAATATCAATAGTATGACCCTGTATTGCTAGTCAGGCAATACATCGTAATTTGGTGCGTCTAGTAGTATTTCGTTAGTTTGGATTATTATAAGCCGCATGACATTGTTACCTTACTACAACAAAAAACGGGTAGCTAGCCCGAAACTCATTTGCCCATCTAAATTAGCGCGTCGTCACAAAGGTCACGCTATGAAAATCATCTCATACATAAATTCGCTTACCAATCAATGTGGCACGACGGGGATCAACCGTCAAGGCGCGAACTGGGGTGATCGTCCCCAAATAGTACTATTATATGCACAAGCGTCTACCAAATCCTGGTAGTTCACAATTCATGCTAATGGGACTTTTAGTGAATAACCTAACTTTAATAATCCATTTTATTTCATCTATCGGGTCCTTTAATCATTTATCGGGTCATACAATCATTCGGGTCCAAATCAATAAACAAACAATCGGGACAAAAGGTGTCCTATTTTATAAAAACTAACATGTTATCTCCCTCGCGGGTTTATAAAACATTTCATAAAATCATTTAAAAGAGTGCGAGGCTATGAACTCACGTTGATGTGGGAAAGCGGGTTGTCGGCAATTCGAACGTACGGTACGTGCTTCAATCACGGAAACCTATATAAATAATAATCGGTCTTAGACGTTTGTCCAATGACTTTATAAAAATAACAATTATGTATACATATGATGATTTTATATATATGATTATCAAGTGGGTTTACATATTTTCGTTTACTCATTTTAGCGTTATGTGTTGGTAACGTTTATACTAGTTTACTAGTTTTACCTATTTACGTGTTTTAGGTCCAATAAACTTATTATAAGTTCTTTAACTTGTATTAATCCATTTCATACTTGTATTATCAGTATTTGTACTTTACATGTTGGGCCCAAATGGGTTAAGCCCAATAAGTTCTTTTTATAAGTGTTTAACTTATTTAGTCCAATTATTAGTCCTATATGCTTACTTAGCTCGTTAATGTCCGTATGTCCTATAGTTCGGGTTTTATCGGTTTTTACTTGTATTAGATACTTACATATCAGTATATGACTGTTAAAAACTTTACATTAGACGGGTTTGATCGTCTAAGTTTTATTTGGCGAAAAACGTTAATTTTACGGTAATAGCCGAAAAAGTCGTAAAAATCAAGTTTATAGTTTTTATAACTTATAAATATTATTCCACTACCATTTTTATAATTTATCCATTTATTTAACCTTATACATATTTATATAAATGAAATTCATAAGTTAGTGGGTTTTAATTTCTCATTTTATACTATATAATTTGAGTGCTTATATAATAGTAATAAACATTAATTTTTCAAAATCTGATTTTTATTTTCATCTTCACCATTTTTATCATATCTAGAGTTCTACAATGAATTAGAAGCTCATTTTTGGATGGCATGAACTTCATATTATGTGCTACAATCAACTTAGTTATAGCTACTGCTCATTTTAAGTTTATCTATGCTTAACAGTCCCTACAAAACAGCTTATTCAGATTAGCACACTCATCTTGTTTTGATCATATCTCACTCATTATAATGATTCCATTGCATGGCCAACTCTCACATGTGTATGACATCTTATACTTAATGTAAATGGATTCCACCATGAAATTTTATCAGTTTAAGTCTTGGTTACTTACTGTTTTTATACAGCCATCACATTATGCAAGATTTTAACCATTTTACATGTGGTTTTCCATCTTTTTACCCATGTTTATCAACACCAAATCCCCACATAATACTTTTATCATCATTCATCATCATATACATATACATAAATAAAGAAAATACAAGATTACATAATCAAAATAACAAGAGGATGGGCAGAACAATCTCTATACCACCAAAGTGATGAAAAGATGGGGTTGATGATGAACAAGACTTGGTTTTGGGTAACCAATCTTATGAGATATCAACGTCACTTCTAGGATCACCAAGTATTTGTAGATTCCTCCAAAAATCAGCCCTTTTTCTTCATGAAAAATCCTTGAGAAATCAGCCCCAAACTCCCTTGAAAACTCCTTTTTACATGTTAAGATCACCTCCAATCTTTATAACTTCAATGGGTTTTCATCATATGTAAATTATACATATGATTTATGATTGAATCAAGATTAAATGGGGGTTGTTTTGGGTGAAGAGTGGACGAAAATGGTGAGAGAAAGAGTGTGTTTTTGGTGGTTTGCATGTGATGGAAATGAGGAAGTGGTTTAGGGAGAAATGGTTTTGATGTGGTAGCTTGTTTACAAAGTGGCTAGGACAAGTGTCCTAGCTTACTTTGTAAGCTTTGACACATATCAAATGTGTTGTCTTGCGTTAAACCATCCCATGTGTGGGGTGAGGCAAAACTTGTTTTGTCTCATCCCACTAATTTACGAGTACTCCTCGATTATAGTTTCCTCGATTTGCGTGTCCTCGGGTCGTTTTACGAAAAACGTTTTTATAAATTATGAATCAACGGCACAAAACGAATCTAATAAAAATTATTTCATCAAAATCGGAGTTCAAAAACGTAAATACGTAATCCTAAGGTTTCCGGTTTAGTCGTAAAGGACGTTAAATTATGCACGTAAGTCCTAATCTCTTCTCGTAAATTTGTGAGTTTATGAACCAACACAAATTTAAATTCCATAATAATATTCACGAATAAATTTATTTTCCTGAAATGTCGGACTGTCACCAAAAACGGTGTATGTAAACGTAAGCACGTAACGTTGAATCCTCCGGTTTAGACGTAGTCGACGCTACTTCAAGACGTAAATCCAAATTACTTCCCAAAAATAAGTGAGTTCATATTGTAACATTAAAATAATGTTTTCAAATATATTTGAGAATAAAATATCAATCATAAATTGACGGATTGTCACATTATCATGCTTATTGGCTTATTTTGTGTTTAGCTTATTTACCTTTTAGTTTTCTTAAAAAGTTTAGTCTTTTTAAAGTTTGATTCATAAAGTTTGCTTATTTCGTGTTTTAAAAGTTTTTAAATTTATGCTTGTTTCCATTTGGTTGAAATTTAAATAAGTGCTTATTCGTCTTTTCTTATTAGTACTTATTCGGGTTTAAGCTTATTGAATTCCATCCTAATACCTTTAGTTTAAGTTTTAAAAGCTTTTATTTTACTCGACGACATTTTCATATTTTCTTTTAGTTTAAAATAGATAATCAAACCATTTTTATTTTCCACCAAGAACAACTGAGTCGCACTTTTAAATGGTAATCAATTCGAAAAGATTGGAATAACGAATCTTTTTCATACGAGGAAATCCCTTGTATTACTAACTGTTAGCGTATAGAAGAAGATGGTTACCTTAGATTGATGGTGGCGGGAGGAGTGCGTAGATGGGTCTTTGCAAGGTTCTTCTCAAACTCTTCCTCTATTGTGCGCACCCCTGTCCAGGAAGGACCGGCCCCAGTGCGTGCGGATTTGTGTGGAAATGATGGGGGGCTTCTGTGTCTTTTTCCTAAAGAAGTAATGTCCTCTTCCTTAAAACGAACTGCGGCTTTTTCGGCGTCTCTAGTGTAATCGTTTGAAGACAACGAGGAGCTGGGAAAGGGTGGTGTTTGTTTTTGTATGGGTGGTGGCTGCTCAAACTGTTGAACTGGTGGGGGGGCGGTGGTTGAGATGCGCCTGTGTCTTCACTCTCTTGGGCGGCAGATGGCTCCCCAATCTCTAGGTCCATGATATTTTTCTGCGCACGATCATGGAGTGACTCTTCATTTTCCTGCTGCGGGCGAGAATACACCAGCAAATCTTTGGGGAAGGCACCACGGACAAGGTCAAGAACGCCCATAGCTGCGAAAGGAAGCAAAAAAAAAAACAGGAAAATATATTTTAGTCTTTTGATATGCGATGGTACTTACAGAATGTTATGATGAAGGCGGGAAGGACCACTAACCCTGGCCACTCTCTCTGCGGAACGTTAGTACCATGTGCTCGCCACAGATCACTGCGCGGCTTAGGCCAAGAGTGACTAAAACACTCTCCGGATAGGGTTGCACGGGAATGCGGTTGTTCCTCAAAGTTTCCGCATCTGCAGTGTAGGAGTTGGGGCCAGGTAGGGGGTCCTTCCTCACAGTGTCAGGGGTCAAGAACGAAAAGTGGAAGGGGAAGGCAGCGTCATCGATCCAGAAGAATCTACATTTCCATCGAAACATTGCATACCACCCTTTCGCTTAGCGAAGGATACCTAGCCATTGGCTAATTGCCGTTGGTAGAAGACGCGGAAGAGATCTACTATGGGTTCTATGTCTAGGGTGCGGCAGTTTATTTCGAAATTCGAAATTTTGGCTGCCCCTATGCAATGTAGTTGGGAGACGTGGGTCTCGTAGTGTATTAATACGCTCATAAGAAAGCGCGACATATGTATACGATGGTTTGCGTAATCAAAGTAACGGGTGTACAACCCTATCTTCCATGCGGGGAACTGACTTATATTATGTTGCGGGTTAGGAACTTCTGGGTGCAGGTAGTCGGGTATGTAGAACTCAAAGGTAAATTCGTCTAGCTGCTCAATGGTCAAGATTTAGGTGATGTCGGTTAGCTGTTTCACCATGGTGTTGTGTAAACAAAATAGTGGTCGCGCGGATTACCTTAATAAGAGATCTGGTGATAATGGTAAATAGAGGCGTTAATGGTGATTTGAAGGTTTTGTAGATGGTAAACGGACAAAAGTAGGTGTGATGGGTTTATATAGGCTTCCTAGTTTTACTATTCCTAGTCAGATGTGTGCCACGTGTCCCCCCCCCCCCCCCCCCTTGCTAGATCTAACAATAGAAGATGAAGGGGTAACTATGACGTGGAAAGCGCTTTTACCGAGTACCAAGGAGGTTAGGTAAAAGGGGGGATGTTTGTATTCTTGGCGGGAATATTTAAAATCTGTGTTTATGCTTGCATTATGGGACTGTTTTGGTTTGATTATAGTCTAGTAGCCACAGATTGGACCTGCGACCACTATACTAGGGGGACATGATGACGTATAGTCCCTAGTCGGGCTGGATAGTCCGACTCACTGGTACTACCCGCATCCATCAGGAATGGATTTGATACTTGTGCGATGTGCGCACATAGCCTAGAAAGCCCGGTAAGCTGCTGTCGCACAAGAGGCTGATTACTTAGCCCAGTCCTCGCCACAGCGCGATAGGATCAGACAGAATATAAATTATATTATAGTTATATTCGCCTAAGGAAAAGGGATATACACTTGCCTTAGTTGGATAATGAAGATCAAGCTATTTCAAGTCATTATCTCTTCCTTAGGCCGCAAGAACAGGGAGCCCAGCCCGGACTCTCTCGAGTATAAAAGGAACCCCTTCGGTTCCACAAAGGTATGATATACACGATACCCTAAACACTAATATACTCAAACCGATTACTTACTCTCACGTCGGAGTCTAATCGTGGGTCACAAACCCACGGTAAGCCTAACGGTGTCTGTTTAGTTGCAGGGTCCTAAAGTAAGTTTCACTTGGTGCGAGAGCCGGAGTCCACAAGACCCCAAATTAAACCTAATTTGGGTCAAGCTCGGTCTACCCTAACTTTTGCATCAACATCGTACAAGTCACCTACCATGAGCTTTTTGATATTCACTCAAGAAGGATTTCCATCTTCATTGTTAATACTTTCGTATTACTCAGATGTTCAGGCAAGATCATGAAGATTTTACATAGGACTCTTAAGATCTTTCTTACTTTTCACAGTGTGTGAAGAAGCAAGGAATTATGAAAGTGTGTCCTAATGAGACTTTTGACGATCTCAAATGGCTCTAGACTCGGTCGTGCATTTTGGATTTTAGTGATCGGAGGCTGCAGAGGAGTGCCAACATTTCAATACCAATTTATTCGGAGTGAATAAATCAATATACAATGCGTTGTCTCCGTGTGATTAAAAAAATCTTTTAAGAGATATCTGAGTTAGTTGGGGTGGGTTGTGCATTGCATCACTGGATCTATGATGTCTTATCTTCAATATCAAGCATCATTTAAAAATGATATCAATAGCATATGTATTGACCAGGTTTCTGCCTAATTTTTAAGAGGGCTACTTTCTTTAAACCCTTTATCTTTACAATTCTTTTTCATTCTTCAACCCCTTCAATGCTTACCAGTACGTCATAACTAGAACTTTGTTGTTATTGTTCCAGTGATAACTTAAGTACTTGGTCTACATTCAGCTACCTTAACAATCTTTCTCCATCTTTCCTAAGGACTACTATTTCTAGCTATGGAATGTCCTTGGGAAGATTCCTCCGGTTCTAGGGTAATCATTTGACTTTAACCTATCCTACCATCATTATGTCACCACAATATTCACCTTCGTAAAAAGAGTTGTTTTGGGTAAGTGTACGTCACCTTGAAATCCATTTTGATATCCAAATCCATTTTGCTCCCCTAACATATGCCACGATATCCGAAAACATTTCGCACATGTCGGGATGAGCTATCACGTTAAGTCAAACCTTTTGTGATTAATCATTTACCATATTAAATCACATTTTCTCCCCTATATTAAAAGTATTAACCCACTCGATGTATTTAATATCAATTGATTTAATAGCATTTTAAGAGAATTTGGGAAGAAAAATGCAAATCCAATTATCTCATGATTTTCACAAGCTCCCCCTCAAATTAATGAGGGTGTACTTGAAACGTAAATAAAATACCTTTTAAACACAAGTGTAAGGTACTTTTCACGTGCAAATATCATATATGATAATGTATTCACAAGATTAGCAATTTATGAGGTAGGACCTGAATGATAGAGAACATCATATGATAGAATCACATGGTTCTTGTTCACGAATGTTGGTCGCCTTGTCACGGCTGAAGTTATCTCTTGACTCCATGTGTACGATTGATATCGTTGTCTTGACACCAATATGTGAACTTGGCACTTTAGGCGTCAAAGATTCTTAATGCTGGACAATTGCTCCCCCTCAATTGTTGACCCGTGTTCCATTGGAGAGTTGTAGTCACCGTTTGAGTAGTCGCCATCGTCGAGTATGTAGATATCAATTGTAAAATTGCTACGGATTGTGGAGATGATAACTTCATAAAAACAAGATTTCTCTTGTATTAACAAATAAATGCACTAACACGTACATATATTCGTGTTAGATTGTGTTATTACGTAAACACAATCCCTTACATGGTTATAAAGTAAACCATGCCCGAAAATATTAATTCTCGTTGTTGAGTCAAAGCTTTCCGGTGAAATGATTGACTTGAATGTGAAAAGCGGGTTACTATCTGAAATAATAGCAAGCCATAATTGAGCATGTTTTAAAAAAATTTAACTTCTTCTCGAACTTTATTTATAACCCCGTGTCATAATTAAATGACATTTCTAGGATCGTAAATATTATCGATTCCAGAAGACATGCTCTTTTTATCAAAACTTTGTTGAACACACAATTTTGAAAGATTTAGAAAAACATTTTGAAACATTCTTGAAAAATTGTGTTCAAAGTTTTAAAAACCAATTACTTGAGCTTAAGTTGTTGAATATCTTACAAAACGAGCTCAAGTCCGAGAAGTTGTAAACTTCCCGTTGTTAAGGATAAGTTACCATCGGTGACAAACTTTCCTTTTAACTGAAGAGAGAGTTCTAAGCTTACAATTACTTAGAATTCGTTTTCATGAGCTTGAAAAACTTTTGAATGTTTTATCATAAAGCTCATGACCTAGAAAGATGAATTTCTTGTTATGAGGAAAAGTTCTCTTATTTAAAAGATACACTTTCCTTTCTGAGCTTAAAACTTGGAATGTCTTAATACAAGCTCATGACCGAGAAAAATGAATTTCCTGTTAAGAGGATAAGTTATCATTAAAGATAAGCATTCCTAAAATTGAAGTCCGAGTTACAGTCTGATATTTAACTGTAAGTCATTGTGCATGAGCTTAAAAACTTTGAATGCTTTTAATATTAGCTCATGCCCGAGAAAAATTAATTTCTCGTTGTAAGGATAAGTTTATCATCGACGATAAACTTTCCTTTCTTTGATGTCCGGGGCATAATATGAAATGTGATTATACGACATTTACATTAGCTTAAAACTTTTGAATAGTTTTAGTGTAAGCCCGTGTCAGAGAAAATTTAATTTCTCGTTAATGAGGATAAGTTTATCAACGGCGATAAACTTTCCTTTCTTTGAAGCGCGGGTTACAGTCTGTCATGTGACTGCAAGCCGTAGTGCATGAGGTCAAAACTTTGAATGTTTTTAACATAAGCTCATGCCCGAGAAACAATAATATCTCGTTGTGAGGGTAAGTTATCATTGACAAGATAAACTTCCCTTTATTTGAAGTACGGGTCATTTTCTGATATTTAATAATGAACCATATACACGAGCTTAAAACCTTTGAATAGTTTAAATGTAAGCTCGTGTTCGAGATATTTTAATTTCTCGTTTTTGAGGATAAGTTTATCATCGACGATAACTTTCCTTTCTTTGAAGATCGGGTCACAGACTGTGATTTGACTATGAGCCATATACATGAGCTTAAAACCGTTGAATAGTTTTAATGTAAGCTCGTGTCCGAGAAAATTTAATTTCTCGTTTGTGAGGATAAGTTTATCATTGGCCATAAACTTTCCTTTATTTGAAATCTGGGTCATCGTCTGTCATTTAACGAGGAGCCATAGTACATTGTAAGTTTAACTGTAAATCCCCTGAGTCACTTGTTTCTTTGATATCAACTTCTTCAATAACCAAACTCTGAGAGTGTCCTTAGTTGAACGGTATATAAAGCTCGGACCGATTTGTTTTTATTGATCCTTGACTTTGGTACTTGCATTCTCATTTGGAGTTTGTATGCTTTTATATGGGTTAGCGATATCTATCTTAGAACCATGCGGGGATTCACAGTTTTCTTTTCTTGTGCCAGAGGTGACCTGAGGAGATGATTCACTTGTCTTAGCTGGCAAATGTTTCCTTTTATAGAAAACCTTAAGTAAAGGATTAAGTGATGTATCATCCTTTTCAATTTCCTCCCTAGCAGTCTTAGTAGAATCGAAGACTATCCTAGTTAAAGGGCACTCGTTTCCTACAAGAGTGAAAGTTCTACCAGTGGGGCGCCAAACATTACCAATTGGTTTGATTTTAGCTAACAATTGGGATTTGATTCTAGCATGGGAGTTCACCTCATGGGGGAATTTCTTGACACAAGAGTCACGATTTTCCTTAAAGACACATTTCCTACATGTTTTACAAGTAGCATATTTAATGTCCGAGTAAGATCTAGAATTCCTAGATGATTGATTCATGCTCCTAGGATATGACATGCTACGGTTAGCAGTGTTGGGTAATCTAGAAGGTATCTGACTAGGTTTGAAATTCCTATCTTTTACTTGTGTCTTTTGAATAGCTTCCCTTAGACCAAATTTATGGCGAACGTCATTTGAACTAGCTCGAGACGTGTTCTTTGGACTATGACTAGGGAGACTAGATGCAATCATGTGATTAGGTATTGTAAAAGCTGTTTTAGTCACATTAGCCCTAGTTGGTGGAGTGAATGGTCTAGAAATATGAACCATATCAACTTGGGAGGCAAACCGTGGTCTCGAGGATTGTGGTCGCTCAGATCTAAATGCAGTCGGTTGTCTAACGGACTGATGTGTAGGCGGTTTCCCCAAGATTGATGGTTTTTCAAGCTTAGTGTCCACACTAGTTCCTTTAGTTTTCCTCAATTCGTTTTTCAACGTAGCTATAAAAAAAATCTTTTCCTGAATTTGAGCTTTAAAGTCTCATTCTCTTTGAGCAATTTATCTTCGGATGCCAATTTAGATTCTAGCAACTTAATTTGTTTCAAAAGATTATCCTTTTCAGGTTTAGAATCTAATAAATTTTTATCCAATTTTCGTTCAAGAACAACGTTTGACTTTTCAAGTTTTTCAAAATATGTTTCAAATTTGTTCGTTTTCTTCGAAAATTCAAGTGTGGCATCCTCAAGATCTTTTGATTGCTGAGCTATGATCGGTTTGAGCTCTTTAATCTTGGAATCATAAACCGTTAATGAAACAATCATAAGGCAACTATCATGATTGTTAGCATTTTGAACACTTTCTCCACCATTATGACGCACATCGGATGATTCAAAAATGGTATCACTATCACTCTTTTACATCCCATGGTTGTCATAATTAGGTTCAAAATGCTCAATATGCGGCATTTCATCAGCATATACATCATATACAACATTATATTGTACCATGTTTGTAGGCTCTTCGTCATAAATGGGTATTGTGTCATCATAAGTGATGTCTGTAACATTCCATGACGTGCTGCTGATAACATGCTTTGTTATTTATTCGATGCCCTTGCAATCTTTAGGCTCCAAATTGTTAACCATATGACCATTCTCCTCTTGCATATGCATTGTATATTCTTTCACTCTACTATCATATGCTTGCTGAAGTCGGTTTCTTTCATAAATCGAAGATGAAACCGATGTCATGAGTTTCAACACTGTACCACGGAAATCTTGAAGCTCGATATATGTGTCTCGAAGAAATGACTGGCAAATCACTAAACTTTCAGACTTGACGATATTGAATTGGAGAAAGGCGTGATTTGTGTCACGAGAGCCTTATATGCAAGTGCCGTTGCAGAGTGATTAAATTCTTCATTGTAGAGGTTTTCTACTAGTTGGTTAAAGTTGAAGAACATCAATTCCATGAATATATGACGATCGTGACCAAAGAGTGTCACAAATTCGCACCCTCCTTGAAGCCATGAAAGATTCATTAGATGATACTGAAGCATTCGAAATGATGGTATACAACTTTCTCTATCGTTGTCTTGCATTTGAGGCAATTCTTCTTCTTGAAACGTCGAATTCAATAATTCAATTGAATTTCGATGAAAATTTCTTGGATCCTTGTTTGGTGATATATCCTTTTCTCGTTTCAAAAATTTCTTGGTCGGTTCAAACGTTGATAAAACAAACCCGAGACTAAGAGATCCAACTATATCAACAATATAAATGATGATAGAACGTGGCTCTATCAAGAATGTTAACTACATGTGGCAAAACAATCAGATAATTGTACCCGAACAAAAATCCGTAGCCACTAAAAATATAGCCATTTTTGTTGGTCTCGTCAAAATAATTCTCGTCACTTTGTCTTGTCACTTTGTCTAAGATCTTTGTCTCGTCACTATTGTCGTTGTCGAGCCCCGATAATAACTAATAATCCTCTTAATAGACAAAATTTATCCAATATTATAAATTTTGAGATAAAACTCGGATATGAAGTTTATTAAGTCACACAGCCCATTAAAATGTTACTCCACTCGAGCCCAACGAATCACTAATAGTCGGCCCATCCATCACAGTATAACCGAGTCCAACACAGTCGGCCCAAGATTGTCCAAGTCACATAGGCGGCCCAAGACAAAACCCGGTTCACTAGAATATAAGTAGCTAACCCTAAAGATTAGGAAAACCTAATCACAATGCTAACATCACCCACTTCTTTCTAACCCTTTACCTCTAACCTACTCAACCACCAATTCATACATAGTAACCTCCGTCTCATTTAATCAAGATACAATCAACCAATAGCCAGATCAATATCATTACCATATCCCCTCAATACTACCTCCGACTCCTTCTTCTCTATATTCAGGCACCAAATTAAACAATTATCTAATCTCAGCGAATCTCATCACATCATTTCATTGAAATAATAAGCATATGCAACCTTAAATCTTCTTCTCTTACAAAATCAAACGAATCAAACGAACAACCACCCAAATACTGATTCGAAAAAGATTAAAGCACGAAGAATGTTTAAACGTATCAAACAACAACTTCAAGATCCTTGAAGGGGTCTCGGGTTGGTCTTTTCTGTTTATATATTGTGTCTTTTATCGAGGAAAGTTTTATTACCGAGATCTTGTGTTTTAGAGGGTGTGTTTTCAAGTCTGTATCGGAGGATAGTCGAGTCTCTATGTCGAGTCTGTGTTTGGTTGTTTAGAGTCGTGTGTCGAAGTTTGAGTTGTGAGAGGTTTGGGTGAAATGGGTGTTCTTGGTGTCTTGGTGTGTTGAGAGTTTAGTCAAGACTGTGTCGTGGTTTGAGTCGAGTCATGGATTTGAGTTCAGGTCGAGTCTTGAGTCGTGGTTGAGTCAGATTTGAGGAGTCTTGAGTAGAGTGGTTTTTTGATTTGTTGGTGTGGTTTTGGTCGAGTCGTTAAGCAAAAAAAATTGACGTCTTGCTGAGTCTTTATTTGAGAGTTGTTGGTGTGGTTTTTTGAGTTGTTGGTGTGGTGTGGTTTTAGTTAAGAGAAATCGAGTCTATGGTCTGTTCAGTCTTTTGAGTCGAGTGAGGTTCAGTTGTGTGTGTCGAGTGGAGTCTTTGTTTTGAGACGAGGTTGAATGAGATGAGACGAGAGTCTTGGTCTAATTTGGACTGTTAAAAATTTATAAGCCGGAATCAAGAACAGGATGATAAGTTGGAATAGAAAACACTGAATGTAATTCGGAATATGTAACTTTAAACACAAGTCTGAATATAGATTCCGAACATTATTCGGAATATGAAAAAAATAAGTCGAAATATGATATAATTTTGGAGGGAAGAAAATAATAAGTCGGAATGTGTTATCAAATGTTAATTTGGAATGTGACACTTTTTGGAGGGAAGAAGAAAGAAAAAAATTAGTTCGGAATATTTAGAAAAATTACTTCGGAATATGAGACACGAAATTAGTTCGGAATATGAATTCTTTAAGTCAAGTCGGAATAAGGACTCAATTTGGAGGGAAAAAATATAAGTCGGAATGCATTTTTTCTAAATACTAAACCATAAGTCGGAATACAATGTTATTTTGGAGGGAAAAAAACTACAATTCGGAATATAGATAAAAAGATAGTTCGGAATATTGTAAACTCTCTTATTCTGAATTATACCAAAAAAAATTTCAAACACTTGTAATTTTTACCCAAAAATCAATATAAAAATTCCAACTTTTCTTGTTTTTACCAAAACAAATACCCAAAATCACTACCACAACTATGTAGATGATTTTTAGGAAGATTAAACCACAAAAAACACAAAAAAAAATTAGATCGAATGATTTTAGATCAAACTCACATATCAATGATGAACAAACACAAGAACAAACCAATCATCCATGGCTCTCGATACCAATTATAGTTCCACATTTTCTTAGGATTGTTAATGTGTTGTATTGATCTAAAGAGAGGGAGAGAGATGAAGAACTAGAAGGAGAAAGTTAGAGAGACAAAGGAGAGGATTAGAGAAAGAAAGATTGATTAAGTGAAAATTGAACCAACAACTACCCTTCCTAACACGCTAGGAAGGGTATATATAGCTGATGTTGAGGTTTTTAGTCGTTTTACTTACCTTTAGGAAAAAGCAAGCAAACACTAAAGTCGCGGTAAGTATTAATCGATACGGTTTAGGAAAACCGTAAAGACGAATATTCGAGTTCCTTCTCGAGGAGGTGTAGTTGTTTAGCCAAGAAATATAGATGTATTTAATCGAGTGATTACGGTTTTCAAAAGAAGGAAATAAAAGAAAACGAAAGCGGACTACGCTCAAAACGGACGAAAACGCGCGAACGCACGAACGTAAAAACGCGACCAAAGGAAATTTTTTACCTAAAAGATAAATAAAAAACACTAAAACGTTCTAAAAATCCTAACTAAGAAAAATACGCAAACCAAAAAATTTGAAAGTGTTTTAGTTATCTATTATTAATTTTTAAAGTTAATTAAAAAACCTAAAAAAATAAAATAACTAAGAAAAATACAAAATCTAATTTTTTTTTTCTAATACAAACCTAAAGTATATTATTTAAAAACAAAAAAATATTTTTTGAAAATTTTAAAATTTACTTTCCGATTTTTAAACTAATTAAAAATAGGTCAAATAAACGTTCAACAAGTTTATCCCATCTCTCTTCATTTAGGTCAAATAAATGTTCTTGTTCTTTAGAAGCAACATCATATTTGTTTTCCAACTCGGTTCTCATGGAGGCCATTTCCTTTAAGTAAAATTCCTTTTGAGTTTCAAATTTTTTTTCGTAATGTTTCTTAAGTTCATTACAAGTTTCCCTAAGGTTTGTCATTTGTTCTTTAACCATCGTTAAGTTTTTATTATTATGTCTCACATAGTCACAAAAGGCGTTTTGATACATCTCATCATTTTGATCACAATTATAAGACGAATCATATGACGAATAAAACGAAGACGATGGGTGATCTTGGTCGTAAGATCGAAACTTGTCACCACGATCACATGGAGCGGAGTTATAGATATAACCCTCTCTACCTCCAATAACCTTACAATTAAAACAATTGGCACCATCGGACGGGCGTCCACAATATGGACATGAATAATATCCACCATCATTCGACATGATTCAACGAGAAAGTCGATTCGAGAATTAAACGTTATAGAGGGTGAAAGAAGAGAATTATGAAAATAGAGAAAAAAATCGAAGAATCTTTTTGTGTATTTGATTTTTTAAATTTTTTTGGAATTTTGGTGTATTACGTAGAAATTAGTCTACAAAACTATCCACTAATCAAAGGTCTCGATTAATGAATCCAAGAAGAATGAAGGTAATTACGTTAAGTAAAAACCCTCGTCGACTTTGAAACGTTGGCGGAACGCCAAAACGTTTCGAGGTTCAATAATTAAAACTCACAAAAATAGATTAATAATACTTGATGTGGCAAACCCTTAATCAATCGTCACTAAACAGATACGCACAAGCAAGCGGAGAAACGATGCGGCGCGAAGGACTTAAGAGCCTTTTTCTTTAGGTTGTATTTTATAACACCCGCCTTATACCCACCTTATAGTTTGTATCAATTGAGATCGAATCTTTTAAGGGTATTTATCTATTTTACCTTTGATTTCGTTTGAATTTGATACAACAATAGTGACCGGAACGCTCAACTATTGAGGTGCGATTTCTCGTGTATTTGGATACTTATTGTGTATTAGTTTTTCTACGTAAATACAATATATTATAGACAATAAAAAAGAGAAAACGATTTTGTGTTAATAGAGTTTTATTTAACACTATTTATTTGTATGGCTAATAGTATAGAAAAATAAAAAGAAGTATATACGATAAAAACGTAAACACTTAAATAAACATGATAAATAAATATGGCTAAACACACCTCCCCGGCAGCAGCGCCATTTTGATGTTGAGGTTTTTAGTCGTTTTACTTACCTTTAGGAAAAAGCAAGCAAACACTAAAGTTGCGGTAAGTATTAATCGATACGGTTTAGGAAAACCGTAAAGACGAATATTCGAGTTCGTTCTAGAGGATGTGTAGTTGTTTAGCCAAGAAATATAGATGTATTTAATCAAGTGATTACGTTTTTGGAAAGAAGGAAAGAAAAGAAAACGAAAGCGGACTACGCTCAAACAGACGAAAACGCGCGAATGCACGAACGTAAAAACGCGACCAAACGAAATTTTTTACCTAAAAGATAACTAAAAATCACTAAAACGTTCTAAAAATCCTAACTAAAAAAAACGCAAGCCAAAAAATTTGAAAGTGTTTAAGTTATTTATTATTAATTTTAAAAGTTAATTAAAAAACCTAAAAAATAAAATAACTAAGAAAAATACAAAATCTAAATTTTTTCTAATACAAACCTAAAGTATATTATTTAAAAACTAAAAAATATTTTTTGAAAATTTTAAAATTTACTTTCCTATTTTTAAACTAATTAAAACGAAAAAAGAAATAAAAATGAATAAAAAATATGAAAACAAAAGCAATAAATCTAAAAAAAATTAATTTAAGTCCTAAACGTCATCTACTTTGTTGGAAAAATAAGCTGGACTAACCAACCTATCCAATAAGCTCGAAAAGTTGCGAATAAGCTACAACTATATTATAAAAAAACAAAAAGAAATGCAAAACAAATATAAAAGAAAAATAAAAGAAATGGTATAAAAAAAGAACAATGGGTGCAGATGGTGAAGAGAGGTTATGTTGCGTCTGATGTTGTTGTGAGGTCAGCGGTTCGAGCCCCCTGCTCTACGTTTTGAACAAAAAATTATTTTTATAACTTGTAAGCTGAATTCAGGAAATAAATAAATAAAAAGAAGGATTAAAATGAACAGGAGAGGAATTATTAACAAAAAAAGCCTACAGATCAGATGGTTAGGATGTGTATGTGTTGCATCTTGTTCTAGTAGAAGATCTAGTGTTCAAAACCCCCCGCTGTCACTTTTTTTTATATGATTTTCAGTCTAATCTAACCCAAAATGTGGGCC
This sequence comes from Glebionis coronaria, assembly GCA_025667525.1. NCBI lineage: Eukaryota > Viridiplantae > Streptophyta > Magnoliopsida > Asterales > Asteraceae > Glebionis > Glebionis coronaria. The sequence continues at coordinate 342,279,554 of CM046881.1, read as the reverse complement.
TTAAATATCAGCATTCCAAAACCTCATCCATCCAAAATGTACACTAGAGCAAACAAAAAAAATCTACACTACAACAAATAGAAGGAAAAAAAATGGATAACTACACTTTGATAGCAACTAATTCTTATGGGATCTTAAACCTTTTGACATCCGCATTTTATAGCATCTAGTAAAGTAGCTAGGCACAAACGCTAACACACAATACAGTAATTAAATCAGAAATCAAACATAACAAGTTAAGAAACTATATGAACAGTTGGCTATCAAGACGAGAATAAGGTAGTTTATACTATTTTCTAGCTTATTTTTAAGCTAACAAATAAGCCCCACACACCAATGTGAATAAAAACTGAAAATTACTAACACCTAAACTACTTGCTTCCTGAAAATCAAAGCCTAAACTAAACATTCGAATCCAAATTTGCATAGACGCAATTTGCAGAATAATGGGTCAAATGTGACACCAGGTATGTGCAAATGCAAACCTTTAGTGAAACTGGCCTAAGACACTTATGCAACTTAGACAAATAGCATCTAATGGTCACAAATCAAGCATGAACAGCTCTCATTAGCAATCAAGAACATGAAAATCAAGCATACTGAATTCTTGAAAAATTACCATATGCAAATTTTGATTTTTACTTTAAAAGATAAAAATAAAAGTGAGCCTAAGATAAAACTAAACCTCAAATGATGTTGTAAAAATCCTAGTGCCTAAGCCTTAAGTTTTCTCAGTCTCAAATCTTATTCCAAACACCTCAGATTTAGTAAAGCAAATTCTAAGCATAAAAAATGGAATATAGAACAAGTAATCAACAAACAAAGTCAGGAATATGAAAAGTAGCAAAGAGCTAGTAAAAATAGACAAAAAGCTCAAACAAATAAGCCAAGATGAGCAGTTCGATAAGCATAGGCAGATTTTAAGCTTCTCAATGTGAAAGAAACTTACAAGGGAGTCCAAGGCTTACACACTCCTATCACTCAACCTCACATGCCCTCTCAACCTATTTCAAATAAAAATCACACCAATAAGCTTAATGAGCTTATTATCCCGCTTATCTCCCCTCCAAACCAAAAGAGCAATTCTGAAATATCTTCAAACTAAAAGAGATAACCATTGATCTTGATTCTAGGTCATGTTTTACACCTCGAACCACTAGCATCCACGTAAGATTCTTTCACAGCTTAACACTTCCAAAACCAAATAAGACAACCACCTTGATATAAACTTATTTGTCGGATAAGCTTAACAAGGCTGATGCTACAACAACTGCTCAAACAAAAACGTGTTTGAGTGATAAACGAACTTTGGAAAAGTGAATGTTGTAAGAAAATGTAAATTGGACAGAATATATAAAGTGTGCAGGTATTTAAATTGCGAGAAAAAAAATATGGAAGTCAATCTTCTATTAGAATTTGTATATTACAAAAATCATAGAAAAAAAGGTACAACCCTGCTGCCACTATAAGCTATGCTATTTATTCACAATGTGAGTGAACAAAAAACCTAAACCATAAGTACATGAACTACCAAAAATACCCTTGATTGATGCTGAGAATATGCTGATTCTTGATTCTTTCTTCTTGAAGGTTCTGTGATCACATGGCCTCTAAAGGACTGTAGCTCGTTGATTTGTTTTGGGAACAAGTAATTTGATCCTATCCATCAATTTGGTCAAAGGATTTTGGTAGATAGTTGTGACCCGTGACATTTGATAGCTGGTGAGGGGACAAGGGGGAGGTGGTGTCGTTTTCCAGCATGTGGGTTTGTTTCTTGATGACCAAATATTAAAAACCCCTTAAATAATTAGCTCAAATCAAGCTAATTAGGTTACTGGATTTTTAGGGTTTATGGCATATGAATATGATGAACATGGGATTGGTTTTGGGGATAAAACATGTTACCCGGTTAATTATGTATTCATAGACTTTTGAAAAGTTTATTAATAATAAATCTAGGTTAAGGGTAAATGGGTTGTATGGATTGGGTAAATGGTGATTTGGGTAGGTTTTGGTGATGTGTCAAAAGGTGATGGTAGGATGAGGATTAGTGTTTGGCAGGTTTGCCCCCTAGTCTTGTAAAACCTCTTCAAACAAGTTTGGTTGCATATCTTTTGATTTCCTTCAATATAAACTTTGGGAAAATTACATTTTGGCCCTTTTGACTTTCATAACCTTGAAAGAAGGACTATTCATGCAAATTGACATATCTTTAAGGGCTATATTGGACAAACTTCAAACTTCAAGGATCATTCTTGTATAATATGGCTTTTTCAAGAACCAATTATGACAAGTCTTCAAACTTGGAGGACTAAACTTGTCATTTCTTCAAACTTCAAAGGCATTTTTGGAAAATCAAAAGTCGGGTCCGGTTCATTGTGTGACTTTGTTTCCCGTGTTCGTTTTTGCTTTGTTCTTGTGATCTTTTGTTGATTTCACGATATCCGTACCTAAAATACACATTGAACAAACACAAGCATATATTTGGCACATTTTATGATATTTTAACCATTTTAAGCCCGTTTTGGACGATTAGACTATGTATAAAAGCAGTCTCATCACTCGCCCATACTAAACCATTGATGTGCCCTCACGCAATGCTAGAATAAAGTATCTTAGCATCTCCAAAATTCATTTTTATGTGACATTTATTGAAGACATAAATTTAAACAAACTACTATACGTGTTTTAGACATAATGTATTGTTTTCATCACGATTAAGGGATTTTAGGGTCATAGAATAAGAACACGTGAATGCTTCATTAGAAATAATTTCGTCGTCCTCAATTTTCACCCCAATTTCATGCCAAGCGTATAACGAGATCATTGTCATTAAAAGTTAGCAACACAATCATATCTCAAGAGTTAATTACACACCTAAACTCCCTTATTCCTAATTGGTATCTCTTAAATTTTATTTTTGTCTTAATGATCACGAGGATACATCATTGACTTATGCGTGAAAAGAGATTAGGTCTAAAAATAGAGTTTTAACGGTGTAACAAAAATCATCTAATTAATAATTCACCTTAATAGACAACGATGTCAAAAAATTAAGTCAACAAGAAGGATCGATAATCACGATTTTAGAACGGTTTTGAACATGAGACTTATTACCATGACGTTTATTATCCGCCTCATCATCGGTGGTTTTATTATCATGTTTTACCTTCATCTTTTATTCAACTTCGCCATGAAGCTTTTATTATGACTTTGGTCTTGCCCTTGTCTTTTATTATCCACCATCATCGGTGGTTTTATTATGACTTGACGTATATCCTCACGCTAAAGCGAATTTTGGATCTTTAAAGCATGAAAGATTAAGGCTTGATTCACTTTCAATTTGGGCATAGATTTTTCGGCCGTGTGAGCTTCAAATTTTTGCTTAATTTAGTTGAGCACTTGAAATCTTATTATTGGGTGAAGCTTTAGATTATTCGGGTTGCCAGTACGTCTAAACCATGACGCTGGCGATACCTTAATGTTTTCCCAATTTAAATACATGGAAGCTACTAAAACAAATTAGAAACCAACAATAGTGATTAAACCGCTAAATCAATATTTATTAACAATTTATTATAAAGCGTGGGGAGAATAAGCTAATAATTTATACACATGAGATCGTGAAAGATTACGAGACTTATAAATAAATCTATCATTTCTCATCCTCATTTAAGAGACTTAGCCTAAAAAGTTAAGGAATCGAAGCTAAGTGCTCAACACGCACGGTCGAGTCAAAAATTACTCTTATTCTCACCATCGGAAAACCTACATTCGTGTCTTAAACACTTATGAAAAACAAGAAAAATTTTAAAATTTGGGCATTTTTAGCCTTATTTTGCAACAAAACGGTAAACAAAAAGATAAATTTTAGAAAGCAGAAGGTTTGGCAAGGCAAGTATCTATTCATCCCCCCCCCCATACTAAAGTTACACATTATCCTCAATGTTTCGAGTCTAAGGGTAGGATACCCCCATATTAGAGACGAAGTCGAATGCCTAATCTAGCACGGATAGGGTGGAACCATTAAATCTATAGCCATTTATAAAGTGTGCTAAAAGACCTAAGGTTAAACATCAAAGGATATATCATATGGATATCGAGAAATTCTTTAAAGCAAACGATCGAGTCTCGAGTAAAACGAACACGGATCTAAAAACCACAATTCACAAACAACCACGGAACAAAGTTTTGAAGGGCACAAATCCCCTCACATTATTTTAAACAAAGATAAAAGTATTTACAAGGATAAGCATCAGATTCCCCCACGAGGCACCTTGTTTTTGATAACCGAGTCAAAAGCTCGACTCGAATCCCCATGAATGTGATCATTTAGGGATAATCATGTTTCGGTCATTTTTTGGTGGGACTACATGTAATCAAGTCCCAAAAGCAACCGTGAATAAAGGCAAAGCCTTTATACCGGGATCAAAGATCGTGTGTTCGTTTTCGGATGATAAACAAAACAACACGACTTTAAACATCATCGTCCCAAAGGGACACAAGAAAATAGAATCAGAGGAGAAGGGTGGGACATTGGGTGGGCATAAACATCGAGTTACTCGAGGTAAACTCTCACCGTAAGTGTAGAAGGATCTTCTAGTGACTACTTCGGTAAAAGACCGAGATTTTATCTTAAACGTAATACCGGGGTCAAAAATCTCGTCCTCAGTGGAGAAGTGTGAGGAAACAAATGGGGCTTCCCCCACACTAGGTCCACATAAATCGTCGTAAAAAGAAGTAGACGCGTTTGTAGTAAGTTTAATTAAACGATGTGATGACGGAGTTAAGTTTGGAAAATCTTTAAAATTAATTTTAAAATCATTCCTTTTTTTCATTTTTAACTCTTTGTTACGAAAACCCAAGTTGATTAAATTGAAAATATTTGGTGTTTCTAAAACAATTCCAAGCACACTTAAAATTTTCTCATTTATCTTGAAGGCGGGAGGAGGATTTGAATTTTTAAAATGTGAATCAGTTAATAAAATATCCCCCTCCGGGCTAACGCAACGATCCTTATCAAACTCGAAAATCGAAGGAGGATCATCAAGTATACGTTTGATCTCGGAGAAATCGCCATTAGGATAAAAAACGTCTTCTCTTCCTCGTGGAAGAGGTTGAGCAATAAAATCGTCGATGATCGAGTCACTAGCTTCAACCGTCGTGAAACTAGGAATAGAAGGCTCTTCGATTGAAGATTTTGTTGGAAATAAATTGTAGCTAGTACACTTGGACGCTGACAAGAAGAAACAAGCGATGATAAGAAGAAAACAAGCGTTGACAGAACAAGCGTTTACAGGAAGATGTCAAGCGTTGATAGGATGAAGTCAAGCACTAATAGAAGACTTAGTCTACGCGTATTATGTTTCTAGTTTGTTTCTAGTAAAGATATTATCAACAATGTATTTTCTATATTTATCTTTACCTATAATAGCTGATACGTAGACTCTTATACAAGGCTTCTTAGTCTATAAAAGAAGACATTTAGGTTTTGTTTCAATATAAGTTTTTCATACGTTTAACACTTTCATTGTATGCAAGTTTGTTATATTCAATCAAGTGAAAGTTTGGTTCACATTATTTGTGTGTTCTTGTTTGAGTATTAATTCCGCATAATACTTAAATTGTTTTATACACAACAAAGTTTCTCTACGTGTTTAACTTGATTTAATCTCGTTTACACAAGCTAAATCGATCTAAGTTTGGGATCAACGAGTGGTATCAGATCTTGTTGAGAAACTTTGATCTAAAGAACACAAGAACCCTAAATCGCCAAAAACCATAATTTTCTCAAAACCCTAAAAACAACATGTCTACCCCAAAAGTAAACTCCTCCTCCTCCTCAACCCCCAACATCAAGATTCCCATGCTAGACCCAGACAATTTTGAGCTATGGAAGTTTAACTTTGAACAGTATCTGCAAATTCATGACTACACCCTATGGGAAATTATTGAATATGGAAACACATTCAATAAAGATCAAAAGATTGCAGCTGCCATCTTACAAAGAACAAATGTTCAAGGCTCTATTGAAGAGGATAGAAGAGAAAAACCTAAAGATGGTAGAGCTGTCTCAACTAAGGACATATCAAAGAGAAGGTGTGACATGAAAACCCTAAGTATTATGAAACTCTCCTTGAGACAAGTAAATCAGCACAAATATAGAAGCTATGAGTCTGCAAAAGATCTTTGGGCAGCTCTTGAAGTTGCTTATGGTGGTAATGCTAATACTGTACAAGATAAAAAGAAGCAAATCTTGCATGAGTATGCTGTTTTTAAAGCTCAACCCAATGAGAAGCTAAGTAGTGTGAGAAGCAGACTTGTTGACATTACAAGCAAGCTGTCCATCCTGGGAACAGTGCTTGGTGATGTTGATATTATCGCCACTTTTCATAAAAGCCTTGGTGATGCATGGAAGATTGAAGCAAGGTCTATAATTGCTAACAACACTTACAAAAGTTCGACTTTTGATGATGTTTACAATAAACTGAGGTTGATAGAGAATGAAACTCTTTTGGATCAAGGAAGCAAGTCTACCAATGGAAATATGTCTTTCTTCTCACATAGTGAAGGTCAATTTGATCAAAAGGATTCATACATGCACCCCGTTACTGGATCAACTTGTGTCAACGCTGGATCAAAACCTGTCAACGACTCATATTCAGACGCTGACACATACAAAGTTGACTCACCAAGAGTTAAACCTCCTGGTATTGATCTGGATACTGTGTGTGCATACATTGCCTCATTGCCCAATGGTTCAGTGATTACATATGAGGACCTTGAGCAAATTATTGATGAGCATCTGGAGGAGATGGACATAAAGTGTAATATGTCCTTGCAAGCATAAGGGCAAATAGATGGAATAGAAGATTTAAGAAGAAGATGACTTTTAATGCCAAGGACACTGCTAGATTTGATAAATCCAAGGTTGAGTGTTACAATTGTCATCATATGGGACACTTTATGGGAGAATGCAGATCTCCAAGAAGATATGATGCTGGGAAACCCTCAAGCCAAATCATTAAGGCTCAGGATTCCAAAGCCATGGTTGCAATGCAAGAAATTGATGGTGTTGGATGCGATTGGAGCTACTTGGCTAAGGATGAGGAAGAGAACAAAGCTTTGATTGTAGAAAAGGAAGAAGAAGAGAATGTTCACTATGCTCTCATGGCACACTCCTCATCTTCATCAGACAATGAGGTATATGATGATGCATTTTGTAGTAAGGGTTGTCGTCTAAACACTAAAAAAGTTAACAAAGAAGTTTTAAAATTAACAACAGATGTGGTTAATGTAAGATGCAAGTTGTCTAACTATCAACTTGCTCTTACTCAAACTGAAAAGACTGTTGTTGAGTATAAGAAAATGGAGTTTGACCTAAAAGATCAAATCAATATTTTAAAACATGATTTAAATTCTAGTATTGATATTAGAAACATCATGGAGAGAGTCAATGCTGAATTAAAGGCTAAGTTAGATGAAGCTATCAAAAATAAGGATAATGTAGACCTTAAAATTTAGAGATTTGATAAAGCCTCACAAACCTTAGAAAAATGTGTTAGTGAACAAAGGGATTCTAGGGATATGACTAGGATTGGGATGAAAGAGTATGCTGGTGTTCCACCACCTGCTGGGGACTTCTATGGTGTCCAAAGAAAGGACTTATCTTGGATTGGTTTACCAGAACTCCAAGAAGAGGAATTTATTCCTCCACCAAGAGTTCTTTCCCTAGTAGAGGAATATAGACATAAGTTGACTAATTTAGACCAATGGAAGAAAGCTAACCCTCCCTTGTTTGTTAAGGATGACATGCTTAGTGATAGCCCAAATGAGTCTACACCCATCAAAGTGACAAACCCAACCACTGGCAAGACTGTTGACCTTGGCTTAAATGTTGTTAGAAAACCTAGTATTAAATATGCAGAAATGTATAGAAAACCTAGGTCACCAAAAAGCCAAATTAGTGATAATGGAACAGGTTTCTTTTCTTCTAGACCTAGAGTTATGTCTAGAAAAGCCTGTTATATTTGTGGTAGCTTTTCACATTTAGCCTATAAGTGTGTCAACGCTTTAAAGGTCAACGCTGACAAAAATTCAAACACTGTCAAACCCAAAACTTTTGTTCAACAAAGTCCAAAAGTTGTTAGACCAGTCCCATTATTTACTAAAGGGTCTAATACTTCTAGACAAAGACCTTTTCAGAAGACCAATACATGGTCTAATAGACAATGGGTTCCTGTAGCAAACCCTAGGTGCAACGCTGACAAGGGTAATTTCAGCGTTGACAAGACCAAATCAAACGTTGACAGAAACGTTACCAGACCAAATAATGGTAAATAATTGCAACCAAAGGGAAAGGGGTCTAAAGCTTCTTCTAGCTTGACATGGAGACCTAAGCAAGACCAAAACCCTAATTCAGATGTGATATCTATGACCTGTAAGAGATTTCATTATATTTCAAAGGTCATAACAAAACCAATTGGGGTTAACTGGGTTTTTAATCCAAAAAGGGATGAACAAGGAGTTGTCATAAGGACTTGATCTGTTCTTGTTGAACAACCAAATGAATCCAAGTCTACTCAGGCTTGGGTTCCTAAAGAAAACTAATTTGTTTTCTTTATGTGCAGGGCATTCAAAAGCAGGTTAATGATTATGGCTATTGGGATAGTGGATGCTCTAGGCACATGACTGGGAAGGAAGATTATCTCACAAACTTCACTAGGATGGTGACAAAGTTTACTTTGGAGGCGGATATGGAACTATCACAGCCAAAGGAACTCTTTGTTGGGAATAAATTATGGGTCAGTTCACTAGACGCTGATAAGAAGAGTTCAAGCGCTGATAAGAAGAAGTTGGACGCTGACAGCCAAGCGTTGACATTTGAAGAAGTCAACGTTGACAGCCTTGAAGACAAGCACTGATGGAATATATCTTCATACGAATCTTTTTGTTTATTTGTTTCTATATTTGTATATGGTAAAGATAAGTTCGACATTGTATTTTTCATTATTATCTTTACCTAGAATAGTTGATTCGTAGCTTATTGTACAAGACTTCTTAATCTATAAAAGAAGATCTTTAGGTTAATGTTCAATAATAAGTTTTCACAAGTATTCGACTGTTAAACCTCTTTCATTGTAATCAAGTTCGATTATTCTAATACAAGTGAAAGTTTGTTTAACATCTTTGTGTTCTAGGTTAAGTGTTAATTCCGCATAACACTTAGTTACTTTATTCATAAGCAAAGGTTTCTCTACGTGTATTACTTGATCTAATCTCGTATACACAAAGCTTAATCGATCTAAGTTTGGGATCAACAAGTGGTATCAGAGCTTGTTGAGAAACTTTTGATCTTTAAGTAACGCAAAAACCCTAAAACAACGAAACCCTAAATTTCTCAAAACCCTAATAACATCATGTCTGGCTCAGAACAACCTCTTGCTCCTGTTTTGCTACAAAGCAACACCACAAACCCTAGTATCAAAATTCCCATGTTTGATGCCATGAACTTCGAGCTTTGGAAGTCCAATTTTGAGCAATATGTAGCCATCCATGACTACACTCTTTGGGAGATTGTTGAATATGGGAACACATTCAACAAAGCTCAAAAGATTGCTAATGCTATTGTCGCAAGGGCAGCTGTTCCTAATTGTCCTGAAGCTGATAAGAAGGAAAGGCCTAAAGATGGAAGAGCTGTATCTGCTGAAGATATAGCCAAGAAAAGGGTGGACATGAAAATTTTGAACATCATGAAACACGCCTTGGGTCATGAGAATCGGCACAAGTACAAACGCTTTGAGTCTGCAAAAGTGCTTTTGGAAGCTCTTGAAGTAGCACATGGTGGCAATGCTGACACTAAAGAAGAAAAGAAGAAGCAACTCATGCATGAGTATGCTGTCTTTAAATCTCAACCTAATGAGAATCTTAGCAGTGTGAGAAGTAGACTAATTGACATTACAAGTCAACTTTCTTTCTTGGGAACACAAATTGATGATATTGACTTGAATGCTACTTTTCTCAAAAGCCTTGGTGAGGTATGGAAGATTGAGGCAAGATCCATTCTTGTCAATAACACTCATAAAACCTCTAGGTTTGATGACATCTTCAACAAACTAAGATTGTTGGAGAATGAATGGCTTTTGGAGAGTGATAATAAACCTTCCAGTAGTAACATGGCCTTCTTCTCACAAAGTGAAGGTCAATTTGACTCCATGAATTCCTATGGACATTCAGTCACTGGATCTACATGTGTCAATGCTGGATCACTTCCTATCAGCGTTGGATCACATTCTGTCAGCTCTGGATCATATCCTGTCAACGCCTCACACTCAAGCGTTGACACTCACAACTTTGGCGCTGATGGAACTAAACCTGCTGGTTTAGATCTAGATACTGTGTGTGCTTTCATTGCCTCTTTGCCCAGTGATTCAAGAATTACTTATGAGGATCTTGAGCAAATAAGTAATGAGCAATTGGAAGAGATGGATATCAAGTGGACTATGGCTCTTGTGAGTTTAAGAGCAAACAGGTTTAATAGAAGGTTCAAGAAGAAGATGACCTTTGATGCTAAGGATGTTGCTGGATTTGACAAATCCAAAGTTGAGTGCTACAATTGTCATCGTATGGGGCACTTTATGAGGGAATGTAGATCTCCAAGAAGATCTGATGCTAGTAAGCCTTCAAGCCAAATGGTTAAGAGCCAAGATTCCAAGGCCATGGTAGCTGTTCAACAAATTGATGGTGTTGGAGGATGGGACTGGAGCTGGAACTTTTTGGCTAAGGATGAGGAAGAGGAGAAAGCATTGGTTGCTGAAGTTAAAGAAGAGCATGTTGAATATGCTCTCATGGCACACTCCTCCTCTTCATCAGATAATGAGTTATATGATGATGCTTTCTGTTCTAAGGGTTGTCGTTTAAATACTGAAAAACTAAATAAGGAGATAGTAAAATTATTAGATGATGCAAGTTCTGAAAGATGCAAAGTATCTAATTATCAAATTGCTCTCACCCAAACAGAAAGGACAGTAGCTGAGTATTAGAAAATGGAGTTTGATTTAAAGGATAAAATAAATATCTTAAAACATGAGTTACATCAAAGTAAAGATATTCAAGATATCACAAACAGGGTTAATCTTGATTTGATAGCTAAGTTAGATGAGGCTAACAAAAATAAAGACAATGTGAGTCTTAAAATCCAGAGATTTGATAAGGCCACACAAACCCTAGAAGAGTGTGTTAGTAAACAAAGAGACTCTAAGGACATGAGTGGGATTGGGATGAAAGATTATACTGGTGTTCCACCACCAGCTGGGGATTTCTATGGTGTCCAATCAAAGGACTTATTGTGACAACCCGTCAATTTCAGGTCGTTATTTTAATCTCGACTATTACGTATTACGTGTTTACTTTAATGAGAATTTTTAATTTATCGACTAACCGAGAAGGTTATGACTTGAAACTAGCGTAAGAATGTCGATTAGATGAAAACCGACAAGGAATATGTTAGGTATCGATATTATATTCTCAAATAATCATGAAAATAATTTTTATTATATTTAATCTTTATTTCTCGTATTTTACGTTTTAACGAATGACGATAACTAGTAGTGATCGCGATACCGACGGATGCCCAAAAATTTACGTTTCATTATCGAATGTCTCGATATTTTATATTTTCGACGTTTTCGATTTAATTGCGTTTTAAGTCGTGTCGGAGCTTTATTATTATTTTTATGAAGCGTTTTAACTTACGAAAAGTATTTTTACGAAACCCGAGCCCCGTAAATATTTTTAAAAATGTACAATTTACATTTCCTACCTTGTAAACTATTTACTTGCACTTTGGGAACAAAAGAATGCAAATATGACAAAATCTACCCCCACCCCACTATAAAAGGAAATTCCACTAACCATTTTTCAATTAAAAATTCATTTTAAACAAAAACACACAAAATCTCTCTCTCCTTCACCATTTTGCCGTCCACCCCTCACCTCCAATCCCTCAAGATTTTTGATTTTCTAGCTTCAATCTAAAGAAACTAAGAAAAGACCCATCTTGGAAATTTCATAAGCTTTCTATTGGTATAATGTTCTTCTACATGCATTCACAAAATTTTTATTTCAATTTTTGATGATGAACACCATGTTTGATCCACTTTTATGGTGATGAATGGTGTTAATATTATTATATTCATAGTGGGTTTTGGTTGCATGTAAGATTTTTATATATTTAATTTTTGTAAGATTTAATTTGAGGATGATATGAGTTAGTTAGATGTGTTATTATGATATTAGGATCATATTAGGACTATAGGAATTGTTGGAATGGGTTGAAAATTTGATTTGGTATGATTTTTAGATAGGCTATTTTAGGCAGTAACTTTAAGTCCGTTTTTGAAATTGTTACTGTGATAAACTTGGTAAACTAATAAGATAGGGTCGTAGAGAATTTCGTTAGCTTCGATTTGAGCTAAAGTAGAGCTTCTAACCCATTACGAGCGAAAAGTTATGCTACTTTTAGTATTTGTGTACCGGGAGACGGGTATCGGCACAATCCGAAAATTGTTGTCGATATTTGGAACGAATCTCGGGGACTATAAAATGAGTTTTAAAAATGTTCAAGGGCTGTTGTAAGTTGATAAACCTCAGGTCATGAGTCTATTTTCAAACCCGAGTGTCGGTTTTGCAAACGGAAATGTTTAGATAAGTCAAAATGGTTTTACAAGTCAAAGGCGTAAAACTGTCCGGTTTTTGCAACACGAAGGTGTGTCGGGCAGAAGGTCTTTAGAAGTAATATTTTTGAATGAAATTTAAACTGAGTTTTATTCATATTATGTGTGAGTTTGTCACCAAGTTTCGTCGAAATCGGACATGTCTAGATAGCTTAGATTGGTGTGTACATTTGGAGTGTACATGCTGAGTGGTATTTTGGACACGTAGTTCAATACTTGTGTGGCGTGAGTTGAGTATTCACTATTGGATATGGTGACTTACTCAAGTGTTAAGTCATTATATAACTGACTTAGCTACTGGTCCGAGGGAAGTAAAATGATGGTTTGACTTGCGTTGACTTGGCGTCTTATGACGGGTCAATGTCGAGGGCGCAAGTGGTTTAAATGAATAAGTGTTGAATAAAAGGGTATAGAAGTACACTTATATTTTTGTTATCTTTCGGGATTTTCATGGTCATTTGAAATTGACTTTCATATTATTTAAGTATTATTTATACTTGAGTCGTTTATTAACGAACGCGCCTTAATTGGTAGGTTGCGGTCTTCGTGTTTAACGGGCATCACAAATCGTCGGCGATCGTCACATTTCTACTATCGTATCAAGGTGAGTCTATAGCCTCGCTTTACATGTTTACTTGTTTTATAAAACCCGCGAGGGGGATAACATGCTTGTTTTATTAAAATAAATGGGGTACGACGAGAAGTTGTGGAAACCCTTATTATTGGAAAAACATTATATAAATGAAGGGTACAACGAGAAGTTGTGGTAAACCCTCATTCTTTTAAAATTGAACACAAAGGACCCGATTGTATGCTTAGATGAAAGTTGTTATATAAGTTTGTTTAGCCTTAAAGACCCATGAATCGTGAATTGTTAATCGAAAAGAACGCTAATACTATGGATAGATCTATCGGGGTGACACCCAGTCCGGTCGCGACTAGCTATCGCGTGGTGTTGTGATGCACCAGTAATGAAACATCGGATGCAATTGTATAAGAGAAATATACGCACTTGGCTAGGTGTGTTGGGCTGAAATAATATATGTTAACGTTCAATTTCACGAGACTTATGAAATAACAACGATAATTATGTCTGATCCACATGATTGTCAACTACGGAAGGTTTATTCAGAATACTTGTGTTCATTTATTTAAATTTAAACTCTATAGATTCACTCAACATTTTTGTTGACTTTATAGCATGTTTTATCTCAGGTCCATGAAGAAGGCACTCAAGGAAGGCGGTTTCACGCAGCTTGCTAAATTAAAATGTTTTGGCCCGCTTTTCTAAACTATGTCTATTCTAAGAAACTTTTATCATTTGGTTGGTTGTGTAAACTTAAAACTATTTGGGACCGTGTGTAAACTGTTTTATCTTTAAACAAATGAATGGACGTATGTTTTGTTAAAACGGCTCATTTTGAGGCGTTTTCTATGATATTGAGGTTGAACCATGATAGTAACACCCAATGACCCTTCCGCTGCTATGACATGAAATTGGGGGTGTTACAGATTGGCATCAGAGCTCAAGTTATAGAGAACGAAAAGATTTTCCAAAAACAAAATTTTGAAATCTTTTGACTATAACATCTGCAAGCGAAACCTCCGAGTTGCCAATGGACGAGAATAAGAAAAGTATATATATGTTATACATATTTAATTATTATTTATGCTTGAAGCATAATGGATTACATTTATTTATTTATAAATGTTTATTATTTGATTATTATAATACTAATACGTGATTTACAAACGACGCTGATTGTCACAATAGAAATCCCTGTCTTTTGACTCATTCCTCGTGAATCTTCGTTCCTTGTCTAAATTCTATTCTTCGTTCTATCATCCATTATTGTTTCTTTTCATCTATCTATTCTTATTCTGTGTTATTCATGTTTTGTTATCACAAGCGTTGAATGAATACTCATTTTGATGTGAATTGTGTAACAGGATCATGCCGCCAAAACAGTTGACTGAGACTCAGTTACGTGCTATAGTAGCTGATCAATTTCAGATATCTATGAATGCATTTATGGCAAACTTGAATAATGGAGCCGGTGGATCTGGTGGAGCTAGTGGATCTGGTGGAGCTGGTGGATCCGGTGGAGCTGGTGGATCTGGTGGAGCTGGCGATACTGGAGCTGGCGCTACTGGAACTGGTGCTACTGGAGCTGGCGCTACTAGAGCTGGCGCTACAGGAACTGGCGCTACTGTAACTGGCGCTACTGGAACTAGTAATACTGGAGCTGGCAATGCTGGTGCTGGAACTGGTGATGCTGATAGACCAGTGATTCCTGAAAACAAGAAGTGCAATTATACCTCGTTCATGAAATGCAAACCTCCAACTTTTAAGGGTACTGAAGGCGCTGTTGGGTTAATGCAATGGTTTGAGAAATTTGAATCCGTGTTTCGATTTAGTGGAAGCGAGGAAGGAGATAAAGTGATGTTTGCCTCTGCTACTCTTCAAGGGCGAGCACTAACTTGGTGGAATGGAAGAATGGCATCATTGGGTATGGATGCTGCGTATGCTACACCTTGGGCTGAAGTAAGAAGGTGGATGACTGAGGAATTCTGTCCAAGGAGTGTTATTCAGAGGTTAGAACAGGAATTATATCAGCTGAGACTGAAGGGTACTGACATCGATGGATACACCAACAGATTCCATGAACTTGCTCTACTTTGTCCCAACAAGGTTAACCCTGAATACTTGAAGGTAGAGCAGTATATTCGAGGCTTACCGACCAACATCCGTGGGGATGTGACCTCATCTAAACCTGCCAATATTGATGAAGCTGTTCGTATGGCCTACCAACTAATGGGTCAAATCATCCAAGACAAGGCTGATGGTGTTTCCGAAGGCAACAAAAGAAGAGCTGAAAATGACAATGATGATCGTGGTGATAACCGTCAATCTCACAACAGAAATCAAAACCGAAGGAGGGGCAATGCTAATGCGATGACTGAAGCTGCAACTGCTGATAAAGGAACCAGATGTCAACGATGCAAGAAGTCTCATACTGGTGAATGTACTAAGTGTGGAAAGTGCAACAAGTTAGGTCACAAGACTGAAGACTGTTGGGGACCAGGAAAGAAGGGAGTGACGTGGTATAACTGCCAAGGTAAAGGTCACATGAGGAACCAATGCCCTCAACCTCCAAAGAATGCACGTGGTGGAGATAACCAAGGAAAAGCTTATCAGTTGGGAGAAGCCGAAGCGAAGCAAAACCCGAAGGTTGTCACTGGTACGTTTTTACTGAACAACCGTTATGCTACAGCTTTATTTGATTCTGGTGCGGACAAAAGCTTTGTGTCTACAAGTTTTAGTACCTTAATTGATATCAAACCGGTCGAATTAGACGCAAGTTATGAGGTAGAACTAGCTGATGGTAAATTAGTGAGTACAAATCGTGCGCTCCTAGGATGTTCTCTAAATCTCTTGAACCGTATTTTTAAGATAGACTTGATGATTGTTGAATTGGGAAGTTTTGATATTATTATCGGAATGGATTGGTTATCCAAGTATAACGCGTCTATCTTGTTTGGAGAAAAGAAAGTTAGGATTCCTTTAGACGACAAGACCATGGTTATCGAAGGTGATCAACGTAATTCACGACTAAAAATCGTTTCGTGCATTAAGGCTCGTAAGTATATCGAAAGAGGCTGTGAGTTATTCCTAGCTAAAGTAGTGGAGAAAGAATCGAAGGAGAAACGTGCTGAAGATGTACCTGTTATCCGCGACTTTCCTGAAGTGTTTCCGGAAGATTTGCCTGGACTTCCTCCTCCAAGGCAAGTAGAATTTCAGATTGACCTAATTCCTGGTGCTGCACCCGTGGCTCGTGCGCCATATCGTTTAGCCCCATCCGAGCTGAAGGAGTTATCTGTGCAATTGCAAGAGCTATCTGATAAGGGTTTTATACGACCGAGTTCGTCACCTTGTGGAGCTCCTGTCTTATTCGTTAAGAAGAAAGATGGTTCGTTTCGTATGTGTATCGATTACCGAGAGCTGAATAAGCTAACGATCAAGAATCGTTATCCGCTTCCAAGAATTGATGATTTATTCGATCAACTTCAAGGTTCTCGTGTTTTCTCCAAGATTGATCTTCGTTCTGGTTACCATCAACTTCGCATACGTGAGGAAGATATTCCTGTTACGGCGTTTAGAACTCGTTATGGTCATTATGAGTTTCTGGTTATGCCTTTTGGTTTGACTAATGCACCTGCTGTATTCGTGGATTTAATGAATCGCATTTGTAAGCCGTATCTTGATAAATTCATGATCGTTTTCATAGATGATATTCTAATCTACTCCAAGAGCAATGAAGAGCATGCCGAACACTTAAGGATTATCTTGAACTTGTTGAAGAACGAAAAGTTATACGCTAAGTTCTCAAAGTGTGATTTTTGGCTTAATTCTGTACAATTTCTCGGACACATGGTTGATAAAAGTGGTGTACATGTTGATCCTGCAAAGATCGAAGCCATCAAGAATTGGAGTGCTCCGACTACTCCAACTGAAGTGCGACAATTTCTAGGTCTGGCTGGTTACTACCGAAGGTTTATTGAAGGATTCTCTTTGATATCGAAACCATTAATGAAGCTGACTCAGAAGAATAAACCGTATGTGTGGGGCGATGATGAAGAAGAAGCTTTCCAAACCCTGAAGATGAAACTCTGTAGTGCGCCGATTTTATCGTTACCTGAAGGAAGTGAAGACTTTGTTGTTTATTGCGATGCATCTCTTCGAGGATACGGTGCTGTTCTCATGCCACGCGAAAAGGTGATCGCATATGCCTCTAGACAATTAAGGAAGAATGAGGAGAACTACACTACCCATGACTTGGAATTGGGCGCTGTGGTTTTCGCTCTGCGACTTTGGAGACATTATCTGTATGGTACGAAGTGTACAGTATTCACTGATCATAAAAGCCTACAATACATACTGGATCAAAAGGAGCTGAATATGAGGCAACGTCGATGGGTTGAACTATTGAGTGATTACGACTGTGAAATCCGTTATCATCCGGGAAAGGCGAACGTGGTAGCTGACGCGTTAAGTCGAAAGGAAAGGGAGAAATCGATTCGAGTGCGTGCTTTGGTGGTGACAGTTCATAATAACTTACCTGAGCAGATTCGAAATGCATAAGTTGAAGCATGCAAGAAGGAAAATATTGCTGCCGAAAGATTTAGATGAGACGGTGAAACATTTGAGACGCGACCCGATGGTATCAGATGTTTGAGAGGTCGAATTTGGTTACCATTACATGGTGGACTGAGAGACTTGATTATGTTAGAATCTCATAAGTCCAAGTATTCTATTAATCCTGGATCGGACAAAATGTACCAAGACTTGAAAAAGTTATACTGGTGGCCGAATATGAAAGCTGATATTGCAACATACGTCGCGAAATGCTTAACATGTGCAAAAGTGAAAGCTGAATATCAGAAGCCGTCAGGATTACTTGTCCAACCGGAAATTCCAGTCTGGAAATGGGAGCGAATTACGATGGACTTCATCACAAAACTCCCAAGGACACCGTCTGGGTTCGATGCAATTTGGGTTATTGTCGATCGTTTAACTAAATCCGCTCATTTTATTCCAATCAACGAGAGGTTTGGTTTGGAGAAACTCGCCGATATTTATCTGAAGGAAATCGTGTGCAAGCATGGTGTTCCTATTTAAATCATTTCCGATAGAGATAGTCGTTTTGCTTCTGGATTTTGGAGATCAGTTCAAAAGTCGTTAGGAACCAATTTGGATATGAGCACAGCCTATCATCCACAAACTGATGGGCAAAGCGAAAGAACAATCCAAACTTTGGAGGATATGCTACGTGCTTGTGTGATAGACTTTGGAAGTAGCTGGGATAAGCACTTACATTTGGCCGAATTCTCGTACAATAACAGTTATCACGCGAGTATTAAAGCTGCACCTTTTGAAGCACTTTATGGGAGAAAATGTAGATCACCCGTTAGCTGGAGTGAGGTTGGTGATGCCCAACTCACTGGACCAGATTTGATTAGGGAGACGACGGATATGATTGAGCAAATTAAGAATAGGTTGTTGTCTGCTCGAAGCCGACAGAAGAGTTATGCGGATGTGAGAAGAAAACCATTGGAGTTTAACGTGGGAGATAAGGTTATGCTAAAGGTATCACCATGGAAAGGTGTTGTACGATTTGGAAAACGTGGGAAGTTAAGTCCTCGTTATATCGGACCATTCAAGGTTACATCTAGAGTAGGACCTGTGGCATACCAACTCGAACTACCACAAGAACTGTATGGGATTCATAACACTTTTTACGTGTCGAATCTGAAGAAGTGTTTATCCGACGAAGAACTCATTATACCGTTAGACGAGGTTAAGGTTGATAAGAAGTTGCATTTTATTGAAGAACCGGTCGAGATCATGGATCGCGAGGTCAAGCAACTGAAGCAAAGCCGAATACCTATCGTCAAAGTTCGATGGAACTCTCGAAGAGGACCGGAGTTTACTTGGGAACGAGAAGACCAAATGTGGAAGAATTACCCTCATCTCTTTGATTTCAACAAGCGATCGGGCAAGAACGCAAGTTGATCTTCGAGGGCGAAGATCCTAATTTTGTGGGGATGATGTGACAACCCGTCAATTTCAGGTCGTTATTTTAATCTCGACTATTACGTATTACGTGTTTACTTTAATGAGAATTTTTAATTTATCGACTAACCGAGAAGGTTATGACTTGAAACTAGCGTAAGAATGTCGATTAGATGAAAACCGACAAGGAATATGTTAGGTATCGATATTATATTCTCAAATAATCATGAAAATGATTTTTATTATATTTAATCTTTGTAAGATTTAATTTGAGGATGATATGAGTTAGTTAGATGTGTTATTATGATATTAGGATCATATTAGGACTATAGGAATTGTTGGAATGGGTTGAAAATTTGATTTGGTATGATTTTTAGATAGGCTATTTTAGGCAGTAACTTTAAGTCCGTTTTTGAAATTGTTACTGTGATAAACTTGGTAAACTAGTAAGATAGGGTCGTAGAGAATTTCGTTAGCTTCGATTTGAGCTAAAGTAGAGCTTCTAACTCATTACGAGCGAAAAGTTATGCTACTTTTAGTATTTGTGTACCGGGAGACGGGTATCGGCACAATCCGAAAATTGTTGTCGATATTTGGAACGAATCTCGGGGACTATAAAATGAGTTTTAAAAATGTTCAAGGGCTGTTGTAAGTTGATAAACCTCAGGTCATGAGTCTATTTTCAAACCCGAGTGTCGGTTTTGCAAACGGAAATGTTTAGATAAGTCAAAATGGTTTTACAAGTCAAAGGCGTAAAACTGTCCGGTTTTTGCAACACGAAGGTGTGTCGGGCAGAAGGTCTTAGAAGTAATATTTTTGAATGAAATTTAAACTGAGTTTTATTCATATTATGTGTGAGTTTGTCACCAAGTTTCGTCGAAATCGGACATGTCTAGATAGGTTAGATTGGTGTGTACATTTGGAGTGTACATGCTGAGTGGTATTTTGGACACGTAGTTCAATACTTGTGTGGCGTGAGTTGAGTATTCACTATTGGATATGGTGACTTACTCAAGTGTTAAGTCATTATATAACTGACTTAGCTACTGGTCCGAGGGAAGTAAAATGATGGTTTGACTTGCGTTGACTTGGCGTCTTATGACGGGTCAATGTCGAGGGCGCAAGTGTTTTAAATGAATAAGTGTTGAATAAAAGGGTATATAAGTACACTTATATTTTTGTTATCTTTCGGGATTTTCATGGTCATTTGAAATTGACTTTCATATTATTTAAGTATTATTTATACTTGAGTCGTTTATTAACGAACGCGCCTTAATTGGTAGGTTGCGGTCTTCGTGTTTAACGGGCATCACAAATCGTCGGCGATCGTCACATTTCTACTATCGTATCAAGGTGAGTCTATAGCCTCGCTTTACATGTTTACTTGTTTTATAAAACCCGCGAGGGGGATAAAATGCTTGTTTTATTAAAATAAATGGGGTACGACGAGAAGTTGTGGAAACCCTTATTATTGGAAAAACATTATATAAATGAAGGGTACAACGAGAAGTTGTGGTAAACCCTCATTCTTTTAAAATTGAACACAAAGGACCCGATTGTATGCTTAGATGAAAGTTGTTATATAAGTTTGTTTAGCCTTAAAGACCCATGAATCGTGAATTGTTAATCGAAAAGAACGCTAATACTATGGATAGATCTATCGGGGTGACACCCAGTCCGGTCGCGACTAGCTATCGCGTGGTGTTGTGATGCACCAGTAATGAAACATCGGATGCAATTGTATAAGAGAAATATACGCACTTGGCTAGGTGTGTTGGGCTGAAATAATATATGTTAACGTTCAATTTCACGAGACTTATGAAATAACAACGATAATTATGTCTGATCCACATGATTGTCAACTACGGAAGGTTTATTCAGAATACTTGTGTTCATTTATTTAAATTTAAACTCTATAGATTCACTCAACATTTTTGTTGACTTTATAGCATGTTTTATCTCAGGTCCATGAAGAAGGCACTCAAGGAAGGCGGTTTCACGCAGCTTGCTAAATTAAAATGTTTTGGCCCGCTTTTCTAAACTATGTCTATTCTAAGAAACTTTTATCATTTGGTTGGTTGTGTAAACTTAAAACTATTTGGGACCGTGTGTAAACTGTTTTATCTTTAAACAAATGAATGGACGTATGTTTTGTTAAAACGGCTCATTTTGAGGCGTTTTCTATGATATTGAGGTTGAACCATGATAGTAACACCCAATGACCCTTCCGCTGCTATGACATGAAATTGGGGGTGTTACACTTATCTTGGACTGGCTTGCCAGAACTCCAAGAGAAGGAATTCATTCCTCCACCTAGAGTGACTTCCCCAGTTGAAGAGTATAAACAAGAACTGACTGACCTAGATGAGTGGAAGAAAGCTAACCACACTTTGTTTGTTAAGGGAGGTTTGTTGTGTGAAAGTCCAAATGAGCCCACACCAATCACGAGCCATGATCCTACACCTATTAAAATCACACACCCAACCACTGGCAAAGCTGTTGACCTTGGCTCACACACTGTTAGAAAACCTAGTGTTAAGTATGCAGAGATGTATAGGAATACTAGGTCACCAAAAAGCCAAGTTAGTAACCATGGAACAGGCTTCTTTGCTTCTAGACCTAAGACTATGTCTAGAAAAGCCTGTTACACTTGTGGTAGTTTTTCACATTTGGCATAAAAATGTGTCAACGCTTCAAATGTCAATGCTGACAAGAACCATTTCAGCGCTGACAAAAGTCAACATAGGTCAAACACTGTCAGACACAAAACCTTTGTGAACAAAAGTTCACAAAGTGTTAGACCAGCCCCATTCTTTACTAGAGGGTCTAGCACACATTGCCTAAGACCTTTCCAAAAGACAAAAACTTGGTCCAATAGGCAATGGGTTCCTGTAGCAAACCCTAGGTTCAACGCTGATAAAGGCAATCGGGGCGCTGACAAGAACAATTTCAGCGCTAACAGACACACTGCCAAACCTAGGTATTTGCAACCACAGGGAAAGGGGTCTAAAGCTTCTACTAGCTTAACATGGAGACCAAAACAAGACCAAAACCCTAATTCTACTGGTCTTTCTATGACATGCAACAGGTTTCATTATATTTCAAAGGTCATGTCAAGACCAATTGGGGTTAACTGGGCATTTCATCCAAAAAGGGATGAAAATGGGGTTGTTATGAGAACCAAGTCTGTTCTTGTTGAACAACCAGATGAATCCAAGTCTTCCAAGGCTTGGGTTCCCAAAGAAAACTAATTTGTTTTCTTATGTGCAGGGCATTCAAAAACAGGTTAATGACTATGGATATTGGGACAGTGGATGCTCTAGGCACATGACTGGGAAAGAAGATTACTTGAGTAACTTCACTCCCATTGAAGATGGTGATAAGGTTCTCTTTGGGGCGGATATGGAACTATCACAGGCAAAGGAACTCTTCTCACCAACAACTTACGTTTTGAAAACGTATTTCTGGTAAAAGAACTCGACTATAATCTTTTCAGTGTATCACAGGTGTGTGATAACAAGAATAAAGTTCTTTTTACTGATACTGAATGCTTGGTGTTAAGCAAAGATTTTTGTAGACAATAACAGTACTTTATGCATTATTAAAAATCCTGTACATCATTCTAAAACCAAACACATAGAAATTAGGCATCATTTTATAAGAGATTGCTTTGAGAAAGGTTTAATACAACCAGATAGGGTAGACACAGAAGATAATGTGGCTGATTTATTAACTAAACCTTTTGATACTGGAAGATTTCAATATTTGGTAAAAAATATTGGAATGGATAATCTCACTTAATATGTGTTTTGGAACTCTTTTTGTAAAAGTATGTACAGGATAATGCATTGTTATTAGTCTTTGTGATGATTTAGATTTTTCCACTTTATTTTTCTAACACTGACAAAGGTAAATTTAACGCTGACAAGTGTTATTTTGCCGTTGTTAGAGATATTATTGTCTAACGCTGACAAGAGTTCCTTCAACGCTGATAAGTGTTGTCGGGGCGCTGTCAGCAACAATGTTAGTTTTGTGGTTTTCAGTCTAAATGTGTAGGTGGTGTTAGCTTTATGCCATTGGATACAGAGTTGCTTATGGATCTTTGAAGAGCTATTTGGACATGTTTTTGTTTATGGATTATGGTTGGAATATTTATATTCCTATCTTGACATAAATTTTTAATGTTCATATATATTTTGAGAAACTCATGTATCATAGTTTAAGGGGAGGTTTAAGGAACCTTTAGGACTCTTGGGTATTCTTATAATACTCTTATCACAATTCTAGATTGTGTCCACAGGTGAGTATGGGTTAGTTTTACTAAACCAAGAGGCACTGTAGCATGCAAAGTTGACAAACTATGCATGCTGCCAAGACATTTTTGGCCTAGAATTGGTTGTGGTCTGTTGGGAGACTTGGGAATATTTTTTATGGGTTTACCTGGGAGTTACAAAGGATTTTATGAACTAACTTTGTTGGTAAGTATTTTGGTTAGCAAGGGACACTTGAGGACATTTGTGTCTATCTTGCTTAAGCAAGTGTGCATAAGTGGACAGTGCTTGCCATCCAGTAATTATTATCAACTTGCAAGATATTTCCCTTAGGATAAATTACTTTGTTAAGGTCTTTTTCTTTTTAAATATTTTTATTTTTAGACGCTGACAAGTTTTTCTCCAAACGCTGTTAAGACCAATCGTGACGCTGACAAGGCTTTAGGCAAACGCTGACAAGAAAATATAGCCGTTGGGCGTTGATGGGTTATTTTTGACCGTTGACACTTAGTGGGCCCTACCCAGTTGTTATTTTTGACTAATCTTTGGCCGTAATTTTTGGGGAGTTGTTACTTTTAATTAATGCATGAGATAAGTTATATTTGATTCAATATTTTCATCATTACTCTTTGAATATAACTGCCTCATTTTTGACCAATCATAATCATGCATCTCTCCTATAAATTTGGCTAACTTTTCATTCTGGGTATTCATATTTTCTTGTCTAACATCTTTCTCCTAGATTTTTCCCATATCACATAACCTAAACAACTTTCAACATGGCACCAAAGTTCAACTCAAACAATCTGACATTGGAGTTCAAGAGCCAACATAATATGGTAGCTTACTTGGACGCTGATAATGATTTGTTCCCTCAGTATTCACAAATGGTGGCCTATTTAAATGCATCCTCCATAAGGTATGCACTTTCTCATGAACCACTTGTCCCTGTCGCTCATATTAGACAGTTTTGGAACACTGTTAGTTCCTCAACAACTAATAATGTGACCACATTAACATCTACTGTTCATGTAAGAACATGGGTGGTCACTGAAGCTTTGGTTCGCCAAGCTTTGCGTCTTAATGACGTTGATGGTGTGACTACCCTTGCCACTGCAACAATAGAACAAGGTCTTAGGGAATTGGGTTATCCTATTCCTGCTGATAAAACTTTAAATAAATATCATAAGCAGGAATTTCCCTCAGATTGGAAATATTTGATACATGTCCTTCTTCAATGCTTAAGTCCAAAATGTACTGCTTTTAATGAAATCAACAGGTCCATTGCAAGTGCTTTGGTTTGTATGTCACGTGGGCTTAGGTATAATTTTTCAAAAATGATTTTTGAAGGGATGTGTAAAAATAAGGGAAGTAAAATGACTTTGGCTTACCCAAGATTTTTGCAAATGGTGTTTGATTTACAAGAATATTGTCTTAGGGATCATGACCATTTTTATGAGATCCCTAAGCAAAAGAAAACCATTTTTGACAAAATGATCTCAACAAACAGACCTATACCTCTCACCCAAGCCATGCTTGAAGTAATTCAGGCTGCCCAACCACAACCAGACCCTGAACCTCAACTTGAGCCTGTCCTTAAACCATTACCTTCACCTTAACACATGGACGTTGACCAAGCCAATGTCAATGCTGACACTCAATATGTTGGCGCTGACACAGCCAATCCCAACGCTGATGACATCCCTGAACAATCCCAAACACCCCTTAACCAACCCACACCCACACAATCTACATCATCTTCCACCCCCTTTCAATCTAGGTTGACTAAACGCCAAAGGACTGCTGGAGTGTTCTCCTCTAGTGGTCCTAGCCATGTTGCAGAGAGAACCACCTCCACAAGTGTGGCTGGTGACATGGATGAGGCTGGGGCTATTGGCACAGGCTTAGATGCTGGTCAAGACAGTCCCAACATCATTAAGACCTCATCCATGCCCTATGATTCTATTTTGGGAGGTCAAATCCCCATTCTAGCTGAGGGCAGATTGGAACCTATGACATTGAATGAATTGACGGCTGCTGTCATTAGCTTGCAAAAGCAAAATGTCAGCCTTGTACAAATTGTCAATAATCAGGGCCGTGAACTCCAAGCATTGAGGGAGCGGGTAACTGTTTTGGAGAATCCTAGTAGCAGGAGTAGAATAGAGGAATCTTCCAAAGGGGAGGATGAAGAGGATGAGCTGATTCATACAGCCAGTGAGATGAGTTCACAATTTAGTGTATCTTTAAATGTTGCTGAAGCACTCACCAACTTGAAGAAGCACCCTGTCATTGATACATCCAAGGTAACCCCTTTGAATTTGGATGGGTCATTTACAGCAGTGATGGAACATTTTACACAGGGCGCTGTCACAAGTAATCTTGGCGTTGACAAAAGTTTGGACGCTGACACATCCAGCGCTGACAAGAGTAAACGGGGCGCTGACACAGGTAACTTGAACGCTGACAAACCTGCAGGTGGTGTTGATGTATTCCAGTCATCAACAATCATCAAAGATGTGTCTACACAGGTATCTTCATCTACTTTACCTACCATTGATCCAAAAGACAAAGGTAAAGGAATTATGGTTGAAGAAGATGTTTCAAAGAAAGATGCAGCACAAATTGCATTTGATAAACAGTTGGCTGCACAACTTTTGGAAGAAGATTTGAAGAGGAGTGGTAGATCACCATTTGTTGCCACTTCTGAGAGTGAGGAAGAGAGTGATGATGAAAGAGAAGGAGCTAGCTCAGATTCAAGTGTTCAAATCATTGAAGATCCAGAAAGACTTGAATATGGGGATGAGTTGGCAAAAGAAAGGTTGAGAGATTTGAAGATGCAGGTTGATTTTGACCTTCCAGAAATCATCAGAATGTACCATGCTTGGGAAGATAAGGTATTTGACAACCCAGGGATGAGCTTATCAGATCAAATTTAGGGTTTGGAAATTCTTCTCAGGGTACAAGATGATATAAAGGTGATTTTGAAGTATAATGCACAAGAGGTTAAGACTTGGCTTAGAAGAGATAGCAGGCCATTGTATTACAAGTTGCTTAGATGCCATCAACTTGGATGGACATACAAGAAGTTGCTGGCTTTATCTTTTGAGGAGCTAGAGTACAGGGCACATCCTATTTGGAGGCATGTGCAAGAAAATAATGTCTTACAGTTTCTTTCAGAAGAAAGGAAACAGGAGCTTGCTGAGGAAATGCAGATTGCAAAGGAGATGAGGATTGCTCAAAGACCAGTGAAGAAAGGAGATCCTCTCCAATTTCCCAAAGATATGGATATGTATAATCCAAGTGAAACTGTCATAAGGAAGCATCTCAAGCTTTCTCCATTGGAAGCTTCAGATTTGGTTAATGTAGTATCTCTAGATGCCAGAAATCCAATCATAAGTTTTGATGAAGATGAGTGTGGATTTTGGAAGATTGGCAGATTTGGGAAGGAGGTACACACTTTCACTTCGATTATTTCTATCTTTGCAAGCATAGACAGAGAGGACTTGGTTCATCTATGGAAGTTGATAGAGGCCAAGTACAAGGCTGAAGCACCTACTTCAGCAACAGGAATAAGACTGTGGCACACATTTTTGACTTTGTGTGGTTCAAGGGAAGCAGATCCTGCCATATGGAAGGATCTTGAAGATGATCTCAGTGATCTTCATTGGAGGCTTTATTCTACTTGTGGTGTGTTTCATTTGAGTTCTACCAAGTTCTCAGAATATCTTCTTGTGGATGCTGATTATTACTTGTCCAAAGAAGTACTGGAGAAGATGAAGGAAACACCCTTGGAGATTGATTACACTAGTGACGTGGCCAAAGACTTGATTAGATATGTTTATCACCAACATAAGAAGTTTTTGTAAGATTCCTCCTAAGCCTTAAGTATTTATTCAGAAACTTGATCACTGGAATAGATATCAAGTTTAGGGGAGGATTGTTGGGAATAAATTATGGGTCAGTTCACTAGACGCTGATAAGAAGAGTTCAAGCGCTGATAAGAAGAAGTTGGACGCTGACAGCCAAGCGTTGACATTTGAAGAAGTCAACGTTGACAGCCTTGAAGACAAGCACTGATGGAATATATCTTCATACGAATCTTTTTGTTTATTTGTTTCTATATTTGTATATGGTAAAGATAAGTTCGACATTGTATTTTTCATTATTATCTTTACCTAGAATAGTTGATTCGTAGCTTATTGTACAAGACTTCTTAATCTATAAAAGAAGATCTTTAGGTTAATGTTCAATAATAAGTTTTCACAAGTATTCGACTGTTAAACCTCTTTCATTGTAATCAAGTTCGATTATTCTAATACAAGTGAAAGTTTGTTTAACATCTTTGTGTTCTAGGTTAAGTGTTAATTCCGCATAACACTTAGTTACTTTATTCATAAGCAAAGGTTTCTCTACGTGTATTACTTGATCTAATCTCGTATACACAAAGCTTAATCGATCTAAGTTTGGGATCAACACTCTTCTCACCAACAATTTACGTGTTGAAAACGTGTTTCTGGTAAAAGAACTTGACTATAATCTTTTTAGTGTACCACAAGTTTGTGATAACAAAAATAAGGTTCTTTTTACTGATACTGAATGCTTGGTGTTAAGGAAAGATTTTAAAATCCCAGATGAGAAATTCATTGATTATAGAACCACCTAGGAATAAGGACATTTATAATGCGAATCTTAATGGAATTAGGATGAATAATAACTTGTCATGTCTATATGCTAAGGCTTCAGTTGATGAGATTAATCTTTGGCACAGGAGATTAAGGCACATTAATTTTAAAAATATAAAAAGACTTGTGAGACATGGTTTGGTTGATGGTTTGCCTGAAAAAGATTTCCACAATGACCACTCTTGTGTTGCATGCCTTAAAGGCAAACAGCACAAGGTCTCATTTAAGTCTAAACAGGTGAAATCTAGTTCTAAACCACTTCACTTGCTACATATGGACTTGTTTGGTCCAACTAATATAGAAAGCTTGAATGGTAAATCTTACTGTTTTGTCATCACTGATGATTTTTCTAGATTTCCTTGGATTTTCTTTTTAGCTTTGAAAAGTGACACTGCTGATACTTTGATTAACTTCATTACCCAAATAGAAAAGAAGTCTGGTAATGAGGTTAAGATGCTTAGAAGTGATAATGGTGGTGAGTTTAGAAATAAGTTGTTGGATGATTTTTGTGCCAAGAAAGGGATTCCTAGACAGTTTAGTGTAGCTAGAACCCCACAGCACAATGGGGTAGCTGAGGGAAAGAATAGAACCCTCATAGAAGCAGCCAGGACTATGTTGGCTGATGCTCACTTTCCCATTGCTTTTTGGGCTGAGGCTATGAATACAGCTTGTTATGTTCAGAATAGGGCATTGGTCAACAAGATTCACAACAAAACACCTTATGAGTTACTTTGGGGAAGAAAACCTAATATTGGTTTTCTTAAAGCTTTTGGATGTCATGTAGTTGTGTTGGACACTAGTTATGGCTTAGGTAAGTTTAGTGCTAAAGGTGATGAAGGTTACTTCATGGGTTATTCTGTGCAGAGTAGAGGATATAGAGTTTACCTTATGAAGGAAAACGTATACTTGAAAAAGTACATGTTAGGTTTTTAAAACGTAACCTAGTGATCCTGAGAGTGGTCCAAATTGTTTATTTGACTTGGAACCTCTATCTAGGACTTTGAATTATATGCCTGTTCCTAATCCAAACATTGTGAAGGTAACTTCAAATGTTGTGGAAGAACCAGTTGTTGATGTTTCAGGTACACAGGTTCATGAAGAGGCTGGATCACAAGCAGACAAATCAGCACCCATACTTGAGTATGTTACTATTCCCATATGGACAAATTCATTTGCTGCTGCTGCTGGTGGTAAGGAAAATGGTGGTCCCCAAGTATCATTAGTTGACAACATGATCTTTTAGACGCTGACAAAGGAAAACCTGGCGCTGACAAGACAAATTCATGCGTTGATGACTCAAACGCTGACAACCTTGGTTAAGGCGTTGACATCTCTTTTGACCATATTTTTTATTCCAATTTCGAATAAGGTGAACCTTTAAACAGAAATAGAGAGGTTCATTCAGATTTTGATGGAAGAGAATCTGAAGAGGATATTGGTAACATAGAAGATGAGATTGAGGACAACACACTTATTGAGGGAGGAGTGCTTACTTCTACAATCAAAAATCACACTTCTTCTCTCATCATTGGTGATGTGATGTCTCCTGTTCAAACTAGAAGATCTCATCAGAATCTTGGAGGATTTATTGCCAATATTCACAAGAAGGTTGATACCCTGATGAGACTGTATCTATACATAGTCTCATCGTCCAAATCGGGCTTAAAACGCTTAAAATATCGTCAAAATACCCAAAAATTTGCTTGTGTTTGTTCATTGTGTATTTCAGGTGCGGATATCGTGAATTCACCAAAAGATTACAAGAATAGAGCAAAAACGAACACGGGAAACGAAGCCGCACAAGAAACCGGGCCCAAGTTTGGAATTTACAAAAATGCCCTTGAAGTTTTAAAGATTGGCAACTTTGGTCCCTCAACTTATGAAGACTTGTCACAAATGACCATCCACTAATCATTTGTACAAGTTACATCCTTGAAGTTTGAATACATGTGCAAGAATGGCCCTTGAAGATAGTCAAAATTGCATAAATGATCCTTATATTAAGATTGGAAAATACATTGTGCCAATATTGACAACCTATCCAAAGTTTTTACAAAGGAAGAAGGAGTAATGGCTATTGAAAACTTATTGTGAAGACATTTTGGAAGTCTGGGGGCCAAACCTGTTAAAACCAAACCCATATCCACCATATACCCAACCAACCCGTTTTTACCCACCCATTTTACTTCTTTTTACCCAACCTAGCCCAAAACCCGGCCCAACACCATTACCCAGCTTTTAAATTGGTCAAAATGTCAAACCCCCACTTAAACTTTTTAAACTCGTTTGTTTATTAATTTAAGTGGGGGGAAACATCTCCTGTTCAACCATCTTCCCCTAATCACCCTTAATTCTCACCTTAAACCCTAATCTAATCCTTCACCAAAACAAAGGGTTTTTGATTTGTTCTTTCCAGATCAACAATTAAATCCACCCTCATCACAACCCACCAACAAACAAACTCACCCGTGACCCCTGGACCCTACACGGGACTACCCTACTTCAACAAAAATGGCAAAGTGCGAATCTTTTGACTAAATCAATGGACCAATTTCACTCCTTGGTCCCCAAGTGCATATTAACGGCTATGATCATGTCTAACAGCCTGGAAAACACCTCAGAGATCACATGATTGAGTTTTTGACCAAGAAAAGTCAACAAGATTCGAACTAGAGGGCAGATGCGGAATTTTGATAGCTTAGGGTTTTTCTTCTAGTATTTTCTTTAATGTAGTATAAATATGAAGGTGGTTTGTGCCTCATATCTTGTTCCAGTCTTTTGTACATTTTTTTAAGAAAAGTAATGAAAATGAAACTTTTAAATGGTGCAAATGCTGAGTTCCTTTTTATTGCTTTGTAGTGTAATGGTTTGAATGTTTACAATTTAGTCTAAACTTATTGTTCAAAAGTTTTTATCAGAAAAACGTTTTTTTTTTTCTTTGGAATTTCAAAAACTCAAATTTAAGCTAATAGTGGAAGTGAAAGTGGAAGCTATTGGCTTGATTTGTTGTTTGAAGATTTATTTATCTCAGTTGTTAAAAAGGTTTTCAAAAGTTTGGTTCTCAAAAGTTTTTCAAGGTTTGTTCATTTTTAATCTCATCCTTACTGTAGCATAAGCTACTTCAAAAGCTTCTGACAAAAGCTCTTGAAGTGCTTTGCTACAAGAAGTTTCTCTTCTTGTTGGTTATTTTGTGCAGGGTACAAGATTTATTCAAGGAAGTTCATTTCATCCCTTTTCCATTTTTTTTACATGAAGACATTAATAGGCTTAGGGTCCTCTTGGATTCCTCCAGCAAGACTTTCTCTACTTGTTCATAAGCCCATGAAAGCTCACTCACAAGCCATTGGAAGGCCATGAGCCCAGGTATAAGGCTGAACCCCATTGGCATGCTTTTATGAGATTTTTATGTGAATTATGTGATTTGTGAGAAACTTGTTCTTATGTTGTTTTTCTTGTTTGAGATTGCTGTTTTAGGATTAGTATGCATGTTAAGATTAATCATAATCAGTTTAGGATTGGTTTGCTAGCTTTTGGTTTGATATTATTTGATTTCTAGTTTTAAAGGGGTGTTTGGGTTAAGGTTTTAATATAGAAGATATACACACTTCTTGCCTTTAATCTGCCTAGACATGTTACTTTAGGTCTTTGAAAGTTTTTCACATAGTTAGTTGCTAGTTGGGTCAAGTTTTAAAGAAAGTTGCAAGTGAAAATTTGGTTAATAGAGCTTAAAAACAGAAAGTCCATTTTCTGTGTTCATTTTAGAGTAAATTGCCTTGAAATCTTGTAGCCTATTAGAAATATTGTTAATTTAGGATTATGGATTAGTTGTAAGTGATTTGGTGGACTTTTATACAAGTTTTGGCCATTTAAAATTCATCTTGGTGCCTATTTCATCAGTTACTGTTCACAGACCTGTATCAAGCCTTAACAGTCCCATATTTGTGCCCGTTTGTGTGAATTTTGGTTTGTGATTGCTTGTTTTTATAATTTTTGTGACTCCCCACAACCCAACTGGTTGTGGGGGTGCCAATCATTGCCCATAAAACAAACTCAAGCTCAAGTTATAGATCAAAAACCCACCAGACCTGTTAAGTTACACTAGAAGTGGGAACTTAATTACCCCTGCTAGTGCTTTTGTTAGTACTGCTCTACTAAAAGACAGAAACAACCAAGTGTCACTTTCATTCTTTTTACTTTTTTGTCTTTAGTGGTAAATTTTAGGAGTTATAACCTGAAACTTTTTTCATTATTTTTCTTATTTATTTTCTGATTTTTCAGTTTAAATTATTTTAATGTTACTGTTCATTTGATAATTTTTAGATTAAATAACTAATTTAATTAACTTTTTAATCCCTGTTTTTGGCATCTAGTGCAGAAAGTTTATATTTTTCAGATTTAAAATTTTTCTTATATTTAGAAAATTATTTTAAGATTTTTAGTTTAAAAGTATTTTACTGTTCAGCTTTTAATTATTTTTTATAATTAAATTAGTTTAATTAGGGTTTAATTATTAATCTGTTTTGTCTTTTAGTGCAAAATTTTACTTTTCAAACTTTTTCAATTTTCTTCTGTTCATTAGTGTAATTTACTATTTTTAAAATTGTCAAATTAATTTTGGCATTATTTTATTATTTTTTATGATTATTTTAGTTTAAAAATAGTTTTTAGTCATTTAAAAATAGAAAAATAGTTTTGAAAATTTAGGAAAAATACTTTTTAGTCTTTAAATAATATAAGTAACTTATTTGTTCAATAAAATTATATTTTGGACATTTTGTTAATTATATTTAATTTTAGGGCTTTAATTAGCATTAAAAATTGAATATTCAATTAATAAAAGGTTTTAAAATATATTTGTTGGATTTTTATTCTTATTTATATTATTTTAGACTTAGTTTAAGCTTTTAATTAATTTTTTGGTTTAATTTTTAATTTTGTCGCGTTTTACGTATTTACGTTCGCGTTTTACGTCAACGTCGTAGTTTAATCGTAGTCGTAGCTCGTCTTTACTTTTTCCCTTCTCAACCAAAAACGTCACTAATCCAAACTTGATTTCATATATATTGGCACATTAATCCACACACCTCCCACGATAACGAACTTGGAATTTATTCGTCTTCACGGTTTTTCATTAAATCGTGTCGATTAATACTTGCCGCTCATACGCGTTTTTCCTAAAACGTGTACGAAAAACCTACATCAATTTTTGGCGCCGCTGCCGGGGAGGTGTTTAGTGTACCATTATTATTAGTATCGTGTTTGTGTGAGTAGTGCGTTTTTGCTTTTCAATTTTTGGAAAGCGTGACTATCGTACATACTCATTTTTGTTATTTTTCATTACTATATTATATTATCCAAATAAATCGTGTTAAATTTTCCTAAATTAAACACACAACAATCTTTTACTATATTGTAGATATATTGGTTTTCGTTTTTATTGTGAATATTATTACTATATTGTATCTACGTAAGAACAATAAATATACAAGTACTCCAAAAGCGTGAAAACGCAACCTTGATTCGGGATTTCATCACTCGATCATTGTATTCGAATCTAAAGCAAAAGTTTAAAGGCAAAATAGATAAATACTTTCGTGAGGCTTAATTTCAATTAACACAAACTATAAGGTGGGTATAAGGCGGTTGTATTTCACGACCTAAAGGAAAAAGGCTCTTATGTGCTCCGCGCCGCCTCGTTTCCTCCGCTTGCTTGTGCGTGTTTTGAGAAAGAGGGCTAATCGAGGGTTTGCCGCCCAAGTATTATCTACGTATACTATATTTGCTTGTGTTTTCAAGATTAATCCCTCTTGAACGTTTTGGTGTTCCACCAACGTTCTAAAGTCATCGAGAACGTTCACTCCACGTGATCGTTTTCATTCTTTGAGGCTCCTTTAATCGAGAAAGTCGATTCGTGGAGAGATTTGTAGATTTGTGTCTACGTAATACATTCAAAAATCCAAAAAAATTAAAAAAAAAAACAATCAAAAACAAAAAAAAAAATTGAAAAAATCGAAAAACCACAAAAAGAATCTTCTTTGCTACCACCCATTCTACGCTTAGTGCATGCGCACTCGATCGAAGGACTATTCCAATTCTAGCGAAGCTTCGAATCGACGCAATCGTAATCGAAGGAATCGACGACGTAGACGAGATTAGAAACCGACGTTCCTAATATCGTTGTTGAAGAAACCGTAGAGGAGATGGCCGACAATCGTTCGATGATGGAATTGCTCCAAGCGCCCACCGAGGGTTATGGAGACGCGATTGTAATTCCGCTATCGAGGCGGAGAATTTTGAGATTAAGAGCGGAATGCTTCCGTTAATCCAAGCTACGAAGTTTCGAGGTCGTGAAGCCGATAATCCTCACGACCATATTCGGAATTTTGATCGTCTTTTAGCCACGAGCAAGTTTAAGAACGTCGACACCGATGTCGTCAAGCTTATGCTTTTTCCGTACTCGCTCGATGGTGCCGCCAAGGATTGGTACGAGAAAGAGCCACCTAATTCGATAGTTACGTGGAAGGATCTCGTCTCCAAGTTCGTTAATTACTTTTTCCCACCGTCTAAGACAACGTTTTTCAAGAATGAAATTACGAAATTTGAGCAAAAACCGAATGAATCTTTTAGAGACGCGTGGGATCGTTTTAAGGAATTGCTTAGGCAATGTCCTCACCATTGTTTTTCCGAGTTGCACCAAATCGATACGTTTTACAACGGTCTTAACTTTCATGAACAAGACTCGTTAAACTCCGCCGCCGGTGGCAACTTTTTGTGTAAGACTCCGAAAGATGCATTGATAATTATCGAGAACCGATCCAAGGTTTACCAACTCCGCAACACACCGAGTGTTGCCAATGTCGCCAATGTTAGTAGTTCTAATCGCGACATTGAGTGAGTTGATGCGAAAGTCGACAAGTTGACGAATGTGTTCACGTCTTTTCTCGTTGAGATGCAAAATAAAGACGCTCCCGCTACGGTGAAAGCGGTTGAGGTTTCGTGTACGTTTTGTGGTGGACCTCATAATTATTACGAGTGTGCAGCTACGGATGGCAAAACGTCAAATGTGAGTGCGTTAAATGGAAACAACAATTTTTCAAATCAAAATAACGCGGGTCCATCACAACAAGGCAATTATAACCAAGGCAACAATTTTCAAAATCGAAACAATTTTCAAGGAAATAATCAACAAGGAAATTTTTCGAATCAAAATCAAGGAGGTTATAATCAAGGTCGTAATATAACTTGGCAAAATCGAGACGATAACCAAAACTCGAATTTTTCAAACAACAACAATCAAGGCAACAATTTTTCAAGTGGTAATCAAGGAAATTTTCAAAGAAACAATCAAAACCAAGGGAACTTTAACTCAAATCAAAATAGTTCGTCAAACGATTTTCAAAGTTACATGAAAACGAATGAGGCTAATATGAGACGATTAGAGGGAGAAATTGGTACTTTGAAAAACGACTTTACAAATACTTTGAAATTGCAAAACAAGAAGATTGAGCAAGGGCAAATTGATATTAAAAAGATGTTTTCGGCCATAATGAACAAGTCCTCGGGTGTGTCATCGAGTTCGTTACCTAGTGACACCGTTGCAAATCCGAAGGAACAATGTAAAGCCGCCTCGTCTCGTGAGAATGGTCGTGTGATTACCCCTAACCTTGAAGGATTCCGTGTTGTTTATTCCTCTCAACCCTCGACTTCTAAGACGTCTTCTTGTTCTAAAGTCGATGGGGTGAATGTGGCGACCAAGGAAAGGAGTGCACACCCTCGTGTACCTCAAATTCCATCCACGGTTCAAAAACAGAGCTTTGTCGACCTTACCAAAGTAACCCTTGAAGAAACTTGTGCTTCAATCCTTCTTAAAAAACCCAAAAGGCGTATGCCGAGAAAGGAAAAGGATCCGGGCCAATTTATACTACCTTGTGATTTTTCCGAGATTGAGGGATGTTTAGCCCTTGCCGATTTAGGTGCTAGCATCAATCTCATGCCTCATTCTCTTTGGAAATTGATGATATTGCCTTCGCTTACCCCCACGAACATGACAATCGAGCTTGCAAATTGTACTCCACTTATACCAATTGGAATAGCCGAGGATGTCTATGTCAAAGTTGGAAAGTTTGTTTTTCCCGCGGATTTCGTTATATCCGATTACGAGTGTGACCCTAAATGTCCCATTATTTTAGGCCGACCATTCTTATCGACGGCTCGAACCGTAATCGACGTTCACGAGGGGAGACTTACTATGAGATATGGGGATGAGAAAATAGACTTTTTCGCTAGGAAATCCCAAGGATTTAATGAGAATGAAAAAACCGAGGTTTCAAAACCTAATGATTCAAATCCTAATGATTTCAAAATGTTCACTTTAGCGGAAATAATGAAGCTTAATGCATGTTTTGAAAGAATTAAGAAAAACGATTTTAATGATAAAGAATACGTGTACCTAATTCAAAAGGGTATGTGTAAATTTATGGATGAAAACTCACTTTGGGATGTTTTTAGCGAAACAAGTGAAACACCAATTCTGAAGGGCGACGTTAGTGCCATCACGACAAAGACCAATATGGGCTCGTCTTCACCACCTTCGAAGGACCACGTCTTTGAGGCTTCAACTTCTAACTCCATCGAAGTGCCTCCTTTGCCTAGCCCAACACCCGTTGAGGCTAAAGGGTTTATCGACATCGATCCTCTCGTCTTAGAAAAGTCACCTAAGCATAGTCATTCGACTTGTAAGTCCATGGTTGTGAGTGGTCACATCGACTCTTTCTTTGACGATGACGATGGCGATTTTGCCGAGATTGATCACGTACTTCAAAATCCACATGCCATTTTTGATTCTCCTAAAACGAAACATGTGAAGTACGATGATTACGAGTTTGATCCCGAGATTGAGGAAATCATTGAACGAGAGCTAGCTCTTATGCCTTCACTTCCACCTACGAGTGAGGTCGACCTTTCCAAAATCGAGGAAGAACCTGATGAGTTGGAACGTCTTATTTTCGATGACGAACCAACTCATGTGACCACTAAGAATCCAATTCTCGAGGAGTTACCTAATCAACACTCCTCATTAGAGAATGACGTTTACCACATTCGTGAGGATCTAACTTATCAACGATCCCTACAAAAGAATGATGGTTTCGTGCTTGATCGTGATCTTTTCGAGAGAGTTTCTAAGATACTCAAGGAGGGGAATGACAAACCTTGGTTTGACAAGCCTATCTTTGATGAAGAAATCGATGAGATCGACGTTCATGAGGATGACGAGTATGTTGACCCCGAGGGGGCGGTGTTCTTTATTGACAAACGTTTTGAGAACTTATATAATCCACCACCCCCTCCCACCAAGGACTTAAATGTGAGGATTTTTAGCGCGACTAAATTTGAATTTGACACGCCAAATATTTTCGACATTATTCAATCGGGTTTTCATAAAGATTTTTTGAACGATGAAAAAGGAAAAGATTTTAAAAATGTTTTAAAAGATTTTTCTACATGTTTAACTCCGTCATCACATCGTTTTATGAGTGTTACCACCTCGTCTACTCCTTTTGACGATGGTTGGTGTGGATCTAGTGTGGGGGAAGCCCCAAATGTTCCCTCCCATTTCTCCACCGAGGACGAGATTTACGATCCCGGAATTGCTTGTAAAGGGAAATCTCGGTCTTCCACCGATGTAATAAATGGAAAATCTTTTCGTTTGCTTGGTGTGAGTCTACCTCGAGTATCTCATTTTGTTGACTTACCCATTTCCCCACCTTTCTACTTCTCATCTCTTTTCTTCTACCCCATTGGGGTTTGTGTTGAAGTGGCGTTGTTTCGTCTTTCATCCGAAAACGAGGACGCTATCTTTGACCCCGGTATACGTATATCGGGTTTTTAAAGTACTCCATGTACTTTTGGGCCTTGTTTATCATGTAAGCCCCACCAAAAATGACCATACCATGATTATCCCTAAATGATCACATTTATGGGGATTCGAGTCGAGCTTTTGACTCGGTTATCAAAAACAAGGTGCCTCGTGGAGGATTATCATGCTTATCCTTGTACATATTATCGCTTTCTTACTTTACTGTAACGAGGGGACTTGTGCTCTTCCAACCTTTGTTTCGTGGTTGTTTGTGATTGTGATTCATTAGGTTCATCGTCATAATTGAAGCCTCTCGTGTTCGTTTTACGGATCACTCGAGCTTTGATCGTTGCCTTTGGAGATTCCGATATCCGATGATATCCTTTTACGTTCTAACGTTTATCTTATTAGCATAATTCATAAACGGCTTTTAGGTTATTCGTTTTACCCTTTCCATGCTCGAGATTAAGCATTCGACTTCGTCTCTAGTATGGGGGTGTTTACACCCCTAGACTCGAAACATTGAG
Organism: Glebionis coronaria; assembly: GCA_025667525.1. Classification (NCBI taxonomy): domain Eukaryota; kingdom Viridiplantae; phylum Streptophyta; class Magnoliopsida; order Asterales; family Asteraceae; genus Glebionis; species Glebionis coronaria. The sequence goes on along the minus strand of CM046881.1, from coordinate 342,240,910 downwards.
GACAATGTTTAGTTTTAGTATGGGGGGGGGGTGAGTAGATACTTCACCTTGCTTACGTCAACACGCAATCCAAAAATTTCATCTTTTTGCTATCATTTTGTTGCAAATAAGGCTAAAAATGGCCAAATTTTAAAATTTTTCTTGTTTTTCATAAGTGTTTAAGACACGAATGTAGGTTTTCCGATGGTGAGAACGAGAGTAATTTTTGACTCGACCGTGCGTGTTGAGCACTTAGCTTCGATTCCTTAACTTTTTAGGCTAAGTCTCTTAAATGAGGACGAGAAATGATAGAGTTATTTATAAGTCTCGTAATCGTCACGATCTTAGGTGTAGTAATTATTGGCTTATTCTCCCAACGCTTTTGCATAAATAATTGTTAATAAATATTGATTTGGCGGTTTAGTCACTATTGTTGGTTTCTAATTTGTTTTGGTAGCTTCCATGTAATTAAATTGGGAAAACATTAAGGTATCCCCAGCGTCACGGTTTTGAAGTACTGGCACCCGAATAATCGAAAGCTTCACCTAATAATAAGATTTCAAGGGCTCACCTAAATTAAGAAAAAATTGAAGCTCACAAGGCCGAAAAATCTATGCCCAAATTGAAAGTGAATCAAGCCTTAATCTTCGAAGCTTTAAAGATCCAAAATTCGCTTTAGCGTGAGGATATACGTCTTTGGCTAATAAAACCACCGATGAGGCGGATAATAAAAGGCAAGGCAAGACCGAAGTCATAATAAAAGCTTCATGGCGAAGTTGAATAAAAGATGGAGGTAAACCAAAAGGTCCTTCCGTTAGGGGGCGTATACAAGTCTTGGTAATAAGTCTCATGTTCAAAACCGTTATAAAACCGTGTTTATCGATCCTTCTTGTTGACTTAATTTTTTGACATTGTTGTCTATTAGGATGAATTATTAATTTAATGATTTTGGTTACACCGTAAGACTCTATTTTTAGACTTAATCTCTATTCACGCATAAGTCAATGATGTATCCTCGTGATCATTATGACAAAATAAAATATAAGAGATACCAAGTAGGAATAAGGGAGTTTAGGTTCGTAATTAACACTCATGAGATGTGTTCGTGTTGCTAACTTATAATAACAATGATCTCGTCACACGCTTAGCATGGAATTGGGTGAAAATCGAGGACGACGAAATTATTTCTAACGAAGCATTCACGTGTTCTTGTTCTATGATCCTAAAAGTCACGTTCTCGTGATGAAAACTATACATTATGTCTAAAACGCGTGTAGAAGTTTATTTAAGTTTATGTCTTTAATAAATGTCATCATAAAGTGAATTTTGGAAGTGCTATGATACTTAATTCTAGCATTGCGTGGAGACACGACAATGGTTTAGTATGGGGGAGTGATGAGACTGTATTTATACATAGTCTCATCGTCCAAATCGGGCTTAAAACGCTTAAAATATCGTCAAAATACCCAAAAATATGCTTGTGTTTGTTCATTGTGTATTTCAGGTGAGGATATCGTGAATTCACCAAAAGGTTACAAGAATAGAGCAAAAACGAACACGGGAAACGAAGCCGCACAAGAAACCGGGCCCACGTTTGGAATTTACAAAAATGCTCTTGAAGTTTTAAAGATTGGCAACTTTGGTCCCTCAACTTATGAAGACTTGTCACAAATGACCCTCCACTCATCATTTGTACAAGTTACATCCTTGAAGTTTGAAGACATGTGCAAGAATAGCCCTTGAAGATAGTCAAAATTGCATAAATGATCCTTATATTAAGATTGGAAAATACATTGTGCCAATATTGACAACCTATCCAAAGTTTTTACAAAGGAAGAAGGATTAATGGCTGTTGAAAACTTATTGTGAAGACATTTTGGAAGTCTGGGGGCCAACCCTGTTAAAACCAAACCCATATCCATCATATACCCAACCAAAACCGTTTTTACCCACCCATTTTACTTCTTTTTACTCAACCTAGCCCAAAACCCGGCCCAACACCATTACCCAGCTTTTAAATTGGTCAAAATGTCAAACCCCCACTTAAACTTTTTAAACTCGTTTGTTTATTAATTAAAGTGGGGGGGGAAACATCTCCTGTTCAACCATCTTCCCCTAATCACCCTTAATTCTCACCTTAAACCCTAATCTAATCCTTCACCAAAACAAATGGTTTTTGATTTGTTCTTTCCAGATCAACAATTAAATCCACCCTCATCACAACCCACCAACAAACAAACTCACCCGTGACCCCAGGACCCCACACGGGACTACCCTTCTTCAACAAAAATGGCAAAGTGCGAATCTTTTGACTAAATCAATGGACCAATTTCACTCCTTGGTCCCCAAGTGCATATTAACGGCTATGATCAAGTCTAACAGCCTGGCAAACACCTCAGAGATCACATGATTGAGTTTTTGACCAAGAAAAGTCAACAAGATTCGAACTAGAGGGCAGATGCGGAATTTTGATAGCTTAGGGTTTTTCTTCTAGTATTTTCTTTAATGTAGTATAAATATGAAGGTGGTTTGTGCCTCATATCTTGTTCCAGTCTTTTGTACATTTTTTTAAAAAAAGTAATGAAAATGAAACTTTTAAATGGTGCAAATGCTGAGTTCCTTTTGATTGCTTTGTAGTGTAATGGTTTGAATGTTTACAATTTAGTCTAAACTTATTGTTCTAAAGTTTTTATCAGAAAAACGTTTTTTTTTTCTTTGGAATTTCAAAAACTCAAATTTAAGCTAATAGTGGAAGTGAAAGTGGAAGCTATTGGCTTGATTTGTTGTTTGAAGATTTATTTATCTCAGTTGTTAAAAAGGTTTTAAAAAGTTTGGTTCTCAAAAGTTTTTCAAGGTTTGTTCATTTTTAATCTCATCCTTACTGTAGCATAAGCTACTTCAAAATCTTCTGACAAAAGCTCTTGAAGTGCTTTGCTACAAGAAGTTTCTCTTCTTGTTGGTTATTTTGTGCAGGGTACAAGATTTATACAAGGAAGTTCATTTCATCCCTTTTCCATTTTTTTTTACTTGAAGACATTAATAGGGTTAGGGTCCTCTTGGATTCCTCCAGCAAGCCTTTCTCTACTTGTTCATAAGCCCATGAAAGCTCACTCACAAGCCATTGGAAGGCCATCAGCCCAGGTATAAGGCTTGAACCCCATTGGCATGCTTTTATGAGATTTTTATGTGAATTATGTGATTTGTGAGAAACTTGTTCTTATGTTGTTTTTCTTGTTTGAGATTGCTGTTTTAGGATTAGTATGCATGTTAAGATTAATCATAATCAGTTTAGGATTGGTTTGCTAGCTTTTGGTTTGATATTATTTGATTTCCAGTTTTAAAGGGGTGTTTGGGTTAAGGTTTTAATATAGAAGATATACACACTTCTTGCCTTTAATCTGCCTAGACATGTTACTTTAGGTCTTTGAAAGTTTTTCACATAGTTAGTTGCTAGTTGGGTCAAGTTTTAAAGAAAGTTGCAAGTGAAAATTTGGTTAATAGAGCTTAAAAATAGAAAGTCCATTTTCTGTGTTCATTTTAGAGTAAATTGTCTTGAAATCTTGTAGCCTATTAGAAATATTGTTAATTTAGGATTATGATTAGTTGTAAGTGATTTGGTGGACTTTTGTACAAGTTTTGGCCATTAAAATTCATCTTGGTGCCTATTTCATCAGTTACTGTTCACAGACCTGTATCAAGCCGTAACAGTCCCATATTTGTTCCCGTTTGTGTGAATTTTGGTTTGTGATTGCTTGTTTTTATAATTTTTGTGACTCCCCACAACCCAACTGGTTGTGGGGGTGCCAATCATTGCCCATAAAACAAACTCAAGCTCAAGTTATAGATCAAAAACCCACCAGACCTGTTAAGTTGCACTAGCAGTGGGAACTTAATTACCCCTGCTGGTGCTTTTGTTAGTACTGCTCTACTAAAAGACAGAAACAACTAAGTGTCACTTTCATTCTTTTTACTGATTTTTCATTATTTTTCATTATTTTTTTTATTTATTTTCTAATTTTTCAGTTTAAATTATTTTAATGTTACTGTTCATTTGATAATTTTTAGATTAAATAGCTAATTTAATTAACTTTTTAATCCCTGTTTTTGGCATCTAGTGCAGAAAGTTTATATTTTTCAGATTTAAAATTTTTCTTATATTTAGGAAAGTATTTTAAGATTTTTAGTTTAAAAGTATTTTACTGTTCACCTTTTAATTATTTTTTATAATTAAATTATTTTAATTAGGGTTTAATTATTAATCTATTTTGTCTTTTAGTACAAAATTTTACTTTTTTCAAACTTTTTCAGTTTTCTATTGTTCATTAGTGTAATTTAGGATTTTTAAAATTGTCAAATTAATTTGGCATTATTTTATTATTTTTTATGATTATTTTAGTTTAAAAATAGTTTTTAGTCATTCAAAAATAGAAAAATAGTTTTGAAAATTTAGGAAAAATACTTTTTAGTCTTTAAATAATATAAGTAACTTATTTGTTCAATAAAATTATATTTTGGGCATTTTGTTAATTATATTTAATTTTAGGGCTTTAATTAGCATTAAAAATTGAATATTTAATTAATAAAAGGTTTTAAAATATATATGTTCGATTTTTATTCTTATTTATATTATTTTAGACTTAGTTTAAGCTTTTAATTAATTTTTAGGTTTAATTTTTAATTTTGTCGCGTTTTACGTATTTACGTTCGCGTTTTACGTCAACGTCGTAGTTTAATCGTAGTCGTAGCTCGTCTTTACTTTTTCCCTTCTCAACCAAAAACGTCACTAATCCAAACTTGATTTCATATATATTGGCACATTAATCCACACACCTCCCACGAGAACGAACTTGGAATTTATTCGTCTTCACGGTTTTTCATTAAATCGTGTCGATTAATACTTGCCACTCATACGCGTTTTTCCTAAAACGTGTACGAAAAACCTACATCATACCCCTCTTGTTCAAGCATGTTTGTTTTCCTGCTTTCTGTCACAACTGGAACCCAAGAAGATTTTTGATGCTCTCAAAGAACCAAGTTGGGTGGAAGCAATGCAAGATGAGCTTAACCAATTTGCTATCCAGGATGTTTGGGAGTTATTTGATTGTCCCAGACATGTCAGACCTATTGGGATAAGATGGGTTCTTAGAAACAAGAAGGATGAAAGAGGCATTGTTGTAAGAAACAAGGCACGTTTAGTGGCTCAAGGTTATACACAAGAGGAAGGGATAGACTATGAGGAGGTCCTTGCACCAGTTAAAAGGATTGAGGCTATAAGAATTTTTCTAGCTTATGCTTCCTGCATGGGCTTTATAGTCTATCAAATGGATGTGAAGAGTGCTTTTCTTTATGGCACAATTGTAGAGGAGGTTTATGTAATGCAGCCTCCTGTTTTTGAAGATTTAGAACATCCAGACAAGGTGTATAAAGTCAAGAAAGCTATGTATGGACTTCATCAAGCCCCAAGAGCATGGTATGGCACATTGTCCACCTATCTGGTGGAAAATGGATTCAAAAGGGGCACCATAGACCAGACCTTATTTACAAAGAAGACTGGTAAAGATTTCTTACTTGTCCAGGTTTATGTGGATGATATCATCTTTGGATCTTCAAGTCCAAAGATGAGTGAAGACTTTTCCAAGCTTATGACGGCCAAATTTAAGATGAGTGCAATGGGGGAGATGAACTTCTTTCTAGGGTTACAAGTTCAGCAGAAGGAAGATGATATCTTCATCTCTCAGGATAAATATGTAGCATAAATTTTGAAGAAGTTTGTCTTTTCTCCAATGAGAAAAGGGCTAACACTCCTATGGATAGAGAACACCCTTGAGGAAAAGTTGGAGATGGAAAAGAAGTAGATGTCAGACACTATAGATTAATGATTGGTTCATTGATGTATCTCACAGCTTCAAGACCTGACAATATGTTTGCTGTGTGTGCATGTGCATGCCATCAAGTGACTCCCAAAGAGTGTCATCTTCATGCTGTCAAGAGAATCTTTATATACCTTAGATGTTATCCAGACCTGGGATTATGGTATCCAAAAGATTCAACATTAGAGCTCATTGCATATTCAGACAGTGATTATGGTGGTGAAAAATTTGATAGAAAATCCACAACTGGTGGATGTCAGTTTCTTGGGAGTAGATTGATATCTTGGCAATGTGATAGATGTAGAAATACGTCTTTTAGGAAAAAGAACGTAAATAGGGTAAGCGTGCACGACGATTTAGGAAAACCGTGTGTGAATGACCCTAAAAGTGAGTTCGTTCTCGAGGAGGTATGGTGTTGTGAATTAACTTGTATTTATTTGAGATTAATATTAAGAAGAATGGGGGTGAGAAGAAGAAAAGACGGATACGTGAAAATTAAACTATGACGAAAACGTAAGACCGTAGAAAAACCACAAAAATTAAAAATTATTAAAACCAAAAACAAAATATCAACAAGGCTAAAAACAAGTCAAAGACCCTAGGGCGCAGTGGTGAGTGTGGTGTGGAGTGAACGTGGTGACCAGGGTTCGAATCCTGAAACCCCTTTTTTTTTCACTTTTTATTCCTTAGTTGCGCCGCAACTAGGTAGGTCTTGCGCCGCAACTAGTGAAACGGGAATACCTTTGGTCTGAAGCTCCTTCAGTTGCGCCGCAACGCTTAGGTCTTGCGGCGCAATACTATGCAAAACGTGGCCTGGTACTGCTAAGTTACTGATGAACAACCAAGTGCACACTTGTGCACTTGTGATGCCAAGAGGTCTTGGCTTGATGCTTATTTGGTGATTATGTTGGAACAATTGGGCACCCTTGTGCTCAATGAAGCACAAGGAGTCAATAACAACAAGGAAACAAACACCTAGCACTCAAATTCAAGAAATCAAATGCACCAAAGATCATAAAAACAAGCAAGATAACACTTATGCAGATTTTTAACACCCTTTTTACCTTTTACCTCTTAAACTAAGCTAAAACTTGTACCAAACTAAGTTACCAACTAGTTAAAATCTAAATCAACCTTAATCACTAACTATAACACCCTTACAATTCATTAATTAAGATCCAACTCCTGCTAAAACGTATTGCCAAACACCCTTTAAACTTTTTGAAAACCAATTTTTCCAAATCAAAACCTTATGAAACCTAACCATATTGTTATCAAAGCTTCATAACATGTATATAACATAACATAAACACAAATCAAGTAACTTAAACACACTTAATCAATCAATCAAGCAAATCATGTAACAAGCACTTTTGTGAACTTTTCAAAGAGTAAAAGAGAGTTACCTTAGGACCCCTACATCCAAGGGTCCTAGTGGATGTTGAATCCACCTCCAAACCAACCCGGGTTGGTGCTGAACTAAATCAACAAGCCTTCAACCTGTTTGAACACAAAACAAAGAAAACACAATTCAAGCTTACAATATTCTTTTTTTTTTTTCTTTTCTTTTTAAAACTTTCCCAAAACTTATCAAACTTCTTAAAAACGTTTCTATTAACACTATAACACCAATTAATCAAAACCTCTTAACATCCAAACCTTTTGAGAAGATTTTACCAAAATCTCTCAAAATCTCAAAACCTTAAACAACTTTGAAAATCAAAGTTGCTTAACCAAATAAAAGTGTGGAACTCAGAATTAAGCTTAACACAACACTCAACTTTTAAAAACAATAAAAAAGGAATTACACTTGAATATTTCAAAAACCAAACTTTTTATTTCTTTAAAAAGGTATTACATGTGCAAGCTTAAAAACTGGAACAAAGGGATCACCACAGCTTGGGTCTCCTTTTATAGAGCCTATAGAACAATCTAGAATAGAAAAAACTAAACCCTAATCATAAGAAAATCCCAAATGTGCCCTTGAATGGTTTTGAGTGCATTTTGTCCTCTCATTTGATCTTGGCCTTTAAATTTTGCTTTGTGAGCAAGCATAGCATCTTGGACGTCCATTTTGCCACGTCATGATGCTTGGGGGCTAAGGAATGATGTGATTGGTGGATTGGGGAATTGGGGGTTTGGTGCACATGTGTGGGATGCAGATTTTTAGGAGTGGGAAAGGTTTGTGAGTGTGTGAATTACTTGTGTGCAAGTTTAATTGGTTTTTACCCAAGGAAAAGTGAAGGTAAATTCTGGGTGGTAAGAACAATGAATAGTAACAGTTTTAATCCGAAATTGGGGGTGGCATATGTGTTAGGCGCACTTTTTGTTTAAATGTTTCCATTTTGGCAACTTCAGTCCTCCTCTTTTGTTATTTTTGCCATTTAAGGTTTCCAGCCCTAAAACTTGATATCCTTTGTAATTAACTTTCCCACTTTGACAATTTTGGCACCAACTTTTGATAAAAGGTTATCAAGGATGTAATTTGACATTTGGTGATTTTTCAAGGACTAATCTTGGACAATGTTGATCTTCAAAGGTCTTCAATGAGTCTTTCACTTGTTGAGGGACCATTATTGGCAATTTGAAATTGTTGAGGGACTAATCTTGCCATTTCTTCAATCTTGAAGGACCTTTTTGCAATTTTGACAAACTTAAGGGACCAAACTTGTAGTTATTAATATACAAGAGTTTTAAGTGTCATTTCTTCATTCATTGAGGATCAATCTTGTTTGTCTTCAAGTCTTCAAGGGTATTTGATGAAAATTCCATGATTAGGGCCCGGTTCTTTGTACGGCTTCGTTTCTCGTGTTCGTTTTTCCTTGATTCTTGTGATCTTTTGTCTTTTTCACGATATCCATACCTAAAACACACAAGTAAACAAACACAAGCATATATATGGTATTTTATGACATTTTAGTGCATTTAAAGCCCGAAAAGAACGATGAGATCATGTATAAATGCCATCTCATCACTCCCCCATACTAAGCCATTGCCGTGCCCTCACGCAATGCTAAGAATAAAGTATCTAAGCATCACCAAAGTTCAATTTTATTAACCTTTATTGAAGAGTAAAAGACTTGCAACATACTACGAGATTGTGAAAAGACATAATGTATGATTTTCATCACCAAAAGGTGACTTTTAGGGTCAAAGAATAGAAACAAGTTAATGTCCCTTAGAGTAAACTTCGTCATCCTTGATTGTCATACATTCCATGCTAAGTGCAAAAACAAGATCATTGTTGGTACAAGTCACAATGCTAACACTACTCATACGTCCAAATTGTGTAATACTTTTTCTCCCCGCAATCCTAGTTATTATAAAAGGAAATGGGTTACTAGCATTTTTTATCTATTTGTCATGGATCACAAGTGATTCATATTGACTTATTTGAGTAGTTATTAGTCCGAAAGCAAAGTAGCACGATTTGATCAATAGTTAGCCGAAGGACAAAATCTTTTAAAACGGCTTCTCGTGTATCTCCTTAAGTTCATATCTTGGCATAACTCGTTTCACGATTTGAGACCTTTCTCGGACCGATATTTGGCATGTACTTCATACTTCAAATCTTGGGAAGACGTTCTCGAAATTATGGTCTTCTCTTCATATAATTGGAATTTCTTCACTTGACGTTTTTGAGAGATTCTTCATATAGGACCACGACTTCATCATTTTTCTTCAATCTTTACTTTGGATTTTGATATACAACGATCCGCCTCCTTTTCGGACTTGGATATATTTATCCTCATACCTTGTTAGGGTCTTTTTGGATAGACTTTCTCCATTTTTTAGGGGAGTAATAGCTTCTCGTCGTGTGTCTCGATCCTTCATATTGATTTTGGAACAATGATACTTCACATCATCTTTGGATCTTTAGCAAAAATAGAGCTCCTCATGCCTTGTTAGGGCCTTTTTGGATGATCGCCAATCTTCGCGTCCCGCTTCAATAAGTTATGCCTTGGCTATGAACTCTATTCAACCCCGAGCAACTTTTAAACGATCTTGCGCTAGAGGCTAAGTAACTTTTCAAACCGTACGACCTTACTTATTGCAATTATGATTTATTCCTAATGCATTGATCTTATGGGAATAAAAAGCCACAATTAAAAACATATGAGTTTTTGAAAGAACACTTTCATGTTCTACGTTTAGCATGATCACTTGTCTAACTCTATCATTTCTCGTTCTTCACTATTTAAAGACCTCTGATTAAAGAGACTCGTGAATACTTAGCCGTGCAAGTCAAAATTAAGCCAAATTTGGATTAGCTTTCATTAAGACTATATCAAATCAAAGTTTTGGGTTTCCAAGCCACCTATAGGATCTTGCACTTTCTTGGACTTTTTCAAGTTTAGAGAATGCGTTTTAAAGTTCCCTTGATAAGTGACTTTCTAGAATCAATTATAGGAACTTGCGAAAAGTTCTTGTTCTTAACCCGAATGAATTAAGACTTTCGCGTTTTAAAGCTCCCTATATAAAAGTCTAGCAAAACTTGAATTGAGCGGGTTAAGGAATGTAAATGGCTCCAAATGCCCATCAAGTCAAAAATTAACTCTTATTCTACCCATCGGAAAATATACATTCGTGTCTTAAAAACACTTATGAAAACTAAGAAAAATTTTAAAATTTGGCTATTTTTAGCCTTATTAGCAAAACATTGAAAATTGGAAAACGTGAGGGCGTAGCAAAGCAAGTACCTATTCACCCCCCATACTAAAAGTAAACATTGTCCTCAATGTTTCGAGTCTAAAGGTGGAGCACCCCCATACTAGAGACGAAGAATCGAATGCTTAGGATCTAGCATGGAAAGGGTGATCAACAATATATCTAAAGCCGTTTATTAATTATGCTAAAAGATAATTGTTAGAACAATAAAGGATATGTCATGGATTCGTGAAAAACTTCTTCAAACGAACGATGGAGGCTCACGTAAACGAACACGAGAGTCTTCAATCGTAGATGATGATGATGATGATCTAGATAACACAATCACAAACAACCACGAGACAACGAGTTGGAAGGGTACAAGTCCCCTTATTAGTGAACATAAAGCATAAAGATAAGCATGGGATCTCCCCCACGAGGCACCTTGTTTTTGATAACCGAGTCAAAAGCTCGACTCGAATCCCCATAAATGTGAACATTTAGGGATATTCATGGTATGGTCAATTTTTGATGGGGCTTACATGATAAACAAGGCCCAAAAAGCAACCGGTATAAAGGACTAAGTCCTTAAATGATGCAAAATACCGGGGTCGAAGATGGCGTTCTCGTTTCCATTGGAAAAACAAATTAACACCACTCCAACATGTGCCATAAACTCAAAGAGTTTGAAGAAAATAGATGAGAAGTAGAAGGGTGAGACAATTGGTAAGACAAACGTTTGAGCTACTCGAGGTAGACTCGCACCAAGCAAATAGAACGATTTTCCATTTATTGCATCGGTGGAAGACCGAGATTTCCCTTTACATGAAATTCCGGGATCGAATATCTCGTCCTCGGTGGACGAGGATGAGGGAACATAAGGGGCTTCCCCCATACTAGAACCACACAAAACATCGTCAAAAGGAGTAGACGAGTTTGTAGCACTCAAATCACGCGGTGATGACGGAGTTAGATTTGTAGAAAAATCAATTAAATCACATTTAAGATCTTTTTCTTTGTTATCTTTTGAACTCTCCTTATGAAAACCCTTTTTGATTATGTCGAAAATATTCGGTGTTTCTAAGACGATGTTAGTTACACTAAAAATTCTCACATTTTGAAATCGTTTTGGTTTTGGTGGTGGCAAGTTCTCAAAACGTTTATCGACGAAGAAAACCTCCCCATCGGGGTCCATAAATTCATCATCCGAAAGATCTTCCGTAGAAATCGGAAATTTATCAACACTTTTCAAGAACGAAGGTGAAGGATTTTTTGATTCAAGTATTGATGGTTTCTTCTTTGTAGGCTTAGCACTCATAACCTCCACCGGCGGAGGAAATGGTAAATTGTTTTTGGCGACATTCCCTAAAACTCTTGGTGAAAATTCTTTGCAAACGACATTGGTCGAGTCACCATGGTTTAAAGTTTCAATAGAATATACATGAGAAAGATTGGAGTTTTGTGTTGCATTGATGACAAGTTCTTCTTCATTGAAACGAAGGGTGATTTTTCGAGCATGAACATCGATAAGTGCTCTTGATGTATCCAAAAATGAACGACCCAAAATGAGAGGAACTTTTCGATCGATGGGAATGTCTACAACGATAAAGTCAACGGGATAGTAAAACTTTCCGACTTTAACGAAAACGTCCTCGGCTACTCCACATGCCAAAATCGTAGAATGATCGGCCATCTCGATGGACATGTTCGAAGGAGTAAGAGCCGGAAGCGAAAGCGATTTGAAAATCTCGAGAGGCATTAAATTAATACTAGCACCAAGATCGGCCAAGGCGTAGCATTCCTCCATATCTTGTATAGCACACGGAATCAAAAATTTACCGGGATCACCGACTTTTTGTGGTATGCGGCTTAGAAAAACCGATGAACAACTAGACGTTTGTTGTAACTTCTCTTTGTTGTTTAGCATACTTTTGAAGTTTGCGGCGAATCGAGGCATCATGATTAAAGCATCGGCAAAACTTATGTTAAAGTGCAAATCACGAAACATTTTCATAAATAGCTCAAATTGATAATTGTTCCTTTCTTGTGCTTTCTCTTTGTTTCGTCTCGAAGGGTAGGGTAAAGGTGGTGTGGGTTGGTCATTAGGCAACGGCCTTGGAATCTCGGGTTCCATAATTGGTATTGGTGTAACCGTAGGTGTGGTTTGAGCGGTACTTCGTGGGATTGTAATGTGCTCCTTTTCGACCATCACCTCGGGTTCTTTCTCGATTTCCTTCTCCGTAGAAGTACTTGGACGAGAGATTGGTTCCTTGAAAGTTTTACCACTTCGTGTAGTAATAACCTTCATTTCTCCCTTCGGGTTTGCAATGGTATCACTAGGAAGACCACCCGAAGAAGAGGGCTTACACATGATTGCTTCAAACATCTTAGCCATTCTGTCCTCAAATTTTGATTGCCTAGCATCCGCTTTCAATAACTCTTGCTTAATCTCATGTTGTCCTAATTCCATCTTTTGTTGGTTTTGTTGAAGACGTTGGACATTTCCTTCCATTTTATTTGCATGAGTTTTAAGTTCATTAGCAAGTTCATTTTTAAGCTCGTTTTTCAACTCGGATCTTAAGCTAATCATCTCACGTTGCATGTTATCAAATTTAGCATCATTTGCTTTTGCATAATCTAAAAATTCTCCTTGCAAATTTTTCGTGTGAGCATTTTGAAAACCTTGTGTAGTATTTTGAAAATCACGGTTTTGGTTTTGATTAGAGATTTGTCCATTCCCACTTTGATAATTCCCTTTGTTGTAGTTGCGTGTGTTGCCTTGGTAATTACCTTGGTTGTTGTTTCGATAATTGTTAACATTTTGATTTGGTGGAGCTTGATTTTGGCGGGAACCTTGGCCGTTTTGGTTGTAAGTTCCCGTTGCTACATAAGCACTCGAAGTGTTACCATCCGCGGTAATGCACTCGGATAAATCATGAGCTCCTCCACACGATAAACAATTCTTAGCAACCGCTTTAACCGAAGCGGAATTGGAAGCTTCTTGAGCCTTCCAATGGGACATAAGATTAGCAAATCTATCAAAAAACCGATTTTCCTCATTAGCTTCATCATGTAAGGCATTAATGCCACGAGACGATTGTGATGACGATGACGAACCCATATTGGCAACACTCGGTGTGTTACGAGGGCTATAAACCTTAGATCGATTTTCAATGATTTGTAAAGCCTCATTTGTCGTCTTGCACAAAAAATTACCACCCGCGGCGGCATTCAAATAATCTCGTTCATGATCATTAAGCCCATTATAAAAGGTATCGATTTGATGCAATTCCGAAAAATCATGGTGAGGACATTCATGTAACATCTCCTTAAATCGTTCCCATGCCATTGAAAAACTTTCATTGTTACGTTGCACAAATCGTGAAATCTCATTTTTTAAGTGTGTTGTTTTCGATGGTGGAAAAAACTTGTTCACAAACTTAGAGACGAGATCGGCCCATGTCAAAATCGAATTTGGCGGTTCTTTCTCGAGCCAAATTTTTGCGGGTCCATCCAACGAGTATGGAAACAACATCATCTTAATGGCGTCATGCGGAACATCTTTGAATTTGCTAGTGGCGGTGAGACGGTTGAAATTCCTAATGTGGTAATGCGGGTTGTCTTTCTCATGACCTCGAAATTTGTTTGCTTGTAGCATCGACATTAAACCCGTCTTAATTTCGAAATTCTCCGCAAGGATGGCGGGAATAACAATTGCCTCTCCAAAACCCTCGGTGGGTGCTTGTAGCAACTCCATCATAGTACGATTAGCCATTACGACTTCTTGTTCTATAATAGGTTCAACAATTGGAGGTTCTTCAACAATCAACGATCCTTGATTTGCTTGCTTTTGAAGTCGTTTACGAGCTCGTTTTGCTTGATTACGAGTGATCATAAACTTCACGAAGAATGGGAGGTGAGCAAAGAAGATTCTTTTTGGTTGTTTTGTGGATTTTCAATTTTTTTGTGTTTTTGATGATATTTAATTTTTTTTTTTTTTGGATTTTGGTGTATCTTCGTAGACAACAATCTACAAAATCTCTCCTCGAATCAAACTCTTGATTAAAGAAGCCTCAAAGGAATGAAAACGATCACGTGGAGTGAACGCCTTCGAATGACTTTAGAACTTTGGTGAAAACCAAATTGTTCACGAGGGTTTAATCACAAAGAAAACCAAGCAAATATAGTATACGTATTAATACTTTGGGCGGCAAAACCCTCGATTAACCTTCAATCTCAAAATACTCACAAGCAAGCGGGGAAACGAGGCGGCGCGAAGCACTTAAGAGCCTTTTTCCTTAGGGTATATTTTATAATACCCGCCTTATACCCACCTTATAGTTCGTATCTTTCAAAATCGAGCTTCTCGAAAGTATTTATCTATTTTTGCCTTTTCTTTTTGTTTGAGATTCAAATACAATGATCGAGTGATGAAATCCCGAATCAAGGTTGTGTTTTCACACTTTTGGAGATATTGTATTTTGGTTGTGATACTTAATACAATATATTAATAATATTCACAAAGAAAAACCGAGAAAACCGATAATACGTGTTAAGGGAGTTCCACTTAACACAAATACTATTTTGGATAATATCAAAAACAAAATTTTCCAAATTAAATCACGACACACCTCCCCGGCAGCGGCGCCAAAATGATAGATGTAGAAATACGTCTTTTAGGAAAAAGAACGTAAATAGGGTAAGCGTGCACGACGATTTAGGAAAACCGTGTGTGAATGACCCTAAAAGTGAGTTCGTTCTCGAGGAGGTATGGTGTTGTGAATTAACTTGTATTTATTTGAGATTAATATTAAGAAGAATGGGGGTGAGAAGAAGAAAAGACGGATACGTGAAAATTAAACTATGACGAAAACGTAAGACCGTAGAAAAACCACAAAAATTAAAAATTATTAAAACCAAAAACAAAATATCAACAAGGCTAAAAACAAGTCAAAGACCCTAGGGCGCAGTGGTGAGTGTGGTGTGGAGTGAACGTGGTGACCAGGGTTCGAATCCTGAAACCCATTTTTTTTTCACTTTTTATTCCTTAGTTGCGCCGCAACTAGGTAGGTCTTGCGCCGCAACTAGTGAAACGGGAATACCTTTGGTCTGAAGCTCCTTCAGTTGCGCCGCAACGCTTAGGTCTTGCGGCGCAATACTATGCAAAACGTGGCCTGGTACTGCTAAGTTACTGATGAACAACCAAGTGCACACTTGTGCACTTGTGATGCCAAGAGGTCTTGGCTTGATGCTTATTTGGTGATTATGTTGGAACAATTGGGCACCCTTGTGCTCAATGAAGCACAAGGAGTCAATAACAACAAGGAAACAAACACCTAGCACTCAAATTCAAGAAATCAAATGCACCAAAGATCATAAAAACAAGCAAGATAACACTTATGCAGATTTTTAACACCCTTTTTACCTTTTACCTCTTAAACTAAGCTAAAACTTGTACCAAACTAAGTTACCAACTAGTTAAAATCTAAATCAACCTTAATCACTAACTATAACACCCTTACAATTCATTAATTAAGATCCAACTCCTGCTAAAACGTATTGCCAAACACCCTTTAAACTTTTTGAAAACCAATTTTTCCAAATCAAAACCTTATGAAACCTAACCATATTGTTATCAAAGCTTCATAACATGTATATAACATAACATAAACACAAATCAAGTAACTTAAACACACTTAATCAATCAATCAAGCAAATCATGTAACAAGCACTTTTGTGAACTTTTCAAAGAGTAAAAGAGAGTTACCTTAGGACCCCTACATCCAAGGGTCCTAGTGGATGTTGAATCCACCTCCAAACCAACCCGGGTTGGTGCTGAACTAAATCAACAAGCCTTCAACCTGTTTGAACACAAAACAAAGAAAACACAATTCAAGCTTACAATATTCTTTTTTTTTTTTCTTTTCTTTTTAAAACTTTCCCAAAACTTATCAAACTTCTTAAAAACGTTTCTATTAACACTATAACACCAATTAATCAAAACCTCTTAACATCCAAACCTTTTGAGAAGATTTTACCAAAATCTCTCAAAATCTCAAAACCTTAAACAACTTTGAAAATCAAAGTTGCTTAACCAAATAAAAGTGTGGAACTTAGAATTAAGCTTAACACAACACTCAACTTTTAAAAACAATAAAAAAGGAATTACACTTGAATATTTCAAAAACCAAACTTTTTATTTCTTTAAAAAGGTATTACATGTGCAAGCTTAAAAACTGGAACAAAGGGATCACCACAGCTTGGGTCTCCTTTTATAGAGCCTATAGAACAATCTAGAATAGAAAAAACTAAACCCTAATCATAAGAAAATCCCAAATGTGCCCTTGAATGGTTTTGAGTGCATTTTGTCCTCTCATTTGATCTTGGCCTTTAAATTTTGCTTTGTGAGCAAGCATAGCATCTTGGACGTCCATTTTGCCACGTCATGATGCTTGGGGGCTAAGGAATGATGTGATTGGTGGATTGGGGAATTGGGGGTTTGGTGCACATGTGTGGGATGCAGGTTTTTAGGAGTGGGAAAGGTTTGTGAGTGTGTGAATTACTTGTGTGCAAGTTTAATTGGTTTTTACCCAAGGAAAAGTGAAGGTAAATTCTGGGTGGTAAGAACAATGAATAGTAACAGTTTTAATCCGAAATTGGGGGTGGCATATGTGTTAGGCGCACTTTTTGTTTAAATGTTTCCATTTTGGCAACTTCAGTCCTCCTCTTTTGTTATTTTTGCCATTTAAGGTTTCCAGCCCTAAAACTTGATATCCTTTGTAATTAACTTTCCCACTTTGACAATTTTGGCACCAACTTTTGATAAAAGGTTATCAAGGATGTAATTTGACATTTGGTGATTTTTCAAGGACTAATCTTGGACAATGTTGATCTTCAAAGGTCTTCAATGAGTCTTTCACTTGTTGAGGGACCATTATTGGCAATTTGAAATTGTTGAGGGACTAATCTTGCCATTTCTTCAATCTTGAAGGACCTTTTTGCAATTTTGACAAACTTAAGGGACCAAACTTGTAGTTATTAATATACAAGGGTTTTAAGTGTCATTTCTTCATTCATTGAGGATCAATCTTGTTTGTCTTCAAGTCTTCAAGGGTATTTGATGAAAATTCCATGATTAGGGCCCGGTTCTTTGTACGGCTTCGTTTCTCGTGTTCGTTTTTCCTTGATTCTTGTGATCTTTTGTCTTTTTCACGATATCCATACCTAAAACACACAAGTAAACAAACACAAGCATATATATGGTATTTTATGACATTTTAGTGCATTTAAAGCCCGAAAAGAACGATGAGATCATGTATAAATGCCATCTCATCACAATGCAAGAAACAAACAGTGGTGGCCAATTCTACAACTAAAGCAGAGTATGTTTTGAAAAGGGTTTAATACAACCAGATAGAGTTGACACAGAAGAGAATGTGTCTGATTTATTAACTAAACCTTTTGATACTGGAAGATTTCAATACTTGGTAACAAGTATTGGAATGATCAATCTCACTTAATATGTGTTTTGGGGTCTTATTGTAAGAGTATGTACAGGATATGCATTGTTATTGGTCTCTTTGTGATGTTATATTTTCCACTTTATTTGTCTAACACTGATAAAGGTTATCCTAACGCTGATAAGTGTTATCGTGACGTTGTCAGCAACATGTTAGTTTTGTGGTTTTTGATCTAAGTGTGCAAGCGTTGTTAGAATTGTACCATTGGATACAGAGTTGCTTATGGATCCTTGGAGAAACATTGGAGCATGTTTCCATTTATGGATGATGGTTGGAATATTTATATTTCTATCTTGACATAATTTTTTATTTACATGCATATTATTTGGCAACTTATGTATCACAGTTTAAGGGGAGGTTTTAAGAACCGTTAGGACTTTTGGGTATTCTTATGATACTCTTATCATAATTCTTGATTGTGTCCATTGGAGAGTATGAGTTAGTTTACTATCTCATGAGGCACTGTAGCATGCAAAGTTGATATACTATGCATGCTGGCAAGACCATTTAGGCCTATAATTAGATGTGGTCTGTTGGGAGACTTAGGTATGATTTATATTGGGTTTACCTGGGAGTTACAAGGGATTTTATGAGATAACTTAAATGTTAAGAATTTTGGTTAGCAAGGGACACTAGAAGACTGTTATGTCTGTCTTGCATAAGCAAGTGTGTATAATTGGACAGTGCTTGCCGCCCTATAGTAATTTTCAGTTTATAGGTTATCTTCACTAGGATAAATTATTTTGTTAAGGTCCTTTTTCATTTTTATTATTTTTATTTTTGGACGTTGACAGATATATTTCCAAGCGTTGTTATGACCAATTTAGACGTTGACATGGCTTTTGCAAACGTTGACAAGAATATAGCCGTTGGGCGTTGATGGGTTATTTTTTACCGTTGACAATCATTGGGTCCTACCCATATGTTATTTTTGACGAAAAATGGGGCCGTAATTTTGGGAGTTGATAACTTTTAATTAATGCACAAGATAACTTATTTTCTTTTCAATATTTTCATCATTATATTTTGAAAATACTTGCCTCATTTTTGACCAATCACATGTGCCTATCACTCCTATATATTTGGCTCCTATTTTTAAACAAGGTACTCTCATATTCTTGTCTAAAAATTTTATCCTATTATTCATCTTTTACAATCTTTCACAAACAGCTTTCTACATCAATGGCGCCTAAGTTTAAACCAAGTGACTTGGTATTGGGATTCAGAAGTCAGCACAATAAGATTTTTGATGGCATGTGTAAAAACAAGGGTAATAAGATGACTTTGGCTTATCCCAGATTTTTGAAAATGGTTTTTGATGAGCAAAGGTACTGCACAAGGGATCATGATGATTTTTATGAGATCCCTATGCAAAAGAAAGCTATTTTTAGTAAGATAAACTCACCCCCTCACAGAGACATACCCCTCACCCAAGCTATGCTTGCTGTTATTGCAGCAGCACAACCTAAACCTGACCCACAACCACAACTTGACCCAATACCAGACCCCTTACCTCCACCTCAACACATGGAAATTGACCAGGAATCCTTCAACGCTGACACGTTAAATGTTGGCGTTGACACTACTAATCCAAACGTTGACACCTTTCCGTCACAGACCCAAACACCCCTTAACCTTCAAACTACCACCCATACCACATCATCTTCTCCACCCCAGACTATAGGATGGAAAAACGCCAAGGGACCATTGGAGTGTTCTCCTCTGGTGGTCCTAGCCATGTTTCAGAGAGAACCACCACCACAAGTGTGGTTGGTGCTATGGATAAGGCTGGGACTATTGGTACTCGCTTAGACGCAGGCCAAGACAGTCCTAACATCTTTAAGACCTCATCCATGCCCATGACTCTACTTTGGGAGGTCAAATACCCATTCTAGAGGAGGGCAGATTGGAACCATACATAATGTTGGAATTGACGACTGTCTGCATTAGCTTGCAAAAGCAAAATGCAGACCTGTTACACACAGTCGGTACACAAGGACTTGAACTCAAGCAATTGAGGGAGAGGATTGTTGTTTTTGGAAACTGCTAAATCTAGGAGAAGGCAGACAATAGTCCTTTCATTAGGGGAGGATTCTTACAAAGGGGAGGAAGCTGCTACAGAGCCTGTTAATTTGAGTGATAAAGGCTCACATGAAGCTGCTACAAAGCCTGTTGATTTGAGTAGCAAAGGCTCATATGATGGAGAATCTTTGGGTATGGCTTAAGCTCTTACTGAATTTAAGAAGCAACCAGGTTTTGATATATCTTTGGTTACTCCTACAAACTTGAACTTATCCTTTACAACAATGATGGAGCAGTTCACAAGAAGCGCTGAAAAGCATAACGTAAGCGTTGACAAGCATATTTTAGATGCTGACACACCAAACGCTGACAAGAGTAAGTTGGGCGCTGACACACAAGATTTGAACGTTGACAGACCTGCAGATATGGTTGATGTATTCCAGTCATCAACTATCATCAAGGAAGTGTCTTCACAAGTACCATTATAATCTTTACCCATCATTGATCCATTAGATAAGGGTAAAGGAATCATGGTAGAAACAAAAGTTCCAAAGGATGCATCACAAGTAGAGTTTGATTCAAAGTTGGCTGCACAACTTATGGAACAAGAAAAGAGGAAGGTTGATGAATCACCATTTGTAGTTACTTCTGAGGAACAAGAAGGAAGTGATGAAGGGAGTTCAGATTCAAGTGTTATGATAATTGAACAACCAGAAAGACTTAAATATGGTGACGAGTTAGCAAGGGAGAAACTTAGAGAGTTAAAGTTGCAGGTAGATTATGATATGCCAGAGGTTGCTCAGATGTACCATGCTTGGGAAGATAAGGTTATGGAGAATCCAGATATGACAATTTCAGATCAAATTTGGGGATTGGAGATTCTTGTAAGAGTTCAAAGAGACTGCAAGGTCATTCTGAAGCATAAGGATAGCAATGTTTTCTCACTACTGAAGAGAGATAGAAAGGAGCTTTATTACATGTTGCTCAGGTGTCATCAAATAGGATGGACATTTCAGAAATTGAAGGGATTAACCTTTAAAGAGTTAGAATATCAGGCTTATCCCATTTGGGTAACAGTGCAGGAAATGAATACTATCAGACTTCTCTCAAATGAAAGGAGAGAAGAACTTGCAGAAGAGATAGAGATTCAAAAGGCAATGATTGTTCCAAGGCCTTTGAAGAAGGGACTTCCACTTGAGTTCCCTAAAGATATGGTTAAATTGAATCCCAGTGAAGCTGTTATTAGAAGAGCATTAAGCTCTCACCCATGGAAGCTTCAAATATGGTACAAGTGTTACATCTTGATGCCAGAAACCCTATCATTAGCTATAAAGAAGATGCAAGTGGGTTTTGGATGATTGGCAGATATGGGAAAGAGGTACACACATTTACTACTCTTATGTCTCTCTTTGCATGTATGGATACGGAAGACTTGGAAGACCTTTGGAGGTTGTTGATGGCCAAGTATGAGACTGAAGCACATACTTCAGTCAATGGAATAAAGCTTTGGTGAACATTCGAGAGAGTGTGTGCACCAGAAGAAGAAGATCATGTATGGAAGGATCTTGAGGATGATATCAATGGACTTTAATGGCGTTTGTATTCAGCTGCTGGTGTGTATTATTTGAGTTCTACAAAGTTTGTTGAGTATCTTCTTGTAGATGCTGAGTATCCCATGTCCAAAGAAGTTTTGGAAAAGATGAAGACAACACAGTTGGAGATTGACTATTCAAGTGACGTGTCCAAAGATTTGATTAGGCATGTTTATTACCAATATGAGAAGATTTGTAAGAATCCTCCTAGTTCTTAGTTTTTATTCTGAAACTTGATTGCTAGAGTAGATATCAAGTTTAGGGGAGGATTGTTGGGAATAAAATGTAGCCAGTATGTTAGCCTCAAAATATTGAGTCAAACAAGAATGCTCGGTCATAGGTTATTATTGTAACATTAATTAGAACGTTGTAATAGGTAGTTAATTAGTCGTGGTTTACGTGCTTGGATTTAAACTAATTAAAGTCCAAAAGACAAGACCGGTTCAATATATAGCCCATTAAAGCCCGCATGTGGGTGGACTATATATACTACCCTCCTAGCATGTTAGGAGGGTTGGTTGTTTACTTTATTCTTTCTTAATCTAATATTCACCAAGTTAATCATCTCCTTCTCTCTACTTTCTCTCACTACTTTCTCTCTCTAGGATTCCATCTCTTTTCATCTATTTTCTATCTATAATCATCTAAATTTGAGGGACAACAATTGGTATCAATCGCCATGGGGTAGATACGTGATTGGTTTTAATATTCCTATAGTGTTCGTGTGCTTTTCTTCACTCTCTTGCTCGATGCATAAAATTTTTGTGTTTTTTGTGGTGTTAGTGAGTAGACAAATCATCTACCTAGGCGTGGTGGTGATTTTGGTTACTTTGCTCGGTTAAAAACACGAAATTTGGTGGTGTTTGGCTTGATTTTTGGTGTGAAATCAAGTTTTCCATAAGAGTTCTTCATTGTTCCTATTTTTTAGGATCTTCTGTCTCAAATTCGCAACTTTTGTCTCAAATTCGCAACTTCTGTCTCAAATTTTGCAATTTTGTCTCCAATTGCGAAATTGTTCAAATTGCGACATTATATCCTGATTAGGATTGCGGAATTGTGCTCTTTCCTATTGTGAAATCTTGTACTTATTGAAGGGATTGTGAAATCATACTTTGAAGGATATTGCGAAATCATAACCAGTGAATTACTAAATTTTTCTGTTTCGACAATTGTGAAATTGTGGTAAGAACTGTATTGCGAAATCATTCTTTACAGAATTGCGAAATTATTCATTTAAGGGTATTGCGGATTTGTACATCAACATAATTGCGGAATCTTGACTCAAAGGTCATTGCGGATTTTGGGCTTATTGCGGAATCCTGTCTTAATTGCGGATTTGGTGCTTATTGCGAATTTATTAGATAATTACGGAATTATGACTTATTGCGGAATCTTGCACCTTTAGAGCATTGCGAAATCTTCTTTAATTTTCGAAAATTTGTATTTTTGGTTTCTTGTGAAGACTAATTTTAGGGGATTTCAACATCTTTTCTCGACAACACCAATCACAACACATTTACTTAAGATCCATTTTCACTTCATCTATTTCAAGTCTCTAAATATGGATTCTACTCAAGAGTATCGTGTCACAAACAACAATATCATGGTGGCGTGTAATAAAGAGAGACCACCAATGCTTGTGTCTGGTCGGTATGCTCAATGGCAATCACGGTTCATACGATACCTTGATACAAGACCTAATGGTGATGCCTTGAGGAAATGTATTACTCATGGACCATATATATTTAATAAGATCTCAATTCCTCCAAGAGCAGCCACAGATACTACTGGTCCAATACCCGAAAGTGAACGTGATGAAACAAGAGTCGATCTCACACCTGAAA
This sequence comes from Glebionis coronaria, assembly GCA_025667525.1. Classification (NCBI taxonomy): domain Eukaryota; kingdom Viridiplantae; phylum Streptophyta; class Magnoliopsida; order Asterales; family Asteraceae; genus Glebionis; species Glebionis coronaria. The sequence continues at coordinate 342,217,436 of CM046881.1, read as the reverse complement.
ATTGTGCTTGGCATGATGCGGAGAAGGAATCCATCTATATGGTTTTAAGTGGGATTGGAGATGATATTTACTCCACGGTTGATGCATTCCCTACATCACATGAAATGTGGACTGCGATTGAACGCTTGCATCAAGGAGAATCACTCAACAAACAAGATTTCAAAACAAACTTATTTTGGAATGTTGGCAAGTTTACTTCAAGGGATGGAGAATCAATTGATTCTTACTACTCCAGGTTTTATAAAATGATGAATGACATGACAAGGAATAATCTGCAAGTCTCCACCATGTAAGTCAATGTTCAATTTCTTCAACAACTTCAACCCGAATGGACACGGTTCGTCACTTTAGTGAAACAACAAGAAAAGTTAGACGAGGTCTCATATCATCGACTCTTTGACATCTTGAAGCAATTTCAGAATGAAGCAAATGAGATTCGAGCTGAACGTGTTGCAAAGACGGCTAATCCACTTGCTTTAGTGACTACAACTCAACATGTTCAAGGTCATCACTCTCGTGCTCCTAAGCCATACTCCACTACATCATCTTCACCATGATATTCCACATCATCTAAGTCTTCATCCTCCACAAGATCTCGAGGTAAAGTGCCAAGAGCACCATCACCACCATTTGCATCATCATCTGAAGAAGATAGTGATGAAGACCAAGCTCAAAAGAACCGAGAGATGAAACAACAAATTGCTTTCATAATGAAGACTTACAAGAAAATCTATAAACCCACCAACAATAATCTTCGTACATCATCTAATACAAAGAACCGATATGTTGAGAGTCCTCCAAGGTATGACACACGTCGACGTGGTGAAAGTCCTTCTAGGTATGATCGACATAATCCAACGCATGTTGAGGGTTCTGCAAGGTATGATCGACAAACTGCCAAGTATGATACTCAGAGGATTGCTGCTGCTACTGGAAATAGGGAAACTATTGGAAGTCAAGTGGTTCAGAAAAGTGGGATTCAATGTTTTAATTGCCAAGGTTATGGACATATGGCAAAGGAATGCAGGAAGCCAAAAAGGGTTAGAGACTCCAGCTATCACAAGGAAAAGATGTTGCTATGCAAGAAGATGGAAGCAGGGGTTAAATTGTCAGCTAAGGAAGGAGCAATGCTTGATGACACTGATGATGAAGATTCTGATCAAGAACTCGATGCACATTACTCGTACATGGAAAAGGTTGAAGAAGTTCTTAAAGTCACTGAAGATGACAATGGCCCTATCTTTGACACTGGGCCAATTGATAAGGTACACACTACTGATGAATATAATGTGTTTGGTTATATTCATGAGTATAGTGATCTAACCAATGCCATTAATGACACGTGTATGATGGAAACGGTTGATAGCAATACCACACCTGATTCATCAAACATGTGCAATAATGAGTCTGAGGATGATCAGCATGCAAATGAGTATGATGAAGAGGAACGTATTGCGCTTGCTAATTTAATTGCTACTTTACCAAAAGATGTCACTGAAAATAAAAAGAGTCAAAAGAAATTAAAGAAGGCAAACGCTACGCTCACTCAAACACCTTCATGTTTTTGGATGTACTTGTTACATTATACGAGATGGTGAAAATTTGGATAAGATGAAAGAGAAAGGTGATGCATGTATTCTTGTGGGATATGCAACTCATTCTAAGGGATATAGAGTGTACAACAAGAGAACACAATTGATAGTCGAGACTATTCATATCCGATTTGATGAATTACAAGAAATGGCACTTGAACAAAACAGTTTAAGTCCCGATCCACAACGAAAAACGACTTCCTTTCACAATCGCACGGAACTCGGAACTCAAGAACACAACAATGAACCGTCAAGTTCAACGCTGGTTCCAGAACATGTTCCTAGAGCTGACATGACAGTCGACACGACAATTGAAGAGTTGGAAATGTTATATGGACCAATGTATGATGAATATTTCACGGGGGAGAAACAAGTTGTATCGAAGTCTTCCGCGGTCACTCATGATAAGAATGATGATACAGATCATCGTCAACAACCGGATTCAACTTCATCTACTTCAACACGGGTTGCTGCAGATGTACCTCCTCAGAATATCACTTCAACAATCGATCCTACAACATCCACAACTACTTTCATTGCTCCAGAGAACACAAATCAAGAAGACAATGCATTATCTGCCGAAGACGAATTTATCAACCCATTCGGTACACCGGTACACGAAACTGGAGAGTTTTCTACTCGCCATGTTGATCCGTCAAATATGCATACGTTCTACCAATGACATCCTTCAACAAATCATTGGACCCGAGATCATCCTTTGGTTCATGTAATTGGAAACCCTTCTCAGCCCGTTGGTACAAGACGACCGCTTCACACCAATGGGGATGTTTGTATGTTCGCACTTGCCGTGAGTTTAGCTGAACCGAAAAACATCAAAGAAGCCATGGTTGATCATGCTTGGATTGAATCGATGACGGATGAACTTCAACAATTTGAAAGACTTAAAGTCTGGGAACTTTTTGACAGACCATACGATGTAATACCATTAAATCTTCGATGGATCTGGAAAAACAAGATGGATGAAGAAAACACGAACATCAAGAATAAACCTAGGCTAGTGGCTTAAGGGTATGGACAGAAAGAGGGTATTGATTTTGAAGAATCACTTGCACCAGTACCTCGAATGGAAGCGGTCAGGATTTTTCTTGCTTATGCTGCACATAAGGGATTCACTGTCTATCAAATGGACGTAAAGACAGCGTTTCTTAACGGTCCTTTGAAGGAAGAAGTCTATGTCACGCAGCGAGAAGGATTCGTCAATCCTCATTATCCTGACAAGGTGTATCGTCTCCACAAAGCACAATATGGACTCAAGCAAGCTCTAAGGGCGTGGTACGACGAGCTCTCGAAATTTCTGGTCTCCAAAGGTTTCTCAAAAGGTTCCATTGATTTAACTTTGTTCACTTATAAATATGGAGATGACATTTTGCTTGTGCAGATTTATGTTGATGACATTATTTTCGGGTCTACAAACCCAAAACTTTCAAAATGGTTTGAAAAAGTAATGCACAACAGATTTGAAATGTCTATGATGGGCGAACTAAAATTCTTTCTAGGAATTCAAGTTCACCAATCCCCAAGTGGTATTTTCATTATCCAAGCTAAGTATTTTCAAGAGATAATCACAAAGCAAGGTATGACATCATGTGACTCCGTTGGGAGACAATTATCAACCACGTCCCTAGATGCTGATTTGGAGGGATTACCCATAGATCAAACGAGATATCGTTCCATGATCGGGTCCCTCATGTACTTGACAACAAGGAGACCTGATATTCATCATGCTACATGTTATTATGCACGATATCAAGCACGACCCACTGAAAAGCACCTCAAAGAGGTTAAACGGATCTTTCGGTACCTTAAGAATACCATTCACATGGGACTCTGGTATCCGAGGGAAACCGGTTTCTTTCTAATGGCCTATTCAGATTCTGATCATGCAGGGTGTCTTGATACACGTAAAAGTACTTCTGGTGGTGCACAATTTCTAGGTCAAGATAAGCTTGTGGGATGGTCTTCCAAGAAGCAGGATTGCACGTCACTTTCATCAGCCGATGCAGAGTATGTGTCTTTGTCTGCGTGTTGTGCTCAAGTTCTTTGGATGAGAACACAACTCACGGATTATGGCTTCCATTTTGATAAAGTACCTATGTATTGTGACTCAAAGTCAGCCATAGCCATCTCCTGCAATCCGGTACAACATTCCCGCACGAAGCACATTGATGTCAGATATCACTTCATTAAGGAACAAGTTGAAAAGGGTATTGTTGAATTATACTTTGTTGGAACTGATTACCAATTAGCTGACTTGTTTACAAAAGCTCTTTCGAAAGAGAGGTTTGCGTATCTTGTAAGGCAAATTGGTATGAGATGTTTGACTCCAGCAGAACTGGAGATTCTGGCAAAGAAGCCTGCTTGATTTATCTATCAAACATCTACCTGTAAATATTAATGAAAAAGGAAAACACAAAATTAAAAAATCTATATTCTTCTCGACATGACTTTCAGTATCGATAATATGGATGTGCCTAGAAATGTCGCTCAATAACGACACGAGTATGTACATAAAGCTCGAATGAAAGTTGTAAATATTTTTCAAAACATGTCATTTCTATCTCTTTCAAAGGACATTGTCTCTTTTGGACAATATTTCCAACAACGGGTAGAGAAATCTATCACGGGTTGAGCTTGTCACAAAACATTCAACGTTTTGAGCTCAACATAATGGCTTGTAATCACTTTCAGATTGCAACCCGGATTCATATTCACGGGGGAGTGTACGATTTAGTGCCCTTACCCTCAGCAAAAGAAGATAAATCTTCTTACACTTGAGTGAATTCGTCAAGACATTCAAAGTCTATGAACTCAAGTTTATGCTTTAGAAAAACCTCTTCGCCAAAAAGAAATAGGATTTTTCAAAAAGCGTTGAACACAATTTTTTCAAGAATTTCTCAATGATTATTCAAAATCTTTCAAAAATTGTGTGTTCAACAACTCCCAGCCTCAAAAAGAAAAATGTGGATCATATCCTCACAATGACAATTCAATTGGATCAATTTTTGAGGGGGAGCATTTTAACTTCATGCAAAAGATTAACACATCTTTCTCCCAGAGATTTTCAAGACTATTTTTCAAAATATATTTTAATCAAATTTGGTATCTCTAATATCAAAAGATTTTACATATTAGAGATAGGGGGAGAAAATGTGATTAAAATGTGATCAAAAGACTCAAGAACTCATGGATATGATCAAATACCCACAACATATTTAATTCATGACGTTATTGGTGTCAAAAGGGTGGTTAGGTTTAAGTCCTATGATCCAACAAGAACCGGAGGGATCTTCCCAGGGACAATCCAATAGATTATTAGAAGTCCTTAAGAAAGATGGAGTAGAATGTGAACGTAGATGAATGCCGACTAAGTACTGATGCTAGCACCGGAACAATCACAACAAGGTGTTAGTAATGATGTCTTGGTAAGCATTGAAGGGGTTGAAGAATGAAAAAGAAATGTAAGGATAAAGGGTCTAAAGAAAGAAGCCCTCCATACAACTTAGGCAGAAACCGGGTCAACTCATCATGAAGACAAACTCATCATGGACCCAGTGATGTGAAGCACAACCTTTTCCTAGCTACTCAGGCTTCTCTCAAAAGAAGTTAGTTTTATTGTCACGGAGATCAACATGACTTCTATTGACTTTCTCACTCCGAGATAGTTTTATTGAATAGGTGGCATCTGCTCTAGCCTTCGACCACTAAAAGTGCACAAATCGAGTCTAGATCCAAGAGATCAATCAAATCTCGTTAGGACACATGGATGAAGATCAGGAGAGTCCTACGCTATATCCTTGTGATATTGCTAGAACACTCAGAGTGATACTACTTAGTATTCACAATGATGAGTGGAAATCCTTCCAGTGTTAACATCAAACAGCACTGCGGTAGGTCATATGCAAGATTCTTTATGAATTGAACATGTGTAAAACTGAAAAGCAACAGTGGTTTGATTCTGAATTGATTCAAACTCGTTTCAGGTTTCTTCGCATTATCTTTATGGTCTTGCCAGAACATTCAGAGTGATATTTATTAATTTTCACAGTGACGAATGTAAATCCTTCTAGCGTCAACATCAAACAGCGCTACGGTAGGTGACTTGTGAGATTCTTATGAATCAAACTTGTGTCAACTAGAAAGAAACAAGGGTAAGATTCTTAATGAATCAAACTGTTCCAGTAATTTGAATTGACGACTTTAATCAAGCGGATATTTATCCAATTGATTCACTCTTTATGTTCACAGTCTTGCTTTGAGACGGTCGAGTAAAGAGAACGGCTAGTACTACCATGAAACCTTGTCAAGGAGATTCTTAATTGAATCTACCTAATCACAGGTACGGTATTTAATATCGTATAACGATCTTCACCGACCGGAGGTAAAACGCTACCGATTTAGGACGAATGTCAAAGCCATTCAATCCGTGTCTATGTTTTGTCTCGAGAAGGTGGCGTCACGATGTACTCAGCAAAGTAAAAGATTCAAAACCAAATATTCATGCTCAAAGACTTATCCAACAATTGATAGTGTGAGCATGTGGATAAAGACACAAGATCGCAAGATGGCAATGACAAGTCAAGGATGATTTAAAGATCTCAAGACTAAAAGACAGAGTCGAAAGACGACGACAAAGGCTCAAAGATCACAACATGAAGGAACAAGAATACTGTTACACGTTCAAGACTCATTTATGACGAGATTCGTAATCTCCATTGATCTCCAGATATCAAAAGAGTATGACCTCACACTGGGGGAGATTGTTAGCCTCAAAATATTGAGTCAAACAAGAATGCTCGGTCAGAGGTTATTATTGTAACATTAATTAGAACGTTGTAATAGGTAGTTAATTATTCGTGGTTTACGGGCTTGGATTTAAACTAATTAAAGTCCAAAAGACAAGCCAGGTTCAATATATAGCCCATTAAAGCCCGCATGTGGGTGGACTATATATACTACCCTCCTAGCATGTTAGGAGGGTTGGTTGTTCACTTTATTCTTTCTTAATCTAATATTCACCAAGTAAATCATCTCATTCTCTCTACTTTCTCTCACTACTTTCTCTCTCTTGGATTCCATCTCTTTTCATCTATTTTCTATCTATAATCATCTAAATTTGAGGGACAACACAGTACACTTGGACGATGACAAGAATAAAACAAGTGTTGATAAGAAGAAAACAAGCATTGACAGAACAAGCGTTGACAGGAAGATGTCAAGCGTTGATAGGATGAAGTCAAGCACTGATAGAAGACTTAGTCTACGCGTATTATGTTTCTAGTTTGTTTCTAGTAAAGATATGATCAACAATGTATTTTCTATATTTATCTTTACCTATAATAGCTGATACGTAGACTCTTGTACAAGGCTTCTTAGTCTATAAAAGAAGACCTTTAGGTTTTGTTTCTATATAAGTTTTTCATACGTTTAACACTTTCATTGTATGCAAGTTTGTTATATTCAATCAAGTGAAAGTTTGGTTTAAATTGTTTGTGTGTTCTTGTTTGAGTATTAATTCCGCATAATACTTAAATTGTTTTATAAACAACAAAGTTTCTCTACATGTTTAACTTGATTTAATCTCGTTTACACAAGCTAAATTGATCTAAGTTTGGGATCAACAGATTTTGCCTTTGTCGTTTCGATCGACATCGAAAAACGTATCAATGTGAGCAAGGCCATTGGCGGACTTCTCACACGATAAATCAAAAATCTCACTCGGTGTGGGATTAGGAGTAAAAGGCTCGTCTCGTGACGATTTTGCCTTGACGATTTCAACTTTGTCCTTCGAAGGGATCGAACGTCGGTTCTCGAACATTTTTGAAAAATTACTCACACGTCCCTTCGGAATTAATTTTCGTTCATCTTGTAAAAACGAGAGTTCAACGATTTCCTTCAAAACCTTTTCACATTTTTCTTTTTCAAAATCATTTGATGGAATTTCTTCACTCAAAATTGGTGTATATTGATTTAGAAAATCCTCAATAATTTCATCCTCATTAGGAAAATTAGGTTTAAAAGGTATAAGATTTAACGTTCCCAAGTATCCTATGAGTTTTTCTTTTGGTTTATTTTCAAAAACATTTTTCAAAACTTCGTTAGATGACGTTTTCATTTCCTCTATGTTTTTGCAAGACGATGAAGGTAGCACGACTCTAAAATTCGAGAGATAGGGATCAATACGAGACGTACGAGTCTTAAGAGTCGATAAGGCTTGAACCTCTCCTTTGAGATTAGGATTGGTGACGTTCGATGAAGAACTCGACTCGTATGAAGCTACTTTTTTTTCTAATGTCTCAACCGTTGAAAGAAGTTCATTTCGCTCATTAGTGTAAGCTTCCACGACTTTATCAACAAGTTTATCCCATCTCTCTTCATTTAGGTCAAATAAACGTTCTTGTTCTTTAGAAGTGGCATCATATTCGTTTTCCAACTCGGTTCTCATGGAGGCCATTTCCTTTAAGTATAATTCCTTTCGAGTTTCCAGTTGTTTTTCGTAATGTTTCTTAAGTTCACTACAAGTTTCCATAAGGTTTGTCATTTTTTCTTGAACCATCGTTAAGTTTTTATTATTACGTCTCACATTGTCACAAAAGGCGTTTTGATTCATCTCATCATTTTGATGACAATTATAAGACGAATCATATGACGAAATAAAACGAAGACGATGGGTGATCTTGGTTGTAAGATCGAAACTTGTCACCACGATCACATGGAGCGGAGTTATAGATATAACCCTCTCGACCTCCAATAACCTTACAATTAAAACAATTGGCACTGAAATGTGTATAATGCAAGTTCGTTTTCTCAGTTCTTAACTAATAGAAAGTCCAATCAATTATCAAATTTTTAATTGTTTTTGGTTGTTCAAGCTTGCTTGGTAATCTATTGCTAATTCAAACAACACTAAGTAAAAATGAAAAATATAAACCTATTTATACGTAAAACAAATTGCAAATTCCAAATTTTATTTAAGTAAAATATTAAAATGCAAAATTTAAAAGTATAAGGACTGAAAATGTAATTTCTATGAAATATAAATGCTTGAAATGTAAATTCTAAAAGTTATAAGGACTAAAAATGTAAAACAATTAACTACAAGGACTAAACTTGTAAAAATTCTAACAAACTAACCAAATTTAACAAACTAACAAACTTCTAAAACTGAAATGTAACAAACTAACAAATCCAGGGACTAACTTTTGCAAATTCCACAAAATTAGAAAGATTAGCTAGGTTTAAACACTAATAGAACTCTAGGGACTAAACTGCAATTTTTGAAAATGTTTAACCAAAAACGGGCTTATCACTTGCATAAGCTGGAACTGGCTTATTTCTGAACCAAAATTAATGAGACAACTTGCAAACAACTTCAAATCCAATAATAGAAACGTGTATTCAAGGAATTAGCCTAAAAGTCAAAGATAAGCAAAAGAGAGCTTATTAATAAGCTCAAAATAAGCTACAGAAAAATCCAAACATCCACAACTTGATTTTTGTAAAGAAAATGAATAAGCACTTGATATAAAGCAGGGGAAATCAAACTAGAACAAATTTCATCCACTAATAAGCAAGATATCTGAAAATAAGCTCAAATGAGCTTATGTTGACCAAATCGTTGACCAGATTTTTGAAAAAGCTCAAAATTTCAAAACTTGATATTCAACCCTTTCTAAACAGGTTTGTGAAAGAAAATAAGGACATTTATGAAGTGGATTATTAGAACTAGGAAATCAGAATGCAAATCACATCAGAGAATGTAATTTGCTCAGGTCTTAACTAATAAGCTATTTTCTAGCTTATTTCTGAAAACTGTAGGATTTCCTCTTAAAGTCTGAAAGATTATGATGTAAGCTTTAACTAGAAACTGGTTTGAGCAATTTTGAACAAGTAATGAAGGAGAAATGATCAATTGAATTTGGCAAGTTTTGAACTAAAAGCTGTTTAAAGGAATGACCCAAACTTTTTATCAACCAATTGCCTGTTTGACTAATATTATGACTAGTAAAAGACTCAAAGCTACTTGTTAACTTCTAAGGACTGCAAATGAACACTTAAACACCACTTAACAAAACTTGAAATCTGATTTAACACTAGTCCCAAACACACCTTAACTGATTTTTATCAATCTATTACAAAGGATTATTGAGTTCTGATTAAGACTGGACAAAGAGCATTAGCAAACTATTTTATGTGATCCAAATGAAGGCTAATGAGACTGAAATCAAGCTACTAAACCAACTAGAACTCAATTAAGCTATAGGACTAAAAAGTGACTGAAAATGAACTTAAAACTTCACAACTGAACACAAAAGTACAAGAACAAGCTACAATACACTAGGATCACTTAATGAACAACTACTAATCAAATAGAACAGGCAGCCATCAGCTTTACACTAGAAAATGAAGCAGGCAAGAACTGTTTAGAGGAATTTTAAAACAGAAGCATGAAACCTATTGTAGTTATCCTTTGGGTAGAAGAGGAGCGCTGAGCTCTCTTGCCCTAGTGATACCACCACCTATCACTAGCTATCAACTCAAATCAATCACCAAAACAGCTACAATCATCATTCTGCCATGAAAAACTTCAAGAACAATGGAAAGGACTGAAATTCTGATCAAACAGCAACAATTCTTCAACAAAGTCAGTTATGATCAATGTATGATCATAACAAACTTCAAACAGCAACAATGGAATCCAATAACAGCAAGAAAGTAGCAGGAATTGAAGAACAATATTTGGCGGGAAAACTGGAATTTGAATTTTTATTGCTGAATTCAGTTACAAATGTAGTTACAAGGGTTCTAACTAACTAACTAACTCAAGAGGTTGTCAGTCTCTTGAGTTGTTAGGTGAAAAGGAGGGAAAAAGAAGAAAAGGGAAATTGAGAGAACTAGGTGTTTTCTGAAAATTAACTACTCCCACAAATGAAGTACAAGTTGTGTATTTATAGGCTAGACTTGAGAGTTTGTTGGAGATGTGACGTGTTCAGGCCAATCAGTGCTTGACACGTGGAAGAATTCTGCATATCCATTTTGAAGGTGATGAACATGAATTGGGGATTTTTGATCCAATGAATTATATGCTAATTAAGTTGCACCATTGGATTCGTCTCATCAAAACGAGCAAGATTGATGTTTTGATCTTCTTCTGAAATGCACTCTATCAAAAACGCGTTCCTGGAAAAATATTTAGTTGAAGGAGAGATACACGTGGCAGCTTCTTATTGGTGGAAAAAGTATCACGTGGATTGCACTGTTATGATTGGGTTATTAAATGTGGCGGCTTGAGTGGGATTTAAATGCTCAATCCGTGTGAACTGATTCCTTGTCTCTGATTGGTTAATAGCCCTTTCACTTGGATTAAACATGAATAACTTTCCAAACTTGGCAATTTAAGTCCCTTAACTTGGCAGATTTCTCTTTTAGGCTAGAAACTTCATTTCTTTGACAATTTTGGCCCTTCAACTTTGATTCTTCAACAAATTGACCCTTTGACTTGATTGACTTTGTAGTTTGACCAGGTTTGACTTGGATCTTGACTTTGTAGTATTTGCACTTTAAGTCCCTCAACTTTCAAGACTTGTCAAGATAGGTCCTTGAGCTTTGAAAACTTGTCACTTGTGATCCTTCCTTGTCTTTTTCATCCTTTTGAGCTTGGTTTTTCCTTGTTTGCTTGAAATTGTATCCTTTTACCTACATAAGATCACACAAACACAAACATACCACATAACACTGCTTTTTACAATATAAAAGGGTATTTTGCTTCGTGTTTTAGGGTAATTTGTTGATAAAAGGATATGAGTTTAAGCTCATATCAAATTCCCCTACACTTGAGCATTGCCATGTCCTCATGCAATATTATCTTTCAAGGCTTAAAAATTTACATTTCCCTCATAATTAATCCACCTTGGCCATATGAGATGCATCTACACTACTCTAAACTAAATGATGCATGATTTTGACTTTTAACAATGCAATGGATTAAAATACAATTCTATCTATATCTTTTTGATTTTTCTTGAAATGGTTTTGATGGAAATAACTCATAAAGAATTCAATGACTTGGATTAGGGCTTGAGTACCATGGACACTTATCACCCTCAAGTTTCACTTTCCCCATACCAAGCTAGTAAATGGAATCATTGCATTCACAAGTAAAAAGTGCATCAACTTATTCATGACAATTAAATGTGGAACCGGTTATTATTTGAGCAAATTGCTTGTGAGCAAATTTGTCATTATTAAAGTGTGAAATATAAGAAATGTAAAATCCAAAAATAAGGAAGGACGGTTTTAATCCTAAGTAATCTTCTCATCCATTACTTGAAAAACCGCTCACAATTAATACAAGTCCGTATTAAGAATAATAAGTCATTCGCCTTATGTGTAAAATCCTCATGTCATGCTTTCATAAGTAACTACACACTCGCTAAGGAAAGAAAAATAAAACTCACGCAATAATTTACATCCTCATCTTTTTGAGATTTTGGATCTTCAACCCCGCAACCCGTCAAGGTAATATTGGATTGGAGCAATCTATTGAATCCCCGCAACCCGTCAAGGTAATATTGGAACTCAATAGTCACTATAATTAACACCACACTGCCCCTCTTGGGAGTCTTGCATTATTTTTTTTTTTTTTTTTTTTTTTTTTCTTTTTTTTTCTAGCCACTCATTTTTTTTTCATAAGCCGCTCTTATTTTTCTTTATTCCTCTCCAAAAAATTTGCAAAGAAGAAAAGGAAAAACACCCGCTAAATATGGAGCATGACACAAGTCTAGTACACATAAAACGTGCTAACTTAGAATCTTAAGACGTACTCATACTAACCATGAATGATTAGCCAAAAATGCATAAGAGATTACGAAACAATTAAAACCGTACTTGATTATTTATTAACAATTATATACAAGCGAAGAAAATAGAGGTCAAGAAGAGAAGGGTTTAGCCACAAGTAATTGCCATGAAGTCTATCTAGCCCTTCTACACTTGCTTCAACTCTATCATTTCCCATTCTCCACAAATTTAAAATTTCAAAGAATGAAATTGGTGGAAGCTTAGCCTAATAGACCAATGAAGGACTACATGGTTAAGGATACTAGCTAGAGAGTGCTAAAATAAGCAAACTCGGGTTGAGTCAAAATATCCATGGCGGGCCTAATATGTCAAAGAAGTCTAAATTTGTTAAAACCATGTTTTATTATATTTTTTTTTTTTCTTTTATATATTTTTGATGCAAAATAAGAGAAGAAATATATACAATGCAAATGTGTTATGCAAATGAAAATGATTGATGCAAAAATTATGAATGCATATTTTTGGCGGCCAAAGTAGATCAAAAATTTGAAAAATGTTGAAAATCCAATTTTCCATGTTATCATGCAAGACAATGACAAGTTCTAGGTAAGGTCACTTCGATAGAAGACCCCCCTACACTTAAGCTAAACATTGTCCTCAATGTTTAAGAGCATGGAAGTATAAAAACTTCCCCTACACTTATGACAATGAATAGCCTTTGCTTAACCCAAGTTAAGGAAAGGACTACTATTAGTGAAATCAAGTTTAAGCACAACGTGTCAATGAAAAATCACTAAAGTAACGAAGTGAACCGGATACAAGGGCCTCCTCCATAAGCTCCAAAGCATGAGATGAGTGAGCAACCCTACAAACAAGCATGAAGACAAAAGAAGGTCTCCCCTACACTTATCTCCAAATCTATGCCTTTATTTCTAACCTACAACACTCTAACCTAGTTATACGATGCTTGAGTTAATGAGTCTCTAGCTCGACTCGTCCCTCAATGAATTAATTCATGGGGAAAATGGGGACCTCTTGGACCATTTCAACGGAAATGTCCTCCCCAAAGTAATGCTTAACACGGTGACCATTCACTTTAAAATTTGGACCATCGGGTTGGGACAACTCAAGAGTTCCATATGGAAACACTTGAGCAATAGTGAATGGACCGGACCATCTCGACTTAAGCTTGCCCGCAAAAAGCTTCAATCTTGAGTTAAAGAGGAGAACCGGCTCTCCAACTTTGAACTCACGATTCTTAATCTTAGCATCATGCAATTTCTTAGTCTTTTCCTTATATAGCAAAGAATTCTCATAGGCATTGGCTCTCAACTCATCCATCTCATTGAGTTGATCTTTCCTATGTGAACCGGCTTGGTTTAAATCAAAGTTAGCCCACTTGAGAGCCCAAGATGCCTTATGTTCTAACTCAAATGGAAGGTGGCACGCTTTTCCATAGACAAGCCTATAAGGAGTACAACCAATTGGTGTCTTAAAAGCCGTCCTAAACGCCCACAAAGCATCATCAAGCTTATCCGACCAAGAAGCTCTATGCTCTCCCACCGTTCTCTCTAAAATTCTCTTTAAACCACGATTTGTGACCTCGGTTTGACCATTTGTTTGAGGATGATACGCGGTAGAAAGTCTATGATTCACTCCATATTTCTTCATAACTCTCGTGAATTGATCATTACAAAAGTGCGTACCACGATCACTTATGATGGCCCGAGGTACACCAAATCTAGCAAACAATTGTTTCAAGAACTTTACAACCACTCTAGCATCATTAGTAGGTAAGGCTTTAGCCTCCACCCACTTGGACACATAATCCACCGCCACAAGTATATACTTGTTTCCCTTAGAGGATGGAAAAGGTCCCATGAAATCTATTCCCCATACATCAAATATCTCACACTCTTGGATAAAATTTTGTGGCATCTCATCACGTTGTGTAATTTTTCCTTGTCTTTGACAAACATCACAAAATTTCACCATCTCTTGGGCATCCTTGTAAATGGAAGGCCAATAGTAACCCGAATCAAAGACTTTCTTGGCGGTGTAGTTAGGCCCAAAATGTCCACCCGTAGGTCCTTTATGACATGCCTCTAAGATTTTAAATGCCTCGGGCCCATCTACACACCGTCTAATGATTTGGTCCGCACATTGCCTAAAAAGATATGGATCATCCCAAA